>CANSZD010002988.1:1682500-2382500 GCA_947648045.1 Beta corolliflora
CTTCAACTTTGTCAATTGATATATTAAAGTATTTAGTTAATTTAGAATGTTAAGTGCAATTGACACCGTGCAATTTGTTTGTGAAATTGGCACCGTTCAAAAATTGGTTTAAGTACTTTGAGAACAAATTTTTAATTGCTAATTTGGTATGAAAGTATCTAAAAACATGGTGCGAATTGGTTGGTACCAAAAAGAACAACTTTGATATCAATATTTTCATAAAATGGTACCAAGATGCAGCTTCTTTGGAACCAACCTCACTTAGCATTGGTATCAAATTGTCCTGAAAATTGTAGCAAGTCTGGTACCAAGCAAACCTTAAATTGGTATCAAGTCTTCCAAATAATTGGTCCTAAGTCGTTGCTTTGTGCCGAACGAAGTTAAAGTCGTGCTAAGCTGTAACTTATGTTTCTATTATTAATTGATCATAATATGCTGAATGAGGATGGAGTGGTGGACAAATCAGAAGTACCAATCCATATAGGGGATGATGTGGATGGTTGTAATTCTGGAGATAGACTTTTTGTTGATGAGTGCACAGATGTTGTACCATACGCAGTTGATCATGATTGCGAGGATATTCATGAGTATTACAAAGCCTATGCGAAACAAGAAGGATTTGGAATCGTTAAGTTATCGGGATCTTATAATGCAAGGGGTGATCGTTGGGGCAATCGAATCCATAAGCGGTGGGAGAATGGAAAAAGAGTTGTCGTTGGGGATCAGAACTTAATTGTTCGAACCACGAAAACAAAAAAATTTGGGTGTACGGCTATGATATACGCCGTTAAGAGTGAAAATGATGACTGAAAATTGAAGAAAGCGGTGAATAACCACAAAAACCACACCCCTACCCCTCGCAAGTCACGATACATATCGATGTATCGGAAAGAGGAATTGGATGGACACGTTAGGAGGAAGTTATTTGATGATATTCTGGCTGGGGCCCGGGTTCCCCAAATGCACAATAGTTTGGCGCTACAAAAAAACGGTGTTCAGAACATGGCTATCACCAAAAAAGACTTGCACAATGTAGTCCTCAAGTATAAGAGGTTGAAGTTAAAAGACGGTGATGCAGAGGCTATGCTAGATTATTTTACTAAAATGACGGAAGATAACCAAATTTTTTTCCACATGCATAGGTTCGATACAGATGGGTCTCTGAAGGACATTATGTGGGTTGATGCTAGGAGTAGGGCTGCTTGGGAGGAGTTTGGGGATGTAGTATGTTTTGATGCAACATACTTGACAAACGAGTATGAACTACCGTTTGCCAATTTTGTTGGTGTTAACCACCATGGGCAAAGCATATTGCTTGGATGTGCATTGGTATCCCATGAAGACATTGAAACTTACCGGTGGGTGTTCCGTACATGGTTGGCATGCATGCGAAAAAGTCCGATCGGCATCCTATCCGATCAAGCAGCTGCAATGCGGAGAGCTCTATCCATTGAAATGCCTGATGCGCGATATCAGTGGTGTTTGTGGCATATGACCAACAAATTTATCAAGAAACTCGGGGCGAAAGGGAACTTTCCAGATATAAAGAAGGCACTTTTGAACGCAATATATAATAGTTTGACTGAGGCAGAGTTTGAAGAGAGTTGGAGTGCAACTATTGTGAAATTTAAACTGCAAGAAGATACATGGTTGTCAGGTAAATTTTGAACTTCTTCAGTAATAGAATTCCATGTAAATTTTTGAACTATTATGTCTGGTACCAAAAGCTTTCTATTGTGGTACGAAAGGCTTTATACAATGGTACCTTATTTATAACACTTTGGAAAACGTTTTGCTAATATAGATACCAATGTGGGAATTGTTGGGTACCATTGTATTCAATATATATCTACAATAGTACTACTTGTGGAAAACTAATGCTAATAATATGTACCAATGTAATAGGGGGATGGTACCAAAGTGTTTATTCATACAAGGTTCCACAAGTGTTCGATTTTTAATGCGTCACATATTTCTGGCAGGTTTATATGAAGAGAGGGATATGTGGGTTCCTGCGTATATGAAACATTTGTTTTGGGCTGGTATGAAGACCACCCAACGGGTCGAAAGTATTAATAGCTTTTTCGATGGCTATCTTGACAAGCATACCCGGTTGTATCAGTTTGGCCCGGCTTATATGAAAGCGATGGAGTCAAGGGAAAATGATGAGCAGCAGGCGGACGCCAACTCACACATGTATTTGCGCAGCTTGGCCACTGGTTTGGCTGTTGAGGAAACTTTCCAATTATTATACACGGATGCAAAATTCAAGGAAGTCCAAAAGCAATGTACAAAATGCTTATATGTTAATGGGGTATCTAGGAGAGCTATTTCTGAGTATGTGGTTGAACACACACTGGAGGACCGTATTTATATGCACTACGATGAAACCAAAAAAGAAAATTTAACATCTAAAACCAGATGTTACCAAGTGACGGTTGATAGGAAAACCCTCTATGCATCGTGTGTATGCAAAATGTTTGAATGTGAAGGCATTGTATGTAGGCATCTAATTAAGGCATTAGATATGGAGCACATTAGGAAAACCCCGGATATGTTTATATTGCGGAGATGGATGAAAAATGTGCAAAGGACGCATACGATGGTCAAAGTTGCATACCATGATCCATCCAAAACGGAGGAAGTGAAGAGTTTCGATGAAATGATGGATTCTTTCAATGACTTGTGTCTAGATGCATCTGGGATACGGCCATGTGTTGAGATCGTACTTGAGGGCGTAGCAGTGTTGAAGATCCAGTGTAAGGAGAAGAAAGAAATGTATATGAAGTCACGACTCGAAACACCCATTTTCAAAACTCCTACCACACAATGTACTCTCATACCTTCTAATGTATCTAAATAAGATTCCGCTGTATGCTCGACAACAATTGCCCCTAAGGTGAAAGACCCAATCACACCTAAAAAGGCGGCAAATAGACCTCGTGACACTCGTTTCCAATCATGCGTGGAGAAGCCGAAAAAAAAGGCTGCCAAAAAAAGGAAGTTGTCACTAAGAAGGTTGCAGATGGCTGTCAAAAAACCACCAAGAATATTGTGAAGGGTGCGAATAAGGTAACAACTAATTTAATTAATTACATTTGTTTATGACTGACCTTGGTATCCCATTGTATTTACATTGGTATTGTATAGGTAAATTAATGGTACCAATGTGATGTGCGTTGGGTACCAATTAGTATCGATACTTATTCGATCATGTTGCATGTACACCTCTGTTTGTAATGTTATTCCTTTTCAATTGCAGGACGGACCCAAGAACAAAAATACAGCTGGGCCCTCTAAAGTTGGACAAAACAAGGATTTCGATGGCATGGAAGGGGTTGGAGGCCAAAAGTCTATTGGAGGAATAACATGTAATGAAGGGTCTATTTGGTATTTCACACGGATGCTACAAGGAGCTAACCCTCAGCTGGCCTACATTGATTCAGGCGACCAATATCATGATATGCTCCGCCTCCGGTTAGGTTGAAATCAAAGACTACGACATCTTATCATTTGTAGTTTTGTATATCTAGTTAGCATTTATCGTGGACAATAATTGTAGCTCTATAAAAAATTTAAGCTAGGGTTTCCATAAATGAAACGTAATGTCAAATGTGAAATAGAATTTGTTAACAAGTTGGTGTTTATGGCATTGGTATCCTTTGCATGTTTCAAGTACTAATTACATTTGAAATAACCAAGTGTTATGGTTTCCATTTGGAATTAACAAGTGTTACCTTGGTGCAACATATTTCATACATTGGTACCGTCTCCTTCATACATGGATTGCAATCATTTGGGACAATAATCAACAAGGAAGAGTCAAATTACTCATCAAGTTAATATAATGACTTGGGGTGCATGATTTGGTGGGAACTTAATGAACATCAATAGGATGTAGTTGGTTTTGGAGAGTTATAGTTTCCATTCTTAAGGAACAAGGGTTACCTTGGTACAACAAGGTTCATACATTGGTACCGTCTCCTCCATACATTGATTGCAAGTGTTTGAGACAATAATCAACAAGGAAGAGTCAAATTACTCATCAAGTTATTATAATGACTTGGGCTGCATGATTTGGTGGGAACTTAATGAGCATCAATAGGATGTAGTTGGTTTTGGAGAGTTATAGTTTCCATTCTTAATGAACAAGGGTTACCTTGGTACAACAAGGTTCATACATTGGTACCGTCTCCTCCATACATTAATTGCAAGTGTTTGAGACAATAATCAACAAGGAAGAGTCAAATAACTCATCAAGTTATTATAATGACTTGGGGTGCATGATTTGGTGGGGACTTAATGAGCATCAATAGGATGTAGTTGGTTTTTGAGAGTTATGGTATCCATTTGGGAGGAACAAGGGTTACCTTGGTACAACAAGGTTCATACATTGGTACCCTCTCCTCCATACATGGATTGCAAGTGTTTGAGACAATAATGAACAAGGAAGAGTCAAATTACTCATCAAGTTATTAGAATGACTTGGGGTGCATGATTTGGTGGGAACTTAATGAGCATCAATAGGATGTAGTTGGTTTTGGAGAGTTATAGTTTCCATTCTTAAGGAACAAGGGTTACCTTGGTACAATAAGGTTCATACATTGGTACCGTCTCCTCCATACATTGATTGCAATTGTTTGAGACAATAATGAACAAGGAAGAGTCAAATTACTCATCAAGTTATTATAATGACTTGGGCTGCATGATTTGGTGGGAACTTAATGAGCATCAATAGGATGTAGTTGGTTTTGGAGAGTTATAGTTTCCATTCTTAATGAACAAGGATTACCTTGGTACAACAAGGTTCATACATTGGTACCGTCTCCTCCATACATTGATTGCAAGTGTTTGAGACAATAATCAACAAGGAAGAGTCAAATAACTCATCAAGTTATTATAATGACTTGGGGTGCATGATTTGGTGGGGACTTAATGAGCATCAATAGGATGTAGTTGGTTTTTGAGAGTTATGGTATCCATTTGGGAGGAACAAGGGTTACCTTGGTACAACAAGGTTCATACATTGGTACCCTCTCCTCCATACATGGATTGCAAGTGTTTGAGACAATAATGAACAAGGAAGAGTCAAATTACTCATCAAGTTATTAGAATGACTTGGGGTGCATGATTTGGTGGGAACTTAATGAGCATCAATAGGATGTAGTTGGTTTTGGAGAGTTATAGTTTCCATTCTTAATGAACAAGGGTTACCTTGGTACAACAAGGTTCATACATTAGTACCCTCTCCTCCATACATGGATTGCAAGTGTTTGAGACAATAATGAACAAGGAAGAGTCAAATTACTCATCAAGTTATTAGAATGACTTGGGGTGCATGATTTGGTGGGAACTTAATGAGCATCAATAGGATGTAGTTGGTTTTGGAGAGTTATAGTTTTCATTCTTAATGAACAAGGGTTACCTTGGTACAACAAGGTTCATACATTGGTACCGTCTCCTCCATACATTGATTGCAAGTGTTTGAGACAATAATCTAAAAGCACGTTGTAGAGAAGTCTGCTACGTGGTATTGTTGCTTCAAAGAGGAAAATAATTCTAAAAATTAAAGAAGAATAGCACGTATAGATATAATACACTAGTATTTTTTCTTTTTTGTTGATAAAAAGAAATTGAATTTAAAAATTAAAATATTTCATGGAAACCGGTTTTATTGAGAAGCAGTCTCCTATCTCACAACAACTTTTTCAATAAGTCAAATAGTTAAGAAATGGGTTAGTAACCTTAACAGGTCTCCTATAGATGGTGTCTTTGGCATTTTTTGTAAACTACTATCCCCTCTCCTCTCCTTACCCACAAACACTAATCACCAGCCAACGTCGTTCACTCAACAATTTGTCGTCGCCTATCTTCGATCCTCTCGTCGTCGTCGCTTAAAATTTCATTCCGGTATCTAGCTAATAAACGTTGGTGTTCCAACTCGTCATTCAACAATTTACCGTCAGCTCTCTTGTCTCCTCGCTCAACAATTCGTTCCAGATCTAGAGTTCATTTTTAGTTTAATTTGTTAATTTTTGTTTTGATTGATTTTCATTTGATTTTTTTGTGTAATTTTATTAACTTTTGTCCTCAAGATTTATTTCTTATTGTGTAATTTCATGCAATCCTGTTTTTTTTTTCATTTTCTTGTCTAAATTTTTCCGTTTTTAAATTTAGCGATTAATTTTCATTTTTTGTAGATATCAATGGTTGTAATTTTTCTCTGATTTTTCTTATTTATTTTATTTTGTTTGATTTATTTTCTGTAATTTTGGAACTTCAAATTCATATTTATTTTAGATTGATTTTTCATAATGATTGTGTAAGTTGGAATGTTTGGCTCATTCAAGTTCACTGGTTTCTTATGAAGGCCTGATTTGTTTTATTTGATATTTTGACTTAACTTATCCGGTTGGTTTTTACCACTTCACCGGATCAGTTAAGTGGTAACTAATACGGTTGTGAACCGGATCAGTTGGTTTTCGGATTAATTAAGCCCAATTTGACTTGATCAATTAGGGTTTTTTCACTAGTGAACTTCTAAGATGCTTAGTAGGCACTAATTCTTAGGAATTCTCCTTACCGCATCATCTGGTTAGCTCATAGCTTACTGTGACAGTAACTAGGCTAGTTGTCCTACATCAAGAAAATCCACCACTGATTATTAAATCTTTCTATATGTAGGCGTGTTTTTATTTCGCCTACACGGTGTGAGTGCGTATTTGATTTGACTACCCCACTGTAAAGGTTTTAGTGAAAATTGTTTTGAAAGAAGTCGCCAATAATTCTTTTTAGGAAGAATCATAAACCTAATTGGATATGAGAAAACCGTAGGGACAAATTATCCAATGTAGATTTCCCCGTCCTAACTCCATAGATGGTCAAAGTGAACCAAAGATTGAGTTAGGGGGTGAGGGTACAATATAGTCAGGAACTATATTGCCCATTACTGGCCTCTACTTAATATCGAATTGATTACGGATTTTATGCAAAAGAATAATCATATAACGTTTTAAAGCATCCTAAAAAATATTAGTCTAGATTGGTTCAGGAAACACATAAAAAGACTAATTTTTAGTGACAAGTTATTATGCAATCAATATTACAGGGAACCTAACAGGTTGTCCAAATTAATCTGACTAATGTTAGAACAATTCTTTAGGTCTTGTTTAGCAAAATTAACATGTGGGTGATAAAAATCATGCAGGACAATCATAATAATATGTATAGAACAATCAGGTAGACATATAATAATGTATGAAAATAAATAAAAAATAAGAAAAGAAAATATTGCAGGGAGTTAGTATAATATACAATACTTACAATCGCATGAATTTGTTAACAATCTACATCATGAATAGAATGTTAGTAACTTCAATAAAATAATAAAAATAAATAAAAAAATATAATAAAGGTGGTTAATTTAGTTGACCCTCAAAAATTATACCACCGTCCGGGGTCGTTGATTTGTACGGATCTTGGAAAATTGAATTTCGGAACAAGCCTTTAAAAGGTTTATAGTGTCGAGTATTGTGTATTGCGTCGAACAAGAAATATTATTTCTTGCAGTGTAGTACTTGGTTTTTGTTTGTGCCGAACAAAGAAAGATTGGTCTGCTTCTTGGTTTTATGAGAGATTACGTGGATGTTAATGATGATCAGGTATATGGCCAAAAAAAGAAAAGGTGAGGATGTTTGACAGGTAGTACGAATAACAGGAGTAAGAGGATGATGATTGATGAGGTGAATTAGTTGTAGGTGAGATCAGGGAGAATTATGGAGTTAAGTTGGTGCTAGGCTTGGATGTGTGAATGCTGCGTGGAGTTAAGGAGTGAATATGTAGGGGATTAATGTGAGTGGCCTGAGAAATTTTGTAACGTGGAGATTGTCGAGGGATTGGTGTGGAGTAATTTGTGAGTTGGCCGTGTAATTTGTTTATGCCGTGAGAAAATATGAAGAGAGTAGGGATGATATATATAGGTTTAGATAGTTGAGAAGTGATAGGTTTTCGAAAACAATTGGGTTTCTTAAAAGATTTTTATAAAATAGTTAGATAAAAATATTTGAAAACACTTTGGAGAAAGATGATTTTTAATAAAAATATATTTTCATTAACAAAACTAATTTAATTAATTAATTCTATTAATTAAAATGGGCTAGAAAAGGGTTTTAAAAATTGGGCTTTCATAAAACTACTTTTAAAAGGTTTTCGAAGATGTGCTTTTTTTAAAAAGAGTTAGAAAATGGTTTTGGGCTTAAAAGGTTTTATTTTAGGCTCGTTCTTTATTCTTTCCTCGTTCCTGACCAATTTGAGCGGGGTATTGGTCATCATAGGGTACTAAATGGGGAGACACGATTATGTGTCTACAGAAGCCCCCACTTTGACTGAGGTTCAGGAAACCGAAAGTCAAAGTATACGGTGTCGGGACGGAGAACGATTCTAAACGCTCTGCAGTTTAGAACTGATCTGTATACACCGGTCTCTGCAAAACAAAGTTAGTATGCAGGACAATAACTACAAGCAATCTGATTACCTGCAGAAGAAGATGTTAGCAGATAGCTGCGAACAACCCAGATAAGCACATAATGATGCAATAATGCAAACTTAGACTCTCTAAGGATGCACAAGACACTATGCAAGGATTAAGGTTATGCAAAGCTAAGGGATGACACGTCATGCAAGGTCAGGGTCATGCAAGACTAAGATGTATGCAATGCAAGGTCAGGGTTTTGCAAGGCTGTAATGCAAGGTCATGATTTGGCAAGGCTAGAAGATGTGTAGAATGATAGCATGAGTAGAAATAGATATAATGATTTTCGAAAATCGCTTTGAGTAAATAATCGGGGTCCGTAAATGAGGTCCGCGGATTACAACTCTTCGGAAGTTTGATTTGAATTGGAGGAACCACCACACATAGGTAGCCCCCGCTTTGGGTGAGCTTGTCTGAATTAGGCATCTTGAGCCTTGATTGAAATGTAGTTGACATGTCTTGAGGTGTTGAAAGTTGTTCGCTGGGGATTCGTCATTGGGAAGTTGATTAGGCAAAGTCAAATATCGCCAGAAACAATGAGATCTTGGATTGAAAAATAAAAAGGCTTAATTTATGACTTAAATAAATGTAGGTGGGAAAAGGCTTTAACGAGGCTAGGTTCAGACTTGAGTCTATGTCGGGATCTAGAAAGAACATGCTCCTGAACTCTAGAAAATGAAATCATGAGACCTTGATTAATTTTGTTTTATTGAAGCGGTCGGACCTCGAGATGAGGATTCCTACGTATCCTTCCTATATATATATTATTTTTTTGTGCCCTAACTTTTGCCTAGGCTGCCCTTTTGGGTTTTCAACCTAGCGGGCTTGGACATACCATGAAAAAGGAGTCAAGGTTGATGAAAGGTTTAAGGCTTGATAAAGGTTTAATTGGTTAGGCTAAGGTAAGGATCATGGATTTGGATTATATGGGTTAAGTTGTTGATGGATTGAAAGATTTTGAATGAGGGGTAGAATTTGTGTGCAAGCCCCCTAGCTTGACTTTTTATTTTGTCTTTGGCTTTTTCTTTTTTTTTGCATTTTTTTTTCTTTTGTCATGTGCATTTTCTTTTTGCTTTTGTTCTTCTTTTTTTTTGTACTTTGAATTTTTTCATTTTAAATTTTGCCTGCCATTGTTTTTTTTTTTTATGTAGTAAGGCTTGCACACAAGTTTATGGTTTAGGGTATTGGAAAGTTTGAAGGATATTTGTGGAGCTTTGATTTGAAAGGCTATTATTTGGCTAATGGAGATGATGGAGGAAATAGGGGATAACTCTTAATCCAAAGTATGTCTAATTTTTTTTCTTTATTATTTTTTTAAATATTTTTTTCATTAATCAAGGATCATTAGTTGATTTAAATTTCATCATTGAATTAGAAGCATAAATAAAATGATGAAAGGCCAATGAAATTGAAAAGAAAAATAAAAATGAAATGAAGATGGGAAGGCTACTATAGATGAAGTCCTATAGTAACATAGACTCGATGGGAAAGGACATAAATGGCTTAGGGTAAGGACTCTCTGACTCATCATAGGAAACCAGAAATAAAAGACTAAGCCCGTTGAATTGTTGATGCACTGCCTAAGGGTTACTGGTGATGCTGATTCTCGTTGTAGCAAGCATTAGAAGTCTGTTGTCATCGACCATGTTTTGCAGCGTAGTGATGGTATTTGGCACTAGATGTCAGATGTTCATTATTCCGTTGGAATTTATGGTAGAAATGTAGGTTGCACCTTTTGAATTTCCTATTAGTTACAAGGTTCGGAGCAGACCCTATGGAAGTGATCGCGCCTCTAATGTGAAGGCAGTAGACCCTATGGAAATGATCGCACCTCTATGTGAAAGCGGTCAAAAGTAATTTTCATGACTCAAAATGAAGTCGGGGTGGTGATAGTGCGATGGATGAGCTTTAGAGTAGGCTCTCATTTTGTTCCTCCGTTAGGCATTCCTAAGTTGTAATTTATCAACCGGTCATGAACAGAATCGAGTGAACCTCGCTTGTAGATTTTAGAAATGAATTTCCAAAATGATAAATGGAAATGAGGGATGGAGAAATGGAAATGGCAATGAGAGATGAAAAATGAAGATGAAAGTGGAAATGGGAATGGGAAATAATTAGAAATGTGTATGATTATGTTTATGATGACGACATGGGCCTAACTATATGCATATACAGATGTGGACGGGACTGGACTATGCAAGCAGACTGGACTCAGAAGGATTGCCAATGCTAGCTTTGTTAGACTTTGGGAAAAATTGGCTTCGCCAGACTTGATGATTTTGGGCCATTATGGACTTAGGGTAGACTATCTTCGCTAGACTCGAGGATTTGGACTGCTATAGATGTAAGGTAGGAGTAGCTTCACAAAACTCGGAGGCGGGATAACTAGCTTCACTAGGTCAAGGTGCCGTTATGGACTTAAGGGGTGTCGTTATGGACTTACAGGGATGACTCGCTTTGCTAGGTCAAGGTGCCGTTATGGACTTAGAGGGTGCCGTTATAGACTTACAGGGATGACTAGCTTCGCTAGGTCAAGGTGCCGTTATGGACTTACAGGGATGACTAGCTTCGCTTAGGTCAAGGTGCTGTTATGGACTTAAAGGGTGCCATTATGAACTTACAGGGATGACTAGCTCCGCTAGGTCATAGTGCCGTTATGGACTTAGAGGGTGTCGTTATGGACTTACAGGGATGACTAGCTTCGCTAGGTCAAGGTGCCGTTATGGACTTAGAGGGTGCCGTTATGGACTTACAGGGATGACTAGCTTCGCTAGGTCAAGGTGCCGTTATGGACTTACAGGGATGACTAGCTTCGCTAGGTCAAGGTGTCGTTATGGACTTAGAGGGTGCCATTATGGACTTACAGGGATGACTAGCTCCGCTAGGTCAAGGTGCCGTTATGGACTTAGAGGGTGTCGTTATGGACTTACAGGGAATGACTTGCTTCGCTAGGTCAAGGTGCCGTTATGGACTTAGAGGGTGCCATTATGGACTTACATGGATGACTAGCTTCGCTAGGCTTAATGGTTTGAACTTCGTCCTATATGGGTTTAGAAATAGACTAGATTAGACTTAGGAAATGAGTTGGGCCTTATATGGACCTGATTTTGGACTGAGTCCTATAGTAATTTAAAGTTAGACTTGCAAATGCTCATGGGCTTGAAATTGGAAATGGACTAGGATTGGACTTAGAATGGAATAGACTGGGATTAGACTTAGATTGGGCTTGATATAGACTAGGGTTCACATAGCAAATGGGCCTAGATTTGATTTGAACTAGACTTATATGGGCCTAAGATCGACTCTAATGCTAGCGGGCCTAATATGAATGCATGGACACAAATTTAGAAGGACCTAATATGAATGCAAAGTAGACTCAAATGCATATGGCCCTAGAATGAATGCAAATGGATTGGGTTTGATCGATTGGATTGCATTGAATGAAGGTGTATGGACTGGGTTTAGAATTTTCGAAATTTGTTTTTGAAAGAAACCCCTTGTTTTTATCTTTTATTAGGAAAAGATGATGGATTAATTTTGAAGATTATTTTTTTATTGAATAGGTGGCATGATGATGATTAGTAAATGCTTTTTGAAAAAAAGAGTAGAAAAGAAGATGTGTAGGATTGATTTTGAAAAATAATGTAAGTTTTTGAAATTGATTGAATATGGTATGGTAAGATTGATAGGGAAGATTAGGCAGAAGGAATAGCAGGGAGAAGGTACACATGCATGAAAATTCTAACTTACCATGACCTCTTCTCTAGATGCATTTTTTTAGGACAGACTCGACCTTGCATGAAAAGACTGACTCTTTTTTTTTTAATTAGGTGGGGCTCCTAAAAGACGTGTACTACGCGAATGCAGACAGGCAAACATAGGACTGAATATAGGATCGACCACCACGACGAATAAATCAAAGAAAATCATGCGATGCACAGACTGCGTGCCGCGCAACATTGCTGCGCGCGGCGCACAGTCGTGCGTCTGGCACGAAAGTGGTGCGCCAGACGCAACTTAATGCGCTTGGCGCACTACTCCCCCGACATGTTTTTCGGGGATTTAGGCGAAGTTTTTGTCGATTGACGATTTTGTTTAGACGCGATTTTTAGGAACGACGCATAATAATGACAATTTGACAGGATAATAAAAGGCAAGAATTGCAATCACAGGCAAATGTCATATAACATGGATGCAAAAGTTCCAACCTAAAGTCCTGTTCTATGTTTGAAACTATTGGTAAGGTTTAGGTTCAGTCTAAAAAGGGTCAATGACTAAAAGATTGATCTCACGCTTCGTACCTTTGCTTAAAAAGGTGGCCACTTGTAAGACGCACTCCAGTTCTCAAGTCAGGAACAAGAGAACAATGCCATGATTGGGTAGGTTTGCTTATAACTAAGATTCAACACTATCGCTCAGGAAGCTTTTTGGAAGGACAAAGCGCAAACCCCCCGGGGTGACCTCACACATAGAACATGTGCTAATGAGGCAAGGTAAATTGTCCTTATGGTGGCTGAACAATAGCCATGCATATGCAAAACAATATATATTATACAAAGGCATAAAAGGAGAATGAATCGTATTTTTCAAGTTTCACCCACTCATTTAAAATATTAGTTTTTTAAAATCCTCCCCAGTGGAGTCGCCAAATTGTAGGCATTTTTTATTTCGCCTACGCGGTGTGAGCGCATATTTGATTTGACTACCCCACTGAAATGGTTTTATTGAAAATTGTTTTGAAAGAAGTCGTCAACAATTCTTTTTAAGAAGAATCATAAACCTAATTGCATATGGGAAAACCGTAGGGACATATTATCCAATGTAGATTTCCCAGTCCTGACTCCATAGATGGTCAAAGTGAACCAAAGATTGAGTTCGAGGGTGAGGGTACAATATAGTCAGGAACTATATTGCCCATTACTGGCCTCTACTTAATATCGATTCATCACATATTTTATGGAAAAGAATAATCATATAACGTTTTAAAGCACCCTAAAAAATATTAGTCTAGATTGGTTCAGGAAACACATAAAAGACTAATTTTTAGTGACAAGTTATTATGCAATCAATATTACAGGGAACCTAACAGGTTGTCCAAATTAATCTGGTTAATGTTAGAACAATTCTTTAGGTCTTGTTTAGCAAAAATAATATGTGGGTTATAAAAATCATGCAGGACAATCATAATAATATGTATAGAACAATCAGGCAGGCATATAATAATGTATGAAAATAAATAAAAATTAAGAGAAGAAAATATTGCAGGGAGTTAGTATAATATATAATACTTACAATCGCATGAATTTGTTAACAATCTACATCATGAATAGAATGTTAGTAACTTCAATAAATAATAAAAATAAATAAAGAAATAAAATAAAGGTGGTTAACTTAGTTGACCCTCAGAAATTATACCACCGTCCGGGGTCGTTGATTTGTACGAATCTTGGAAAATTGAATTTCGGAACAAGCCTTTAAAAGATTTATAGTATCGAGTATTGTGTATTGCGTCGAACAAGAAATATTATTTCTTGCAGTGTATTACTTGGTTTTTGTTTGTGTCGAACCAAGAAAGATTGGTCTGCTTCTTGGTTTTATGAGAGATTACGTGGATGTTAATGATGATCAGGTATATGGCTAAAAAAAGAAGAGGTGAGGATGTTTGACAAGTAGTACGAATAACAGGAGTAAGAGGATGATGAGGTGAATTAGTTGTAGGTGAGATCAGGGAGAATTATGGAAGTTGGTGCTTGGCTTGGATGTATGAATGCTGCGTGGAACTAAGGAGTGAATATGTAGGGGATTAATGTGAGTGGCCTGAGAAATTTTGTGGCGTGGAGATTGTCGAGGGATTGGTGTGGAGTAATTTGTGAGTTGGCCGTGTAATTTGTTTATGCCGTGAGAAAATATGAAGAGAGTAGGGATGATATATATAGGTTTAGATAGTTGAGAAGCGATAGGTTTTCGAAAACAATTGGGTTTTTTAAAAGATTTTTATAAAATAGTTAGATAAAAATATTTGAAAACACTTTGGAGAAAGATTATTTTTTATAAAAATATATTTTTATTAACAAAACTAATTAATATAATTAATTAATTCTATTAATTAAATGTGGCTAGAAAAAGGGTTTTAAAAATTGGGCTTCCATAAAACTACTTTTAAAAGGTTTTCGAAGATGGGCTTTTTAAAAAAAGAGTTAGAAAATGGTTTTGGGCTTAAAAGGTTTTATTCTAGGCTTATTCTTTATTCTTTCCTCGATCCGGACCAAATAGAGCGGAGTATTGGTCATCATAGGGTACTAAATGGGGAGACAGGATTATGTGTCTACACTATATGTTTCCCATGTGTCCTAAAAAGTAGAAAAACAACCTGTGGTTGCTACATCTGAAGTTTAAGTTTAATACAGAGCAATGGCGCTCAACACATGTGAAGTAACTTGGCAAACATCTTTTCTTCAAGACTTGGGTCTCAAGCACTTACCTAATATTGTCCTCAAATGTGATAACCAAGCTGCACTTGCAATAACAGCCAACCTGATGCTTCATTACAGAACAAAACATGTGGAGGTTGAGTGCCACTATGTTAGAGATCAAGTCAAACAAGGCTCTATTGTTCCTACTCACACAACCTCCACTGACCAAACTAATGATATTCTAACCAAGATGTTTATAGTGAAACTGCATCAACACCACAATGCCAAGCTGGGAGCTCTGTTGGATATATTGCTTCAAAGTAGTGGGAATGTGGGTTCCTAAATTATCTAATGCAGTTGCTAGTTGCTACTGTTTAGTAATCACGTGGCTCTATTGTATGCTTTCAAAGTATGCTTAATGTTTACTAGTTAGTGGGTCATGTTTGATACTTGGTAAAAGTTGTTAGTGGGATTTATTCAACCATGAGTTTACGAGGTAGTGGCTTTATTTGAGCATTATTTGTTTTGTTTCTAGCCTATTTAATTGGCACTGATGTACATAGTTCATTTGCTTTGATGTAATACAAGATATCGCCTTTTCTATCTTATTATTTCCCTTCTCTCATCTCTATTATAATTTCAACATGGTATCAACGTCGGGTTAGATCCCTAAGATAGAGAGAGAGTGTGTGTGTAGGTGTGCTGGAAAAAAAAGCATGAGAAGGAAAAAGCAACGTAGCTTGGTTTCAAAATTGTTTGTGAGCAATTCGATGTTGAAATTTTAAACCATGGCAAGTATGGTTTGTGTTTGATGGGTTCCCTTTTAGCCCATGAGAATAGGAATCCATATTAGTGAAAAAAGAGGGCAAAGAAAATTATTTGGGAGTGAAGGAGCAATCTTTACAAGTATGAGAGTTGTAATCAACGCCGAAAACAATTTTCAAGTTTGTAGCAATTGTGAACAAGTCGATGTGGCAATTGCATCACTATGTCAAAGCGTATTGATGGAGAGATGTGCTCCATTGAATGGAGGTTGGTGACAATATGCATCAATAATTTTTCTAAAATGAAGGAAAAATTTTGTGTAGATGATGAGATGTGCATCATAGATGACCGAAGAGAAGTACTTCGTAAATGTCGAGAAGAAGAAAGCAGGCTATTCGAAAACAAGTCGGTGTGTTTGCATCCAAGTTAAGTGTGTGTGGTTAATTGAAAAAGTGTCTAGTTGATAAGAGGTTTTTAGTGTCGTTAAGGCACCAAAAATCAATTTTCAAACAATATTTATAAAACCTAACGAGCAATTACTAAGAACGTAGTAAAGGCAAGTCAAGGGTCGATCCACAGGGAAAATGGGATTAATTAAAGTCTAGCAAGTTTAGATTACCTAATTGAAGGGTTTTTGGGGTTTTTAAGTGATTTTTATAAGAACTATGACTAACTAATATCAAAGAACTAGCAAATAATATGTGATGAAAATATGAATAAGGAAGACACTAGAGTTAAGGTTACTAGTATGGATCAAAGTGGACAACGATTATTAATGCAATTGTGATTCAAAGGCAACGATTACGCAAGGTTTAGTTTTCCTCTATAATACTCGAGTTCTCTCTCGAATGGTCCTCGAGAATGATCACTTAATCAATCAACTAAATCCTCTCTCGAATGGTCTTTAGTCAATTGATTAAGAGATCCAATGAATTTGGAAAACCCCTAATATAGGATCCCCTTAATTTCTACCCAATATATTGGTCTAGAAATTAAGTTGATTCATAGGGATGATAAAAGAATTCATAATTCAATTAAGAACATTTGAATTCAAAATACCAAAGCACAAATGTAATCAATATCTATCCTAAGGCCTCAAAACACCAAGATCAATGCATAAACGTCTTCAAATCATCACAATCACATTAACAATACATTTAAACCCTAATCCATACTTTCACCCTAACCCCAGATAGGAGACTACTCACTAATCATGGATTCTAAGCAATAAAACATGAAATCTATAACTAATCTAGGGCTAAACATAATTAAGAGATAATTAATCTAATGAATATAACAATTATGAAACAATAATAAAGTAGATCTAATAAAAGGGAAGAGCGAATAATAGCAACGAAAAGAGATAATAAAAACTGAACTTTGAAACTAATTGAATTAAATATACCTTCAATGTTGTAGAAATCACAAACTATGATCTAGAATCTCCAATCTTAACAAAAACTAAGTGTTTATTTCTCTAATGTAAGCCCTAATATTCTTCTCTAAACTCTAGAATAAAGCATAAGTCTTTAAAACATAACATCTCTTGTTTTTAATGCCTAAGAGAAATACAATTTTCTCGCGGAAACAGGTGGTGCGGGCGCACCACTAAATTGGTGCGGGCGCACCAAGGCCACTGACTCAGATGGCCAATCTTCGCTGGGAAGGTGCGGGCGCACCATGGAGATGGTGCGGGCGCACCATGGAGATGGTGCGGGCGCACCTATGATCTGGTGCGGGCGCACCTAACTGACTGATAATAAGGATGCCCAATCTGTGGGTGGTGCGGGAGCACCGGTTTCAGGTGCGGGCGCACCTATGTGTGCGGGCAGTGCTAAGAGGGTGCGGGCACACCATGGAGCTCAAGTCAAGCTTCCTTCATTCCATTTTCGCGCATGCAAACTCCTCAAAACTCCCGCCTATTACCGTATCTCCCAACTCTTGACCTTATAAAAGATCATACTTGCAATCAAAGCACGGGAAAACACGGTGAAAGCAAATGTACTAGAAATCAAGTCAAGATTGACAAAAAATCTAGCGAAATGTCACAATGAGCAACAATGATCAAGTGAAGGAAATAGAGAGAGAAATGAGGAAGAAAAAGGGAAGAAAAGGGTATAAAGAGGATCAAAACAAACCGAAAAGAGCTCATAAAGTACGTTAGAAACGCGCTTATCAAACTCCCCCAAGCTTAGCATTTTGCTTGTCCTCAAGTAAACCAAGAATGAGAAAGAAAGAAGAGAGGTGTGAAAAAGAGGAAAAAGAAAAAACATGCAACAAACTAATCTAAATGCTCTAAAAGCAAAGCTACAAATATGACATGCAAGCTAAATGAGTTCATAACAAGATTTAGGAGACCAACCAAACACAAGAGGGAAGATGATTAGGAAGCACAAGAGTGACTTAAGGGATCTAATCCACCAATCAACCGGGTCCCCTTGAAAATAGGCTTTCTAAAAGTGATTACTCACTCTTCTCCACTTCCAAGTCCCGAGTTTGACTTCCCCCTAGGGATGCTAAACCATAATAGCTCGCCTCTACCACATTTTGACGACCCTCATCATGACTTGCACAAAATCTCACCCGCCACTACTAATTGACCAAGTCCAATCTAGAAGTCAAAAGGGACTTTGTTTAGGTTGTAACGGGGCTAGGTAAAGGGTGTGGATAACAATTTTGGAATGTGGTGCGAAAAGGGTAAAGTGGAGTACACAATAGTGGGTAAAAACTCCCCCAAGCTAGTCCAAACACCAACTCAAATCGATATCTCACTCATCTTTGATTATCACTTTGATTTTGCTTTTTTTTAAAACATTGATTTTCACTTTTTTGAACACCCTTTTTTTTCAACAATTTGCTCTTTATTTCTTTTCAATAGAAATCCGAATGAAGCACTAAGAGCATTTTTTCTTTCTTTTATTTCCTTTGTCTTTCCTTTCTCAAAATTTTCCTCAACTTTTGCAATTATACACGCATATTAATTCACTTTCAACCAAAGACTTAGTATCAAAATAACTCAACTCCAAACAAACTAGACATGTATTCCACTTTGGGGAAAGTTTGGCCATGACTTATTACGAGGGTTAAGCAAAAATAGGATAGAAAGGCTCAAATGGGTTGAGAAGCGGAAAATTATGCAGGTATAAAAGCTTTTTGGCTTTTGAGCTCCTATTTCTAGCAAAAAGAAACGCCCTAAATCAATCTTCTATAGGCTCGGTCTTATATGCAATCTTGGGGAGCTAAAATACAAGTCACAAGTTAGGTGATCAATGGTGAGGGTTGTAGATGAGTCTTACGAGGTTCTTGGCCCTCCTTCGGGGTTCACCGCACAAGGGACAAGGCAATCCAATCAACCAACTCGCCTAGTTTCAAAGAGACTTTACCAAAAGTCACCGATCTCAAAGATCATCTAACGTCACAACGAGACTTCAAAAATCATCAAGTCAAATGCAAAGAAGGTCTTCCAAGCAAGTTATGAACACTCTTAGCCACAAATCATACATGCAACTAAGCTTCCCTAAATGCAAATTTTTTTATTTTTTTATGCAATGCAAAAATACCAAAAACAAACTACCAAAACTAAGCTAAAAACATACTTCTAAAAACAAGCTAATAATAAACTATCAAAAACAAGCTATACAAGGGTGATTTGGAAGAAAAAGGGGTGGGGGAAGAAGACCAAGAAGAATAACCAATCACCAAGTCAAACCCACAACCAAAAGAACCCCGCCTAAATAACCACCTAAGGCCCCAAACTCCCAAAAACATAGGCATGCATGCAAGGGCCCCCACGCTTAAGCGAAACTCCGCGCTCGGAGTTGCAAAAGGTGGAAGGAGGAGAGGGGTCAAAAGGAGCACCTAAGAGTTCCCATCATCGCCTCCATCAGGAGCGGGGTTAGAAGGGAAGAACGCGCCTGGATACCCGTCTGGATAGTAAGACGGGTAGTGGGGGAAGGGGCGGAAATGTACCTCCTCGAATGGCCCGTTACGAGGGTCAAAACCAGGAGGGTAGTAGGGGTGGTTAGGGAAGGGAGCCTCATGTCCGGAGTGGACATTGGCGAGATGAGTTCGCCAAGCCACTCGAGACACATGGTCAAGGTCGGTGCGGATACCATCAAGGGTAGCAGTGACCGCACGGTGGTTGGCCGCTTGAGTGGCCTGCATCTGGGTTATGGCCGCCATGACGGAGGCCATATCAAAGGACTAGGAGGAAGAGGTCTCGGCCGCATCACTCACGGGAAGGTGGTGCTCGGGCCTCGGAACCCTGGGAACCCTCGGTACCCTCTCCACAGTGGTGGACTGAAGGTAGGTCATATCAGCGCAGTGATCTGGGTCAATAGGGGAAGGGGGAACCCGCCATCGGTTACATTCAGGCGGGGGGTTCCAAATGAACTCAGTGTCCATATAACAGTAGGGTCTCCCTCCCACTAGCCAAATGCAACTGGTCTTAAAAAAACCACGCAAAAATTTCATCTGCTGAAGGGCCGCACCATCCAATAAGTTGGACTGACCAACAGTTGGCACGCTTTCTTCTAAGCGGGCCAGGTCATCGTCCAACGAAAGGTAAGACGCTAGCCGGGTGATCATTCCACCACAAATGATCTCCCCAGCTAGTGTAGTACCCCCCCTAATCTCTTGCAATCGTTTAAGGAAGATAGCTACAAAGTTGATTCGGGCGTTATGGTGGGCCCCATCAGTGGCCAACCATAAAACCAACAGCTCTTCCTCTCTCAATTGCCTGACTTCTTGCTTAGGAAAGAAGGTGTAAACCAAAATCCTATGGAAGTAGCGGAGAGCAGGATGGATAATCTCAGAAGCTTTGGACGAGTTCGTCCGAAACCGAGTGGTGCCATCAGTGATCTTGGCCCACCACTCTTGTTCATTGTAACCCTCCCAAATTATTGAATAGGGGGCATCACATGGGGCAGCAGAGTCCGTCTCAAATGCTTCACATAACTCGTCAAAAGATAGTGTTCTGACTTGATTAAATAGATGAGATTGAATAGTCAGAGCACCGGATGCTGGCTCCCTACTTATGTTCAACGAACTCAAGAACTCAAGAGTTAGTTGGTCATAAGTAGGTTCCCGAACTTGAAGGAAGTTCGACAACCCAAGATTTCCTGCCATCTCCCCTACTATCATGTCGATTTTAAGGTGTTGGCAGGTATCAGAGTCATAGAACTTCATGGGTCGCAGAGTTCGGTTAGAAAGCTGAGTAAAAATTTGACGGTGTGCAGCATTTGAGAATTTGAGCGGGTAGATAGGAGGGGGATTAGAGCTAGAAGAGGGTCCTTGCGAGGAGGACCCTGTTTTAGCTCTCTTAGCCCTGGAGGAGGATCCTTCGCCACTTTTTTTTCCCATTGGGTTGTTTTAAAAACAATGTGAAAAATATTTTCTTTGAAACGGGGAAAAACAAAGGGCGTGGCCGTAACAGAGGGACTCTTCAAAACCTTTGTTCAAACAAATCACCACACTAATAACACACAAAAACCTAAAAAGAAAAAAAAAACTACCAGCACATAAATCCCACAATCAATAGCAACGAAGTTGCTAACAAGCAAGAATTTGATTCTAATCCGAAAATTCAATCAAACTTTCACAATTCTCCAACTCACACAATCAACAATCCGACAACATGTTTATCAATACTTGCTCAACAAATCACTTCAAATAGTTCAATTTAGCTCACAAAAATCTCATAGATTATGAAATTTCCACGAAGAACAAATAATTAAACTAGTTCATCACAACACCAATCACAAAGTTGGGAAAAATTCATGAACAAACCAAAGTTAGGAGAAAAACAAGCATGCAATCAAAAAGAAAACAAACTTGTAGACCCGATAACAAGATTATCTATGAAAAACAAGAGGTTGGAAGGAGATTACCAACTTGGAGATGAAAATCCCCAAATGTGAAACCCTAGAAATCCAAATCTTGCCAAAGCCCTAAATTTGATGCACTTGAGTGTTGTAGAGAGGAAAGAGATGAGTTGTCCGGTGAGAAAGTGGCCGGAGGTCGCCGGAAAGCCGTGGTGGTCGCCGGATCTAGAGTTGTGGAAGTGAGAGAAAGTGAGTGAGTGAGAGAGAGAATTCGAAAATATGAGAGAAAAGAAAGGTGAGTGCCGAAAAAATAGAAAAAAAATGTGTTTTAAGCCTCAGACGGGTTTGGTGCGGGCGCACCTATAAGTGGTGCTGGCGCACCAAACATACTGCCTGCTGTTGAACTTTGCTGGGTAATTGGTGCGGGCGCACCTATACTTTGGTGCGGGCGCACCGTTCAAAATTTCTGAAAATTTTTTTGAACGGTGCGGGCACACCAATGCTTCTGTGTTTTGTTACCAACTGCAGACTGAATGGTGCGGGCGCACCTATATGTTGTGCGGGCGCACCGTTCGAAATTTCTGAAAAAAATTTGAACGGTGCGGGCGCACCTCATATTAGGTGCGGGCGCACCATTGTTTCTGTTTCTGTTCACCCACTACAGACAGAATGGTGCGGGCGCACCTCTATGTGGTGCGGTCGCACCATTTCATCTGCCAAAACCTCTCAAGCTCAAATGAATGTTCATTGTTAGCCAGTAAAACAAAAATCTAGACTAAAAATGAAATTATAAAAAGAGAAACGGGTTGCCTCCCGTGTAGCGCTTGCTTTAAGTCATTAGCTTGACTAAAAGGATATGTTCTTCAAGAGTAGCGCTCGGGCGAGCGAAGGATCAAGCAACCAACAGAACCGATGGCTTGATTATCGTGGTAGATCTTCAATCTTTGACCGTTCACCAAAAACGGACCATTCTCGCCCAAAATCTCATAGGCTCCATAAGGCGTTGTCTTCAACACTTGGAAGAGTCCCGACCACTTGGACTTTAATTTTTCGGGGAAAAGCTTTAGCCTTGAGTTAAACAACATGACTTTGTCTCCAACCAGGAAGTCTCTTTGCTGAATCCGGTAATCGTGCCATTTCTTTGTTTGCTCCTTGTACAGTCTCGAGCTCTCATATGCATCGAAGCGGAGTTCTTCAAGCGCAGCTAGCTTCTCTTTCCAAGCATCTCCCACCAAGTGAAGATCCATGTTGAGCTCTTTGATTGCCCACCAAGCCTTGTGCTCGAGTTCCCCGGCAACGGCGCCATTTTGATAAGAGGTTTTTAGTGTGTCGTTAAGGCACCCAAAATCGCTTTTCAAACAATATTTATAAAACCTAACGAGCAATTACTAAGAACGTAGTAAAGGCAAGTCAAGGGTCGATCCACAGGGAAAATGGGTTTAATTAAAGTCTAGCAAGTTTAGATTACCTAATTGAAGGGTTTTTGGGGTTTTTAAGTGATTTTTATAAGAACTACGACTAACTAATATCAAAGAACTAGCAAATAATATGTGATGAAAATATGAATAAGGAAGACACTAGAGTTAAGGTTACTAGTATGGATCAAAGTGGACAACGATTATTAATGCAATTGTGATTCAAAGGCAACGATTACGCAAGGTTTAGTTTTCCTCTAAAATACACGAGTCCTCTCTCGAATGGTCCCCGAGAATGATCACTTAATCAATCAACTAAATCCTCTCTCGAATGGTCTTTAGTCAATTGATTAAGAGATCCAATGAATATAGGATCCCCTTAATTTCTACCCAATATCTTGGTCAAGAAATTAAGTTGATTCATGGGGATGATAAAAGAATTCATAATTCAATTAAGAACATTTGAATTCAAAATACCAAAGCACAAATGTGATCAATATCTATCCTAAGGCCTCAAAACACCAAGTTCAATGCATAAACTTCTTCAAATCATCACAATCACATTAACAATACAATTAAACCCTAATCCATACTTTCACCCAAACCCCAGATAGGAGACTACTCACTAATCATGGATTCTAAGCAATAAAACATGAAATCTATAACTAATCTAGGGCTAAACATAATTAAGAGATAATTAATCTAATGAATATAACAATTATGAAACAATAATAAAGTAGATCTAATAAAAGGGAAGAACGAATAATAGCAACGAAAAGAGATAATAAAAACTGAAAGTTTGAAACTAATTGAATAAAATATACCTTCAATGTTGTAGAAATCACAAACTATGATCTAGAATCTCCAATCTTAACAAAAACTAAGTGTTTATTTCTCTAATGTAAGCCCTAATATTCCTCTCTAAACTCTAGAATAAAGCATAAGTCTTTAAAACATAACATCTCTTGTTTTTAATGCCTAAGAGAAATACAATTTTCTCGCAGAAACAGGTGGTGCGGGCGCACCAAGGTCACTGACTCAGATGGCCAATCTTCGCTGGGAAGGTGCGGGCGCACCATGGAGATGGTGCGGGCGCACCTGATTGGTGCGGGCGCACCTATGATCTGGTGCGGGCGCACCTAACTGACTGATAATAAGGATGCCCAATCTGTGGGTGGTGCGGGCGCACCAGTTTCAGGTGCGGACGCACCTATGTGTGCAGGCAGTGCTAAGAGGGTGCGGGCACACCATTGAGCTCAAGTCAAGCTTCCTTCATTCCATTTTCGCGTGTGTAAACTCCTCAAAACTCCCGCCTATTACCGTATCTCCCAACTCTTGACCTTATAAAAGATCATACCTGCAATCAAAGCACGGGAAAACACGGTGAAAGCAAATGTACTTGAAATCCAGTCAAGATTGACCGAAAATCTAGCGAAATGTCACAATGAGCAACAATGATCAAGTGAAGGAAATAGAGAGAGAAATGAGGAAGAAAAAGGGAAGAAAAGGGTATAAAGAGGATCAAACCAAACCGAAAAGAGCTCATAAAGTACGTTAGAAACGTACTTATCACTAGTTCAAGTCCGAGTTCAAGTCCATCACAATATGGAAGTCGGTGTCTAGCAAGAAGGTAACTTTGAAGCCAGAGGGTGTGTTGGATATAGTGCTTCAAAGTAGAGGGAATATGGGTTCCTAAATTATATAGTGCAGTTGCTAGTTGCTACTGTTTAGTAATCACGTGGGTCAATTGTTACAGTTTCAAAGTATGTGATAGAGATAATATTCAGGATATATTTTCTCTCCTAAGTAGGATATACTTTGTATAATAGTTTAGTGTTATATATTTCGGACAGGGCCGTTCCTGAATATTATTGGGCGGGCCCGAGGCGAAATTTAAAAATGGGGTCCTTGACGCAAGAGAGATTAAAGAAAATACTAAATAAAATTTTTTTATGCAAAGTTTTCATTAAATTAAACAAAAAAACATTGCAATAGAATCGCATGAGGGAGAAACAAAGAAAAACATGGGAAGATGAAGGGCACAACCGCACACACAACTGTGAAATGTATGTTGGCAAAAAATTAGATGCTACCAAAATTCTCTCTCTAAAAATAAATCCTCTGCCTTCTCTCTAAACCCAAAACCTCGACGAACCCTAGGAACTCGCCGAAGTTCCGGCACCGCGTAGGTTTCCGGCGAGTTTCCTTATTTTTAAACACCCCTTTTCTTTCGTTTCTCTTACTTGTTTTAGTTTCTCCAGCGAGTTTTTAGTTTCTTAGTGTCGCGTCTGGTGGCTTCCCTTCCCCCTCCCCTGATGCTGCGTCGGGCGTCCCCTCCCCCTCCCCGGTTTAGTTCCTCTGGCTTCCCCTCCCCCTCCCATGTTTTTCGTTTGTTGGGCTTCCCCCTCCCTCGTCCCCGTCGTATTTAACTTAGTCCTGGTTTTGGGCTTCCCCTCCCCACTCCCCTTGGCCTTGTTTTGGGCTCCCCCTCCCCCTTCCCCCTGGTCATGTTTAGTATGGTTAGTATTTTGTGGTTTTTAAGTTTGTTGCTGATAAGTGTGTTATTTGCTATATATTTTAGGATTTTACTAGTTTTTGTATGAGTTAGATTATTTTTGTTTGTTACATATTTTTAATATAAATTTTCTCAATCAGCATGTTATGTCTCACCAGTCACAAGTGCCTAATCGAGTGGACAAATCAAGTTGATATCTACAACTCCCAACTAATCACGTGGAAGTAAAGAAACAAAGGAATGAAAAAAAAAAGAGAATTAAAGGAAAAAGGAAAAAAAGAAGAAAAATAAATGAGGAACTAGAGACCAGGAGAGCGCATCACTTCGCCACCCAAAATGATTTATTCCTTCCTCCTCCTTTCCAGTACATGAAGGAGTCTATCTCTTTCCACTTTTACTCAAATTCTATCATATTAGGTTGTTGCTTTAGTTAGAAAATTGGAAACATTAAGAGATGGATAGAAATTGCGGGAATATAGGGATGAATTTTTATAATCTTGTACCACTCTACTACAAATACATGGGTTTATTCGATGGAAAAGGAAGCAAGCTGGGTAGGTTTTTGATTAAAAATAAAGGGAGTTTGAGAGTGAAATTTCGGGGCAAAAATGTAGGGTTTAAAGAGGAGGAAGAACTGTCCATCAACGTACAACTACTGTGCAGCGAGGAAGAGTGAGAGTCGAGGTCGTTGGAGGTGTCGAAACCGAATTCGAGCAGCGATTTTCCGAGGATTAATTATAAGTTCTTCTCTCTCCTTCAATCTCTTTAGTTTTATCCAGAAATTTATATTCACAAATTATGATCTTGTACTTGGATTATTTAATTTTTCAATTGTGTTTTTGGGTCTTTGAATTCTATAATTTACATTGTTAGTTCGAATCTTGATATGATATTCAAGTTATACTTGTTCTTGCCAATAAAGATTACATTTTTATGCTTAATTGCTATCTTTTGAGTATGTCGTGTATTTTTATGCTAATTACATAATTTGTCCTAGTACAAATTACGTAATCCGGGTAGTAACTAGTTTAAATTGGAATTTGCGACATAATACCAATTTAAAGTAGAGTATAATTTGATCAAGTTAATTAATACATCTATGTGTTTTGATTGATTGGGTTGATAGTTCTTAATGCTAATAATCTAAATTTTTGCTAGTTGCGAATTACTAGCGATTGTGGGATTATTAAGAGTTAACTTTGGCCTAGTTTAAAGTTAGCTATTGCCACTCATAATTTAGTCATAGTGAGCTGCGTTAATTTCCCTTGGCTAGATTGGGGAAGAGGGATAAGGGGAAATTTTGCTACCAAAATTCCGAACATTAATCTGTCATATTATGTTTGCAACTAATCGTGTGTGACCCAGATTCACTGTTAAAAGGTTGAATATTTTTAAGTTATGTGCTTAATGGGTAGCTTGTCATCACTTGTAGATAGTAGATCAGTTTTATTTTTATTTAGTTTTAGTAGTTCGTATTATCTTAAACCCCCCAAATCTATGTAAATAAGTAAGTAGTTGTATAATCTCGCTTGTTTGTGTGAATAGTATTTTTCTTAGTTAAATTTTGAGAGTTTAGGAATTTAGTTGTCTCTCCGTGGGATCGACCCTTTCTTACCCTTTTACTAGTTGTTCATATTTTTGAAGGTCTAAGATAGGTTTTTAATTTAATACGGTAAACGACACGTATTAAATTTTGGCGCCGTTGCCGGGGAGATTTTTTTGGTTCCTATTTATCAAAGTTTAACTTGTAACTATTGTATATGTTTATATGTTTTGTTATTTGCATTTCTAATGTAGCTTATAGCTGTATTTTAGATGTTACTTTAAATTGGGATATGTTTACTTTACTACAGTTTGAGATTTTTTTTGTAATATCATGTTTTGTTAATTGTGTTTTTTATATGTTTACTTCACTCTAAATGGTTGTCGTCTTAATTTGCATTCTTTAGCTAATCAGTTTCGGTTATATGATTATATCCTTGTTTATGACTATATAGCTTTAGAAGTGAGTCATTGTATTAATAGAGAGGAATCAAGGGAATGATTTCTTCTTGATTAGATGTTATTTAGCTGAAATAGCCACATCTGTGTATTATCCATCTTTGTTGAGACGACAACAATTAACCTCCTGCATAAGTAATATGATATTCTACAGATTAAATGCTCTAACTTGTTTTTGATGCATCTTAGTATGAGTAATCCATCTTATCTTTTCCATGATCTGCATAAATCTTAATCACAACAAATCAGTAAAATCGTGGAAGTTTATAATGAAGGTAGTTAGGACCAACATAAAGCAATATGAAACATTGAAACTAATTAGTAATTGATAAGCACCATACTTGTTTAGCATTAAGACTACTATTTCCTCCTGATGTGTTATTCATGACTTAGTAGTATACTAAATGCTTATGCTCAATTTCGTTCACTAGAAGCTGTGTATTGCAACCCAATCACTAGTTATTGGTAGGTGTCTACAATGGAGTTACCAGAACTCCTCAAACCTGGTTCATAATTCAGTTGAGAAAAAAAAAGGCTAACTTTGTGATGAGTGTTGTCAGTGATACTGCATTCCACATTATGCTTGCTACTTCTTAGTGATGTGCCATTTATGTTTCAACAATTAAGTTTGTTATCTATTATGCAATATCCCACATATTTAGATATGAGGTCGAGATACAGAGGTTCGCTGCAAGTGTCCTGCTTAGACTTACTCTTGTTGCGTATATAAGCTTGTAATATTAATTCAAATTGTAGAAATTCTCAGACCTGGTTTAGAACATAGAATTTGAAGATATGTTAGATGGTTATGATAAGTTTATCGCTTGTTTCTTGGCCAATTTTTTGCAAGTTATAATCGTGTTCAATCCAATCTTGCATATTTTTATGTAAAATTTTATCTCTGATCCAGCAAGTAAAACATCATGAGCGGCACATACTTGTACCTTCCTAAGGTACTGTGAAGAAAGTATGTTTCCAGATCCTTCCATTCTCTAGTAATTTATGCTCTGTATTGCATGTGTTATGTAATAGTCTATACCTTTTTTTTTCTTTTTCTTCTCTTTCCCTATTTTGATGTGTGCCACCTGCTCTTATCGATGTATAAACCAGTTTTACTACAGTAGTTTCTCTTATGAGCCCTGATTGTCAAGATTGGATTTGCTAGTCTGCTTCACTTGCCTATGCATTATTTTAGCCAACTCAGTTTTGATTATTTGCTAACTTGTTTCACCTATAATGGCTCTGAAGGGCACTTGTGAGTAAAATAGAGCAGAATAAATAAAAATGCATTAGATGTCATGCAGTTTAATTAGCAAGAGTTTAAATGTGGCAAGGTTTATAATGCTATGTCTAACAAGCGAACTTGTTATGGGCACATGAGGGAACTTGCTACAATATTTCTTATAAGCTAGTGTATATGAGTTACCGAAAGTACTCATATGCTGATATGCATGCTTCGAGTAATAATTTTTTTTTTCAAATGCATAAGCTGGTAGTGCTCAATGTGTTATAAAGCTAAGCTGCTCCAAATTATTTTTAGTAATTAGAGTGACATTAACTTTCTCTAGCTATATAATTAGACATATCTTGTATGTTTCATTATAAGTCTGTTTCATAATTTCTTGGCTCTAACTAAATATCGTGACAAGTATGGTTCTAATTTGTCTTAGCTATCAGTAGTTGAGTTGCTACTAGATTGTGGTGCATCAATTTTATATGAGTTGATTACAGCTTAGGCTATGAATGTGCAAATGCTACTGATTATGCTGCTTATTGTCTTCCACAGGTTGGAGCAGAATATTTTGAGACTTTATTTGATGAGATGGGCAGCGCAGGCCTCGAACAATTGTTCATAGCGGCTCTAAAAGAGAGTATATATTTTTGCAGGAATGAAGAGCATATTATGTCGAGCCAACGACATAAACTACAGGCGCTGCTTGGGAGTAATCCAGCCTAATTACCTACTGAGCACTCTAAGAAGTTTATGCTACGCAGCGGCAGATGGCTTGACATGAGAATGGTAGCACTATACAGCAGCATGGATGATAATTTGTTGCCTTCTTTGAATAGATATTACACAACCAGCTAAGTTTTCTTCCCTATTTTTAGTATCGTGTTTCATTGAAGACAATGAAAAGTTTAAGTGTGGGGGGAGGCTAAGTCTTTGTGTTATTTGATACTAATATGCTGGAAAACATGTTTTGACATTATTATGAACTTGGATTATATGTCCTGTTTTAGGGGAAGTGCTGCCAAATTTTGTGTTGAATTTTTATTCAGTTACTTTTTTAAAAAAATTATGTGCTTTTGTTTGCATTAGCTTTAGGACTTTATTTGCATTTAATTTAGGATTTTCACCTCTTAACTTCCTAAGGAATGGCGATTAGTAAGTTGATAAGAAACTCTAATCTAACTTGTTTTTGAAATAAAAAAAAAATTGAAATAAAAGATTTTGGGAATGTTTTATAATTGGAATATAATAGTCGAACTTGAGAGATTTATAATACAATTGAAAAAAAAATATCTGCTTCTCTTAAATAAACTGGCTAGATAGATCGACTAAACCTTGTGAGCTTTTGAGCCTATTAGACTTGAGCCTATTAGACTGACACATCTGCATCAGTCTCATTAGTATTTTTCTTGTGTGATAGTTCCTCAATGAAGTGTGGCTCTTGAACTTGACTTGTTACTCTTTGAGACTTTTGTGACAAATGCTTTGAAGAAATGATTTAGGCATCCTCTTTTATATTTTTGAGCCTCAGAGATTTTCTTTCATATAATATTTCCATTTGTTTATCCCTTTCGAGCCTTAACATCCGTGTTTATTTGCTAACCATACATTACGAACTTGCGACCTCCTATATATTATACCCAAGCCTGGCTAAGGGGAGTTATTATATTGAGTTTGTATTGTAATTAAGTTAGCGTTATAGTGGAGACATATTGAAAAATAAAAAAGGAGAAAAATGGGTTATGAAATTGAAAAAAATATATTATTGGAGAAATAAAAAAATCAGAGAAAATAAATGTTTGAAAGTCATAGAAAGGTGAAAATGCTATGAAGTATCCATATAAGTGTTGTAATTGCATTACTTGTGAAGGATATGGTGAATAATATGAAACGAAAAAAATTAGAGTATGATGTTCAATGTATGAATGGAGTTTGTTGTGACTGGAACATCTTAAGTCATGTATTTTTGCTCCCTTTAGCTTGGCTTCTTATTAACTCCACATTCCTAAATATTATTCCTACCTTTTAACCTTACCCACGTTACTACCTTTTGAAAGACCTTTTGATCTTTATGCATTATGACACTTCCAAGTAGAGAATTGAGACGATAGTCAAGTTTAAAGAAATATACTTCATTTTGAGTCGACTTGGTTATAGGTTTGAGTGAATATTATTTAACCTCAAACACATGAGGGTTGAATGTTTTATTTATACCGGAGGGTCTATTTATTGAACTTGATACGCATACAAGTGTGGATTCATGCTAGATATTTTTGAGTTGTGAAGATAAAAATTTGTTCATGAAGTATTATAAGTTTTGATAGTTCGATTATTTAAACACTAAGAGTATGACATCTCCACCAACATTTTCTCAAGGTTTTTCTGACTAACTTAAAATATTTTAGTTTCTTGTAGCGTGCTTATCTAATTTAGTTATTTTCGACAAAGAAAATTAAGGTGGTATATTAGGTCTTGCATTTAGTTATCCATGTTTGCTAATTGGTTTGATTACCTATTTTAATAAGGCTTTGTGGGTATGCCATCTGAAAATCCTCACGAGACCTTACTCGTCCACTAGGGTAGCCTAGGGGTTTAAAGGGCTTGTTGCACATGCCAAGTGCAATCGTGATTCCTACGACAGTGAGTTAGGTTTTATTGCTTTCTTAGTATAGTTTTTATTTTTTACTTGAGTAGTGTTTTGATCGAGGTCGACCAAAAGCTAAGTATGGGGGAATTTGATAAGTGTGTTATTTGCTATATATTTAGTTCCTAATTTCAGCTTTATAGTTTATCTTTTGTCTTATATTTTAGGATTTTACTAGTTTTTGTATGAGTTCGATTATTTTTGTTTGTTACATATTTTTAATATAAATTTTACACAATCAGCATGTTATGTCTCACAGGTGCCTACCCGAGTGGACAAATCAAGTTGATATCTACAACTCCCAACTATTCACGTGGAAGTAAAGAAACAAAGGAATGAAAAAAAAGAGAATTAAAGGAAAAAGAAAAAAAGAAGAAAAAGAAATGAGGAACTGGAGACTAGGAGAGCGCATCACTTCGCCACCCAAAATGATTTATTCCTTCTCCTCCTTTCCAGTACATGAAGGAGTCTATCTCTTTCCACTTTGACTCAAATTCTATCATATTAGGTTGTTGCTTTTAGTTAGTAAATTGGAAACATTAAGAGATGGATAGAAATTGCGGGAATATAGGGATGCAATTTTATCATCTTGTGATGGTAATCTTGTACAATTCTACTACAAATACATGGGTTTATTCGATGGAAAAGGAAGCAACCTGGGTAGATTTTTGATTAAAAATAAAGGGAGTTTGAGAGTGAAATTTCAGGGCAAAATTTTAGGTTTGAAGAGGAGGAAGAACGGTCCATCAACGTACAACTACTGTGCAGCGAGGAAGAGTGAGAGTCGAAGTCGTTGGAGGTGTCGAAACCGAATTCGAGCAGCGATTTTCCGAGGATTAATTATAAGTTCTTCTCTCTCCTTCAATCTCTTTAGTTTTATCCAGAAATTTATATTCACAAATTATGATCTTGTACTTGGATTATTTAATTTTTCAATTGTGTTTTTGGGTCTTTGAATTCTATAATTTACATTGTTAGTTCGAATCTTGATATGATATTCAAGTTATACTTGTTCTTGCTAATAAAGATTACATTTTTATGCTTAATTGCTATCTTTTGAGTATATAGTGTATTTTTATGCTAATTACATAATTTGTCCTAGTACAGATTACGTAATCCGGGTAGTAACTAGTTTAAATTGGAATTTGCGACATAATACCAGTTTAAAGTAGAGTATAATTTGATCAAGTTAATTAATACATCTATGTGTTGTGATTGATTGGGTTGATAGTTCTTAATGCTAATAATCTAAATTTTTGCTAGTTACGAATTACTAGTGATTGTAAGATTATTAAGAGTTAACTTTGGCCTAGTTTAAAGTTAGCTATTGCCACTCATAATTTAGTCATAGTGGGCTGCGTTAATTTCGCTTGGCTAGATTGGGGAAGAGGGATAAGGGGAAATATTGCTACCAAAATTCCTAACATTAATCTGTCATATTATGTTTGCAACTAATCGTGTGTGACCCAGATTCACTGTTAAAAGGTTGAATATTTTTAAGTTATGTGCTTAATGGGTAGCTTGTCATCACTTGTAGATAGTAGATTAGTTATATTTTTACTTAGTTTTAGTAGTTCGTATTATCTTAAAACCCCCCAAATCTATGTAAATAAGTAAGTAGTTGTATAATCTCGCTTGTTTGTGTGAATAGTACTTTTCCTAGTTAAATTTTGAGCGTTTAGGAATTTAGTAGTCTCTCCGTGGGATCGACCCTTTCTTATCCTTTTACTAGTTGTTCATATTTTTGAAGGTCTAAGATAGGTTTTTAATTTAATAAGGTAAACGACACGTATCAAATTTTGGCGCCATTGCCGGGGAGATTTTTTTGGTTCCTATTTATCAAAGTTTAACTTGTAACTATTGTATATGTTTATATGTTTCGCTATTTGCATTTCTAATGTAGCTTATAGCTGTATTTTAGATGTTACTTTAAATTGGGATATGTTTACTTTACTACAGTTTGAGATTTTTTTTGTAATATCATGTTTTGTTAATTGTGTTTTTTATACGTTTACTTCACTCTAAATGGTTGTCGTCTTAATTTGCAGTCTTTAGCTAATCAGTTTCGGTTATATGATTATATCCTTGCTTATGACTATATAGCTTTAGAAGTGAGTCATTGTATTAATAGAGAGGAATCAAGGGAATGATTTCTTCTTGATTAGATGTTATTTAGCTGAAATAGCCACATCTGTGTATTATCCTTCTTTGTTGAGACGACTACAATTAACCTCCTGCATAAGTAATATGATATTCTACAGATTGAATGCTCTTACTTGTTTTTGATGCATCTTAGTATGAGTAGTCCATCTTATCTTTTCCATGATCTGCATAAATCTTAATCACAACAAATCAGTAAAATCGTGGAAGTTTATAATGAAGGTAGTTAGGACCAGCATAAAGCAATATGAAACTTTGAAACTAATTAGTAATTAATAAGCACCATACTTGTTTAGCTTTAAGACTACTATTTCCTCCTGATGTGTGATTCATGACTTAGTAGTATACTAAATGCTTATGCTCAATTTCATTCACTAGAAGCTGTGTATTGCAACCCAATCACTAGTTATTGGTAGGTGTCTACAATGGAGTTACCAGAACTCCTCAAACCTGGTTCATAATTCAGTTGAGAAAAAAAAAGGCCAACTTTGTGATGAGTGATGTCAGTGATACTGTATACCACATTATGCTTGCTACTTCTTAGTGATGTGCCATTTATGTTTCAACAATTGAGTTTGTTATCTATTATGCAATATCCCACATATTTAGATATGAGGTCGAGATACTGAGGTTCGCTGCAAATGTCCTGCTTAAACTTACTCTTATTGCATATATAGGCTTGTAATATTAGTTTAGATTGCAGAAATTCTCAGACCTGGTTTAGAACATAGAATTTGAAGATATGTTAGATGGTTATGATAAGTTTATCGCTTGTTTCTTGGCCAATTTTTTGCAACTTATAATCGTGTTCAATCCAATCTTGCATATTTTTAAGTAAAATTTTATCTCTGATCTAGCAAGTAAAACATCATGAGCGGCACATACTTGTACCTTCCTAAAGTTCTCTGAAGAAAATATGTTTCCAGATCCTTCCATTCTCTAGTAATTTATGCTCTATATTGCAGGTGTTATGTAATAGTCTATACCTTTTTTTTTTCTTTTTCTTCTCTTTCCCTATTTTGATGTGTGCCACCTGCTCTGATAGATGTATAAACCAGTTTTACTACAATAGTTTCTCTTATGAGCCCTGATTGTCAAGATTGGATTTGCTAGTCTACTTCACTTGCCTATGCATTATTTTAACCAACTCAGTTTTGATTATTTGCTAACTTGTTTCACCTATAATGGCTCTGAAGGGCACTTGTGAGTAAAATAGAGCAGAATAAATAAAAAGGCATTAGATGTCATGCAGTTTAATTAGCAAGAGTTTGAATGTGGCAAGGTTTATAATGCTATGTCTAACAAGCGAACTTGTTATGGGCACATGAGGGAATTTGCTACAATATTTCTTATAAGCTAGTGTATATGAGTTACCAAAAGTACTCATATGCTGATATGCATGCTTCGAGTAATAATTTTTTTTCAAATGCATAAGCTGGTAGTGCTTAATGTGTTATAAAGCTAAGCTGCTCCAAATTATTTTTAATAATTAGAGTGACATTAACTTTCTCTAGTTATATAATTAGACATATCTTGTATATTTCATTATAAGTCTGTTTCATAATTTCTTGGCTCTAACTAAATATCATTTGACAAGTATGGTTCTAATTTATCTTAGCTATCAGTAGTTGAGTTGCTACTAGATTGTGGTGCATCATTTTTATATGAGTTGATTACAGCTTAGGCTATGAATGTGCAAATGCTACTGATTATGCTACTTATTGTCTTCCACAGGTTGGAGCAGAATATTTTGAGACTTTATTTGATGAGATGGGCAGCACAGGCCTCGAACAATTGTTCATAGCGGCTCTAAAAGAGAGTATATATTTTGCAAGAATGAAGAGCATATTATGTCGAGCCAACGACATAAACTACAGGCGCTGCTTGGGAGTAATCCAGCCTAATTACCTACTGAGCACTGTAAAAAGTTTATGCTATGCAGCGGCAGATGGCTTGACATGAGAATGGTAGCACTATAAAGCAGCATGGATGATAATTTGTTGCCTTCTTTGTAGATATTACACAACCAGTTAAGATTTCTTCCCTATTTTTAGTATCGTGTTTCATTGAGGACAATGAAAAGTTTAAGTGTGGGGGAGGCTAAATCTTTGTGTTATTTGATACTAATATGCTGGAAAACATGTTTTGACATTGTTATGAGCTTGGATTATATGTCCTGTTTTAGGAGAAGTGCTGCCAAATTTTGTGTAGAATTTTTATTCAGTTACTTTTTAAAAAAAATTATGTGCTTTTGTTTGCATTAGCTTTAGGACTTTATTTGCATTTAATTTAGGATTTCCACCTCTTAACTTCCTAAGGAATGGCGATTAGTAAGTTGATAAGAAACTCTAATCTAACTTGTTTTTGAAATAGAAAAAAAATTTCGAAATAAAATATTTTGGGAATGTTTTATAATTGGAATATAATAGTCGAACTTGAGAGATTTATAATACAATTGAAAAAAAAATATCTGCTTCTCTTAAATAAACCGGCTAGATAAATAGACCAAACCTTGTGAGCTTTTGAGCCTATTAGACTGACACATCTGCATCAGTCTCATTATTTTTTTTCTTGTGTGATAGTTCCTCAATGAAGTGTGGCTCTTGAACTTGACTTGGTACTCTTTGAGACTTTTGTGACAAATGCTATGAAGAAATGACTTAGGCATCCTCTTTTTTATTTTTGAGCCTCAGAGATTTTCTTTCATATAATATTTCCATTTGTTTATCCCTTTCGAGCCTTAACATCCGTGTTTATTTGCTAACCATACATTATGAACCTGCGGCCTCCTACATATTATGCCCAAGCCTGGCTAAGGGGAGTTATTATATTGAATTTGTATTGTAAGTTTGCGTTATAGTGGAGACATATTGAAAAATAAAAAAGGAGAAAAATGGGTTATGAAATTGAAAAAAATATATTATTGGAGAAATAAAAAAATCAGAGAAAATAAATGTTTGAAATTCATAGAAAGGTGAAAATACTATGAAGTATCCATATAAGTGTTGTAATTGCATTACTTGTGAAGGATATGGTGAATAAAATGAAACGAACAAAATTAGAGTATGATGTTCAATGTATGTTTGTTGTGACTGGAACATCTTAAATCATGTATTTTTGCTCCCTTTAGCTTGGCTTCTTATTAACTCCACATTCCTAAATATTATTCCTACCTTTTAACCTTACCCACGTTACTACCTTTTGAAAGACCTTTTGATCATTATGCATTATGACACTTCCAAGTAGAGAATTGAGTCGATAGTCAAGTTTAAAGAAATATACTTCATTTTGAGTCGACTTGGTTATAGGTTTGAGTGAATATTATTTAACCTCAAACACATGGGAGTTGAATGTTTTATTTATACTTGTGAGGGTCTATTTATTGAACTTGATACGCATACAAGTGTGGATTCATGCTAGATATTTTTGAGTTGTGAAGATAAAAATTTGTTCATGAAGTATTATAAGTTTTGATAGTTCGATTATTTAAACACTAAGAGTATGACATCTCCACTAGCATTTTCTCAATGTTTTTCTGACTAACTTAAAATGTTTTAGTTTCTTGTAGTGTGCTTATCTAATTTAGTTATTTTCGACAAAGAAAATTATGGTGGTATATTAGGTTTTGCATTTAGTTATCCATATTTGCTAACTGGTTTGATTACCTATTTTAATAAGGCTTTGTGGGTATGCCATCTGAAAATCCTCACGAGACCTTACTCGTCCACTAGGGTAGCCTAGGGATTTAAAGGGCTTGTTGCACATGCCAAGTGCAATCGTGATTCCTACGACAGTGAATTAGGTTTTATTGCTTTCTTAGTATAGTTTTTATTTTTTACTTGAGTAGTGTTTTGATCGAGGTCGACCAAAAGCTAAGTGTGGGGGAATTTGATATGTGTGTTATTTGCTATATATTTAGTTCCTAATTTTAGCTTTATAGTTTATCTTTTGTCTTATATTTTAGGATTTTACTAGTTTTTGTATGAGTTCGATTATTTTTGTTTGTTACATATTTTTAATATAAATTTTACACAATCAGCATGTTATGTCTCACAGGTGCCTAACCGAGTGGACAAATCAAGTTGATATCTACAACTCCCAACTATTCACGTGGAAGTAAAGAAACAAAGGAATGAAAAAAAGAGAATTAAAGGAAAAAGAAAAAAAGAAGAAAAAGAAATGAGGAACTGGAGACTAGGAGAGCGCATCACTTCGCCACCCAAAATGATTTATTCCTTCCTCCTCCTTTCCAGTACATGAAGGAGTCTATCTCTTTCCACTTTTACTCAAATTCTATCATATTAGGTTGTTGCTTTTAGTTAGTAAATTGGAAACATTAAGAGATGGATAGAAATTGCGGGAATATAGGGATACAATTTTATCATCTTGTGATGGTAATCTTGTACAATTCTACTACAAATACATGGGTTTATTCGATGGAAAAGGAAGCAAGTTGGGTAGATTTTTGATCAAAAATAAAGGGAGTTTGAGAGTGAAATTTCAGGGCAAAAATTTAGGGTTTGAAGAGGAGGAAGAACAGTCCATCAACGTACAGCTACTGTGCATCGAGGAAGAGTGAGAGTCGAGGTCGTTGGAGGTGTCGAAACCGAATTCGAGCAGCGATTTTCTGAGGATTAATTATAAGTTCTTCTCTCTCCTTCAATCTCTTTATTTTTATCCAGAAATTTATATTCACAAATTATGATCTTGTACTTGGATTATTTAATTTTTCAATTGTGTTTTTGGGTCTTTGAATTCTATAATTTACATTGTTAGTTCGAATCTTGATATGATATTCAAGTTATACTTGTTCTTGCTAATAAAGATTACATTTTTATGCTTAATTGCTATTTTTTGAGTATATAGTGTATTTTTATGCTAATTACATAATTTGTCCTAGTACAGATTACGTAATCCGGGTAGTAACTAGTTTAAATTGGAATTTGCGACATAATACCAGTTTAAAGTAGAGTATAATTTGATCAAGTTAATTAATACATCTATGTGTTTTGATTGATTGGGTTGATAGTTCTTAATGCTAATAATCTAAATTTTTGCTAGTTGCGAATTACTAGCGATTGTAGGATTATTAAGAGTTAACTTTGGCCTAGTTTAAAGTTAGCTATTGCCACTCATAATTTAGTCATTGTGGGCTGCGTTAATTTCGCTTGGCTAGATTGGGGAAGAGGGATAAGGGGAAATTTTGCTACCAAAATTCCTAACATTAATCTGTCATATTATGTTTGCAACTAATCGTGTGTGACCCAGATTCACTGTTAAAAGGTTGAGTATTTTTAAGTTATGTGCTTAATGGGTAGATTGTCATCACTTGTAGATAGTAGATTAGTTATATTTTTACTTAGTTTTAGTAGTTCGTATTATCTTAAACCCCCCCCCCAAATCTATCTAAATAAGTAAGTAGTTGTATAATCTCGCTTGTTTGTGTGAATAGTATTTTTCTAAGTTAAATTTTGAGAGTTTAGGAATTTTTGAAGGTCTAAGGTAGATTTTTAATTTAATATGGTAAACGACACGTATCAGTTGCAGCTCCCTTTTATCAATTTTAGACTTGGAGTTTATCAATTTCTTGAGCTTGGTTGTAGTGGTAAGTGGGTATGGATTCCTATTTGGGTGTGGTATTGGAGTTGTCATGGAAAAAGGAGTAGGAATCATTGGTTCCAGATTCTAATGTATGGGTTTGGGAGATATACCTATGAAGTTATTGAGAGAGTTGGAAGAATTTGCAGCTTTAGAGTTGGCTTCAAATATTGGAAGTCCTTTCCTGAATTTGCCCCATATCTCACGAATTTAGGAGGAAATTCAGGAAATCTTTGGTTTGTTAGACCTTGTGAGAGAGTGGGGGATGGCAAAGTGAAAGCCATTCCCGTTTCTATGGTGACCTTGTCGGTTACCATCTTCAAAATATATATCTTGAAGGAGGCTCCCCAACCTCAAAGGTTGAGGGAAGAAAATTCCTCCATGAGATATCGACATCCCACAGTGGAGGGTTTGTCTGATATCCATTGTTTGGAGTCACTTGAAGAGATGACTTCAACATCAAATATCATCCCAGGAAGTTCTCATCCATCCAAATCCTTGGGACTCCTCAAATGGCGAAATTCCAAATTTGCAGGTATCATGTTGGCAATCCAGACATGAAATTGGTTCGAGATCACAACAATCAAAGCTCCGATGTATTCTTGCTGCAAAGGTCCACTCATTATGTAGATGGGTAGAAGACAATAAGTCCACACTCAAGTCCAACCACTCAAGTTCTCCAAGCCAAAAGAGTATCCTTAATAGCTATGGCAATTTAAGTTCCTTAGTCTTATGTTATGTTAAAGCTAGTAAAAATTGTGTTTGTAGCACCCACGATCTGAAAGTTTCAGTAAGATTCAGTAGGTTTAGTGTATTAGCTTGTATTTCAACTTTCAATTAATAATATTGGTTGAATCATTGTCAAAAAAAAAAATTTAGATGCTGCTACCAAAAAGAAGTTCCTAAATTTGCTAAATTGAATATGAGATATCAGACTACACTCACTACACACATAGCATCTAGAAGGGTGGAGTTGGAGAAAAAAAACTTATTTAGCAAATTCAACCAGATGACTAATCCAATAGAACAATCATGAACTACACGAAATCAAGATAATCTAACTAAAACAAAACTAAACAAGTCCTTACAATTGCTCAGTTTTTTATTTATCAGCTTTACAACTATGCAAGTTGTACGAAACTCCTTTGTCAACAACATTACAACAAAGTCCAGGCCACTAATTCAGTAAGAATTTCAAAAACTATAATTAAAAAAAAAAATATTTCTTTTATTATCCCAATTCAACACCAAAAATCCGAATCTCAAATTATTAGGAGTCAGAATAATAAATAATAACTAGCATACAAAAAAGAAGAAGATTAGAATTATCAACCCACAAGTACTGTGGCGAGTCTTCGAATTCCAGACTTTATCAATCCAGCCACTAATACCTGGCTTATCCCCCGCCTGAACAAATTCTTTACCCCTACTAGTGCTCTTGATATCAAAACTGTGGAAATCCCAAATTCTAGTGACAAGCAAGATTTTTTATACTGGCCTCATACACCCTCAGGTGAGTATAATACAAAGTCGGGATGCTTTGTTCTGTCTCAACAACATGAAATCTATAGCATGAACACTTCTCAGGATCTTGGTTTTTTCCGAATCCTCTGGGGTTTGAGCATCATGCCCAAATGGAAACTATTCCTATCGAACATTTGGCATAACAACCTAGCACTCAAGGATAATCTCTTCAGAAGAAATATAGGGCCTAACCCTCTATGCCCTGTATGTCATATGTGTGAAGAGGATATGCAACACCTCTTCTAGCTTTGCCCTCAAGCTTATGAAATCTGGTTAGATGGCCCCTTAGGCATCTGTCTCACCTCCCGGGCTGATACCCCTCTGACTCAATGGATTATAGCTTGGATTACAAAATTTCGAAAGGAAGATGATCGAGATGGATTAAGGCTACCCACTTTCATTGCCACCCTCTGGGCTATTTGGGGAGCTAGGAATTCAATAGTTTTCCGAGAACATAACCTGACACTGTATGAGATCCGACAGCAAATCCAGTTAAGTATACAACAGCATCATTGTTTCAACTCTGGCCTTCTCTACACCAACGACCTATTCAGGATCCAGCATCACCACCGGGATTTTTGTTAGCCAACCTAGGTCGTCAATCCAGCAGTACTCCAGAAATCATTGTACTCACAGATGGATCCTGGGATCCCCATTCCCATCAAGGAGGCCATGCCTGGACACTAGACGGGGTGACTGGAAATCAGTCTATAGGGTATGGAGGAGAAAGCAAAGCAAGATCAGCCCTGTAAACGGAAGCCAATGCTTGTCTTCATGCTCTACAATGGATCAAGACCCAAGGTTACCAGAGGGTTTTAATTAAAACTGATTATGCGGTCCTAATCCACTGTCTCCGCTTGGTAAGCAAGAAAATCATGGATCTTAAATGGATGGTGAGTGAAATTCGTCAACTTGCTGGTTCTTTGGAATGGCGTCAGGTCCTCAAAGTTTCAAGAGATCAAGTCAAACAACCACATCAACTAGCCAACTGGTGTAGAATTAATAATCTTAATGCTTTTGTTCTTTAGCTTGTTTTTTATGTGATGTCAAAAAAAAAAAAAAAAAAACCTCTTCTTAGTTTTTAGTTTTAGGGCATAGCCATAAGCAATTTTTCTTTGTTGAAACCCAGCTATTTTACTCAGTTTTTCCTTTTTCAATTTGAAGATTATAAATGGGGAAGAACATATTTTCGACTGATATGGGAAATTTGCAAGAATTTCAGGGAGAAAAAAAGGGAAAATCGTTGAATTAAAGATTATATTTTTGTTATTTTTGTAAATTGAATTGTGGAGATTGTGGAGCGTGATTTTCAGGTAGTTCTTCTGGATTCAGGAATCACAACCTTGCCTCGGGTAGTTTCTTCTGGGTTCATTAATCCTTTTCTTTTTTTCAAAGGGCCAAAGATATTTTCAAATTTTGGGCCCTTGGTGGGCGCCCCACTTGCCCTAGCCTAGGGCCGACTGTGATTTCGGACTACTATTATGTTTAGGAAAGATAATTTGTAAACATTGTAAATTGAGATCAATGGAAACACTCCAGATTACGGAGTTTCTCATAATTCAACAGTATGCTTAATGTTTATTAGTTAGTGAGTCATGTTTGTTACTAGGTAAGAGTTGTTAGTATCTCTTGTTAGTGGGATTTAGTCAACCATGAATTTAGGAGGTAGTGACTTTATTTCAGTATTATTTGTTTTGGTTCTAGCCTAATTGGCATTGATATAGTTCATTTGCTTTGAAGTAATGCAAGATATCGCCTTTTCTATCTTATTATGTCGCCTCTCTCATTTCTATTATAATTTCAACAAGCGCATCCTCCACTTCCTCAAAAGCTTAGGGGGGAGTTTTAAGGCACCTAAGATAAAATAAGACCTTTTATATTTTTTCTATTATATTTCTCTTTCAGTATTTAAAGAATGTGTATTTACAGTAGCTGTGAGCTATAACTGGCTCTTTTGTTTCTTGTCCTGTAGCGTTGTTTTTGGTTGTACAAAGCCTGTAATAAGATCCTCCTTGAGATCAGATGAGCAATATATTACCTAATCAATTCTGGCGCAATCTTTCGGATGATTCTAAGATGGTCTGATTTGAAATCAGACCATGGAAGCAAATGAATGTGAGCCACACATTCTTGCTTGTGGAGCCCCCATTTCTTTTCTTTTCCCTTTTCTTTTAATTGCCAAAACTAATTTCTTTTGATTTTGTTTATTTACCAAAATTTATGAAAATCGAAAAAATAATTAAAATTTTTTTTTTTAAAATCCGATTTTTTTCAGCTTCCAAACACTAATTCACGTATGGAAAAAAATTTTGGAGCCAAATTTTTTTTACCCATTTTCTCTCTCCTCCTTGTTCTTGGTGTTCTTCACCAAAAATTTAAGAACACTTCCTCTTCCACCATTCTCAACCGAATTTCTCCCAAATTCGACCCATTCTTCCACCTTCTCCCTCAATTTCGACCCTATCTTCCATCTTCTTCCTCAATTTCGAGCCAAATTTTTTTTTACTCATTTTGTCTAAGGTACTACAGTGATTTGGTAATTACTAAAGATATTTTGGACATGACCAAACATAAAGATATTTTGATAATTACTAAACATATTTTGGACATGACCAAAAATAAAATTAAGGTGTCTGAGATAATTGCAATAAATCAATGCACTTCACACTTTTATTGGGTTACATTTGATGCGTAGATCATACTTTAGTTTAGCAATTAGATGAAACAAATTTGTGGCATTTTCGGGACCTCCGTTGCAGTGGAATGTCACTGGTTTTTTGTGCAAGTTAGTGCAGGGTTTAGGTAATTACTAAGGATATTTTGGTCATGACCTAAGATCACCACTATGTATGATAGGTAATCACCTAATTAGATTAGGATATTACCAAAACTTTTAGGTCATTACCTAAACAATTTTAGGACATTACCTAAAATATTAATTTTCTTGGGCAATGGCCTCAAATCATGTGACTATAACATATATGATGAGGGAATTGTATGGTTAAGATGTGGGTTATTGATAACCTAATCCATGAGATTTTATGTGGTTTAAATGATAAGATTGCATCGGGCTAAAACGTTGCATTTTTTTCCTTTTTCTTTTGCTTTCAAGTGATTAAATTGAATGACTTTGGTGATATGAAAGGTTCATCGATCGAATGTTTATATGAACAGCGGATTGAAATGGTCGAACAATCTTTCAAAAGAATCCTCTCCATTGTAGTGGAATGTCAATCGTTTTTTGTGCAAGTTAATGCAGGGTTTAGGTAATTACTAAATATATTTTTGTCATGACCTAACATAACCACTATATATGTTAGATAATCACCTAATTAGATTAGGATATTACCAAACCTTTTAGGTCATTACCTAAACCATTTTAGGGCATTACCTAAAATAATAATTTTCTTGGGTAATGGCCTCAAATCATGTGACTATAACATATATGATAAGGGAATTGTATGGTTAAGATGTGGGTTATTGATAACTTAATCCATGAGGTTTTAAGTGGTTTATATGATAAGATGGCATCGTGGTTTTACGTTGCATTTTTTCCATTTTGTTTTGCTTTCATATGATAGAATTGAATGACTTTGGTGATATAAAAGGTTCATCGATAGAATGTTTATGTGAACAGCAGATTAAAATGGTCGAACAAACTCTGAAATGAATCATCTCCATTGTAGTGGAATGTCACTTGTTTTTTGTGCAAGTTAATGCAAGGTTTAGGTAATTACTAAAGATATTTTCATCATAACCTAATACAACCACTACATATGTTAGGTAATCACCTAATTAGACTATGATATTACCAAAATGTTTAGGTCATTACCTAAACCATTTTAGGGCATTATCTAAAATAATAATTTTCTTGGGTAATGGCCTCAAATCATGTGACTATAACATATATGATGGGGGAATTGTATGGTTAAGATGTGGGTTATTGATAACTTAATCCATGAGGTTTTAAGTGGTTAATATGATAAGATTGCATCGGGGTAAAACGTTGTATTTTTTATTTTTCTTTTGCTTTCAAATGATAGAATTGAATAACTTTGGTGATATAAAAGGTTCATCGATAGAATGTTTATGAGAACAACGGATTGGAATGGTCGAACAATCTCTAAAAAGAATCAGTACCATTGTAGTGGAATGCAACTAGTTTTTTCTACAAGTTATTGCTGGGTTTAGATAATTACTAAAGATATTTTGGTCATGACCTATCATAACCACTATATATGTTTAGTAATCACCTAATTATATTAGGATATTACCAAACATTTTAGGTCACCACCTAACCATTTTACGGCATTACCTAAAGTAATAATTGACTTGGACAATGGCCTCAAATTATGTGACTATAACATATATGGGGATTATACAATCATGCCGCTAGGTCCATTAGGCCCAATACCTCACCAAACCCGATTGACTTGAGCTTTTGGGCCCCTATTGTCCCTCCTTGTACTAAAAATCACAATTATCCCCAGATCATTTGATTTTTAGGTAATTACCAAACATGAATTGGGCATTACTAAACTTATCCAATAACAATCCATTCTCATTACTCATCAAAGAAATCCTATGAGAATTGGACAATCATGACACTGGTCCATTAGGTCCAATACCTCACCAAACCCCATTGACTTGTGTTTTGGGCCCCCACTGTACCTCCTTGTACAAAAAAGCCCAAATTAACCCCAATCATATGCTTTAAGGTAATTACCAAACATGTTCCCAGGATTACCAAACTATTAAGTGGAGGATGTTCTCCCAATCACAATCCTTTATCATTATTTATCAAAGCAATCGTATGGGGATTGGACAATCATGCCACTGGGTCCATTAGGCCCAATACCTCACCAAACCCCATTGACTTGAGTTTTGGGCCCCTATTGTCCCTCCTTATACTCAAAAGCCCAAATTAACCCCAGATCATATGCTTTTAGGTAATTACCAAACATGTTTTGGGCATTACCAAACCTATCCAATCACAATCCATTCCCATTACTAATCAAAGCAATCCTATGGGGACTGGACAATCATGTCACTAGGTCCATTAGGCTCAATACCTCACAAAACCCCATCGACTTGAGTTTTGTGCCCCCACTGTACCTCTTTGTACAAAAAAGCCGAAATTAACCCCAATCATATGTTTTAATGTAATTACCAAACATGTTCAGAGGATTACCAAACTAGTAAGTGGAGGATGTTCTCCCAATCACAATCTTTTATCATTACTCATCAAAGCAATTCTATGGGGATTGGAGAATCATGCTACTGGGTCCATTAGGCCCAATCCCTCACCAAACCCCATTGAATTGAGTTTTGGGTCCCCATTGTCCCTCCTTGTACTAAAAAGTCCAAATTAACCCCAGATCATAGGCTTTTAGGTAATTACCAAACATGCTTTGGGCATTACCAAACCTATCCAATCACAATACATTCCCATTAATCATTAATGCAATTCTATGGGGATTGGACAATCATGCCACTGCGTTCATTAAGCCCAATACCTCACCAAACCCCATTCATTTGAGTTTTGGGCCTCCATTGTCCCCCTTTATACTAAAAAGCCCATATTAACCCTAATCATATGCTTTAAGGTAATTACCAAACATGTTATGAGGATTACCAAACTATTAAGTGGAGAATGTTCTCCCAATCACAATCCTTTATCATTACTTATCAAAGCAATCCTATGGGGATTGGACAATCATGCCACTGGGTCCATTAGGCCCAATACCTCACCAAACCCCATTGACTTGAGTTTTGGGCCCCTATTGTCCCTCCTTGTACTAAAAAACCCAAATTAACCCCATATCATATGGTTTTAGGTAATTACCAAACATGTTTTGGGCATTACCAAACCTATCCAATCACAATCCATTCTCATTACTCATCAAAGCAATGCTATGAGAATTGGACAATCATGACACTGGTCCATTAGGTCCAATACCTCACCAAACCCCCATTGACTTGAGTTTTGGGCCCCCACTGTACCTCCTTGTACAAAAAAGCCCAAATTAAACCCAATCATATGATTTAAGGTAATTACCAAACATGTTCTGAGGATTACCAAACTATTAAGTGGAGGATGTTCTCCCAATCACAATCCTTTATCATTACTCATCAAAGTAATCCTATGGGGATTGAACAATCATGCCACAGGGTCCATAAGGCCCAATACCTCACCAAACCCCATTGACTTGAGTTTTGGACCCCTATTGTCCTTCCTTGTACTAAAAAGCCCAAATTAACCCCAGATCATAAGCTTTTAGGTAATTACCAAACATGTTTTGGGCATTACCAAACCTATCCAATCACAATCCATTCCCATTACTAATCAAAGCAATCCTATGGGGATTAGACAATCATGTCACTAGGTCCATTAGGTCCAATACCTCACCAAACCCCATCAACTTGAGTTTTGAGCCTCCACTGTACCTCTTTGTACAAAAAAGCCGAAATTAACCCCAATCATATGTTTTAATGTAATTACCAAACATGTTCTCCCAATCACAATCTTTTATCATTACTCATCAAAGCAATTCTATGGGGATTGGAGAATCATGCTACTGGGTCCATTAGGTCCAATTCCTCACCAAACCCGATTGTCTTGAGTTTTTGGTCCCCATTGTCCCTCCTTGTACTAAAAAGCCCAAATTAAACCCAATCATATGCTTTAAGGCAATTACCAAACATGTTCCGAGGATTAGCAAACTATTAAGTGGGGGATGTTCTCCCAATCATAATCTTTTATCATTACTTATCAAAGCAATTCTATGGGGATCGGAGAATCATGCCACTGGGTCCATTAGGCCAAATCTCTCACCAAACCCCATGGACTTGAGTTTTTGAGCCCCCATTGTCCCTCCTTGTACTAAAAAGCCCAAATTAACCCCATATCATATGCTTTTGGGTAATTACCAAACATGTTTTGGGCATTACCAAACCTATCCAATCACAATACATTCCCATTAATCATCAAAGCAATTCTATGGGGATTGGACAATTATGCCACTGCGTCCATTAAGCCCAATACATCACCAATCCCCATTCATTTGAGTTTTGGGCCTCCATTGTCCCTCCTTATACTAAAAAGCCCAAATTAACCCCAATCATATGCTTTATGGTAATTACCAAACATGTTCCGAGGATTACCAAACTATTAAGTGGAGGATGTTCTCCCAATCACAATCTTTTATCATTACTCATCAAAACAATTCAATGGGGATTGGAGAATCATGCCACTGGGTCCATTAGGCCAAATCCCTCACCAAACCCTATTGACTTGAGTTTTTGGGCCCCCATTGTCCCTCCTTGTACTAAAAAGCTCAAATTAACACCAGATCATATGCTTTTAGGTAATTACCAAACATGTTTTGGGCATTATCAAACCTATCCAAGCGCAATACATTCCCATTACTCATCAAAGCAATCTTATGGGGATTGAACTATCATGCCACTGGGTCCAATACGCCCAATACCCTTCTTGTACTAAAAAGCCTAAATTAACCCCAATCATATGCTTTAAGGTAATTACCAAACATGTTCTGAGGATTACCAAATTACTAAGTGGAGGATGTTCTCCCAATCACAATCTTTTATCATTACTCATCAAAGCAATTCAATGGGGATTGGAGAATCATGCCACTGGGTCCATTAGGCCAAATCCCTCACCAAACCCCATTGACTTGAGTTTTTGGGCCCCCATTGTCCCTCCTTGTACAAAAAAGACCAAATTAACCCCAGATCATATGTTTTTAGGTAATTACCAAACATGTTTTGGGCATTATCAAACCTATCCAATCACAATACATTCCCATTACTCATCAAAGCAATCCTATGGGGATTGGACAATCATGCCACTGGGTCCATTAGGCCCAATACCTCACCAAACCCCATTGGCTTGGGTTTTTGGCCCCCATTGTCCCACCTTGTACTAAAAAGCCCAAATTAACCTCAATCATATGCTTTAAGGTAATTACCAAACATCATATGAGGATTACAAAACTACATAGTGGAGGATGTTCTCTCAATCCTAATTTTTTATCATTACTCATCAAAGCAATTCTATGGGGATTGGAGAATCATGCTATTGGGTCCATTAGGCCCAATCCCTCTCCAAACCCCATTGACTTGAGTTTTGGGCTCCCATTGCCAGTCCTTGTACTAAAAAGCCCAAATTAACCCCAGATCATATGCTTTTAGATAATTACCAAACATGCTTTGGGGATTACTAAAGCTATCCAATCACAATCAATTCCCATTACTCATCAAAGCAATCCTATGGGGATTGGACAATCATGCCACTTGGTTAGGCCCAATACCTCACCAAACCCCCAATGACTTGAGTTTTTGGCCCCATTGTCCCTCCTTGTACTAAAAAGCCCAAATTAACTCCAATCATATGCTTTAAGGTAATTACCAAACATGTTTCGAGGATTACCAAACTATTAAGTGGAGGATGTTCACCCAATCACAATCTTTTATCATTACTCATCAAAACAATTCAATGGGGATTGGAGAATCATGCCACTGGGTCCATTAGGCCAAATCCCTCACCAAACCCTATTGACTTGAGTTTTTGGGCCCCCATTGTCCCTCCTTGTACTAAAAAGCTCAAATTAACACCAGATCATATGCTTTTAGGTAATTACCAAACATGTTTTGGGCATTATCAAACCTATCCAAGCGCAATACATTCCCATTACTCATCAAAGCAATCTTATGGGGATTGAACTATCATGCCACTGGGTCCAATACGCCCAATACCTCACCAAACCCCATTGGCTTGAGTGATTGGCCCCCATTGTCCCTTCTTGTACTAAAAAGCCTAAATTAACCCCAATCATATGCTTTAAGGTAATTACCAAACATGTTCTGAGGATTACCAAATTACTAAGTGGAGGATGTTCTCCCAATCACAATCTTTTATCATTACTCATCAAAGCAATTCAATGGGGATTGGAGAATCATGCCACTGGGTCCATTAGGCCAAATCCCTCACCAAACCCCATTGACTTGAGTTTTTGGGCCCCCATTGTCCCTCCTTGTACAAAAAAGACCAAATTAACCCCAGATCATATGTTTTTAGGTAATTACCAAACATGTTTTGGGCATTATCAAACCTATCCAATCACAATACATTCCCATTACTCATCAAAGCAATCCTATGGGGATTGGACAATCATGCCACTGGGTCCATTAGGCCCAATACCTCACCAAACCCCATTGGCTTGGGTTTTTGGCCCCCATTGTCCCACCTTGTACTAAAAAGCCCAAATTAACCTCAATCATATGCTTTAAGGTAATTACCAAACATCATATGAGGATTACAAAACTACATAGTGGAGGATGTTCTCTCAATCCTAATTTTTTATCATTACTCATCAAAGCAATTCTATGGGGATTGGAGAATCATGCTATTGGGTCCATTAGGCCCAATCCCTCTCCAAACCCCATTGACTTGAGTTTTGGGCTCCCATTGCCAGTCCTTGTACTAAAAAGCCCAAATTAACCCCAGGTCATATGCTTTTAGATAATTACCAAACATGCTTTGGGGATTACTAAAGCTATCCAATCACAATCAATTCCCATTACTCATCAAAGCAATCCTATGGGGATTGGACAATCATGCCACTTGGTTAGGCCCAATACCTCACCAAACCCCCAATGACTTGAGTTTTTGGCCCCATTGTCCCTCCTTGTACTAAAAAGCCCAAATTAACTCCAATCATATGCTTTAAGGTAATTACCAAACATGTTTCGAGGATTACCAAACTATTAAGTGGAGGATGTTCACCCAATCACAATCTTTTATCATTACTCATCAAAGCAATTCTATGGGGATTGGAGCATCATGACACTGGGTCCTTTAGGCCAAATCCCTCACCAAACCCCATTGACTTGAGTTTTTGGGCCCCCAGTGTCCCTCCTTGTACTAAAAAGCCCAAATTAACCCCATATCATATACTTTTAGGTAATTACCAAACATGGTTTCGGCATTACCCAACCTATCCAATCACAATACATTCCATTAATCATCAAAGCAATCCTATGGGGATTGGAGAATCATGCCACTTGGTCCATTTGGCCCAATACCTCACCAAACCCCATTCACTTGAGTTTTGGGCCCCCATTGTCCCTCCTTGTACTAAAAAGCCAAAAATAACCCCAATCATATGCTTTAAGGTAATTACCAAACATGTTCCGAGGATTACCAAACTATTAAGTGGAGGATGTTCTCCCAATCACAATCTTTTATCATTACTTATCAAAGCAATTCTATGGGGATTAGAGAATCATGCCACTGGGTCCATTAGGCCCAATCCCTCACCAAATCCCATTGACTTGAGTTTTTTGGCCCCCATTGTCCCTCCTTGTACTAAAAAGCCCAAATTAACCCCAATCATATGCTTTAAGGTAATTACCAAACATGTTTAGAGGATTACCAAACTATTAAGTGGAGGATGTTCTCCCAATCACAATTTTTTATCATAACTCATAAAAACAATTCTATGGGGATTGGAGAATCATGCTACTGGGTCCATTAGGCCCAATCCCTCACCAAACCCCATTGACTTGAGTTTTGGCCCCCCATTGTCCCTCCTTGTACTAAAAAGCCCAAATTAACCCCAATCATATGCTTTAAGGTAATTACCAAACATGTTCCGAGGATTACCAAACTATTAAGTGGATGATGTTCTCCCAATCACAATCTTTGATCATTACTCATCAAAGTAATTCGATTGGGATTGGAGAATGATGCCACTGGGTCCATTAGGTCAAATCCCTCACCAGATCATATGCTTTTAGGTAATTACCAAACATGTTTTGGGCATTATCAAACCTATCCAAGCGCAATACATTCCCATTACTCATCAAAGCAATCCTATGGGGATTGAACTATCATGACACTGGGTCCAATAGGCCCAAGACCTCACCAAACCCCATTGACTTGAATTTTTGGCCCCCATTGTCCCTCCTTGTACTAAAAAGCCCAAATTAACCCCATATCATATGCTTTTGGGTAATTACCAAACATATTTTGGGCATTACCAATCCTATCCAATCACAATACATTCCCATTAATCATCAAAGCAATTCTATGGGGATTGGACAATTATCCACTGCGTCCATTAAGCCCAATACATCACCAATCCCCATTTTTGTATTGCTACATCACCACCCCGTTCATTTGAGTTTTGGCCCTCCATTGTCCCTCCTTATACTAAAAAGCCCAAATTAACCCCAATCATATGCTTTATGGTAATTACCAAACATGTTCCGAGGATTACCAAACTATTAAGTGGAGGATGTTCTCCCAATCACAATCTTTTATCATTACTCATCAAAGCAATTCAATGGGGATTGGAGAATCATGCCACTGGGTCCATTAGGCTAAATCCCTCACCAAACCCTATTGACTTGAGTTTTTGGGCCCCCATTGTCCCTCCTTGTACTAAAAAGCTCAAATTAATACCAGATCATATGCTTTTAGGTAATTACCAAACATGTTTTGGGCATTATCAAACCTATCCAAGCGCAATACATTCCCATTACTCATAAAAGCAATCTTATGGGGATTGAACTATCATGCCACTGGGTCCAATAGACCCAATACCTCACCAAACCCCATTGGCTTGAGTGATTGGCCCCCATTGTCCCTTCTTGTACTAAAAAGCCTAAATTAACCCCAATCATATGCTTTAAGGTAATTACCAAACATGTTCTGAGGATTACCAAATTACTAAGTGGAGGATGTTCTCCCAATGACAATCTTTTATCATTACTCATCAAAGCAATTCAATGGGGATTGGAGAATCATGCCACTGGGTCCATTAGGCCAAATCCCTCACCAAACCCCATTGACTTGAGTTTTTGGGCCCCCATTGTCCCTCCTTGTACAAAAAAGACCAAATTAACCCCAGATCATATGTTTTTAGGTAATTACCAAACATGTTTTGGGCATTATCAAACCTATCCAATCACAATACATTCCCATTACTCATCAAAGCAATCCTATGGGGATTGGACAATCATGCCACTGGGTCCATTAGGCCCAATACCTCACCAAACCCCATTGGCTTGGGTTTTTGGCCCCCATTGTCCCACCTTGTACTAAAAAGCCCAAATTAACCTCAATCATATGCTTTAAGGTAATTACCAAACATCATATGAGGATTACAAAACTACATAGTGGAGGATGTTCTCTCAATCCCAATTTTTTATCATTACTCATCAAAGCAATTCTATGGGGATTGGAGAATCATGCTATAGGGTCCATTAGGCCCAATCCCTCTCCAAACCCCATTGACTTGAGTTTTGGGCTCCCATTGCCAGTCCTTGTACTAAAAAGCCCAAATTAACCCCAGATCATATGCTTTTAGATAATTACCAAACATGCTTTGGGGATTACTAAAGCTATCCAATCACAATCAATTCCCATTACTCATCAAAGCAATCCTATGGGGATTGGACAATCGTGCCACTTGGTTAGGCCCAATACCTCACCAAACCCCAATGACTTGAGTTTTTGGCCCCATTGTCCCTCCTTGTACTAAAAAGCCCAAATTAACTCCAATCATATGCTTTAAGGTAATTACCAAACATGTTTCGATGATTACCAAACTATTAAGTGGAGGATTTCACCCAATCACAATCTTTTATCATTACTCATCAAAGCAATTCTATGGGGATTGGAGCATCATGTCACTGGGTCCATTAGGCCAAATCCCTCACCAAACCCCATTCACTTGAGTTTTGGGCCCCCATTGTCCCTCCTTGTACTAAAAAGCCAAAAATAACCCCAATCATATGCTTTAAGGTAATTGTCAAACATGTTCCGAGGATTACCAAACTATTAAGTGGAGGATGTTCTCCCAATCACAATCTTTTATCATTACTTATCAAAGCAATTCTATGGGGATTAGAGAATCATGCCACTGGGTCCATTAGGCCCAATCCCTCACCAAATCCCATTGACTTGAGTTTTTTGGCCCCATTGTCCCTCCTTGTACTAAAAAGTCCAAATTAACCCCAATCATATGCTTTAAGGTAATTACCAAACATGTTTAGAGGATTACCAAACTATTAAGTGGAGGATGTTCTCCCAATCACAATTTTTTATCATAACTCATAAAAACAATTCTATGGGGATTGGAGAATCATGCTACTGGGTCCATTAGGCCCAATCCCTCACCAAACCCCATTGACTTGAGTTTTGGCCCCCCATTGTCCCTCCTTGTACTAAAAAGCCCAAATTAACCCCAATCATATGCTTTAAGGTAATTACCAAACATGTTCCGAGGATTACCAAACTATTAAGTGGATGATGTTCTCCCAATCACAATCTTTTATCATTACTCATCAAAGTAATTCAATTGGGATTGGAGAATGATGCCACTGGGTCCATTAGGTCAAATCCCTCACCAGATCATATGCTTTTAGGTAATTACCAAACATGTTTTGGGCATTATCAAACCTATCCAAGCGCAATACATTCCCATTACTCATCAAAGCAATCCTATGGGGATTGAACTATCATGACACTGGGTCCAATAGGCCCAAGACCTCACCAAACCCCATTGGCTTGAATTTTTGGCCCCCATTGTCCCTTCTTGTACTAAAAATCCTAAATTAACCCCAATCATATGCTTTAAGGTAATTACCAAACATGTTCTGAGGATTACCAAACTACTAAGTGGAGGATGTTCTCCCAATCACAATTTTTTATCATTACTCATCAAAGCAAGTCTATGGGGATTGGAGAATCATGCTACTGGTTCCATTAGGCCCAATCCCTCACCAAACCCCATTGACTTGAGTTTTGGGTCCCCATTGTCCCTCCTTGTACTAAAAAGACTAAATTAACCCCAGATCATATGATTTTAGGTAATTACCAAACATGTTTTGGCATCACCAAACCTATCCAATCACAATACATTCCCATTACTCATCAAAGCAATCCTATGGGGATTGGACAATCATGTCACTAGATCCATTAGGCTCAATACCTCACCAAACCCCATTGACTTAAGTTTTGAGCCCCCACCTCCCTCTTTGTACAAAAAAGTCCAAATTAACCCCAATCATATGCTTTAAGGTAATTACCAAACATGTTATGAGGATTACCAAACTACTAAGTGGAGGATGTTCTCCCAATCACAATCAATTCCCATTTCTCATCAAAGCAATCCTATGGGGATTGGACAATCATGCCACTGGGTCCATTAGGCCAAATCCCCTCACCAAACCCCATTGACTTGAGTATTTGGGCCCCCATTGTCCCTCCTTGTACTAAAAAGCCCAAATTAACCCCATATCATATGCTTTTAGGTAATTACCAAACATGTTTTGGCATCACCAAACCTATCCAATCACAATACATTCCCATTACTCATCAAAGCAATCCTATGGGGATTGGACAATCATGTCACTAGATCCATTAGGCTCAATACCTCACCAAACCCCATTGACTTAAGTTTTGAGCCCCCACTGTACCTCTTTGTACAAAAAAGTCCAAATTAACCCCAATCATATGCTTTAAGGTAATTACCAAACATGTTATGAGGATTACCAAACTAGTAAGTGGAGGATGTTCTCCCAATCACAATCTTTTATCATTACTCATCAAAACAATCCTATGGGGATTGGACAATCTTGCCACTGGGTCCATTACGCCCAATACCTCACCAAACCCACATTGACTTGAGTTTTTGGCTCCCATTGACCCTCCTTGTACTAAAAAGCCCAAATTAACCCCATATCATATGCTTTTAGGTAATTACCAAACATGTTTTGGCATCACAAAACCTATCCAATCACAATACATTCCCATTACTCATCAAAGCAATCCTATGGGGATTGGACAATCATGTCACTAGATCCATTAGGCTCAATACCTCACCAAACCCCATTGACTTAAGTTTTGAGCCCCCATTGTACCTCTTTGTACAAAAAAGTCCAAATTAACCCCAATCATATGCTTTAAGGTAATTACCAAACATGTTATGAGGATTACCAAACTACTAAGTGGAGGATGTTCTCCCAATCACAATCATTTATCATTACTCATCAAAACAATCGTATGGGGATTGGACAATCATGTCACTAGGTCCATTACGCCCAATACCTCACCAAACCCCATCGACTTGAGTTTTGAGCCTCCACTGTACCTCTTTGTACAAAAAAGCCGAAATTAACCCCAATCATATGTTTTAATGTAATTACCAAACATGTTCTCCCAATCACAATCTTTTATCATTACTCATCAAAGCAATTCTATGGAGATTGGAGAATCATGCTACTGGGGCCATTAGCCCCAATCACTCACCAAACCCCATTGACATGAGTTTTGGGCCCCCATTGTCCCTCCTTGATCTAAAAAGCCCAAATTAACCCCAGATCATATGATTTAAGGTAATTACCAAACATATATTGAGGATTACCAAACTACTAAGTGGAGGATGTTCTCCCAATCACAATCCTTTATCATTACTCATCAAAACAATCCTATGGGGATTGGACAATTATGCCACTAGGTCCATTAGGCCTAATACCTCACCAAACCCCATTGACTTGAGTTTTGGGCCCCCATTGTCCCTCCTTGTACTAAAAAGCCCAAATTATTCCCAGATCATATGCTTTTCGATAATTACCAAACACGCTTTGGGCATTACCAAACCTATCCAATCACAATCAATTCCCATTTCTCATCAAAGCAATCCTATGGGGATTGGACAATCATGCCACTGGATCCATTAGGCCCAATCCCTCACCAAACCCCATTGACTTGAGTTTTTTGCCCCCATTGTCCCTCCTTGTACTAAAAAGCCCAAATTAACCCCAATCATATGCTTTAAGGTTATTATCAAACATGTTCTCAGAATTACCAAACTACTAAGTGCAGGATGTTCTCCCAATCCTAATCCTTTATCATTACTCATCAAAACAATCCTATGGGGATTGGACAATCATGCCACTGGGTCCATTAGGCCCAATACCTCACCAAACCCCATTGACTTGAGTTTTTGGCCCCCATTGTCCCTCATTGTACTAAAAAGCCTAAATTAACCCCAATCATATGCTTTAAGGTAATTACCAAACATGTTCCGAGGATTACCAAACTACTAAGTGGAGGATGTTCTCCCAATCACAATCCTTTATCATTACTCATCAAAACAATCCTATGGGGATTGGACAATTATGCCACTAGGTCCATTAGGCCTAATACCTCACCAAACCCCATTGACTTGAGTTTTGGGCCCCCATTGTCCCTCCTTGTACTAAAAAGCCCAAATTAATCCCAAATCATATGCTTTTCGATAATTACCAAACACGCTTTGGGCATTACCAAACCTATCCAATCACAATCAATTCCCATTTCTCATCAAAGCAATCCTATGGGGATTGGACAATCATGCCACTGGATCCATTAGGCCCAATCCCTCACCAAACCCCATTGACTTGAGTTTTTTGCCCCCAATGTCCCTCCTTGTACTAAAAAGCCCAAATTAACCCCAGATCATATGCTTTTAGGTAATTACCAAACATGTTTTGGGCATTACCAAACCTATCCAATCACAATCCATTCCCATTACTCATCAAAGCAATCCTATGGGGATTGGACAATCATGTCACTAGGTCCATTAGGCCCAATACCTCACGAAAACCCATTGACTTGAGTTTTGAGCCCCCCACTGTACCTCCTTGTACAAAAAAGCCCAAATTAATCCCAATCATATACTTTAAGGTAATTACCAAACATGTTATGTGGATTACCAAACTACAAAGTGGATGATGTTCTCCCAATCACAATCCTTTATCATTACTCATCAAAGCAATAGTATGGGGATTGGAGAATCATGCCACTGGGTCCATTAGGTCCAATCTCTCGCCAAACCCCATAGACTTGAGTTTTGGGCCCCCATTGTCCTTCCTTGTACTAAAAAGCGCAAATTAACACCAGATCATGTTTTGGGCATTATCAAACCTATCTAATTACAATACATTCGCATTACTCATCAAAGCAATCCTATGGGGATTGGACAATCATGCCACTGGGTCCATTAGGCCCAATACCTCACCTAACCCCATTGACTTGAGTTTTTGGCCCCCATTCTCCCTCCTTGTACTAAAAAGCCCAAATTAACCCCAATTATAAGCTTTAAGGTAATTACCAAACATGTTCAGAGGATTACCAAACTACTAAGTGGAGGATGTTCTCCCAATCATAATTTTTTATCATTACTCATCAAAGCAATTCAATAGGGATTGGAGAATCATGCTACTGGGTCCATTAGGCCCAATTCCTTACCAAACCCCATTGACTTGAGTTTTGGGCCCCCATTGTCCCTCCTTGTACTAAAAAGCCAAAATTAACCCCAGATTATATGATTTTAGGTAATTACCAAACATGTTTTGGCATTACCAAACCTATCTAATCACAATACATTCCCATTACTCATCAAAGCAATCCTATGGGGATTGGACAATTATGTCACTAGTTCCATTAGGTTCAATACCTCACCAAACCCCATTGACTTGAGTTTTGAGCCCCCACTGTACCTCTTTGTACAAAAAAGCCCAAATTAACCCAAATCATATGCTTTAAGGTAATTACCAAACTTGTTCTGAGGATTACCAAACTAGTAAGTGGAGGATGTTCTCCCAATCACAATCTTTTATCATTACTCATCAAAACAATCCTATGGGGATTGAAAAATCATGCCACTGGGTCCATTAGGCCCAATACCTCATCAAACCCCATTGACTTGAGTTTTTGGCCCCCATTGTCTCTCCTTGTACTAAAAAGCCCAAATTAACCCCAATCATATGCTTTAAGTTAATTACCAAACATGTTCCGAGGATTACCAAACTATTAAGTGGAGGTTGTTCACCCAATCACAATCTTTTATCATTACTCATCAAAGCAATTCTATGGGGATTGGAGAATCATGCCACTGGGTCCATTAGGCCAAATCCCCACACCAAACCCCATTGACTTGAGTTTTTGGGCCCCCATTGTCCCTCCTTGTACTAAAAAGCCCAAATTAACCTCATATCATATGCTTTTAGGTAATTGACAAACAGGTTTTCGGCATTACCAAACCTATCCAATCACAATACATTCCCATTAATCATCAATGCAATTCTATGGGGATTGGACAATCATGTCACTGGATCCATTAGGCCCAATACCTCACCAAACCCCATTTACTTAAGTTTTTGGGCCCCCATTGTCCCTCCTTATACTAAAAAACCCAAATTAACCCCATATCATATGCTTTTAGGTAATTACCAAACATGTTTTGACATCACCAAACCTATCCAATCACAATACATTCCCATTACTCATCAATGCAATCCTATGGGGATTAGACAATCATGTCACTAGATCCATTAGGCTCAATACCTCACCAAACCCCATTGACTTAAGTTTTGATCCCCCACTGTACCTCTTTGTACAAAAAAGTCCAAAATTAACCCCAATCATATGCTTTAAGGTAATTAACAAACATGTTATGAGGATTACCAAACTAGTAAGTGGAGGATGTTCTCCCAATCACAATCTTTTATCATTACTCATCAAAACAATCCTATGGGGATTGGACAATCATGCCACTGGGTCCATTACGCCCAATACCTCACCAAACCCACATTGACTTGAGTTTTTAGCCCCCATTGACCCTCCTTGTACTAAAAAGTCCAAATTAACCCCAATCATATGCTTTAAGGTAATTACCAAGCATGTTCCGAGGATTACCAAACTATTAAGTGGAGGTTGTTCACCCAATCACAATCTTTTATCATTACTCATCAAAGCAATTCTATGGAGATTGGAGAATCATGCTACTGGGGCCATTAGTCCCAATCACTCACCGAACCCCATTGACTTGAGTTTTGGGCCCCCATTGTCCCTCCTTGTACTAAAAAGCCCAAATTAATCCCAGATCATATGCTTTTCGATAATTACCAAACATGCTTTGGGCATTACCAAACCTATCCAATCACAATCAATTCCCATTTCCCATCAAAGCAATCCTATGGGGATTGGACAATCATGCCACTGGGTCCATTAGGCCCAATCCCTCACCAAACCCCATTGACTTGAGTATTTTGCCCCCATTGTCCCTCCTTGTACTAAAAAGCCCAAATTAAACCCAATCATATGCTTTAAGGTTATTACCAAACATGTTCTCAGAATTACCAAACTACTAAGTGCAGGATGTTCTCCCAATCCCAATCCTTTATCATTACGCATTAAAACAATCCTATGGGGATTGGACAATCATGCCACTGGGTCCATTAGGCCCAATACCTCACCAAACCCCATTGACTTGAGTTTTTGGCCCCCATTGTCCCTCCTTGTACTAAAAAGCCCAAATTAACCCCAATCATATGCTTTAAGGTAATTACCAAACATGTTCTGAGGATTACCAAACTATTAAGTGGAGGTTGTTTACCCAATCACAATCTTTTATCATTACTCATCAATGCAATTCTATGGGGATTGGAGAATCATGCCACTGGGTCCATTAGGCCAAATCCCTCACCAAACCCCATTGACTTGAGTTTTAGGGCCCCCATTGTCCCTCCTTGTACTAAAAAGCCCAAATTAACCCCAGATCATATGCTTTTAGGTAATTACCAAACATGTTTTGGGCATTACCAAACCTATCCAATCACAATCCATTCCCATTACTCATAAAAGAAATCCTATGGGGATTGGACAATCATGTCACTAGGTCCATTGGGCCCAATATCTCACGAAAACCCATTGACTTGAGTTTTGAGCCCCCACTGTACCTCCTTGTACAAAAAAGCCCAAATTAACCCCAATCATATACTTTAAGGTAATTACCAAACATGTTATGAGGATTACCAAACTACAAAGTGGAGGATGTTCTCCCAATCACAATCCTTTATCATTACTCATCAAAGCAATCCTATGGGGATTGGAGAATCATGCCACTGGGTCCATTAGGCCCAATCTCTCACCAAAACCCATTGACTTGAGTTTTGAGCCCCCATTGTCCTTCCTTGTACTAAAAAGCGCAAATTAACACCAGATCATATGCTTTTAGATAATTACCAAACATGTTTTGGGCATTATCAAACCTATCTAATTACAATACATTCGCATTACTCATCAAAGCAATCCTTTGGGGATTGGACAATCATGCCACTGGGTCCATTAGGCCCAATACCTTACCAAACCCCATTGACTTGAGTTTTTGGCCCCCATTCTCCCTCCTTGTACTAAAAAGTCCAAATTAACCCAATCACATGCTTTAAGGTAATTACCAAACATGTTATGAGGATTACCAAACTAATAAGTGGATGATGTTCTCCCAATCACAATTTTTTATCATAACACATAAAATCAATTCTATGGGGATTGGACAATCATGCCACTATGTCCATTAGGCCCAATACCTCACCAAATCCCATTGGCTTGTGTTTTTGGCCCCCATTGTCCCTCCTTGTACAAAAAAGCCCAAATTAACCCCAGATCATATGCTTTAAGGTAATTACCAAACATGTTCAGAGGATTACCAAACTACTAAGTGGAGGATGTTCTCCCAATCACAATTTTTTATCATTACTCATCAAAGCAATTCAATAGGGATTGGAGAATCATGCTACTGGGTCCATTAGGCCCAATCCCTTACCAAACCCCATTGACTGGAGTTTTGGGCCCCCATTGTCCCTCCTTGTACTAAAAAGCCCAAATTAACCCCAGATCATATGATTTTAGGTAATTACCAAACATGTTTTGGCATTACCAAACCTATCCAATCACAATACATTCCCATTACTCATCAAAGCAATCCTATGGGGATTGGACAATCATGTCACTAGTTCCATTAGGCTCAATACCTCACCAAACCCCATTGACTTGAGTTTTGAGCCCCCACTGTACCTCTTTGTACAAAAAAGCCCAAATTAACCCCAATCATATGTTTTAAGGTAATTACCAAACTTGTTCTGAGGATTACCAAACTAGTAAGTGGATGATGTTCTCCCAATCCTATGGGGATTGGACAATCATGCCACTGGGTCCATTAGGCCCAATACCTCATCAAACCCCATTAACTTGAGTTTTGGGCCCCCATTGTCTCTCCTTGTACTAAAAAGCCCAAATTAACCCCAATCATATGCTTTAAGTTAATTACCAAACATGTTCCGAGGATTACCAAACTATTAAGTGGAGGTTGTTCACCCAATCACAATCTTTTATCATTACTCATCAAAGCAATTCTATGGGGATTGGAGAATCATGCCACTGGGTCCATTAGTCCAAATCCCCTCACCAAACCCCATTGACTTGAGTTTTTGGGCCCCCATTGTCCCTCCTTGTACTAAAAAGCCCAAATTAACCCCATATCATATGCTTTTAGGTAATTGCCAAACATGTTTTCGGCATTACCAAACCTATCCAATCACAATACATTCCCATTAATCATCAATGCGATTCTATGGGGATTGGACAATCATGCCACTGGGTCCATTAGGCCAAATACCTCACCAAACCCCATTCACTTAAGTTTTGGGCCCCCATTGTCCCTCCTTGTACTAAAAAGCCCAAATTAACCCATATCATATGCTTTTAGGTAATTACCAAACATGTTTTGGCATCACCAAACCTATCCAATCACAATACATTCCCATTAATCATCAAAGCAATCCTATGGGGATTGGACAATCATGTCACTAGATCCATTAGGCTCAATACCTCACCAAACCCCATTGACTTAAGTTTTGAGCCCCCACTGTACCTCTTTGTACAAAAAAGCCTAAATTTACCCCAATCATATGCTTTAAGGTAATTACCAAACATGTTCTGAGGATTACCAAACTAGTAAGTGGAGGATGTTCTCCCAATCACAATCTTTTATCATTACTCATCAAAACAATCCTACGAGGATTGGACAATCACTAGTGGAAAAAACTTCTTTTGCTACATTACAAATGCTTGGGTTGTTTAAATAACCAAAGCATTTGATAGCCTTTCTAAAAAAATGAATAAAAAATTTCACAAATGCTTGGGTTTTTTAAAACAACCAAAGCATTTGACTATTTTAATAAAATTTCTTTTTTTTCTATTCTCTTTTCCCTAACTGCTTATTGAAATTTGAACCCCTATACTTGATTTCCCCCTCTTTCTCTCTCCTCTTTTCCTCTCTGCCTCCCTCACTTTCCCTATTTTCATTTTCTTCACCGAAAGCGTAGACTTAGGGTTTTCATACGCGGTACGCCTCCTCTCTTTTTCTTCCTCTCACACAACCACCGTTGTCTTTCTCTCTCATCTCACTCAACCATCGTCCTGGATCTCGCTCCTCTCACTCAAAATCCAATTTCTTTTGAATCGTCTTCTTTATAGATTTACTCAGCCATGGCCGCTGCTAATGCTCCTATTGTTATGAAATAAGCTTTAACGGTAAGTTCCTCCTCATTTTTCAAAATTTTCTTTTCATATTCCTCGGATTATATCTAGTACTGTTTTGTTTGAAAACTGGAGGTATTGAGTTGAAACCCTAGGAATTTCGTCGTTTTATTAGGCTTTGATTTGGTGTCGATCTCGCTCAAATCTTAGTCGAGATTGAGGTTTTGCTTTGATTTCAACTAGTTTTTTGACTCGGTTATTATCTTAATCTTTAGTTAGTCGTAGAATTAATCCGTAATTCAGGAAATTTAGACGCATTTTAGCGTTTTTGGCTCGAAGTTGAGTTTGGGTGATTCGTTGGAGTAATTTCGGAAGATTATGAGGAATTGCAGCTTTTTTTTAAGGCTCGACTAAAGTTGAGTCAATGTAATGTATTCGAATTTGCAATTTCGAAGTAGCTTGATTCCTTGGTTGACGATTTTGATCTGTAAATGAGTCAAATTAGGAGGTTTTAATCTCTTTTTTTATTATATAATTGGAATTTGCAGCTTTGAGGTGGGTGGATTTACTTGTTCTGATGTTTGATATGTAATTTTGTAAAATCAACATAATTACCAATTTCTTTTAAGGTTGCATTGAGGCTTTTTTTTTTAAATTTATTTGTTCCATCTGCAGCTGCTAAGCATAGGGATCAATCCTCAGTTCAAACTTTCACTCATGTAACCATGGAATCAGACAAGTATATTTGTGTGAGAAAGACTTCTCCTCTAATAGTGTTGTGAATATCGATATGAGAATGCCAAATTAGCCTTTGAGACTTTCCATCGCAACTGATTTTGCTTTGATGAGCCCTAATTCATGACCTCTCGCTCTCAAAGGTATTCTTGCCTATTTTGAACCTCTATTTTTAGCTAATTGTGCTTTTACAGGGAGCTTATTTTAGTTCGACTTAAAATCTACTCAATGTTTAGATGCTTGTGGTTGATTAGTTGGTCTTATGAATTGGGTGCTGTTTTATTTGAATGTAACCTGATCTCTCTTAGTGGTCAATTGATGTTGATGAGATTATGATGGTAGTTGCTGCTGTTCTTGATGACACCTTGCATGCTTTGTCTCCTTAGTCTGGCTTAGTATGTTTGTGCATCTATGCTTGTATGTTTTTGTATCTATATATCGTTCCTCTCTTACTAAGAAACAAATTCATCCATTTTCTTGGATTTGAAAACCGCTTGGCATTTTATTTGTATCTCAAATTTTTAAGTGCAATATGCTCATATATTATATTTTCCTAATACTAGCAAATGACTAGGATTATCTACTTGCTGATGCAAGATATTTGATGAGTATGAAAAATTCATATTGTAGCTCCTCATCTACATTTTTTTTATAGTGAACCTACTTTAACTACATGTGCTCTAAAGAAACTTACCAATCTCCTATTTGTTCCCGTTATGTTTCTTTTTTTGGAAGAAATTTTGGCTTCTGAAGCTAAGTATTGCTTAATCTCTTAATAAGAGTGTTGTTTTTCTTTATTGCTAGGTTGGTTAGGGTGCTGTCATCTTAAACATACTATCTATATACTCTGTAGGTAGGTCTGCAATCTTGTTCATTCTATTTATGCACAATTAAGGTTCGACTCACAAACAATTATGACATGCATTCAATCAAATTCAATTTCTTTTTTTGTCTATTTTGAGTTCGTTATCTTACTGATTGATTTGTATCATCTGCTAAATTAGGGATTTGAAAGTTGAGATAGAGGAGCTTGAGGAATTGGAAAAGGAGAGAAAAATGTTATGCAGTCAAATGCTCCGTAATCCTAAATTCGAGAAGAAAATCAACACTTTTTAGTACTTATACCGGGTGTGAAGAGTAAAATGGGTTCCATAACCATTGGCAGTGTGTCCGTTGTGTGGACAGTGGTGGGTGAGAGAGAGAGAATCGGAAGCGTGGCACAAATACCGACGAGCTTTGGGCATGAACTTAGAGCTTGCCTTCGCTGCAGGCTTGTAAAAACTTACGATCAAGTATTGTGAATTGTTAATTTTAGGGTTTTGATATTGTATTCAAATATTCTCTCTGTTTCTTCTTTCCGTAATGTTTGATTGCTTGTGGTTTAGGGAATCAGGATGCGAAAATTATCCCTTCTTTGGTTTGGATAAAGATCATGAGCGTGTTGTTATGCACTACTTCTAATTTCAGTGGGTTTCTTTCTTTCTCTTCTATTTCAATTAAGCCTGCCTTTCTGTGTCAATGTTTCACTTTCAATTAAAGATTATTCTGATTTTGTAGGATAATATGTTTTTGGTTTTTCTAGGTAAATTTCTGTTATGGATCCAACTAGAAGCTGGGCTGCTCGCTGGCTACGAATTGGTATGTCACATGTTGTAGTTTTTTTTGGGTGCTTTGTTATCTTCTTATGTCTCCATACGCAATAGCAGCTTGAAACAAATAGTGTTTCTTTAAGATCTACTCTATTATATAGCTCGTCTTCCGGCTTAACTAGGTGGCTGTGGTGGTATCATTTCCATCTCAGTCAAAGTAAGCAGAGTTAATCGTAAGCTGAATGATGGTAGTTAATGTTAACCCTGGACAAGCTATCTTATGATTTATAGTTTCAAGTGACTTGTTAGTTTTGCTCTGCCTTACTGCTCACTACTTGGAAATTTTGATTCACTGCTGCTATAGGTCCTAATAAATTAAATATGTTGTCTTGGGAGAAAAAGCCAAAACGCAGCTAATTCGTGATTCAAGGAAGGACATTGATATCTGCATGACTGAGATGCAAAAGAATCATCTGAATTATAGACAGGTTTCATATTTTTTTTTTGTGGTTTTGTTTCCTCTCTTCAACTTGTCCAGCAAGAAAAACTGCGAGAAATTAAGCCACACCTATTTAGCGTGTTCACTTTAATGATCCTTGTTGAGATGTTTCTTTACTTCTCATAGATCATATATGAATGTGTACTAAGCATTTATTTAATTGGTTACCCTCGTGATTATTGTCGGATCTAAATTGCATGTCTGAAATCTATTTTTCTTTAGAGGCGGACTGTTCTGATTTATAGGCTTGCATTGAGGGAGTTGTGCACCTGGTTTTTTAGGTGTAGATATGAGATACTCATTATAACTATTTAATTAAAATAATCTTATCTAGAAGCAGAATTCTTGTTTGTTTCTGTTAGTCTCTTTAAGTGGCATGGCTTTCACTATTTTGCATATGGAGCATTAAAAAACCTGATTAGGAAAGACTTTGGTCGTCTTTCGTTCTTTAGCTTCCTTCAGAGTTTTTAGACCTCGTGCAGTTTCTGCTGCATTACTGTTTGCTACATGTTTTCTGAATTGTTGTGCATGAATTTTCGGACTTCGGATGTGGCTTGTTACAGAAATATTCAGAATCGATAGGTGTAACTTCAAAGTCACTGCATTTTATTAGAAATTTTGTTGTTAATGAAGGTGCTGATTTGGGGCCATCAACCTCCCATACATATAATATAAGTGGAAGTTCAGCTCCCAAATATGTGGGTTCCCATGATGTTTCGGACTCTGGACAAGAATCTAGGAGTGGTTATGAGTATAGAAACGATGAAGGATTAAAAGGTAACTCTTATGGAGGGGAAAACATATTACATCTAGAGGGGTTTGAAGAGCAGAAGGATTAGAAGGTTCCGGTAGATGAGATGTTGTTTGATTAGTTTATGTGTTATATTATCTTATGGGTTGAAATAAGTGTTTCTATATGATTTCAATAAAAACAATATGATAGCTTCTCCTATCTTGTTCGTGACATAGTCTTATATGTCTATAATTTATATTTTTTTCCCAATACTATGTCAGACTTGCATCTAAATCTCTAATTATAGTTATAGTGGCTGAATTTGTAGATTTTATGGATAATTTCAGAATGATGGTTGAAAATTGTGGGAGTAGATGATAAACATTCTGATATAGTTAGTGAATAGGAAAGAAACCTGCATATTGTTATTTTACTCCTTTATAATGTTTTTTTACCGTGACTTCTAGATTGAAGTCCATGATGTGAGCAAGGAAATGCAATTGGATTTGTTTAAACAAAATTGCCAGTAGTCTCACTATTTTGCTTTACACTATTTTACACTATTTTTTTGTGGCTCTAACTTCATTAAATAATATTCTACTATCCACAATCACCATTAGGTAATACATATTGTAGATAATTACAGGGTGCTTGAACTCCAATATTAATAGAAGAGTTTGCTATCCAATGAACACAGGATATTTTTCAATTATAGAATTTCAAATGATATTCTACTATCCACACACACCATTAGGTAATACAGATTGTAGATAATTACAGGGAGCTTGAACTCCAATAAATGTGTGTGTTATTTTGCGGTATTCTCTAATAAGGAGATTTGAAGCTGCCTTGTTGTCCAGATTCTAAGTTTGTATCTCACTTCTTATGATCTAATGCATAATGTTTCAGGACCCTAGAAAGTCATTCGACTATTTGATATAAGATTGAGAAATTCGGAACTTCAGGCATTTGTGTGGAAGCAAGAGAGCAGTGAATTTCAATCGGTTTTAATTAATCAGGCATGGTCTTCTTATAATCTGTACCTCAGTTCAGGTTCAGCAGACCCAATGATTCATGTATTTGATATCCGATACAACGCTCACAAGCCTTCACAATCCGTTAGAGCACATCAGAAACGTGTTATTTAAGGTCGAGTGGCACCCGTCCCTTTCACTTCTCATCTCCATATCCACAGACTTGAACATTGGACTCTACAAGATTTGAAGTTATAACTCATATCTTTTACTCTATTACATTTGCATGCTGAAAATTAAGGAGATAGTCTGTTAACTTATAAATGGACAATCCTTATATGAACCTGGACCATATTATTTTTACAGAATCTCTAAAATGGTTGATTTATGTATTTGAAACTCTTCGTTGCAGGGTCATGATATTCTCATGGCTACGACAATGCTTAATGGAGCTGCTATTATGGATGGAGCTTTTCTTCTTATTGCTGCTAATGAGAGTTGTCCACAACCCCAGACTTGTGAGCATCTTGCTGCAATTGAGGTTATGCGTATACAAGACAGGTTTTCCAAACATGGCATTGAATGATGGTGATGCTTTGTGAAGGGAAATCATGATCATGCTTCTTGATAAAGAAGGAATGGAGCGGACCAAACTTATTGATTCTAAACTCGGCAGTTCATTGGATCCCTGGAGACATGGTCTTGGAGTTTGCATGTTCCGATGTTGAGTAGCCTATGCCTATCTGAAGAAGATGAGGTGATAAATTATATGGCTACTCGTTTTTCTTTTATCGTTTTTTGTATTTTTTAACTTTTATGATCTTGACTGTTATATGTCAAGGTTGTATCGTGCTTCATTTTGGCTTTCTACTTCATTCGTGTCATACTTGAAATTTGTTTTACTGTTTATCTTGAGCTTCAATGTTCTCGAAGAGGAAATTTTTAATGTTATCTTGTGACTTGTGTGTTAGGCATCACACATGTCCCCAGCACAACTTGAGGCAGTAGAATGCTTCAATGTTCTCGAAGAGGGAATTTGTTGTATGCTTGCTTGCAACGTTGCTGCAAGAGGGGAGCAACTTGGAGAACCAGTGAGTTTTTACTATTATTATCAACTTAGTGCTCTGACCTTGACTCCTTGAGAAATTATTGACAATGTAGACAAAAATTTTAGCAGGTATTATATTTTTGTAACACAAATCTGCGCTTATTTTGTAACTAATGTACACTTATTTCATTTTATTAATATTAATATTAATATTTTGAATGTGTTGGATGTACGATTTGCGTGTGCGTTTTTTGTATGTTATGTTGGGTAAGTGAGAGAAGCACGAGGCGTGTGGTGGTTGAATGTTTGGATATGAAAGCTGTTGTGCTGCTGCAGCAGCCCCTAGTGCCTAGTGTAGTAATGTAAGCATGCTAGCTAGCACTCATGCCGATGAGTAGCTGGGAGCCCGGGTCTTTTTTTTTTATTAAATAAAATACACAAATGCTCCGGTTGTTAAGGAAAACCGGAGCATTTGTGAGTACAAATGCTCCGGTTTTCACTAAAAACCGGAGCATTTGAGGCCTTTTACCCAAGTAAAAAAGTTCAAATGCTCCGGTTTTTGGCACAACCGGAGCATTTGAGAAAACAAATGCTTCGGTTCTCAACCGGAGCATTTCTAAATTGCTCAAATGCTCGTATGACGTTTGCTACGGGCCAAATACGGAGCATTTGAGGGGTTTTTAACCGGAGCATTTGAGCTTTTTTCCACTAGTGAATCATGCCACTGGGTCCATTACGCCCAATACCTCACCAAACCCACATTGACTTGAGTTTTTGGCCCCCATTGACCCTCCTTGTACTAAAAAGCCCAAATTAACCCCAATCATATGCTTTAAGGTAATTACCAAGCATGTTCCGAGGATTACCAAACTATTAAGTGGAGGTTGTTCACCCAATCACAATCTTTTATCATTACTCATCAAAGCAATTCTATGGAGATTGGAGAATCATGCTACTGGGTCCATTAGTCCCAATCACTCACCAAACCCCATTGACTTGAGTTTTGGGCCCCCATTGTCCCTCCTTGATCTAAAAAGCCCAAATTAACCCCAGATCATATGCTTTAAGGTAATTACCAAACATATTTTGAGGATTACCAAACTACTAAGTGGAGGATGTTCTCCCAATCACAATCCTTTATCATTACTCATCAAAACAATCCTATGGGGATTGGACAATTATGCCACTAGGTCCATTAGGCCCAATACCTCACCAAACCCCATTGGCTTGAGTTTTGGGCCCCCATTGTCCCTCCTTGTACTAAAAAGCCCAAATTAATCCCAGATCATATACTTTTCGATAATTACCAAACATGCTTTGGGCATTACCAAACCTATCCAATCACAATCAATTCCCATTTCTCATGAAAGTAATCCTATGGGGATTGGACAATCATGCCACTGCGTCCATTAGGCCCAATCCCTCACCAAACCCCATTGACTTGAGTTTTTTGCCCCCATTGTCCCTCCTTGTACTAAAAAGCCCAAATTAACCCCAATCATATGCTTTAAGGTTATTACCAAACATGTTCTCAGAATTACCAAACTACTAAGTGCAGGATGTTCTCCCAATCCCAATCCTTTATCATTACTCATCAAAACAATCCTATGGGGATTGGACAATCATGCCACTGGGTCCATTAGGTCCAATACCTCACCAAACCCCATTGACTTGAGTTTTTGGCCCCCATTGTCCCTCCTTGTACTAAAAAGCCCAAATTAACCCCAATCATATGCTTTAAGGTAATTACCAAACATGTTCCGAGGATTACCAAACTATTAAGTGGAGGTTACCCAATCACAATCTTTTATCATTACTCATCAATGCAATTCTATGGGGATTGGAGAATCATGCCACTGGGTCCATTAGGCCAAATCCCTCACCAAACCCCATTGACTTGAGTTTTAGGGCCCCCATTGTCCCTCCTTGTACTAAAAAGCCCAAATTAACCCCAGATCATATGCTTTTAGGTAATTACCAAACATGTTTTGGGCATTACCAAACCTATCCAATCACAATCCATTCCCATTACTCATAAAAGCAACCCTATGGGGATTGGACAATCATGTCACTAGGTCCATTAGGCCCAATACCTCACGAAAACCCATTGACTTGAGTTTTGAGCCCCCACTGTACCTCCTTGTACAAAAAAGCCTAAATTAAACCCAATCATATACTTTAAGGTAATTACCAAACATGTTATGAGGATTACCAAACTACAAAGTGGAGGATGTTCTCCCAATCACAATCCTTTATCATTACTCATCAAAGCAATCCTATGGGGATTGGAGAATCATGCCACTGGGTTCATTAGGCCCAATCTCTCACCAAACCCCATAGACTTGAGTTTTGGGCCCCCATTGTCCTTCCTTGTACTAAAAAGCGCAAATTAACACCAGATCATATGCTTTTAGATAATTACCAAACATGTTTTGGGCATTATCAAACCTATCTAATTACATTACAATCGCATTACTCATCAAAGCAATCCTATGGGGATTGGACAATCATGCCACTGGGTCCATTAGGCCCAATACCTCACCAAACCCCATTGACTTGAGTTTTTGGCCCCCATTCTCCCTCCTTGTACTAAAAAGCCCAAATTAACCCAATCATATGCTTTAAGGTAATTACCAAACATGTTCTGAGGATTACCAAACTAATAAGTGGATGATGTTCTCCCAATCACAATTTTTTATCATAACTCATAAAAGCAATTCTATGGGGATTGGACAATCATGCCACTATGTCCATTAGGCCCAATACCTCACCAAACCCCATTGGCTTGTGTTTTTGGCCCCCATTGTCCCTCCTTGTACTAAAAAGCCCAAATTAACCCCAATTATATGCTTTAAGGAAATTACCAAACATGTTCAGAGGATTACCAAACTACTAAGTGGAGGATGTTCTCCCAATCACAATTTTTTATCATTACTCATCAAAGCAATTCAATAGGGATTGGAGAATCATGCTACTGGGTCCATTAGGCCCAATCCCTTACCAAACCCCATTGACTGGAGTTTTGGTCCCCCATTGTCCTTCCTTGTATTAAAAAGCCCAAATTAACCCCAGATCATATGATTTTAGGTAATTACCAAAAATGTTTTGGCATTACCAAACCTATCCAATCACAATACATTCCCATTACTCATCAAAGCAATCCTATGGGGATTGGACAATCATGTCACTAGTTCCATTAGGCTCAATACCTCACCAAACCCCATTGACTTGAGTTTTGAGCCCCCACTGTACCTCTTTGTACAAAAAAGACCAAATTAACCCCAATCATATGCTTTAAGGTAATTACCAAACTTGTTCTGAGGATTACCAAACTAGTAAGTGGAGGATGTTCTCCCAATCACAATCTTTTATCATTACTCATCAAAACAATCCTATGGGGATTGGACAATCATGCCACTGGGTCCATTAGGCCCAATACCTCATCAAACCCCATTGACTTGAGTTTTTGGAACCCATTGTCTCTCCTTGTACTAAAAAGCGCAAATTAACCCCAATCATATGCTTTAAGTTAATTACCTAACATGTTCCGAGGATTACCAAACTATTAAGTGGAGGTTGTTCACCCAATCACAATCTTTTATTATTACTCATCAAAGCAATTCTATGGGGATTGGAGAATCATGCCACTGGGTCCATTTGGCCAAATCCCCTCACCAAACCCCATTGACTTGAGTTTTTGGGCTCCCATTGTCCCTCCTTGTACTAAAAAGCCCAAATTAACCTCATATCATATGCTTTTAGGTAATTGCCAAACATGTTTTCGGCATTACCAAACCTATCCGATCACAATACATTCCCATTAATCATCAATGCAATTCTATGGGGATTGGACAATCATGCCACTGGGTCCATTAGGCCCAATACCTCACCAAACCCCATTCACTTAACTTTTGGGCCCCCATTGTCCCTCCTTGTACTAAAAAGCCCAAATTAACCCCATATCATATGCTTTTAGGTAATTACCAAACATGTTTTGGCATCACCAAACCTATCCAATCACAATACATTCCCATTACTCATCAAAGCAATCCTATGGGGATTGGACAATCATGTCACTAGATCCATTAGGCTCAATACCTCACCAAACCCCATTGACTTAAGTTTTGAACCCCCACTGTACCTCTTTGTACAAAAAAGCCCAAATTTACCCCAATCATATGCTTTAAGGTAATTACCAAACATGTTCTGAGGATTACCAAACTAGTAAGTGGAGGATGTTCTCCCAATCACAATCTTTTATCATTACTCATCAAAACAATCCTATGAGGATTGGACAATCATGCCACTGGGTCCATTACGCCCAATACCTCACCAAACCCACATTGACTTGAGTTTTTGGCCCCCATTGACCCTCCTTGTACTAAAAAGCCCAAATTAACCCCAATCATATGCTTTAAGGTAATTACCAAGCATGTTCCGAGGATTACCAAACTATTAAGTGGAGGTTGTTCACCCAATCACAATCTTTTATCATTACTCATCAAAGCAATTCTATGGAGATTGGAGAATCATGCTACTGGGTCCATTAGTCCCAATCACTCACCAAACCCCATTGACTTGAGTTTTGGGCCCCCATTGTCCCTCCTTGATCTAAAAAGCCTAAATTAACCCCAGATCATATGCTTTAAGATAATTACCAAACATGTTTTGAGGATTACCAAACTACTAAGTGGAGGATGTTCTCCCAATCACAATCCTTTATCATTACTCATCAAAACAATCTTATAGGGATTGGACAATTATGCCACTAGTTCCATTATGACCAATACATCACCAAACCCCATTGACTTGAGTTTTGGGCCCCCATTGTCCCTCCTTGTAATAAAAAGCCCAAATTAATCCCAGATCATATGCTTTTCGATAATTACCAAACATGCTTTGGGCATTATCAAACCTATCCAATCACAATCAATTCCCATTTTCTCATCAAAGCAATCCTATGGGGATTGGACAATCATGCCACTGGGTCCATTAGACCCAATCCCTCACCAAACCCCATTGACTTAAGTTTTTTGCCCCCATTATCCCTCCTTGTACTAAAAAGCCCAAATTAACCCCAATCATATGCTATAAGGTAATTACCAAACATGTTCTCAGAATTACCAAAAAACTAAGTGGAGGATGTTCTCCCAATCCCAATCCTTTATCATTACTCATCAAAACAATCCTATGGGGATTGGACAATCATGCCACTGGGTCCATTAGGCCCAATACCTCACCAAACCCCATTGACTTGAGTTTTGGGCCCCATTGTCCCTCCTTGTACTAAAATGCCCAAATTAACCCCATATCATATGCTTTTATATAATTACCAAACATGCTTTGGGCATTACCAAACCTATCCAATCACAATCAATTCCCATTACTCATCAAAGCAATCCTATGGGAATTGGACAATCATGCCACTGGGTCCATTAGGTCCAATACCTCACCAAACCCCATTGACTTGAGTTTTTGGCCCCCATTGTCCCTCCTTGTACTAAAAAGCCCAAATTAACCCCAATCATATGCTTTAAGGTAATTACCAAACATGTTCCGAGGATTACCAAACTATTAAGTGGAGGTTGTTCACCCAATCACAATCTTTTATCATTACTCATCAATGCAATTCTATGGAGATTGGAGAATCATGCCACTGGGTCCATTAGGCCAAATCCCTCACCAAACCCCATTGACTTGAGTTTTTGGGCCCCCATTATCCCTTCTTGTACTAAAATGCCCAAATTAACCCCATATCATATGCTTTTAGGTAATTGCCAAACTTGTTTTCGGCATTACACTAGTGGGTAAAACTCTATGTGCTACTTGTCAAGTGCTTCGGTTGAATAATCAACCCAAGCACTTGTGAAAATTTTAATATAAAAAATTCACAAGTGCTCCGGTTAGTCAACCCGAGCACTTGCACATGTTTTCCTCCAAATAATTATTTTCGACTATAAGTCTACATACGTACTGCGCTTCACTTTAATTTCCCTCAATTGGAATCCTCCTCCCTCTCGTTCCTCAATAGAACCCTCCTGCCTCTCGTTCCGTCCGCCGAACCTCCTCCTACCTTCAACTAGATCCGCAATTATCGTATTTTTCTTCCAATACGATAATTGCATCACCGATTTTTGAATTTTCTCTCCGCGCTTTTTACTTCTTTCTCTCTCCTCCACAAACAACACCGAAGTGAGCCCTAATCTTCATGAAAATTCACGAATTTCCATGGAGTTTCAGTAAACTAACCTAAAAATGGAGACGATTGAGAAGCTGTTAGTGCAAATCTTCGATCGAAAAATGCAGATTATCGAGCAATTGAAGCACCAAAAACAATTGTACGAACAAAATCTTCTTTCCAAGCTCTTAATTCAAGGCATTTCTCCTCCTCCTTGGCTCCTCAACTCCGATTTTCAATCTTCAACCTCAGATCTCACTGGTATTTTCTCATTTTCTTTAATTTCTGTAGAAATTTATGGTGTTTTGTTTTGAATTTGGGGATTTATCGATTAATTAGGGTAAAATGTTTTATATTTTGAGTACGATTAAAGAATTGTAAGAATAGTTCTCGCTGATGTTAGAATTGTTGCTCGTTGATTGAAGTTTATGCTTGTTCAATTGGCATATCTTTGTCGCATTTTCTTCACTTTTTGAATTGCTTTTTTTCGTCCTTCGTAAATTTCCGTCTATATCAACCAACAAACAATTCAATCACAGACTTCTTCAATTGCTTCTTCTTCTCGAGGAGATTTTACAATATGTCGCTTCGTGATTTCGATCAAATAATGGCCTGCGAAATGATCAAACACTTGAATTTGAATGACACAGAGTATAATTCATTCGAATTTCTCTTCAATTTACTTTCATTAAACCCTAGGTTTCAATTGGATTGAATTTTCGGCAGAATAAATTCGACTTTATTAAGCTGCTTTTGCTTGAGTGAATGCATTCATGTGTTTACTGAACTTTCATAATTACTGCTTTGCTCTTATATTGAAATTTTTAGATGATTAGTAAGTGAAGAATTATACGTATAGTTTATTTTACCTTCTCAAACATAAAGCAAACAGTTCAGAAGTGTTATCATAGTAGTAACAGAATATGGTTGTTATCAGTAGCTAAAAGCCTAAAACCGCATCCTCGCTACCAAATGTTCAATGAAGAAATAATTACCACGTAACAAAGAATTGAATTTTCATTGTTAGAACCTTACTATATCAACTGAAAATGTTAAACCTTAGTGATCTAGTTCAATTCTTTTGATGAATAAATATTTATGAAAACTATTTAAAGTAGCCTTGAGGGCTACGAAAATGAAGCTAAAGATAGAAGTAGAAAGTACTAAACATTCTATAACAGCAAACGACGCATAACTTCTTCACAGATTCCCATCTTAACATCACTTTGAATATAAATAATGCTAATATACAGCCCTAGAGGACAAGGGATACGAATGATTCTAGTAGTTTTTATAGTATGCAATTCCTGAACAAATCTGCTGCAAAGTTGCTTAGATTTTATGAATTTTCTATTGGTTAATCCCTGCTGCATTTTTGTTTTTTTGCAAACTTTTGCGGGTCAATTATTTTTGGTTGTTAACATATGGTTTTTCGATCGATAAGGCTAAATATCTAACCGTTCACGTGCCTTTTGACAACAATCGCTTCAATGGAAACATTCCTTCAACGTTAGGTCTTGTCCAGACATTGGAGGCAAGTGTAAGTATCACATAAGACAGATTTCTATCTTTATTTCAATATCTCGGATTGCTAATACCTCTTCTGTATCAGTCGCTTTGATAGAAATTCATTGAGCGGGGATATTCCATCAAATATCAACAACCTAACTCTTATTAATGACCTGTAAGCATATAATGAGAAATGGCTTGATCCTTTACCGGATTCTTTTACCATCTCTTTAGCCCTCTTATAGAGTGTTTTAAGAGGTCTTTTGATTTTTGATATTTCAGGTTCCTGTCCCACAATGAATTTAGTGGTCCCGTGCCCGATCTCGACCGGCATGAACAACCTTCGTTTTTTGTAAGTGCGGGACGTAATCACGTATCTCATCATTTGTATCGGTTAGTATATATATATTTTTTCCTATAAATCGAGCGAGGCTCATTTGCGGTGGTCGCTCGGTCATCCTCAAGGTTTCTTCAATACTTCAATCGCTCCATCGGTCGTCCTCGCTTGGTCGCACGAGGCTACCACTGTCGACCGGTGAGTGTTTTCATTTTCGTCAATTTTTTTTACCAAATTTCAGTAATCAATGTAATCAGTTTCAAGATCCCCTCAAATGAAACCATGCAAATTCGCGAAACAAACTCACCTATAACCAGAAATTTGAACAACTTACACGGAAATTTATTTCATTTAAAATAAAAACATCTACCTGATTGATTCCGCCATTGTCGCAACTCGGAGGTCTCAACAATGTAAAACATCTACCTGTTTTTATTATATCTTTTATTCTGCTAATGTTCAGTTTTGATTGCCTTGTTCAGTAGACAGTGATAATTTGATTTATATTTTTTCAGAATGTACTTACTTATATTTTAAATCAGAATACAATATATTCATGTTATCACTGGCTTAATTTTGTGGATTAATTATTTGTTTTATTTTCGACAAAAATGGAAGAATGGAATGATAGATTGCTCCTTGATTGAATCTTAACCATTGGATTTTATCTGATCTAAGAATCTAAATTTTGTAAAAGTTTTAGTCAAATATAGGGCTGCATTTCTAGGGAATTACCGGCAGCATTTAGGTGAATCTCAATTCGGTTTGGTGTTTAGCTTCTTTTCAATAATTAAACTTTTCTTAGTGTTCAGTTCCAACATTGCTTCTTTTCTTAGTGAATGATCTGACCTTTTCTTTTCTTAACAAGCAACTGTGTGTTTTAAATGTGGAGATGATAAACTGATTAAGGTAAGAGTTGTGTAAATTTGGTTAGAGGCTGACGAGTTATATGTACTATCAAGGCATAGACCACCTGTGAGTTGTCTGCCGTTGCTGTTGTTCCATATTACTAAAAACTTAAATTTGTGTATGAATTTTTACCTTGAGTTTTACATTTGTATTTCAATATGAACGCATCATAACTTGATTCCTATGCTTGAAAATATTGACTCGTAATGGGGTTGTCAATATTATGGGATTGGTTCTTGGAAGTCTGATATTTGCAGATCAAATTCAGGAATGAAGCAGCTCAGGTATTTGTTTTGCTTAATGAGTTCATGCACGCATACCCAGACCGATTCTGGAAATCTGGATTGATTCCGCTGCTTTCTCTGCTCACTAATCAATGGATGTTTTGTATCTCTTCCATCCCTTTTATCACTTTCATTCTTTTGTTCTTAATAAAACTCTGCCTTTTCCTTTATTATTATTATGTCTATTTCATGAATTCATTTAAAGTTTAACCTGTTCTTGGTCCTTGAATTTTAAATCAAAGTTGGGGTTTGATAGTTTACTTGTACCTGGAAAAATAATGAATGAATTGTTGGAATTGTTGAACTATTATCATTGCATGAATTGTGTCCTTTTTTCTGAGTTGTGTAGGATAAAATTACACCCATGTATTGAAAAAAAAAATTATGAAACGATTGTAGTTCATGTCATTTCTTGCAATGTTGTTTATTTTTATGTTCATTTTGCTTCCTAGACTTTCATGTTTCGCCATTCCTGTTCAATTTCCTTTCAAAGTTCCTAATTTTTTCTCTCTTTCTGTGTTTCTTTGTAGTTTCGTAGTCTTTGCAGTTGTAGTCTTTGCAGTTCTTTAAGTCTCTTTCTCTTTCTCTTTCTCTGTAACCAATTTAATACTACTTTATGTCTTGCAAATTAAATTAATCAATTGGTCTGCGCCAATCTCTCAAGTATCTTGAATGACGTCTATTGTTTTCTTTCAACTTTTGCCAATTGGCTTCTAGCACATATAAAAAGAAAGGATTTTAAAGGAAGTGGAATCCAGCCTCTTATAATGTTTTGAAACTTTATACGGATAAGTGAAAATAGTGGTATTGGATATTCTTTGTCTTTTTGTATTGTTTATCTTCTATGTCTTATGCTTAAGAAAAGATTGGCATATAAAAGAGAAAATGAATCTAAAAATTGCAAGAGCTTGCACTCATAATTCCCGTAAGCCAATTGGTGGTTTTTATGCACTGCATGCTAGTAGTATGACTTCTTTCTAGAGCTTAAGTATGTTACCATTGCATCACTAACAACTGAATTTTCTTTTAGCTTGTAATGTACTTTCTCAGTTCTGTTCTTTTCTTTGTCAGATCAATTCTATCGTACGCCACTACTCCATAGCACTACAAATTTGTGAGGCAACAGGTTGTCAACCAAGTGTGTTACTCGAGAAGATGAAATATGAATTGCTTTTCAAGAGTTCCTATCTTAATAGTTTATTGTACCGTTGGAGCTTTACGTTCTTATTTTCTCAATTGTTGTGCATTTCAGCTCAAGTCAGAACAAGAGTCCTACAAGGGATATGTGCCCATGGAGTATGGTGAATACTTGAACAAAATGTCTTAAGTATAGTATACATGTTTCTCAATTTCTTCATCTATATCTCTCAATTTTATAGATATAATTTCCTTTATAAGTTTTGAAGTGTGAATTCGGATAGGCGTATGCCCATGATCTTATGGATTGCTTGAAAGTCTTTGGGATTATAGGATGTCAACCAAACTATGTTTTATTTTGCAAGTAGAGTGTTCTATTTCTTGTATAAAAATGCTACTCTTATTATATTTTTCTTTTATGATTTTCTGCATGTTCTTCAGTTTTTTTATTTAGGTTTCTGTTTTTGGGCTTTTTTTCTTATTATTACTTCCACTATTTGGTAGAGGCCTGAATGCCACTGACTCTTTCCTTGTTACCTATGCTGCTGGTCAGCACAGGTAGCAGATTTTTTTTTTAAAAAAAGCTCAAGTGCTCCGGTTGATAAGGGAAAACCGGAGCACTTCGTTCACAAGTGCTCCGGTTTTCCTTATCAACCGGAGCACTTGACATTTTTTTGAGCATATAAAGTTCACAAGTGCTCCGGTTGTTATTGCAACCGGAGCACATGTGAAACTAAGTGCTCCGGTTACAAACCGGAGCACTTGATAAATGCTCAAGTGCTCGTATGGGGTCTGCTACGGGTCAAATACGGAGCACTTGTACCGTTTTAAACCGGAGCACTTGTACCGTTTTTAACCGGAGCACTTGATGTTTTTTCCACTAGTGTTACCAAACCTATCCAATCACAATACATTCCCATTAATCATCAAAGCAATCCTATGGGGATTGGACAATCATGCCACTGGGTCCATTAGGCCCAATACCTCACCAAACCCCATTCACTTGAGTTTTGGGCCCCCCATTGTCCCTCCTTGTACTAAAAAGCCCAAAATAATCCCAATCATATGCTTTAAGGTAATTACCAAACATGTTCCGAGGATTGCCAAACTATTAAGTAGAGGATGTTCTCCCAATCACAATCTTTTATCATTACTTATCAAAGCAATTCTATGGGGATTGGAGAATCATGCCACTGGGTCCATTAGGCCCAATCCCTCACCAAACCCAATTGACTTGAGTTTTGGGCCCCCATTGTCCCTCCTTGTACTAAAAAGCCCAAATTAACCCCAGATCATATGCTTTTAGGTAATTACCAAACATGTTTAGGGCATTATCAAACCTATCCAATCACAATACATTTCCATTACTCATCAAAGCAATACTATGGGGATTGGACAATCATGCCACTGGGTCCATTAGGCTCAATACCTCACCAAACCCCATTGACTTGAGTTTTTGGCCCCCATTCTCCCTCCTTGTACTAAAAAACCCAAATTAACACCAATCATATGCTTTAAGGTAATTACCAAACATGTTCCGAGGATTACCAAACAAATAAGTGGAGGATGTTCTCCCAATCACAATTTTTTATCATAACTCATAAAAGTAATTCTATGGGGATTGGAGAATCATGCTAATGGGTCCATTAGGCCCAATCCCTCACCAAACCCCATTGACTTGAGTTTTGGGCCCCCATTGTCCCTCCTTGTACTAAAAAGCCCAAAATAATCCCAATCATATGCTTTAAGGTAATTACCAAACATGTTCCGAGAATTACCAAACTATTAAGTGGAGGATGTTCTCCCAATCACAATCCTTTATCATTACTCATCAAAGCAATCCTATGGGGATAAGGGGTGTTCACCGGTCCAGGACCGGATCGGACCGGACCGAAACCAGCAGGAACGGTGGATCGAAATTTGGAAAAAATTTGGACCTGGAACGGACCGGAGTCCGGTCTGGACCTGAATTTTTCCGGTCCGGTCCGGTTTTGGACCTGTTGGACCGGAATCTTTAGTTTTAAAAAAAATTCTTTTTTATTTGATTTAAAATATTTACAAATTAGATATATTAAAATTAATAATTTTAATAACAATATTCCTAAAGTTAATAAATAATAGGTTTTTAAATTTCTAAGTTTTTACTACTTTTTAAACTTTTTTAACATATAAATTTTTTTTTTACTAAAAAATCAGAAATTCCGGTCGAATTTTTCGGGTTTGGACCGGACCGGACCGGACCGAAAACCTGGAATCGACATTTTCTTTGGACCGAGGACCGGACCGGAATCTTCGGTCCGGTCCGATCCAGATTCCGGTCCGACCCTGGTCTTTGAACAGCCCTAATGGGGATTGGACAATCATGCCACTGGGTCCATTAGACCCAATAGCTCACCAAACCCCATTGACTTGAGTTTTGGGCCCCTATTGTCCCTCCTTGTACAAAAAAGCCCAAATTAACCCCAGATCAAATGCTTTAAAGTAATTACCAAACATGTTTTGGGCATTACCAAACCTGTCCAATAACAATCCATTCCCATTACTCATCAAAGCAATCCTATGGGGATTGAACAATCATGTCACTAAGTCCATTAGGCCCAATACCTCACCAAACCCCATTGACTTGAGTTTTGAGGTCCCACTGTACCTCTTTGTACAAAAAAACCCAAATTAACCCCAATCATATGCTTTAAGGTAATTACCAAACATGTTCTGAGGATTACCAAAATACAAAAGTGGATGATGTTCTCCCAATCACAATCCTTTATCATTACTCTTCAAATCAATCCTATGGGGATTGGAGAATCATTCCACTGGGTCCATTAGACCCAATCTCTCACCCAACCCCATTGACTTGAGTTTTGGGCCCCCATTGTCCCTCATTGTACTAAAAAGCTCAAATTAACCCGAATCATATGCTTTAAGGTAATTAATTACCAAACATGTTCTGAGGATTACCAAACTAATAAGTGGATGATGTTCTCCCAATCACAATTTCTTATCATAACTCATAAAAGCAATCCTATGGGGATTGGACAATCATGCCACTGGGTCCATTAGGCCCAATACCTCACCAAACCCCATTGAATTGAGTTTTTGGCCCCCATTGTCCCTCCTTGTACTAAAAAGCCCAAATTAACCCCAATCATATGATTTAAGGTAATTACCAAACATATTCTGAGGATTACCAAACTACTAAGTGGAGAATGTTCTCCCAATCCCAATCCTTTATCATTTCTCATCAAAACAATCCTATGGGGATTGGACAATCATGCCAGTGGGTCCATTAGACCCAATACCTCACATAACCCCATTGACTTGAGTTTGGGGCCCCCATTGTCCCTCCTTGTACTAAAAAGCCCTAATTAACCCCAGATCATATGCTTTTAGATAATTACCAAACATGCTTTGGGCATTACCAAACCTGTCCAATCACAATCAATTCCCATTACTCATCAAAGCAATCCTATGGGGATTGGACAATCATGCCACTGGGTACATTAGGCCCAATACCTCACCAAACCCCAGTGACTTGAGTTTTTGGCCCCATTGTCCCTCCTTGTACTAAAAAGCCCAAATTAACCCCAATCATATGCTTTAAGGTAATTGCCAAACATGTTCCGAGGATTACCAAACTATTAAGTGGAGGATGTTCACCCAATCACAATCTTTTATCATTACTCATCAAAGCAATTCTATGGGGATTGGAGAATCATGCCACTGGGTCCATTAGGCCAAATCCCTCACCAAACCCCATTGACTTGAGTTTTTTGGCCCCCATTGTCCCTCCTTGTACTAAACAGCCCAAATTAACCCCATATCATATTCTTTTAGGTAATTACCAAACATGTTTTCGGCATTACCAAACTTATCCTATCACAATACATTCCCATTAATCATCAAAGCAATTCTATGGGGATTGGACAATCATGCCACTGGGTCCATTAGGCCCAATACCTCACCAAACCCCATTCACTTGAGTTTTGGGCCCCCATTGTCCCTCCTTGTACTAAAAAGCCCAAAATAATCCCAATCATATGCTTTAAGGTAATTACCAAACATGTTCCGAGAATTACCAAACTATTAAGTGGAGGATGTTCTCCCAATCACAATCTTTTATCATTACTTTTCAAAGCAATCCTATGAGGATTGGATAATCATGCCACTGGGTCCATTAGGCCCAATACCTCACCAAACCCCATTGACTTGAGTTTTTTGCCCCCATTCTCGCTCCTTGAACTAAAAAGCCTAAATTAACCCCAATCATATGCTTTAAGGTAATTATCAAACATGTTATGAGGATTACCAAACTAATAAGTGGAGGATGTTCTCCCAATCACAATTTTTATCATAACTCATAAAAGCAATTCTATGGGGATTGGAGAATCATGCTACTGGTTCCATTAGGCCAAATCCCACACCAAACCCCATTGACTAATTGAGTTTTGGGCCCCCAATGTCCCTCCTTGTACTAAAAAGCTCAAATTAACCCCAATCATATACTTTAAGGTAATTACTAAACATGTTCCAAGGATTACCAAACTACAAAAGTGGAGGATGTTCTCCCGATCACAATCCTCTATCATTACTCATCAAAGCAATCCTATGGGGATTGGACAATCATGTCACTGGGTCCATTAGGCCCAATACCTCACCAAACCCCCCATTGACTTATGTTTTGGGCCCATATTGTCCCTCCTTGTACTAAAAAGCCCAAATTAACACCATATCATATGCTTTTAGGTAATTACCAAACATGTTTTGGGCATTACCAAACCTATCCAATAACAATCCATTCCCATTACTCATCAAAGCAATCCTATGGGGATTGGACAATCATGTCACTAGGTCCATTAGGCCCAATACCTCACCAAACCCCATTGACTTGAGTTTTGAGCCACCACTGTACCTCTTTGTACAAAAAAGCCCAAATTAACCCCAATCATATGCTTTAAGGTAATTACCAAACATGTTCTGAGGATTACCAAACTACAAAGTGGAGGATGTTCTCCCAATCACAATCCTTTATCATTACTCATCAAAGTAATCCTATGGGGATTGGAGAATCATGCCACTGGGTCCATTAGACCCAATCTCTCACCCAACCCCATTGACTTGAATTTTGGGACCCCCATTGTCCCTCCTTATACTAAAAAGCCCAAATTAATCCCAAATCATATGCTTTTAGGTAATTACCAAACATGTTTTCGGTATTATCAAACCTATCCAATCACAATACATTCCCATTACTCATCAAAGTAATCCTATGGGGATTGGACAATCATACCACTGGGTCCATTAGGCCCAATACCTCACCAAACCCCATTGACTTGGGTTTTTTGGCCCCCATTGTCCCTCCATGTACTAAAAAGCCCAAATTCACCTCAATCATATGCTATAAGGTAATTACCAAACATGTTCTGAGGATTACCAAACTACTAAGTGGAGGATGTTCTCCCAATCACAATTTTTTATCATTACTCATCAAAGCAATTCTATGGGGATTGAAGAATCATGCTATTGGGTCCATTAGGCCCAATCCCATACCAAACCCCATTGACTTGAGTTTTGGGCCCCCATTGTCCCTCCTTGAACTAAAAAGCCCAAATTAACCCTAGATCATATGATTTTAGGTAATTACCAAACATGTTTTGGCATTACCAAACCTATCCAATCACAATACATTCCCATTACTTATCAAAGCAATCCTATGGGGATTGGACAATCATGTCACTAGGTCCATTAGGCTCAATACCTCACCAAACCCCATTGACTTGAGTTTTGAGCCCCCACTGTACCTCTTTGTACAAAAAACCCCAAATTAACCCCAATCATATTCTTTAAGGTAATTACCAAACATGTTCTAAGGATTACCAAACTACAAAGTGGAGGATGTTCTCCCAATCACAATCATTTATCATTACTCTTCAAAGCAATCCTATGGGGATTGGAGAATCATGCCACTGGGTCCATTAGGCCCAATCTCTCACCCAACCCCATTGACTTGAGTTTTGGGCCCCCATTGTCCCTCATTGTACTAAAAAGCCCAAATTAACCCCAATCATATGCTTTAAGGTAATTACCAAACATGTTCAGAGGATTACCAAACTAATAAGTGGATGAAGTTCTCCCATTCACAATTTTTTATCATAACTCATAAAAGCAATCCTATGGTGATTGGACAATCATACCACAAGGTCCATTAGGCCCAATACCTCACCAAACCCCATTGACTTGAGTTTTTGGCCCCTATTGTCCCTCCTTGTACTAAAAAGCCCAAATTAACCCCAATCATATGCTTTAAGGTTATTTCCAAACATATTATGAGGATTACCAAACTACTAAGTGGAGGATGTTCTCCCAATCCCAATCCTTTATCATTTCTCATCAAAACAATCCTATGGGGATTGGACAATCATGCCATTGGGTCCATTAGGCCCAATACCTCACCAAACCCCATTGACTTGAGTTTTGGGCCTCCATTGTCCCTCCTTGTACTAAAAAGCCCTAATTAAACCCATATCATATGATTTTAGATAATTACCAAACATGCTTTGGGCATTACTAAACATATCCAATCACAATCAATTCCCAATACTCATCAAAGCAATCCTATGGGGATTGGACAATCATGCCACTGGGTCCATTAGGCCCAATACCTCACCAAAACCCATTGACTTCAGTTTTTGGCCCCCATTGTCCCTCCTTGTACTAAAAAGCCCAAATTAACCCCATTCATATGCTTTAAGGTAATTGCGAAACATGTTCCGAGGATTACCAAACTATTAAGTGGAGGATGTTCACCCAATCACAATCTTTTATCATTACTCATCAAAGCAATTCCATGGGGATTGGAGAATCATGCCACTAGGTCCGTTAGGCCAAATCCCTCACCAAACCCCATTGACTTGAGTTTTTTGGTCCCCATTGTCCCTCCTTGTACTAAAAAGCCCAAATTAACCCCATATCATATGCTTTTAGGTAATTACCAAACATGTTTTCGGCATTACCAAACCTATCCAATCACAATACATTCCCATTAATCATCAAAGTAATCCTATGGGGATTGGACAATCATGCCACTGGGTCCATTAGGCCCAATACCTCACCAAACCCCATTCACTTGAGTTTTGGGCCCCCATTGTCCCTCCTTGTACTAAAAAGCCCAAAATACCCCCAATCATATGCTTTAAGGTAATTACCAAACATGTTCCGAGGATTACCAAACTATTAAGTGAAGGATGTTCTCCCAATCACAATCTTTAATCATTAATTATCAAAGCAATTCTATGGGGATTGGAGAATCATGTCACTGGGTCCATTAGGCTCAATCCCTCACCATACCCCATTGACTTAAGTTTTGGGCCCCCATTGTCCCTCCTTGTACTAAAAAGCCCAAATTAACAGCAGATCATATGCTTTTAAGTAATTACCAAACATGTTTAGGGCATTATCAAGCCTATCCAATCACAATACATTCCCATTACTCATCAAAGCAATCCTATGGGGATTGGACAATCATGCCACTGTGTCCATTAGGCCCAATACCTCACCAAACCCCATTGACTTGAATTTTTTGCCCCCATTCTCCCTCCTTTTATTAAAAAGCCCAAATTAACCCCAATCATATGCTTTAAGGTAATTACCAAACATGTTCTGAGGATTACCAAACTAATAAGTGGAGGACGGATGTTCTCCCAATCACAATTTTTTATCATAACTCATAAAAGCAATTCTATGGGGATTGGAGAATCATGTTACTGGGTCCATTAGGCCAAATCCCACACCAAACCCCATTGACTAATTGAGTTTTGGGCCCCCATTGTCCCTCCTTGTACTAAAGAGCCCAAATTAACCCCAATCATATGCTTTAAGGTAATTACTAAACATGTTACAAGGATTACCAAACTACAAAGTGGAGGATGTTCTCCCGATCACAATCCTTTATCATTACTCATCAAATCAATCCTATGGGGATTGGACAATCATGTCACTGGGTCCATTAGGCCCAATACCTCACCAAACCCCATTGACTTGAGTTTTGGGCCCTTATTGTCTCTCCTTGTACTAAAAAGCCCAAATTAACCCCATATCATATGCTTTTAGGTAATTACCAAACATGTTTTGGGCATTACCAAAGCTATCCAATAACAATCTATTCCCATTACTCATCAAAGCAATCTTATGGAGATTGGACAATCATGTCACCAGGTCCATTAGGCCTAATACCTCTCCAAACCCCATTGACTTGAGTTTCACTAGAGGAAAAAAGACCAAGGGCTGCGGTGCAAGGACTGCGGTTATCTGAAAAACGCAGCCCTTCATTACAAAGGGCTGCGGTTATCTGAAAAACGCAGCCCTTAATTACAAAGGGCTGCGGTTAGCTCAAAAACCGCAGCCCTTCATTACGAAGGGCTGCGGTTATTGAACAACCGCAGCCCTTCAACTTTTGCATTTCTCCCCCCTAATTAAAGCTTCCCTCACTTAGTCACTTGGCAATTCCCGCACTCGCACCACACCTGCTCATGGATCCCCGCCTCTCTCTCTCTCACTCACACACACCCCTGCCCCTCTCTCTCTCACTCACACACACCCTCTCTCTCTCTCTCTCTCTCTCTCTCACACACACCTCGCCCTCTCTCCGACCTCGGGTGTGGTCTCCGCCTTGTCACCGCTGCTTGTTCTCCGACCTAGGTGCTACGTTTTCTTTTTCGTTTTCCGCCTTCCCTCACTCTTTCTCTCTCGCTCGGCGCCGTCTATTTCTCTCACCCGCACTCTCCTCCTCCTTTCGTTTTTGTCGCGCGAACACGCCGCTGAGGTATTTTCTCTCTCCTCTCTTTTAATTTTGTGTTTTTACCTGATTTTGCTGTTTTTTCAATGATTTTCGTGGATCTAGGGTTTAAAATTGTTGTAGTTTCGCAAAATCGCTCGAGTGTCTCTCTCTTCGTTCGTTTTGTAGATTGCTCACATTTTCTGCTTCTGATTATGTTCAATTTTGTTTACTGCCCTGTATGTGCGCTATAATCTAGGGATAAAGGGTCTATATGTGCGACTCTTTGCTCTTTTGCTTGTGCAATTCCATTACCTTCTCTCCAAAACAAAAGGGAAACAATTAGTCAATGTGCTATAATTAGTCAATGTGTTTAATATTGATTGCATTTTGCTATTAGTCAATGTATATATTCCAGTAATTCTGAGTTGCATAATTTTAGTTCTTACTTTCAAACAGAAGACTATCCAACAGCTGCGTTGGTTTTGGTCCCATGTAAGAAGAATCAAAGATTTCAACTTTTCAAGCTTAAATGTAAACAGTAAACACATTTAATACAAAAGTCATTGCCATTGACAATTAGCTTAAATTTTACTTGTCTTCTCTTCCAAAGAGGTCCACACAATAAAGAACAATCATCCAAATTAATAGGGGCCTTTCTTAGCTTCTTTAATTGAGGTCTTACTTCTTCAAATTTGGTAATTGTGCTAATATTATTCAGCTATTGTGATAGCATAACTCTAGTTGAGTCAAATGAAAGCTTCAATGTTGAGAGGATTGCCAATGTGGCTCATCTTCTTGTTCTGTGCATTATGTTGTTCTGTGATAACTAAGGTAGCAGGTCAGAAGACACTAGAGAATAAAACAGTGGCTGTGAATATTGGGGTGATTTATGAACAAGGTAACAACATGAGGAAGATGGAGTTGAACTGCATAAAGTTGGCACTTTTCGAGTTTTATAAATCTAATAAACAAGTACAACACCAGGATAGTCCTCAATACCGGGGTATATCCAAAGGGCACGTTCTTTGGTGCAATTTCAAGCAGGTATGCAATTCATCATTCATGGTTAGATCGTATTCTTAATTAATTTTCTTTTGTTTTGGACTATATTTTCACTTATTGATATTTGTTGGTATGTCAATTGTTTCCCTTTTATGGTTTGTAGGGAAGAAGAATCAAATAAGGTTCTAGAGTTTTGCAAGACGAATGTCGAAAGACGGAAACCCGGGGAGCTTGTATGTGTGTGGATGCCCTGGGACTGGAAAGACTATGGTTATGGAAAAAGTTAAGCAATCTTTACTTAGCTGGTCGAATGAGGTGAGCTAAATTCTTAGTAGTACTAGAATTATGTTGCCTTATAGTACATTATGTTTGTCTATTGTGGATCATGTTGTTGCATTATGCTTATAATATTTGAAGTATTGTAGGACGATCTCGGTTGTTTTTGCTATGCTTGTCATGTACTGATATAAGTAGTGAGTAGTCCAAATATGTTGGGTGGTACTATTTGATCAATTTGTTTCCATGAATGTTCATATCCATATAGCATGTTTCACAATTGTAATTTTTTTAGAATAATTTTGTAACAAAATGTGATTTGGTAATACCAATGTCCATAGTAATGAAGCTTTCTACTACGTCTAAAGCATGTGTTACTCTACATAAATTTTAATCCATCATATCCCTTCCTTCGGTTAAACCGAACTTTGCGAAGTCACTTTCTTTCTTTTCCGCTCTCTTCCTCCCTTTTGTGACAAAAAGAATACAAACAATCTTTAAATGTTAGGCTTAAAGTGGTTTATCTTCTTATGGCAGTTTCATTGTATCCTTCTCGAACAATGTTAGATTTTTGATTTTTGTGTTTATCAATTTATCTGTTAACTAAAATATAAAGAAAACTTCAAATTTTATCTGGAATATGGTACTCCATATACTTGAGTTGGAAATCTGATATATTGATTTATGTATCTGTGGAGGGACCCTGTATATGAAGCGAAGAGGAGACAATTGTTACATATTGACTTGTAATGTATCTCTGGAGTATGAGAAAAGGTATGTCTTATTCTAACTCTTTTTTTGTGCACTTTTTTTCGAGTTATGTTTTAGAAATTAGAATCCTTTTACCCCGAAGTTGATTGTTCGAGGATGAACCTTATTTATCCCCCTTTCCCCCTTAGTTGAAGATGATTGTTCGAGGAATTAGTATGGGCATTGTAGCCCCTTTGGGATCATGGTGCTGGTTTGATTGAATTGGTGACTCTAGTTAGTTATTGATTTTGTGGGATTTCTCAGCCTAATATGTATTAAGTGGTTGTTTTTAGGGCTATAATTGATTGATCTATGGCTAAATATATGGAATTGTTGTATTTAGGGCTTTAATTGATTTTGTGGGATTTCTTAGCCTAATATGTATTGTTGTGTTTTAACCTCTTTGTATATAATCTGTTTGCTTTTTACGGTGAATTATTTTGTTATGAAAAATTAAGGTACTATCTTTCCCCTTCCTCAAATCCTCTCATTTTTCGCTTTCATTTGAGTCACAAGATTAAAGATCTTCGTGAAAGACTTGCAAGTATGGTAGCTAAGAAGAATGACTTTGGGTTGACGGAACATCCCGTTGAAGGCCCAACTGTTGAAAGAGATCTTTTCAATGATTGTTCATATGTGAATAAATCAGCTATTGTTGGAAGAGAAGGGGCTAAAAATGAAGTTATAAGCAGGTTGTTGGCTTATAGTAATGTTGTTGAGTGCCCTCTTGTTTTGCCTATAGTTGGGATGGGTGGCATTGGAAAAACTACATTAGCTAAATTAGTATATGATGATTTGGGTGATGATCAATTTGATCTGAAATTGTGGGCATGTGTCTCTGATACGTTTAATAAAAACAAATTACTAGAAGACATTATAAAAGATGCTAGTGATGATGTTATTTCTAACCTCACACTAGGACAATTAGTGCAAAAACTTCGAAGTTTATTGCATGGAAAAAAATACTTTCTTGTACTAGATGATATATGGTTTGAAGATAGATCCAAATGGATAGAGTTGAAAAGCATTTTTGAGGTTGGGAAAGTAGGAAGTGTCCTTTTGATCACTACGAGAAGTGCACAAGTTGCTTCTATTACTCAGACTATTCAACCGTATAATTTGGATAGGCTTTCAGATGATATTTGCTTGTCAATCTTTAACCAATTGGCGTTCAGGGAAGGTGGCCCAGGCATCCCAACCCTGCTGCACTCCCCCCTGCACACCTCCTGCTACACACCCCCTGCTCCCCACTGCCCCGCTACACACCCCAGCTGCCCCGCTACGCACCCCCTGTCGCCCCTCCGCCCCGCTACGCACCCCCACCCCCTCCCCCGCCTGCCTCCCCCCCCACACACACACCCCCCCGCACACCCCCAACCCTTCCCCCCATTGTTGTGCCCCTGCTCGCACCCCCCCCACCCTTCCTAGCCTCCCCGGCCCCCCGCGCCCTCCCCCTCGCACCCCCCCACACACACACACACACACCCTCGCACACCCTCAACCCTCCCCCCATTCTTTGCGCCCCTGCCGCACTACCTCCCCACCCTTCCTAGCCTCCCCGGCCCCCCGCGCCCTCCCCGCTGCACCCCCCCCACACACCCCCCCGCACACCCCCAACCCTCCCCCATTCTTTGCGCCCCGCTGCACTCCCCCACCCTTCCTAGCCTCCCGGCCTCCCCGCCCTCCCCCCCGCCGCCTCCCCCTGCTGCACTCCCCCAAACACACACACACCCCGCACACCCCCAACCCTCCCCCTATTGCTGCCCCCTGCTGCACTCCACCGTGCCCGGGCATCCCAACCCCGTCGCTTTGCCCCCGCACACCCTCCTGCTGCACTCCACCGTGCCCGGGCATCCCAACCCCGCGCACTCCCCCCCGCACCTCCCGCCGCACACCCCCATTTCACTCTTTTGTTTTAAAAAATCTGTTTCATCTGATTTGAAAAATGTAAGAAGGCACAAATATCAATGGATGCTTTATTTTAGAACTTTAATTGCTTGATCCATGGATAATGAAGTGGTTATAGCTTGATATTTGTGTGATTTATTGGCCTAATAAGCAATTAAGTGAATGTTTTCATGGGTTTTTTGTCCATTGATTCATGCAAAAACATGGTGGTATAATGTAATTGTATGCATTTAGTGTCATCAAATATAATTTGACAAACTATTATAATCATCTAAGTTTGTTGATTCATTTTTAACTACATTTGGGATAAGAAGAGAACATTTTAGGCTATTTTCGACCATTATGAACCTTTTAACACATTTAGGATCATATAATGTAATTTGGCCATATATTTGGCAATAATAATTAGTTTACAAACAATTAGGCTTATATAACATCATTTATTTGTTTCTAAGTACATTTTGAGTAATTAAAGGCCGTTTTAGGACAATTAGCTCCGTAACTTTGTGGATTGGAGAGGATTGAAGGTTGTTTACAGAAGGTAATGCTTACTGATTTGGTTGCCCTTGCTGGCAATAAAATGGCTTATGTTGTATATTGCAATTGGTAATTGTTGGTATTATGTTTTAGTTTTGCTCTCTTTGAGCCCTAGTTGTGATGTTTTCTATGTGGAAAATGTTGATGCCTGATACTTGTTATCATTGTAACTTTATCCGGTGAATTTAAAGTTTTATAGAATCATATACTATATTTTGTAATTGAATGTTATGAAAATGGTTTAATTTTATGGGAAGTTTTATTCGATATTATTATAGGAGTCAGCTAGATCTGCAGTGGACTTAGCTAGTAAGAGTTTCCCCGGAAGTAGAATGTAAGTGGGGTGATGTTGGTCTTGATGAAATGAATGTTTAATATGTTGGGTCATGTTGCTTTTTTTGTTCGCTTGAGATTTTTTTTTTAAATTGGCGAAAGTTTGTTTCTTTCATTTGTGAGATTGTGTGTTAGCACCTTTAAGAGACAGGGAATCAGAATGTGAATGTTTAATTTGATTTTAGTGAATTAGATCTTTGTTTAATTTGATTACTTTTGGTGGTTTGATTTTAGTGAGAGAGAGTATCAGAGAGGAGATGATATTTCGTGGTATCCAGATGGTGATAAGACGGTTCCCCCGCCCCCCGCCCCCCTCCCGCCGACTTGAACTATCTCCTCCCCCGTCCCTCGCCCTGCCGCCCCCTCCCTGCCGCACTCCCCACGACCGGCCCCGCAGCCCTCCCCCCTGTTGCACTCCCCCGCTCTCCCCCCTCCCCGCTGCACTCCCCCCGACCGCCCCTGCAGCCCTCCCCCTGCTGCACTCCCCTTGCTCTCCCCCCTCCCCCCGCACTCCCCCCCCGCCCCCTGCGACCCTCCCCCCCCGCTGCACTCCCCCTCCCCGCCGCACTCCCACCCCGCACTCCCCCTCCCCGTTGCACTCCCCCTCACCGACCCCCTGCAGCCCCACCCCCTCACCGACCCCCGCAATCCCCCCTCCCCGACCCCCCTGCAAGCCCCCCCACCCCCCTGCAACCCCCCCTCACCGACCCCCTGCAATCCCCCCCCTCACCGACCCCCCTGCAGCCCCACCCCCCTCACCGACCCCCCGCAAGCCCCCTCCCCGACCCCCCGCAATCCCCCCCTCACCGACCCCCCGCACAACCCCGCCCTCACCGACCCCCCTGCACAACCCCCTCCCCTCACCGACCCCCCGCGGCCCACCCCCCCCCCCTCACCGACCTCCCGTGCCCCCCACCCCTCACCGACCCCCCTGCAGCCCACCCCCCTCCCCGACCCCCCCGCAATCTCCCCCCTCACCGACCCCCGCACAACCCCCCCTCACCGACCCCCTGCGGCCCCACCCTCCTCACGACCCCCTGCAGCCCCCCCCCCCTCATCGACCCCCGCAAGCCCCCCCTCCCTGATAGTGCAATTTGAACTAGTACTCAAACGAGGGAGTATATAGTCGTACTTGATACTCCCTTGTACTTTGTCGCCTTCATAATACCCGTGTGTTTAAAGGTGTTGGGGCAATTGGATGAAGATATTTTTTGTTTCGTTCTTTGAACAATGTTTGTCAATGCATACAAGTTCTCTTTCTTTTTCTTTGTGATCTTAGTTCTATGTTCCTTGAATCACTTAAATTTTTTGTTTATTATAGTTCCAGTTTTGGTCGCTTATTGGTTGTGGTTGTTTATTGGTTTAGTTAAGCTCTTGTGCGGTTGCACCTCAAACAATTTGAAAATTTTGCATCTAAGAATTTGTGAAGAAGAAAAAGATATGGATGGGCTGTACAAGAGGATGCTGCTCCTCAAGAAGAGAAAATATGAAGCTGTCAAATTGAATTTAGCTGGAGTACCATATTTTTGTAACTTCCTACATATTTGTAATGAAAAATGATACTTTTCTATATATATAATTGTTTAGGGGGTCATTTTGGGTAAAAAAATGCAAAAAAAAAAAAATTTTTTTTTTTATTTTTTTTTGGGTCACAAGGGCTGCGGTTCGGGCAAAAACCGCAGCCCTTAACGCGCTAAGGGCTGCGGTTAGAAACCGCAGCCCTTCCTAATTGCCAAGGGCTGCTAGTGTAATGGCTGCGGTCAAAAAACGCAGCCCTTGGGCCCCTTTTGACCGCAGCCCTTGGGCTTTTTTCCTCTAGTGTTTTTAGCCCCCACTGTACCTCTTTGTACAAAAAAGCCCAAATTAACCCCAATCATTTACTTTAAGGTAATTGCCAAACATGTTCTGAAGATTACCAAACTACAAAGTGGAGGATGTTCTCCCAATCACAATCCTTTATCATTACTCATCAAAGCAATCCTATGGGGATTGCAGAATCATGCCACTGGGTCCATTAGGCCCAATCTCTCACCCAACCCCATTGACTTGAGTTTTGGGCCCCCATTGTCCCTCCTTGTACTAAAAATCCCAAATTAATCCCAGATCATAGGCTTTTAGGTAATTACCCAACATGTTTTGGGCATTATCAAACCTATCCAATCACAATACATTCCCATTACTCATAAAAACAATCTTATGGGGATTGGACAATCATGCCACTGGGTCCATTAGCCCCAATAACTCACCAAACCCCATTGACTTGAGTTTTTGGCCCCCATTGTCCCTCCTTGTACTAAAAAGCTCAAATTAACCCCATTCATATGCTTTAAGGTAATTGCCAAACATGTTCCGAGGATTACCAAACTATTAAGTGGAGGATGTTCACCCAATCACAATCTTTTATCATTACTCATCAAAGCAATTCTATGGGGATTGGAGAATCATGCCACTAGGTCCGTTAGGCCAAATCCCTCACCAAACCCCATTGACTTGAGTTTTTTGGCCCCCATTGTCCCTCCTTGTAATAAAAAGCCCAAATTAACCCATATCATATGCTTTTAGGTAATTACCAAACATGTTTTCGGAATTACCAAACCTATCCAATCACAATACATTCTCATTAATGATCAAAGTAATCCTATGGGGATTGGACAATCATGCCACTGGGTCCATTAGGCCCAATACCTCACCAAACCCCATTCACTTGAGTTTTGGACCCCCATTGTCCCTCCTTGTACTAAAAAGCCCAAAATACCCCCAATCATATGCTTTAAGTTAATTACCAATCATGTTCCGAGGATTACCAAACTATTAAGTGAAGGATGTTCTCCCAATCACAATCTTTTATCATTACTTATCAAAGCCATTCTATGGGGATTGGAGAATCATGCCACTGGGTCCATTAGGCTCAATCCCTCACCATACCCCATTGACTTGAGTTTTGGGCCCCCATTGTCCCTCCTTGTACTAAAAAGCCCAAATTAACAGCAGATCATATGCTTTTAGGTAATTACCAAACATGTTTAGGGCATTATCAAGCCTATCCAATCACAATACATTCCCATTACTCATCAAAGCAATCATATGGGGATTGGACAATCATGCCACTGGGTCCATTAGGCCCAATACCTCACCAAACCCCATTGACTTGAGTTTTTTGCCCCCATTCTCCCTCCTTGTATTAAAAAGCCCAAATTAACCCCAATCATATGCTTTAAGGTAATTACCAAACATGTTCTGAGGATTACCAAACTAATAAGTAGAGGACGGATGTTCTCCCAATCACAATTTTTTATCATAACTCATAAAAGCAATTCTATGGGGATTGGAGAATCATGTTACTGGGTCCATTAGGCCAAATCCCACACCAAACCCCATTGACCAATTGAGTTTTGGGCCCCCATTGTCCCTCCTTGTACTAAAAAGCCCAAATTAACCCCAATCATATGCTTTAAGGTAATTACTAAACATGTTCCAAGGATTACCAAACTACAAAGTGGAGGATGTTCTCCCGATCACAATACTTTATCATTACTCATCAAATCAATCCTATGGGGATTGACAATCATGTCTTTGGGTCCATTAGGCCCAATACCTCACCAAACCCCATTGACTTGAGTTTTGGGCCCTTATTGTCTCTCCTTGTACTAAAAGGCCCAAATTAACCCCATATCATATGCTTTTAGGTAATTACCAAACATGTTTTGGGCATTACCAAAGCTATCCAATAACAATCTATTCCCATTACTCATCAAAGCAATCTTATGGAGATTGGACAATCATGTCACTAGGTCCATTAGGCCTAATACCTCTCCAAACCCCATTGACTTGAGTTTTTAGCCCCCAACTGTACCTCTTTGTACAAAAAAGCCCAAATTAACCCCAATCATTTGCTTTAAGGTAATTGCCAAACATGTTCTGAGGATTACCAAACTACAAAGTGGAGGATGTTCTCCCAATCACAATCCTTTATCATTACTCATCAAAGCAATCCTATGGGGATTGGAGAATCGTGCCACAGGGTCCATTAGGTCCAATCTCTCACCCAACCCCATTGACTTGAGTTTTGGGCCCCCATTGTCCCTCCTTGTACTAAAAAGCCCAAATTAATCCCAGATAATAGGCTTTTAGGTAATTACCCAACATGTTTTGGGCATTATCAAACCTATCCAATCACAATACATTCCCATTACTCATCAAAGCAATCTTATGGGGATTGGACAATCATGCCACTGGGTCCATTAGGCCCAATACCTCACCAAACCCCATTGACTTGAGTTTTTGGCCCCCATTGTCCCTCCTTGTACTAAAAAGCTCAAATTAACCCCATTCATATGCTTTAAGGTAATTGCCAAACATGTTCCGAGGATTACCAAACTATTAAGTGGAGGATGTTCACCCAATCACAATCTTTTATCTTTACTCATCAAAGCAATTCTATGGGGATTGGAGAATCATGCCACTAGGTCCGTTAGACCAAATCCCTCACCAAACTAATAAGTGGAGGACGGATGTTCTCCCAATCACAATTTTTTATCATAACTCATAAAAGCAATTCTATGGGGATTGGAGAATCATGTTACTGGGTCCATTAGGCCAAATCCCACACCAAACCCCATTGACCAATTGAGTTTTGGGCCCCCATTGTCCCTCCTTGTACTAAAAAGCCCAAATTAACCCCAATCATATGCTTTAAGGTAATTACCAATCATGTTCAGAGGATTACCAAACTAATAAGTGGATGAAGTTCTCCCAATCACAATTTTTTATCATTACTCATCAAAGCAATCCTCTGGGGATTGGAGAATCATGTCACTGGGTCCATTAGGCCCAATCTCTCACCCAACCCCATTGACTTGAGTTTTGGGCCCCCATTGTCCCTCCTTGTACTAAAAAGCCCAAATTAATCCCAGATCATATGCTTTTAGGTAATTACCCAACATGTTTTGGGCATTATCAAACCTATCCAATCACACTACATTCCCATTACTCATCAAAGCAATCTTATGGGGATTGGACAATCATGCCACTGGGTCCATTAGGCCCAATACCTCACCAAGCCCCCATTGACTTGAGTTTTTGGCCCCCATTGTCCCTCCTTGTACTAAAAAGCTCAAATTAACCCCATTCATATGCTTTAAGGTAATTGCCAAACATGTTCCGAGGATTACCAAACTATTAAGTGGAGGATGTTCACCCAATCACAATCTTTTATCATTACTCATCAAAGCAATTCTATGGGGATTGGAGAATCATGCCACTAGGTCCGTTAGACCAAATCCCTCACCAAACCCCATTGACTTGAGTTTTTTGGCCCCCATTGTCCCTCCTTGTACTAAAAAGCCCAAATTAACCCCATATCATATGCTTTTAGGTAATTACCAAACATGTTTTCGGAATTACCAAACCTATCCAATCACAATACATTCCCATTAATCATCAAAGTAATCCTAATCCTATGGGGATTGGACAATCATGCCACTGGGTCCATTAGGCCCAATACCTCACCAAACCCCATTCACTTGAGTTTTGGGCCCCCATTGTCCCTCCTTGTACTAAAAAGCCCAAAATACCCCCAATCATATGCTTTAAGGTAATTACCAAACATGTTCCGAGGATTACCAAACTATTAAGTGAAGGATGTTCTCCCAATCACAATCTTTTATCATTACTTATCAAAGCAATTCTATGGGGATTGGAGAATCATGCCACTAGGTCCATTAGGCTCAATCCCTCACCATACCCCATTGACTTGAGTTTTGGGCCCCCATTGTCCCTCCTTGTACTAAAAAGCCCAAATTAACAGCAGATCATATGCTTTTAGGTAATTACCAAACATGTTTAGGGCATTATCAAGCCTATCCAATCACAATACATTCCCATTACTCATCAAAGCAATCCTATGGGGATTGGACAATCATGCCACTGGGTCCATTAGGCCTAATACCTCACCAAACCCCATTGACTTGAGTTTTTTGCCCCCATTCTCCCTCCTTGTATTAAAAAGCCCAAATTAACCCCAATCATATGCTTTAAGGTAATTACCAAACATGTTCTGAGGATTACCAAACTAATAAGTGGAGGACGGATGTTCTCCCAATCACAATTTTTTATCATAACTCATAAAAGCAATTCTATGGGGATTGGAGAATCATGTTACTGGGTCCATTAGGCCAAATCCCACACCAAACCCCATTGACCAATTGAGTTTTGGGCCCCCATTGTCCCTCCTTGTACTAAAAAGCCCAAATTAACCCCAATCATATGCTTTAAGGTAATTACTAAACATGTTCCAAGGATTACCAAACTACAAAGTGGAGGATGTTCTCCCGATCACAATACTTTATCATTACTCATCAAATCAATCCTATGGGGATTGGACAATCATGTCACTGGGTCCATTAGGCCCAATACCTCACCAAACCCCATTGACTTGAGTTTTGGGCCCTTATTGTCTCTCCTTGTACTAAAAGGCCCAAATTAACCCCATATCATATGCTTTTAGGTAATTACCAAACATGTTTTGGGCATTACCAAAGCTATCCAATAACAATCTATTCCCATTACTCATCAAAGCAATCTTATGGAGATTGGACAATCATGTCACTAGGTCCATTAGGCCTAATACCTCTCCAAACCCCATTGACTTGAGTTTTTAGCCCCCCACTGTACCTCTTTGTACAAAAAAGCCCAAATTAACCCCAATCATTTGCTTTAAGGTAATTGCCAAACATGTTCTGAGGATTACCAAACTACAAAGTGGAGGATGTTCTCCCAATCACAATCCTTTATCATTACTCATCAAAGCAATCCTATGGGGATTGGAGAATCGTGCCACAGGGTCCATTAGGTCCAATCTCTCACCCAACCCCATTGACTTGAGTTTTGGGCCCCCATTGTCCCTCCTTGTACTAAAAAGCCCAAATTAATCCCAGATAATAGGCTTTTAGGTAATTACCCAACATGTTTTGGGCATTATCAAACCTATCCAATCACAATACATTCCCATTACTCATCAAAGCAATCTTATGGGGATTGGACAATCATGCCACTGGGTCCATTAGGCCCAATACCTCACCAAACCCCATTGACTTGAGTTTTTGGCCCCCATTGTCCCTCCTTGTACTAAAAAGCTCAAATTAACCCCATTCATATGCTTTAAGGTAATTGCCAAACATGTTCCGAGGATTACCAAACTATTAAGTGGAGGATGTTCACCCAATCACAATCTTTTATCTTTACTCATCAAAGCAATTCTATGGGGATTGGAGAATCATGCCACTAGGTCCGTTAGACCAAATCCCTCACCAAACTAATAAGTGGAGGACGGATGTTCTCCCAATCACAATTTTTTATCATAACTCATAAAAGCAATTCTATGGGGATTGGAGAATCATGTTACTGGGTCCATTAGGCCAAATCCCACACCAAACCCCATTGACCAATTGAGTTTTGGGCCCCCATTGTCCCTCCTTGTACTAAAAAGCCCAAATTAACCCCAATAATATGCTTTAAGGTAATTACCAATCATGTTCAGAGGATTACCAAACTAATAAGTGGATGAAGTTCTCCCAATCACAATTTTTTATCATTACTCATCAAAACAATCCTCTGGGGATTGGAGAATCATGCCACTGGGTCCATTAGGCCCAATCTCTCACCCAACCCCATTGACTTGAGTTTTGGGCCCCCATTGTCCCTCCTTGTACTAAAAAGCCCAAATTAATCCCAGATCATATGCTTTTAGGTAATTACCCAACATGTTTTGGGCATTATCAAACCTATCCAATCACACTACATTCCCATTACTCATCAAAGCAATCTTATGGGGATTGGACAATCATGCCACTGGGTCCATTAGGCCCAATACCTCACCAAGCCCCCATTGACTTGAGTTTTTGACCCCCATTGTCCCTCCTTGTACTAAAAAGCTCAAATTAACCCCATTCATATGCTTTAAGGTAATTGCCAAACATGTTCCGAGGATTACCAAACTATTAAGTGGAGGATGTTCACCCAATCACAATCTTTTATCATTACTCATCAAAGCAATTCTATGGGGATTGGAGAATCATGCCACTAGGTCCGTTAGACCAAATCCTCACCAAACCCCATTGACTTGAGTTTTTTGGCCCCCATTGTCCCTCCTTGTACTAAAAAGCCCAAATTAACCCCATATCATATGCTTTTAGGTAATTACCAAACATGTTTTCGGAATTACCAAACCTATCCAATCACAATACATTCCCATTAATCATCAAAGTAATCCTAATCCTATGGGGATTGGACAATCATGCCACTTGGGTCCATTAGGCCCAATACCTCACCAAACCCCATTCACTTGAGTTTTGGGCCCCCATTGTCCCTCCTTGTACTAAAAAGCCCAAAATACCCCCAATCATATGCTTTAAGGTAATTACCAAACATGTTCCGAGGATTACCAAACTATTAAGTGAAGGATGTTCTCCCAATCACAATCTTTTATCATTACTTATCAAAGCAATTCTATGGGGATTGGAGAATCATGCCACTAGGTCCATTAGGCTCAATCCTCACCATACCCCATTGACTTGAGTTTTGGGCCCCCATTGTCCCTCCTTGTACTAAAAAGCCCAAATTAACAGCAGATCATATGCTTTTAGGTAATTACCAAACATGTTTAGGGCATTATCAAGCCTATCCAATCACAATACATTCCCATTACTCATCAAAGCAATCCTATGGGGATTGGACAATCATGCCACTGGGTCCATTAGGCCTAATACCTCACCAAACCCCATTGACTTGAGTTTTTTGCCCCCATTCTCCCTCCTTGTATAAAAAAGCCCAAATTAACCCCAATCATATGCTTTAAGGTAATTACCAAACATGTTCTGAGGATTACCAAACTAATAAGTGGAGGACGGATGTTCTCCCAATCACAATTTTTTATCATAACTCATAAAAGCAATTCTATGGGGATTGGAGAATCATGTTACTGGGTCCATTAGACCAAATCCCACACCAAACCCCATTGACCAATTGAGTTTTGGGCCCCCATTGTCCCTCCTTGTACTAAAAAGCCCAAATTAACCCCAATCATATGCTTTAAGGTAATTACCAAACATGTTCTGAGGATTACCAAACTAATAAGTGGAGGACGGATGTTCTCCCAATCACAATTTTTTATCATAACTCATAAAAGCAATTCTATGGGGATTGGAGAATCATGATACTGGGTCCATTAGGCCAAATCCCACACCAAACCCCATTGACCAATTGAGTTTTGGGCCCCCATTGTCCCTCCTTGTACTAAAAAGCCCAAATTAACCCCAATCATATGCTTTAAGGTAATTACTAAACATGTTCCAAGGATTACCAAACTACAAAGTGGAGGATGTTCTCCCGATCACAATCCTTTATCATTACTCATCAAATCAATCCTATGGGGATTGGACAATCATGTCACTGGGTCCATTAGGCCCAATACCTCACCAAACCCCATTGACTTGAGTTTTGGGCCCTTATTGTCCCTCCTTGTACTAAAAAGCCCAAATTAACCCCATATCATATGCTTTTAGGTAATTACCAAACATGTTTTGGGCATTACCAAACCTATCCAATAACAATCTATTCCCATTACTCATCAAAGCAATCTTATGGAGATTGGACAATCATGTCACTAGGTCCATTAGGCCTAATACCTCTCCAAACCCCATTGACTTGAGTTTTGAGCCCCCACTGTACCTCTTTGTACAAAAAAGCCCAAATTAACCCCAATCATTTGCTTTAAGGTAATTGCCAAACATGTTCTGAGGATTACCAAACTACAAAGTGGAGGATGTTCTCCCAATCACAATCCTTTATCATTACTCATCAAAGCAATCCTCTGGGGATTGGAGAATCATGCCACTGGGTCCATTAGGCCCAATCTCTCACCCAACCCCATTGACTTGAGTTTTGGGCCCCCATTGTCCCTCCTTGTACTAAAAAGCCCAAATTAATCCCAGATCATATGCTTTTAGGTAATTACCCAACATGTTTTGGGCATTATCAAACCTATCCAATCACACTACATTCCCATTACTCATCAAAGCAATCTTATGGGGATTGGACAATCATGCCACTGGGTCCATTAGGCCCAATACCTCACCAAGCCCCATTGACTTGAGTTTTTGGCCCCCATTGTCCCTCCTTGTACTAAAAAGCTCAAATTAACCCCATTCATATGCTTTAAGGTAATTGCAAACATGTTCCGAGGATTACCAAACTATTAAGTGGAGGATGTTCACCCAATCACAATCTTTTATCATTACTCATCAAAGCAATTCTATGGGGATTGGAGAATCATGCCACTAGGTCCGTTAGGCCAAATCCCTCACCAAACCCCATTGACTTGAGTTTTTTGGCCCCCATTGTCCCTCCTTGTACTAAAAAGCCCAAATTAACCCCATATCATATGCTTTTAGGTAATTACCAAACATGTTTTCGGTATTACCAAACCTATCCAATCACAATACATTCCCATTACTCATCAAAGCAATTATATGGGGATTGGACAATCATGCCACTGTGTCCATTAGGCCCAATACCACACCAAACCCCATTGACTTGAGTTTTTGGCCCCCATTCTCCCTCCTTGTACTAAAAAGCCCAAATTAACCCCAATCATATGCTTTAAGGTAATTACCAAACATGTTCTGAGGATTACCAAACTAATAAGTGGATGATGTTCTCCCAATCACAATTTTTTATAATAACTCATAAAAGCAATTCTATGGGGATTGGACAATCATGCCACTGGGTTCATTAGGCCCAATACCTCACCAAACCCCATTGACTTGGGTTTTTTGGCCCCCATTGTCCCTCCATGTACTAAAAAGCCCAAATTAACCTCAGTCATATGCTTTAAGGTAATTACCAAACATGTTCTGAGGATTACCAAACTACTAAGTGGAGGATGTTCTCCCAATCACAATTTTTTATCATTACTCATCAAAGCAATTCAATGGGGATTGAAGAATCATGCTACTGGGTCCATTAGGCCCAATCCCTTACCAAACCCCATTGACTTGAGTTTTGGGCCCCCATTGTCCCTCCTTGTACTAAAAAGCCCAAATTAACCCCAGGTCATATGATTTTAGGTAATTACCAAACATGTTTTGGCATTACCAAACCTATCCAATCACAATACATTCCCATTACTCATCAAAGCAATCCTATGGGGATTGGACAATCATGACACAAGGTCCATTAGGCCCAATACCTCACCAAACCCCATTGATTTGAGTTTTGAGCCCCCACTGTACCTCTTTGTACAAAAAAGCCCAAATTAACCCCAATCATATTCTTTAAGGTAATTACCAAACATGTTCTAAGGATTCCCAAACAACAAAGTGGAGGATGTTCTCCCAATCACAATCCTTTATCATTACTCTTCAAAGCAATCCTATGGGGATTGGAGAAACATGCCACTGGGTCCATTAGGCCCAATCTCTCACCCAACCCCATTGACTTGAGTTTTGGGCCCCCATTGTCCCTCATTGTACTAAAAAACCCAAATTAACCCTAATCAAATGCTTTAAGGTAATTACCAATCATGTTCAGAGGATTACCAAACTAATAAGTGGATAAAGTTCTCCCAATCACAATTTTTTTATCATAACTCATAAAAGCAATCCTATGGGGATTGGACAATCATGCCACTGGGTCCATTAGGCCCAATACCTCACCAAACCCCATTGACTTGAGTTTTTGGCCCCTATTGTCCCTCCTTGTACTAAAAAGCCCAAATTAACCCCAATCATATGCTTTAAGGTAATTACCAAACATATTATGAGGATTACCAAACTACTAAGTGGAGGATGTTCTCCCAATCCCAATCCTTTATCATTTCTCATCAAAACAATCCTATGGGGAATGGACAATCATGCCACTGGGTCCATTAGGCCCAATACCTCACCAAACCACATTGACTTGAGTTTTGGGCCCCCATTGTCCCTCCTTGTACTAAAAAGCCCTAATTAACCCCAGATCATATGCTTTTAGATAATTACCAAACATGCTTTGGGCATTACTAAACCTATCCAATCACAATCAATTCCCATTACTCATCAAAGCAATCCTATGGGGATTGGACAATCATGCCACTGGGTCCATTAGACCCAATACCTCACCAAACCCCATTGACTTGAATTTTTGGCCCCCATTGTCCCTCCTTGTACTAAAAAGCCCAAATTAACCCCATTCATATGCTTTAAGGTAATTGCCAAACATGTTCCGAGGATTACCAAACTATTAAGTGGAGGATGTTCACCCAATCACAATCTTTTATCATTACTCATCAAAGCAATCCTATGGAGATTGGAGAATCATGCTGCTGGGTCCATTAGGCCCAATCCCTCACCAAACCCGATTGACTTGGGATTTGGGCCCCCATTGTCCCTCCTTGAACTTAAAAGCCCAAATTAACCCTAGATCATATGCTTTAAGGTAATTACCAAACATGTTCTTAGGATTACCAAACTAATAAGTGGAGGATGTTCTCCCAATCACAATCCTTTATCATTACTCATCAAAGCAACCCTATGGGGATTGGACAATCATGCCACTAGGTCCATTAGGCCCAATACCTCACCAAACCCCATTGACATGAGTTTTAGGCCCCCATTGTCCCTCCTTGTACTAAGAAGCCCAAATTAACCCCAATCATATTCTTTAAGGTAATTACCAAACATGTTCTAAGGATTCCCAAACTACAAAGTGGAGGATGTTCTCCCAATCACAATACTTTATCATTACTCTTCAAAGCAATCCTATGGGGATTGGAGAAACATGCCACTGGGTCCATTAGGCCCAATCTCTCACCCAACCCCATTGACTTGAGTTTTGGGCCCCCATTTTCCCTCATTGTACTAAAAAGCCTAAATTAACCCCAATCATATGCTTTAAGGTAATTACCAATCATGTTCAGAGGATTACCAAACTAATAAGTGGATGAAGTTCTCCCAATCACAATTTTTTATCATAACTCATAAAAGCAATCCTATGGGGATTGGACAATCATGCCACTGGGTCCATTAGGCCCAATACCTCACCAAACCCCATTGACTTGAGTTTATGGCCCCTATTGTCCCTCCTTGTACTAAAAAGCCCAAATTAACCCCAATCATATGCTTTTAGGTAATTACCAAACATATTATGAGGATTACCAAACTACTAAGTGGAGGATGTTCTCCCAATCCCAATCCTTTATCATTACTCATAAAAGCAATTCTATGGAGATTGGAGAATCATGCTACTGGGTCCATTAGGCCCAATCCCTCACCAAACCCCATTGACTTAATTTTTGGGCCACCATTGTCCCTCGTTGAACTAAAAAGCCCAAATTAAGCCCAGATCATAAGCTTTAAGGTAATTATCAAACATGTCCTGAGGATTACCAAACTACTAAGTGGAGGATGTTCTCCCAATCACAATCCTTTATCATTACTCATCAAAACAATCCTTTGGGGATTGGACAATCATGCCACTAGGTCCAATAGGCCCAATACCTCACCAACCCCCATGGACTTGAATTTTGGACCCCCATTGTCCCTTCTTGTACTAAAAAGCCCAAATTAACCCTGGATCATATGCTTTTCGATAATTACCTAACATGCTTTGGGCATTACCAAACCTATCCAATCACAATCAATTCCCATTTTTCATCAAAGCAATCCTATGGGGATTGGACAATCATGCCACTGGGACCATTAGGCCCAATATCTCACCAAACCCCATTGACTTGAGTTTATGGCCCCCATTGTCCCTCATTGTACTAAAAAGCCCAAATGAACCCCAGATCATAAGCTTTTAGGTAATTACCAAACATGTTTTGGGCATTATCAAACCTGTCCAATCACAATACATTCCCATTTCTCATCAAAGCAATCCTATGGAGATTGGAGAATCATGCTATGGGATTTGGGCCCCCATTGTCCCTCCTTGAACTTAAAAGCCCAAATTAACCCTAGATCATATGCTTTAAGGTAATTACCAAACATGTTCTGAGGATTACCAAACTACTAAGTGGAGGATGTTCTCCCAATCACAATCCTTTATCATTACTCATCAAAGCAACCCTATGGGGATTGGACAATCATGCCACTAGGTCCATTAGGTCCAATACCTCACCAAACCCCAATGACATGAGTTTTAGGCCCCCATTGTCCCTCCTTGTACTAAGAAGCCCAAATTAACCCCAATCATATTCTTTAAGGTAATTACCAAACATGTTCTAAGGATTCCCAAACTACAAAGTGGAGGATGTTCTCCCAATCACAATCCTTTATCATTACTCTTCAAAGCAATCCTATGGGGATTGGAGAAACATGCCACTGGGTCCATTAGGCCCAATCTCTCACCCAACCCCATTGACTTGAGTTTTGGGCCCCCATTGTCCCTCCTTGTACTAAAAATCCCAAATTAACCCCAATCATATGCTTTAAGGTAATTACCAATCATGTTCAGAGGATTACCAAACTAATAAGTGGATGAAGTTCTCCCAATCACAATTTTTATCATAACTCATAAAAGCAATCCAATGGGGATTGGACAATCATGCCACTGGGTCCGTTAGGTCAAATCCCTCACCAAACCCCATTGACTTGAGTTTTTTGGCCCCCATTGTCCCTCCTTATATTAAAAAGCCCAAATTAACCCCATATCATATGCTTTTAGGTAATTACCAAACATGTTTTTGGCATTACCAAACCTATCCAATCACAATACATTCCCATTATTCATCAAAGCAATTCTATGGGGATTGGACAATCATGCCACTGGGTCCATTAGGCCCAATACCTCACCAAACCCCATTGACTTGAGTTTTTGGCCCCCATTCTCCCTCCTTGAATTAAAAAGCCCAAATTAACCCCAATCATATGCTTTAAGGTAATTACCAAACATGTTCTGAGGATTACCAAACTAATAAGTGGATGATGTTCTCCCAATCACAATTTTTTATAATAACTCATAAAAGCAATTCTATGGGGATTGGACAATCATGCCACTGGGTCCATTAGGCCCAATACCTCACCAAACCCCATTTACTTGGGTTTTTTGGTCCCCCATTGTCCCTCCATGTACTAAAAAGCCCAAATTAACCTCAATCATATGCTTTAAGGTAATTACCAAACATGTTCTGAGGATTACCAAACTACTAAGTGGAGAATGTTCTCCCAATCATAATTTTTATCATTACTCATCAAAGCAATTCTATGGGGATTGAAGAATCATGCTACTGGGTCCATTAGGCCCAATCCCTTACCAAACCCCATTGACTTGAGTTTTGGGCCCCCATTGTCCCCTCCTTGTACTAAAAAGCCCATATTAACCCCATATCATATGAGTTTAAGTAATTACCAAACATGTTTTGGCATTACCAGACCTATCCAATCACAATAAATTCCCATTACTCATCAAAACAATCCTATGGGGATTGGACAATCATGTCACTAGGTCCATTAGGCTCAATACCTCACCAAACCCCATTGACTTGAGTTTTGAGCCCCCCACTGAACCTTTTTGTACAAAAAAGCCTAAATTAACCCCAATCATATACTTTAAGGTAATTACCAAACATGTTCAGAGGATTACCAAACTAGTAAGTGGAGGATGTTCTCCCAATCACAATTTTTTATCATTACTCATGAAAGCAATTCTATGGGGATTGAAGAATCATGCTACTGGGTCCATTAGGCCCAATCCCTTACCAAACCCCATTGACTTGAATTTTGGGCCCCCATTGTCCCTCCTTGTACTAAAAAGCCCAAAATAACCCCAATCATATGCTTTAAGGTAATTACCATACATGTTCCGAGGATTACCAAACTATTAACTATTAAGTGGAGGATGTTCTCCCAATCACAATCTTTTTCATTACTTATCAAAGCAATTCTATGGGGATTGGAGAATCATGCCACTGGGTCCATTAGGCCCAATCCCTCACCATACCCCATTTATTTGAGTTTTGGGCCCCCATTGTCCCTCCTTGTACTAAAAAGCCCAAATTAACAGCATATCATATGCTTTTAGGTAATTACCAAACATGTTTAGGGCATTATCAAGCCTATCCAATCACAATACATTCCCATTACTCATCAAAGCAATCTTATGGGGATTGGACAATCATGCCACTGGGTCCATTAGGCCCAATACCTCACCAAACCCCATTGACTTGAGTTTTTTGCCCCCATTCTCCCTCCTTGTACTAAAAAGCCGAAATTAACCCCAATCATATCCTTTAAGGTAATTACCAAACATGTTTTGATGATTACCAAACTAATAAGTGGAGGACGGATGTTCTCCCAATCACAATTTTTTTTATCATAACTCATAAAAGCAATTCTATGGGGATTGGAGAATCATGTTACTGGGTCCATTAGGCCAAATCCCACACCAAACCCCATTGACTAATTGAGTTTTGGGTCCCCATTGTCCCTCCTTGTACTAAAAAGCCCAAATTAACCCCAATCATATGCTTTAAGGTAATTACTAAACATGTTCCAAGGATTACCAAACTACAAAGTGGAGGATGTTCTCCCAATCACAATCCTTTATCATTACTCATTAAATCAATCCTATGGGGATTGGACAATCATGTCACTGGGTCCATTAGGCCCAATACCTCACCAAACCCCATTGACTTGAGTTTTGGGCCCCTATTGTCCCTCCTTGTACTAAAAAGCCCAAATTAACCCCATATCATATGCTTTTAGGTAATTACCAAACATGTTTTGGGCATTACCAAACCTATCCAATAACAATCTATTCCCATTACTCATCAAAGCAATCTTATGGAGATTGGACAATCATGTCACTAGGTCCATTAGGCCTAATACCTCTCCAAACCCCATTGACTTGAGTTTTGAGCCCCCACTGTACCTCTTTGTACAAAAAAGCCCAAATTAACCCCAATCATTTGCTTTAAGGTAATTGCCAAACATGTTCTGAGGATTACCAAACTACAAAGTGGAGGATGTTCTCCCAATCACAATCCTTTATCATTACTCATCAAAGCAATCCTATGGGGATTGGAGAATCATGCCACTGGGTCCATTAGGCCCAATCTCTCACCCAACACCATTGACTTGAGTTTTGGGCCCCCATTGTCCCTCCTTGTACTAAAAATCCCAAATTAATCCCAGATCATATGCTTTTAGTTAATTACCAAACATGTTTTGGGCATTATCAAACCTATCCAATCACAATACATTCCCATTACTCATCAAAGTAATCCTATGGGGATTGGACAATCATGCCACTGGGTCCATTAGGCCCAATACCTCACCAAACCCCATTGACTTGAGTTTTTGGCCCCTATTCTCCCTCCTTGTACTAAAAAGCCCAAATTAACCCCAATCATATGCTTTAAGGTAATTACCAAACATGTTCTGAGGATTACCAAACTAATAAGTGGATGATGTTCTCCCAATCACAATTTTTTATAATAACTCATAAAAACAATTCTATGGGGATTGGACAATCATGCAACTGGGTCCATTAGGCCCAATACCTCACCAAACCCCATTGGCTTGGGTTTTTTTGCCCCCATTGTCCCTCCTTACACTAAAAAGCCCAAATTAACCCCAATCAGATGCTTTAAGGTAATTACCAAACATGTTCCGAGGATTACCAAACTACTAAGTGGAGGATGTTCTCCCAATCACAATCTTTTATCATTACTCATAAAAGCAATTCTATGGAGATTGGAGAATCATGCTACTGGGTCCATTAGGCCCAATCCCTCACCAAACCCCATTGACTTAATTTTTGGGCCACCATTGTCCCTCGTTGAACTAAAAAGCCCAAATTAACCTCAGATCATATGCTTTAAGGTAATTATCAAACATGTCCTGAGGATTACCAAACTACTAAGTGGAGGATGTTCTCCCAATCACAATCCTTTATCATTACTCATCAAAACAATCCTTTGGGGTTGGACAATCATGCCACTAGGTCCAATAGGCCCAATACCTCACCAACCCCCATTGACTTGAATTTTGGACCCCCATTGTCCCTCCTTGTACTAAAAAGCCCAAATTAACCCCAGATCATATGCTTTTCGATAATTACCAAACATGCTTTGGGCATTACCAAACTTATCCAATCACAATCAATTCCCATTTTTCATCAAAGCAATCCTATGGGGATTGGACAATCATACCACTGGGACCATTAGGCCCAATATCTCACCAAACCCCATTGACTTGAGTTTTTGGCCCCCATTGTCCCTCATTGTACTAAAAGGCCCAAATTAACCCCAATCATATGCTTTAAGGTAATTACTAAACATGTTCCAAGGATTACCAAACTACAAAGTGGAGGATGTTCTCCCAATCACAATCCTTTATCATTACTCATCAAATCAATCCTATGGGGATTGGACAATCATGTCACTGGGTCCATTAGGCCCAATACCTCACCAAACCCCATTGACTTGAGTTTTGGGCCCCTATTGTCCCTCCTTGTACTAAAAAGCCCAAATTAACCCCATATCATATGCTTTTAGGTAATTACCAAACATGTTTTGGGCATTACCAAACCTATCCAATAACAATCTATTCCCATTACTCATCAAAGCAATCTTATGGAGATTGGACAATCATGTCACTAGGTCCATTAGGCCTAATACCTCTCCAAACCCCATTGACTTGAGTTTTGAGCCCCCACTGTACCTCTTTGTACAAAAAAGCTCAAATTAACCCCAATCATTTGCTTTAAGGTAATTGCCAAACATGTTCTGAGGATTACCAAACTACAAAGTGGAGGATGTTCTCCCAATCCCAATCCTTTATCATTACTCATAAAAGCAATCCTATGGAGATTGGAGAATCATGCTACTGGGTCCATTAGGCCCAATCCCTCACCAAACCCCATTGACTTGGGATTTGGGCCCCCATTGTCCCTCCTTGAACTTAAAGGCCCAAATTAACCCTAGATCATTTGCTTTAAGGTAATTACCAAACATGTTCTGAGGATTACCAAACTACTAAGTGGAGGATGTTCTCCCAATCACAATCCTTTATCATTACTCATCAAAGCAACCCTATGGGGATTGGACAATCATGTCACTAGGTCCATTAGGCCCAATACCTCACCAAACCCCATTGACATGAGTTTTAGGCCCCCATAGTCCCTCCTTGTACTAAGAAGCCCAAATTAACCCTAATCATATTCTTTAAGGTAATTACCAAACATGTTCTAAGGATTCCAAAACTACAAAGTGGAGGATGTTCTCCCAATCACAATCCTTTATCATTACTCTTCAAAGCAATCCTATGGGGATTGGAGAAACATGCCACTGGGTCCATTAGGCCCAATCTATCACCCAACCCCATTGACTTGAGTTTTGGGACCCCCATTGTCCCTCATTGTACTAAAAAGCCCAAATTAACCCCAATCATATGCTTTAAGGTAATTACCAATCATGTTCAGATGATTACCAAACTAATAAGTGGATGAAGTTCTCCCAATCACAATTTTTTATCATAACTCATAAAAGCAATCCTATGGGGATTGGACAATCATGCCACTGGGTCCATTAGGTCCAATACCTCACCAAACCCCATTGACTTGAGTTTATGGCCCCTATTGTCCCTCCTTGTACTAAAAAGCCCAAATTAACCCCAATCATATGCTTTAAGGTAATTACCAAACATATTATGAGGATTACCAAACTACTAAGTGGAGGATGTTCTCCCAATCCCAATCCTTTATCATTACTCATAAAAGCAATCCTATGGAGATTGGAGAATCATGCTATTGGGTCCATTAGGCCCAATCCCTCACCAAACCCCATTGACTTGGGATTTGGGCCCCCATTGTCCCTCCTTGAACTTAAAAGCCCAAATTAACCCTAGATCATATGCTTTAAGGTAATTACCAAACATGTTCTGAGGATTACCAAACTACTAAGTGGAGGATGTTCTCCCAATCACAATCCTTTATCATTACTCATCAAAGCAACCCTATGGGGATTGGACAATCATGCCACTAGGTCCATTAGGCCCAATACCTCACCAAACCCCATTGACATGAGTTTTAGGCCCCCATTGTCCTTCCTTGTACTAAGAAGCCCAAATTAACCCCAATTATATTATTTAAGGTAATTACCAAACATGTTCTAAGGATTCCCAAACTACAAAGTGGAGGATGTTCTCCCATCACAATCCTTTATCATTACTCTTCAAAGCAATCCTATGGGGATTGGAGAAACATGTCACTGGGTCCATTAGGCCCAATCTCTCACCCAACCCCATTGACTTGAGATTTGGGCCCCCATGGTCCCTCATTGTACTGAAAAGCCCAAATTAACCCCAATCATATGCTTTAAGGTAATTACCAATCATGTTCAGAGGATTACCAAACTAATAAGTGGATGAAGTTCTCCCAATCACAATTTTTTATCATAACTCATAAAAGCAATCCTATGGGGATTGGACAATCATGCCACTGGGTCCATTAGGCCCAATACCACACCAAACCCCATTGACTTGAGTTTATGGCCCCTATTGTCCCTCCTTGTACTAAAAAGCCCAAATTAACCCCAATCATATGCTTTAAGGTAATTACCAAACATATTATGAGGATTACCAAACTACTAAGTGGAGGATGTTCTCCCAATCCCAATCCTTTATCATTTCTCATCAAAACAATCCTATGGGGATTGGACAATCATGCCACTGGGTCCATTAGGCCCAATACCTCACCAAACCACATTGACTTGAGTTTTGGGCCCCCATTGTCCCTCCTTGTACTAAAAAGCCCTAATTAACCCCAGATCATATGCTTTTAGATAATTACCAAACATTCTTTGGGCATTACTAAACCTATCCAATCACAATCAATTCCCATTAGTCATCAAAGCAATCCTATGGGGATTGGACAATCATGCCACTGGGTCCATTAGGCCTAATACCTCACCAAACCCCATTGACTTGAGTTTTTGGCCCCCATTGTCCCTCCTTGTAATAAAAAGCCCAAATTAACCCCATTCATATGCTTTAAGGTAATTGCCAAACATGTTCCGAGGATTACCAAACTATTAAGTGGAGGATGTTCACCCAATCACAATCTTTTATCATTACTCATCAAAGCAATTCTATGGGGATTGGAGAATCATGCCACTAGGTCCGTTAGGCCAAATCCCTCACCAAACCCCATTGACTTGAGTTTTTTGGCCTCCATTGTCCCTCCTTGTACTAAAAAGCCCAAATTAACCCCATATCATATGCTTTTAGGTAATTACCAAACATGTTTTCGGCATTACCAAACCTATCCAATCACAATACATTCCCATTACTCATCAAAGCAATTCTATGGGGATTGGACAATCATGCCACTGGGTCCATTAGGCCCAATACCTCACCAAACCCCATTGACTGAGTTTTTGGCCCCCATTCTCCCTCCTTGTACTAAAAAGCCCAAATTAACCCCAATCATATGCTTTAAGGTAATTACCAAACATGTTCTGAGGATTACCAAACTAATAAATGGATGATGTTCTCCCAATCACAATTTTTTATAGTAACTCATAAAAGCAATTCTATGGGGATTGGACAATCATGCCACTGGGACCATTAGGCCCAATACCTCACCAAACCCCATTGACTTGGGTTTTTTGGCCCCCATTGTCCCTCCATGTACTAAAAAGCCCAAATTAACCTCAATCATATGCTTTAAGGTAATTACCAAACATGTTCGGAGGATTACCAAACTACTAAGTGGAGGATGTTCTCCCAATCACAATTTTTTATCATTACTCATCAAAGCAATTCTATGGGGATTGAAGAATCAAGCTACTGGGTCCATTAGACCCAATCCCTTACCAAACCCCATTGACTTGAGTTTTGGACCCCCATTGTCCCTCCTTGTACTAAAAAGCCCATAATAACCCCAGATCATATGAGTTTAAGTAATTACCAAACATGTTTTGGCATTACCAAACCTATCCAATCACAATAAATTCCCATTACTCATCAAAGCAATCCTATGGGGATTGGACAATCATGTCACTAGGTCCATTAGGCTCAATACCTCACCAAACCCCATTGACTTGAGTTTTGAGTCCCCCACTGAACCTATCCAATCACAATCAATTCCCATTTCTCATCAAAGCAATCCTATGGGGATTGGACAATCATGCCACTGGGTCCATTAGGCCAAATCCCTTACCAATCCCCATTGACTTGAGTTTTTGGACCCCCATTGTCCCTCCTTGTACTAAAAAGCCCATATTAACCCCTGATCATATGCTTTTAGGAAATTACCAAACATGTTTTGGGCATTATCAAACCTATCCAATCACAATACATTCCCATTACTCATCAAAGCAATCCTATGGGGATTGGAGAATCATGCCACTGGGTCCATTAGGCCCAATCCCTCACCAAACCCCATTGACTTGAGTTTTGGGCCCCCATTGTCCCTCCTTGTACTAAAAAGCCCAAATTAACCCCAATCATATGCTTTAAGATAATTACCAAATATGTTCCATGGATTACAAAACTACAAAGTGGAGGATGTTCTCCCGATCACAATCCTTTATCATTACTCATCAAAGCAATCCTATGGGGATTGGACAATCATGCCACTGGGTCCATGAGGCCCAATACCTCACCAAACCCCATTGACTTGAGTTTTGGGCCCCTAATGTCCCTCCTTGTACTAAAAAGCCCAAATTAACCCCAGATCATATGCTTTAAGGTAATTACCAAACATGTTCTGAGGATTACCAAACTACTAAGTGGAGGATGTTCTCCCAATCACAATCCTTTATCATTACTCATCAAAACAATCCTATGGAGATTGGACAATCATGCCACTGGGTCCATTAGGCCCAATATCTCACTAAACCCCATTGACTTGAGTTTTTGGGCCCCCATTGTCCCTCCTTGTACTAAAAAGCCCAAATTAACCCCAGATCATATGCTTTTCGATAATTACCAAACATGCTTTGGGCATTACCAAACCTATCCAATCACAATCAATTCCCATTTATCATCAAAGTAATCCTATGGGGATTGGATAATCATGCCACTGGGTCCATTAGGCCCAATACGTCACCAAACCCCTGTGACTTGAGTATTTGGCCCCCATCGTCCCTCCTTGTACTAAAAAGCCCAAATTAACCCCAATCATATACTTTAAGGTAATTACCAAACATGTTCCGAGGATTACCAAACTATTAAGTGGAGGATGTTCACCTAATCACAAACTTTTATCATTACTCATCAAAGCAATTCCATGGGGATTGGAGAATCATGCCACTGGGTCCATTAGGCCAAATCCCTCACCAAACCCCATTGACTTGAGTTTTTAGGTCCCCCATTGTCCCTCCTTGTACTAAAAAGCCCAAATTAACCCCAGATCATATGCTTTTAGGTAATTACCAAACATGGTTTGGGCATTATCAAACTTATCCAATCACAATACATTTCCATTACTCATCAAAGCAATTCTATGGGGATTGGACAATCATGCCACTCGGTCCATAAGGGCTAATATCTCACCAAACCCCATTTACTTGAGTTTTGGACCCCCATTGTCCCTCCTTGTACTAAAAAGCCCAAAATAACCCCAATCGTATGCTTTAAGATAAATACCAAGTATGTTCTGAGGATTACCAAACTATTAAGTGGAGGATGTTCTCCCAATCGCAATTTTTTATCATAACTCATAAAAGCAATTCAATGGGGATTGGAGAATCATGCTTCTGGGTCCATTAGGCCCAATCCCTCACTAAACCCCATTGACTTGAGTTTTGGCACCCCATTGTCCCTCCTTGTACTAAAAAGCCCAAATTAACCCCAATCATATGCTTTAAGGTAATTACCAAACATGTTCTAAGGATTACCAAACTACTAACTGGAAGATGTTCTCCAATTACAATCCATTCACATTACTCATCAAAGCAATTCTATGGGGTTTGGAAAATCACGCTACTGGGTCCATTAGGCCCAATCCTTCACCAAACCCCATTGACTTGAGTTTTGGGCCCCCATTGTCCATCCTTCTACTAAAAAGCCCAAACTAACCCCAATCATATGCTTTAAGGTAATTACCAAACATGTTCTGAGGAATACCAAACTATTAAGTGGAGGATGTTCTCCCAATCGTAATTTTCTATCATAACTCATAAAAGCTATTCTATGGGGATTGGAGAATCATGCTACTGGGTCCATTAGGCCCAATACCTCACCAAACCCCATTGACTTGAGTTTTGAGCCCCCACTGTACCTCTTTGTACAAAAAAACCTAAATTAACCCCAATCATATGCTTTACGGTAATTACCAAACATGTTCAGAGGATTACCAAACTACTAAGTGGAACATGTTCTCCCAATCACAATCCATTCACATTACTCATCAAAGCAATCCTATGTGGATTGGACAATCACGCCACTGGGTCCATTAGGCCCAATACCTCACCAAACCCCATTGACTTGAGTTTTGGGCCCCCATTGTCCATCCTTGTACTAAAAAGCCTAAATTAACCCCAGATCATATGCTTTTAGGTAATTACCAAACATGATTTGGGCATTACCAAACCTATCAAATCACAATCCAATCCCATTACTCATCAATGGAATCCTATGGGGATTGGACAATCATGCCACTCGGTCCATTAGGCCCAATACCTCACCAAACCCCATTGACTTGAGTTTTGGGCCCCACTGTACCTTCTTGTACAAAAAAGCCCAAATTAACCTCAATCATATGCCTTAAGGTAATTACCAAACATGTTATGAGGATTACCAAACTACTAAGTGGAGGATGTTCTCCCAATCACAATCCTTTATCATTACTCATCAAAGCAATCCTTTGGGGATTGGACAATCTTGCCACTGGGTCCATTAGGCCCAATACCTTACCAAACCCCATGACTTGAGTTTTGGGCCCCTATCGTCTCTCCTTGTACTAAAAAGCCCAAATTAACCCCAGATCATATGTTTTTAAGTAATTACCAAACATGCTTTGGGCATTACCAAAATTATTTTGGATATTACCAAACCTATTATGACATTCTATTTGGCTTATTTGGATAAACACACATTTATATCATATTGAATAATTTGTACTTATTATTGTTTAGTTCAATTGTTTATTTTTCAATACACTTTGGAATTGGAGGTTTTGAGAGTTCTCTTAGTTTCTGTCAAGTTTGGGTAATTACCGAAACCCATTTTAGTAATTACCTAAAATGTCCGTTCCAAATCCCATTTTAGTAATTACCTAATGTGTCTGTTCAGTCATCTTCTCCCAACTTCATCTTCAACCTTTCGATTTTTTCTCTCTCCTGTGAAATTCTTCATCTAGTTTGACAATGGTAATCAATCCTCAAAAAACGCACAAATCGGTCGCAATTCGGCGGTTTTCCAACATCTTACAACAATTCAAACCAATTTTTTTAAAATTCATAATGACCTAGAATTTTGATTTTGAGTTTCTTCATTTTGAAACTCAAACCTTAATTTCCATGAAAATTTGGGCGTTCATGGTGTGCATATGATTATCAATTTTATGTTTGGTCATCTATTTCATGGATTTACAAATATGAAAGAGAGGAAAGTAAAAAAAAATCCCTAAAATTTTCCCCAAAAATCGGAAATTAAAACTTCGATTTCACAATTTCTCCATCACAAATTCATGATTTGTTCATGAATTCTTAACATATCATGGAAAGAGAAGAGTCCAAGTAAGAGATCTACTGAAAATTCGAGAAGAATCGAAGATCCATGAAAGATTTGAGGGAGGAAGGGGTAGAGGAGAGTAGAGAGAAAATCTGGGTAAAAAAAAATTCCAAAATTTTTTTTAGCCGAAATTAATTTTCTGATTTTTCAGAATTTTTTCATTTTTTTTTTATATTTTTCAAAATTATTTAAAATATTTTCAGAAATTAGAATAAATGATTTTGGTATTTTCTAAAATTATTTCAAAGCAAAAAAGAAAAGGTAAAAGAAAGCTTAGGTGGGTGGCTCACATTCATTGTGGCCCCACACTTTCCATGGTCTGATTTCAAATCAGACCATCTTAGAAATTTCACAATATTTCTCTCATTCTCTTCTTTCTTTCCTGTTCTAACTACAGTGTGATCAAACTCGGATATTTGCCCATTAATTATTAGAACTTAGAAAACATGTGGTGAACGGATACATCGTACATCTCTTGACTTCCTCGTGCTCAACACGACCACTCAATTCAAGGTCCTCATTGGTAGAGGTGTCAATTCAGTTATGGTTCGAACCAAACAGTTTGGTTGACTTCAGTTCAGTTTATTTCAGTTTTTTTTCTCAACTAAATTGATTCAGTTTAAATTTTTTCGATTTCAGTTTCAAACCAATGTAGTTTATTCATATTCCAGTTCAGTTCAGTTCAGTTCAGTTACAGTTGTCTTTTGGTTTGACCCATACAGTTTCAGTTTGAAACAATTGACTTTTACCTATTACTATCAGTTCAAACAGTTATTTCCAGTTCGGATATGGTTAATTTCAGTTATGTATATGATACCACACCAGCTCGGGTGAAAAATAATATCGGTTATGACATATGCATCTTTTTTGGACTTCGTGCCATGTTCCGTATCAGGTTAGGATGGCAATCCAGTCCGGATCTGACCCTAGTCCGACTCCGAGAAAAAATCCGAGCCGACTCCGGGAAAAAATAAATCCGCATCCGATTCCGTTTAAAAAATCCGACTCCGAGTCGGAGTAGGGTCGGAGTCGGATCTCATAAAAAATCCGACACCTCCGATCCGACTTCGACATAATCCGACTCGACATCCGACTCTGACTTTGAGGCAATTAGTCTTTTTTTTTTTTTATATTAATGTATTACATATGTATACTCTAACTTTGATTTTAACTTTCAAGGCAATTGGTCTTATTTTATATTCAAAGACGTTCCTATCAAAGGAAAGATGCGTCGATAGCACATGACATGACACTCTCCAATGTAGTATATATGTGTCACATGACAGTTGACACTCTTATCAAACTTATAATACATATGCTTATGAATTATGATATTCTTTAAAAATATTGTATACTTTTATTAGACAAGATCTAACCTATATATACTCAATTCGATGATAGGCCATCCTAATAGTCTAATACGGTAATACCCTGTAAACCTTATGACCTATGTAAATAGCTAAATCTAGTATAAAACTCTAATATATTATATAGTGTAGTTATGTGTGTACTACAATAATTGTATACTTTTATTAGACAAGATCTAATCTATATATACTTAAATCGCCCTTGTTATTAAACCTTTCATTCTTAATAATCCCAACTTTTAACCAAAGGCTGGATGATTCGAATTAATTTTCCTACATAAAATACAAACGTATGACTCATAATATGACAAAAAGATACGTTACTACACCTTTGATTACTATGAATCAACATTAAGGAAATGCAACACAATAATGACATTTCTATATCTTGATCCAATATGATTTATGATATCCTTAAACATCCGACTCCGACTCCGACTTTGAGGCAATTAGTCTTATTTTTTTATATTAATGTATTACATATGTATACTCTAACTTTGATTTTAACTTTCAAGGCAATTGGTCTTAATTTATATTCAAAGATGTTCCTATCAAAGGAAAGATGTGTCGGTGGCACATGACATGACACTCTCCAATGTAGTATGTATGTGTCACATGACAGTTGACACTCTTATCAAACTTATAATACATATGCTTATGAATTATGATATTATTTAAAAATATTGTATACTTTTATTAGACAAGATCTAACCTATATATACTCAATTCGATGATGGGCCATCCTAATAGTCTAATACCCTATACTTTTATTAGACAGTTTATGTTTTGTGTATTTAGTTAATTTTAATTATAGTGACACTTACAATGGCTTTATTGTATAGGTTTGTGTTGGCCATGGTTGACTAAAGTTGAGGGTTGAAGACTTGGATGAAGGTGTTTAGTTTCCATGGAAGGTTGAAAAAAAGTTAATGGCATTAATTGATTAGTTTCCATGCGAAGAAGATTGTTATTGTTGTATGAACCTTAGGTTGATTTGGATGAAGTTGAGAACTTTATGTTTTATGGACCTTTGTTTTTAAACATGTATTTGCTTATTTGATTTTATGTGCTTTGTTAAACTTAAATTATTGCTTAGATTTTTCATATTATACAAGTTTTTTTTACAATATAAAATCGTGCAAAAAAAAAAGTCGGATGTTCGGATTATCAGAGTCGGATGTCGGAGTCGGATCGGAGTTATGTTCGGATTTTAAGTCGGATCGGAGTCGGATTATCGGAGTCGGATGTCGGAGTCGGAGTCAGATTTAAAATCCAACTTCTTGTAGGGTCGGAGTCGGATTATGCATAATCCGGTCCAAGTCCGACCCGTTGCCATTCCTATACTATCAGGTGCTTTGCCACATTGGGTAATTTGCGCTTAATTGTACTTGTTACCATTTCGGTTGAACTTAATTGTCATAACCAGTGATACCATCAAGACTTAAAAGACGTGTCTATACTTGTCTACAAAAGCGCGGTTGAAAGTTGCATCGTTTATTGTGAATTTATTGTATTTAAAGGTTGAACATTTGGCTGATTAACAAAATTTCAATTTTGACTTTTCAATTTAACCTTATTCCTTTTCAAATGTATAATGATTTCTTCTTTGTATGCTGATTATAATTACGTTAGCGACACTGAAATCCACATTGATATCTATGATAACTCGTAATGTTACTATGTAACATAATTATTCTTTAGTTTTTCGCTGTATATATTGGCTTATAACTGTTGATTACTGATGGTGAGGTGATGATGATTGATAATGATGAATGATCATAATTAATAATGATAATGACTAAAGTCGATAAATACAAGCTAATACGGGTATGAATGGGTAATCATAAGGCTAATCTTCTTTACGTGTAATGCATTTTGAAACTAAAGACATATACTTAAATGATTCCAAGTACTTATTGGACTAAATGATGTGACAATGGTAGTCACTAAGCTAATTCAACATAGCAATACAATACTTCAGTTAATCGTCTTTATGTGAAATGCATTTTGAAACTAGAAACTTCTAAGTGAACTGATATTTCACATCATTCATAATCATCTTTAAAGTCATCCTTCATGCTTGTCTTCAAGAAGATAGGCTGGTTATTATGTTATTATTAATATCTTATTAGGTTGACATTAATGAAAGCATCGTAATTATAAAATTGTTTGACTTTCATCGTTCATAGAACAACAATGATTAACATTAATCGAATCTGTGACCTACTTTCTACTAATGTATTTACAATATTTGATAATTAAATTATAAGGAGAAATTAAATTATAGCTTGATATTGTCCCATGGGTTGGTTTGATCTGTTGAGCTTGATATTGTCCCATTTAGAATAAGGCCTCAATATGATTTTAAAAATCCCATTTTGTGGTTAATTATGTTTGATGCCTGTGAACTATGTTGGGAACTCTCATTTGTTTGCAATTTTGGTATGTGGGATGATTATGCTTTTTTTTTTTGAAAGAATGGTAATAGTTTGGTTTCTTGGGTGAACTAAAATGAGTTGACGCCCATTAATATAAAATTATCTTTTACCTATTTCATAATCCCTACTTATATTTAACAAAGGTAACTTATAAATTAAGAAGAATATTCCTACTGATAATTTTAAAAGCCCAACAATTGAATTTAAAGGGATAATTTTATTTATAATTAATAAAGTAAATGCTACTTAGAATCTTAGATCACTCGTATTGGATTACTCACCTTGCCACCTACATGACGGGCTTACCTAAACATCGTCCATATTTATTTATTAAGCCTCGAAAAGTGAGGGAACAAGAAGGAAATAATATTAATGGTTAAATTGAATTATGGTGTTATAACTAGGGGTGCTAATGAGCCAGGGTGGCTCGCAAACTATTCGAGTTCGGCTCGGTCAAAGCTCGGTCAAAGCTCGACTCGAGAGGGCTCGATTCGAGTTCGAGATCGGCTCGAGACCCTAGCGATTAACATGTAGTTCAACCTCTTACAAAATAATTTTTTTTTACTTAGTCATGGACGAACTAACGAGGTCAATTCAAGATGATATACCATGGTGTATGTTGTTTGCGGATGATATTGTGTTGATTGATGAGACAAAGGAAGGTATTGAGAGAAAGTTGGAATTGTGGAGACATACATTAGAAGCCCGGGGTTTTAGATTGAGCAGAAGTAAGACGGAGTATATGGAGTGCAAGTTCAGTGGGGTTACAAGCAGCGAGGCGAGGGCGGTCACTTTGGATAACAAAGTGGTTCAAGGATCGAACGTCTTCCGTTACCTAGGATCCATTCTCCAAAAGGATGGAGAACTGGATGGAGACGTGGCTCATAGAATTAACGCGGGTTGGTTAAAGTGGAAAAGCGCCACCGGATTCCTTTGTGATTCCGGCATTCCCCAAAGCTTGAAGGGAAAGTTCTACCGTACGGCAATTAGGCCTGCTTTGTTATATGGCACCGAATGTTGGGCGGTGAAACAATGCCACGTTCATAAGATGAACGTGACGGAGATGCGTATGTTGCGGTGGATGTGTGGCCACACAAGGAAGGACCGATTAAGAAATGAAGTGATTCGGGAAAAAGTTGGAGTTACATCCATTGAAGAAAAGATGAGGGAGAATCGGTTAAGATGGTTTGGTCATGTGAAAAGGAGATCAGGTGATGCACCGGTGAGAAGAATTGAAGAGTGGAGGAGTAACCAAATTGTAAGGGGTAGGGGAAGACCTAAGATGACTTGGAGGAAGGTAATTGAAAGTGATATGAGGTTACTTGGGATTGAGGAGAGCATGACGTTGGATAGAAGTGGGTGGAGGGGCAGTATCCATGTGGAGGAAGGGGTGTGATTACTGCATTTATTTGTTTTTCTCAATTGTGTTGGTATTAAAACCTTTTGTTGAAAACCTCTTTTAAAACTTGTTGGTGTAAACCTTGCTTTAAAAAAAAAAAAAAACTTCTTTAAAAATTCAAAAAAAAAAAAAAAAAAAAAACCTTTTTATCACTCTTGTGGAGGCCATCTCCTCTGGTAACGGTTTCAGTTGACGATTCATGTTAGCCGACCCCAAATCACTTTGGGAATAAGGCTTAGTTGTTGTTGTTGTTGTTGTAGTCAAATTTAGTATATAAAAAGTGAATGTAGTCGAACTATTGCATTTCTTTGAGAGCAAATAAGTTAATGGGTAGAAATGTATGATTGAAAAATCACTTGTTAATGGGTAGAAATGTATGATTGAAAAATCAGAAAGAAGAAAAAGGAAAATAAATATTCAAAATCAATTTCTACTCTCTCTCTTCGATTTTATTATTGCTCATCAAAATCATCAGTTGATGATTTCACATGGTATTCAAGCCATCAATCACTTACTTTTGTAAAAATCTTATTATGCTGGAATTCATTAGTCTTTGTAAGGAAAGAGCAAAAGATTCACGTGACTTGGATATATAGGACCGAAATTAAAAGAAAAAAATTTGGAAGTTGAGCATCCCACATCGGTGGGATAGCTTGAGGATGTGGTTACAAGCTCTTATAAAAGAAATCCTTCTCACCGCCTAATCAACCTACAGCAGGCTGGCTATTCGCCTGGGCCTTGCTAATAACAAAAGTTTAGAAATTGGGCCTTTGGATTATCAAATATTTGGGCTCAATAAATCTAACCTTGGTTGAAAGTGAACTCGAGGTTTTCGAGCCCTGCCGATCTCGAGCCGAGTCGAAAGTTTTAGACTCGAGCTCGAGCCCAATATTTTAAGCTCGACGAGCTTCGAGCTCGAGCCGAGCCTAATAATTTTTTTTCGAGCCGAGTCGAGCCTAGTTAGGTTTGGTCTCGGTTTGGCTCGTTAACACCCCTAGTTATAACATTTGGTTTAAGCATTCACTTAGTAAGATTTATTAATTAATGCGATATATAATTTTAGCAATCATAATATTTGTTGAAAAGAGAGCTTATCACTCATCACAATTTATTCAAGATTCATCCAAGTTGTGTTCCTTGTAATATACAAATTTTGTATATTCGGGCGTTATAATATTATTTCAGTTATGATTTAGTAATATAACCAAGAGACATTATTAATTGTTACAGTTAAAAACTATCTAGAGCAGTTATCGGTTTACTTTTTTGGAATTCAATTCAGTTCAGTTCAGTTTAAATCAGTTTAGAACGGTTTTCTGTTAATTTCAGTTCAGTTTAAATTCAGTTCGATTCAGTTTAAAGCAGTTTTTGAAGCAGTTAGTTTCAGTTCAGTTTGTGTTTGGTTCGTGTTTCAGTTCAATTTCAGTTAAGTTATGTTACAGTTAACTTTAAACAGTTGGCTTTTGATTATTGCACTTTTCAGTTATGAGTCACTTCAGTTCAGTTTATTCACTTCAGTTGGCTATCAGTTTGCAGTTCACCCATCAGTTTTTAACCAAACTGACAGCTCTACTCATTAGTCGCACAAAATAATGTTTGTGGGCACCCTCTTGACCATGGATTAATGAAGCTTGATGGATGACTCTAGAATAATATTTTCCAGCTGGTATCATCGACATTTGTAACAGTCAGGGTCTTTGTTTCGTCGCCCAAACTGATAATCTTGGCCACACTTTGCGCGTTCTAATCGAAGCCATTGTCCTTCGCAACACTCACCTTTTAGCTATAAAAAAAAAGAATGACAATCTGCTTATTGAGGGTAAAAATCTAACTGTCATAGATATTTTGCAAGGTAAGTACCATTTTCCTTGTATGCTGCAACTCTTGTTTGATTACATCTGGACTCTCCGTAAATATTTATTTTTTTAGACTTTCAAACAATTTTATTGCAAAAATAAATGTGCTGCATCATAATCTCTTTTATCTTAGTATCACTACAACAAAATAGGGCTATAGCAACGCCCTTTTATGCATCAATTTTAGTGACGTTGCTATATCATAACTATTGCAACAATTAAATAATTATTAATTTGAGTAGATTTTGACTTTGGAAAAACGTTACTATAGAAAAACAATTGCAACAGTTATATATTATGACTAATTTATTGCAACAATTTTTTGTTTTTTAATATTTTGATGAGATATTGCAACGTTTTTTTGTCAAGCATCTAAAACATGTTAAAAAAATAGATTTATTAATATATATTTTCAATAGAACGCTCCTTTTTTGGTTTTCCCTCCCCACTTTTTTCACGATTTTGCTCACCCAAAACCCTTTGAGACAACTAGCAGATTGAAAGTTTCATGGGACAAGGTGGTATGGAATAGATTGAGTACACCAAAACACAGATTCATATTATGGCTTGCAATACAGAAAAGATTACAAACAACTGAAAAATTGAAGCAAATAGGAGTCAGCAGTAATGATACATGTTTGATTTGTGGGGCAGCAGCTGAAAATCATTCACATTTGTTCTTTGCATGTAAGTTCAGTTCAGAATGCTTGAAATTGATCAAAGATTGGCTAGGTGTACTTACAACTAGTATGGAGTTGCAGCAGATATGCAGATGGGTCAGAAGGAGTGCAAAGTCAAAATTTCAAAAGCAGGTGATACTGGCCAGCATAGCAGCAGTGGTTTACTATATTTGGAAATGCAGAAATGGAGCTTTTTGGAGTCTTTGTATTCCTACTGTCACTAGCAGTGTTACTAGTATTAAAAATGAAGTTAAAATCAGAATTACTGCTGTTTTACCAAAACAGATTTCTAGAAAAGATCATAGGTGGCTTGATAGTTTGTAATGGGATGTAAATACAGGTGAACTGGTTGATTGTAGCTGAAGTATGTACATGCTCTTATGCCAAAGAGTCCAACCTAGTTGGTTTGTTTGGCTTTGAGCTTGTTTAAGATGTATGTTGGAAATTTTAATGAATCTACTTACTTATTTAGCAAAAAAAATAAAACCCTTTGAGACACTTTCTTTCTGCCTCTGCGTTTGGTTCTCTTTTGCCCTCCTCGTCGTTGTCTTTGATCCTTCATCATCGTTTCTTGAAGCATCCGACGATTGTAGATTGACGTTTCTGACTTGGCTATTGGGGCTCTAGATTGGAGATACAAAAATTGGAGAAATCCACTTCTGAATTGGCGACAAGAACAATGTGAGTTGGTATGTATCTCTTCGAATTTGGTCTCAAATTTCACAATGTTGTTGTTTAAGTTATTAACCATGGTTTTGAGGGCTAAACAACCCAAATATTTGACTATTTTAATTAAAACGTTTTTTTTCTCTATCCTCTTTTCCATATCTGCTTATTAGAACCCTTACCCCTCTATGTGTCTTCTCTTTTCCCTCTTTTCCTCTCTCCATACGCCTCCTCTATTTTCCTTCCTTTCACTCAACTACCCTCCTCCCTCCTTAAATGTCTACCTCTTTGGCTCTTTCTCGCCGAACAACACCGCCGTCAGCTCCTTGGATTTCTTCTACTTCTCTCTCCTTCCCTCCCAATTCAATTCTGTTCAAAAACCTTAACTATCTCCCTCCTTCCTCCAACTATCTCAAGTCTCACCTCCTTCGAGACCCAGCCTCCGACAACACCAATGCAACTAGGGCTGGCAAAAGCTGACACGACACGATAACACGACACGAACACGATCTGAAAAAATTGGGTTAGGGTTGAGATTTTCGACACGAAAAGTTAAATGGGTCGACACGAACACGACCTGAAAGTTAAACGGGTTAGGTTAAGGTTGAATTTTCTGACACGAAACCAACCTGAATTGACCTGAAAATATAAAACCCCAAAAAAAACTCATTTAGGCCGAAAATACCAAAATTTTAATTAGGCCCAAATTACCTACCTAGCAAACTTTGAGCCCAACCCTAAAATAAACCCTAACTTTAATACATGAGGATGTGCCGCTTTCTTCTCTCACTTTCTCTGTTTTCACTTTTCACTCGATCTCTCACTCTCACTCTCACTCTCACTCTCTCTTCTTTCCTCTCAAGTCTCAATACCAAAAAATAATTAAAAAAAATCAAAAAAATCAAAAAAAAATCAAGAGAAGATTGTACAACAATTCAGACAAATGTTAAGGTAATTTTCCTTCATTGTTGATTTCATTCCAGTAATTGCATGTTTATTTTTGAAGTAATTACATGTTTATTTTTGAAGTAATTACATGTTTATTTTTGAAGTAATTACATGTTGATTGTCGACTAATTATATGACTAATTTTAGAATAACTTTATGACTAATTTTAGAGTAATTTTTATCACTAATTTTTGAGGAATTACTTAGATAATTTTCGAGTAAATATATGGCAAATTTTTGAGTTATTTTATGAGTAATTATCGACTTTATGAACTTTGGTGTGGTTTTTTTTTTGTTCTGATTATTTTGTCATTTTGGAAGTTGCAGTGAAGGAATTAATGTCTTCCAATTCTGCTGAACCAATCTGTCTCAACTCCGATGAAGAGACGGACTCTGCTTGTGTCAAAAACGAGCCTAAAGACAAGAAAAATGGTATTATACTGCTCACTGGTAAGAAGCGTCCTCGTAGATTAACCTCTACTGTGTGGGTGCACTTTCTGGGAATTTATTGCGTCAACTTAAGAGTTGCAAAAATGAGAAAATATAGAGATGTTGGTCAAATGATTTTAGAGAAAACATCCTCTGGTTTAGAGAATAGATTAGTGAAGTTTGACGCTGATGAATTTCGTGAATTGGTGGCTATGGCAATTGTTAGATATGATCTTCCATTTCAATTTGCTGAGTATGAGGGTGTTAGGAAATGTTTTAGGTATTTGCATCCTGATTTTAAACCTGTAACTCGCAATACCATTAAGGCTGATGTACTTATGATGTTTAAGATGGAGTCCCAAAAATTGAAGTTTGAGTTGGGTGATGGTACTGGTAGAATTTCCTTAACTTCTTATTGTTGGACTTCCATAACCACTGATGGTTATATTTCTCTGATTGCTCACTATGTTGACAAATATTGGTGTTTGCAAAAAAGAATTCTGAATTTCTCTTACATGCCTCCTCCTCATACGGGAGTTAATTTATGTGACCATGTGTAACAGCCTGGATTTTCTCGACCAGCTTACAGATAATTAAGAACAGCGAAATAGACTATGATCGAGCTAACTCGAACTATTACCATCATACTCACCGAACTACATTGGAGAGTATGGAACTCAAATCCCAGTTCAATTTAATTAACTATTATAACAACGCCTGATTCTCAGACTCTATTTTAATAAATTTCTTTAGAAATTCCGGCAAAGTTTCCTTTCAAAATAGGACAACCTTAAAGTGGGAAATAATTTAAAGATGTTATAATATCAACTTATAAAATATTTCTAACTCAAAAACTCAACAACCTCAACACTTTTGCGGAGCAACACCAGCAGAGGATTAGGAGTACTAACGACTCTTAAATGAAGAAACGAATAATAAATAGTGATTGATTAACTATTACAAAGTCGAGTGTTCTCGCCTCGAAAACAAATACAACACTACTCCACCCCGTATCAGCTTCAACTTGCAAAAGATTAACTCACGGCTTCAACCTGAAACATTTAGGATACTGCCACCCACCAAGTGACAGGCCACAGAAATGACAAAACAACATACACACATCAGCAAAGCTGAGTACTAAACCCGTAAAGTGATTAACACATGCTTTGGTGGCTTTTACTTGAAAACGACTAAATGGTCAATATAATCACAACAATCACATTGTCATACTAGTGCATATCATTAGTCCTCTCGGACACATACATGAGATACCTTTGTTCAGTTGATCTTCTCATAGTCCACTATTGTTCTTATAATAGCAAGCACAGCAAGGCGATTCCCACGGAATCACAACAGAGACACATTTCATATCTTTATTTAGTTACCTTTCAACGTATCACGAATCTAAGTTGTTTACCATATGAGATATACATAATTAACATGGTTTATTTCCTTTAATCGATTTCTTATCAGAAATCCAAACTTATGCTTTCATACTCTATCAATCATTTCTTATACTATTATAAACAACCCCTTATCAGGCAATAAATAGCATAACAACTTTCACTATAACGATTCCATATCGGGAATCCAATAACAAGATACGATTCCTTATCGGGAATCAAACATTAGTATAACTTACCATGATATGTTTCCTTATCAGGAAACCAATATCAATATCAATATTCATATTCAAATACTGAATAAACATTCGTTACTTACCTGATATGATTCCTTATCGGGAATCCAATATCGAAACAACTTACCATAATGTGATTCCTTATCGGGAATCCAGTATCAAAACAACTTTCATACTATGAGATAACATTCTTTTTGACCAGGGGGTAAAAGAACGCGGCGGAGGAGACAAAGCTTACACTTCGACAGTGGAGATCGTCACCCAACTATTCGCTTTACTTTTGCCCAATAACCGCGACTAGTCCGGAGTACATTTTCCGCTGATTCAATCAGCCATCCACAGGTTTCGCATTACCTGATATATCGCCCGATTATCGCCCCACAGAGCAATGGGCATGTTTCCCTGTGGGGCCCCCCAAGGTTCATAGTCCATGGGGTACTGTTCATGTCACCTCATCCGTCGACTCAGACGAGGCTACTTTCCCCTTTTAGTTTCATTCAATGATCATTCAGTACTCAATCAGATCATTCATATAATTCATCCAATAGTACTAGTAATTTTTAACATCTTTTGAACAACCAACCCATACTAGGAGACTTCACTTTAGAGAACTACTCTGATATATCATAGTACCTTCATACGTATTTCAAGTTCAATATATTTATGCATTTAGGTTCAACTCAATTTCAATCATGAAACTTATATAGACAACAATAACTTATAAGCAATCACATCTGGTAAATATCAATCACAATGACAAAAGGTCTCTCAGCTAGAATTAACTAACGAGAGTTACTAAATCACTTACGCACAACTTATACTCTTGTATATAAATATCTTATACTCTACCTCATGCTTGTCAATCCACATTTATCTTAATGGTAACAACACTAGTTATCAAGCACCAACAACAATTACAATAGGTCTCTCTCTTAGAGTTAACTAAGGAGAGTTAGCTTAAACTTCACGACTCGAGATTCATGGATCAAAGGTTGATTATAAATAATTGTAATATGATTCATGCTATAACATATGTTGGATTCTAATTCACATAATCAATAATAACCCATTATTAGTGAACCATACTCATCATTAGATACAGTGAGTCAACATCATTTTTAATTACAAAATCACCCAGCTATATATTCGAGGCCTCTTTGATATATTCACACTCGTGTTTACTTATGTATATAAACTCACGCACTAACTTACCTTTAATTTGTGAACACTGATCAACCAATCTGACTTTACTCTATCAATCCTTGTACACATATTGAAGTGAAATCCCGCTTAAACACATTCTCGATGATCTAGTTTATAATTAATTAAACTAGCTCGAATAATTTACATATTATTAGCAATAATTAGTCAATCCTTTTGAAAAATATTTCCAATACTAACCAGCTCACATCATTCATTTAAGAGTCAATCAAACTGAATCTCTCACAAATTAACTTGGATTAACTCAACTCCATGACTCAATTTCATGATATCACCCTACTGATAAGAATTTATAATAATAACCATTCCTCTACAAAAATAAAAGAAACTAATCCAATCAACTTTCCTAATCCAATCCATTCCACTAAACTAATTGGCAAACTTTAATTGATCAAACTAATTCAATTAGATAGCTTATAATTCAATATAACTAGAATCAGGCTTCCATTAATCAAGCTTGACTAACATAACTCATTAAACTAAGTGAATAATTTATAGTCATAATTCTTTTTCAAACCAGTAAAACACCCGCTAAGGTTATCATCCAACTCAAAGGTTATTTCAATTCACGATTACCACCAACAACCAACACATTTAACAACACTACACTACAATAATCAACTACTACAACATCTAATAACACTTATAATTCAACTGACACAACAACATTAGAGTTCCAACCAACAAGTAGCAACTATTCACAATACACAAGTTCTATCAATTACATCCATACACAATAATCAGTTTGATAATCATATTCTGAACTTAAATTGGAATAAAATCCAATTCACCAAAGGATTGGAAAGGGTAGTACCTCATTGACCAAAGAGAGGAAGAAGCAGGGGAGTACAAGCACCGGTGGGGGAGGAACCATGACGACGACGCAAGATGGAGCAGCACAACGGCAGTGAACGACCAGCCCCACGCGCAAGCAACAGCAGCGGCGGAGGAAAAGAAACACCAGCAGCAGCACCACGAGAGAAAAAGAAAACGCGAACAGGGGAGGGGAAAACTGACCGGCGGCACCACCGATTCAATGCAACAGCAACACCGGCGTAACAACAACACCGGTGCAACAGCGGCGGAGCAAAGGGGAAGGATAGTTCCGGCGAGGAGGGGAGTGACGCGGCAGCAGGTGAAAGAGAGAAAGAGGTCGGGGTTTCACCGGGAGAGGAGAGAGAATTTGATTTTTGGGGTTTTGGGTTTTCCACGTGATAGAGTAACAGTATAAGGGGGTGGGTTTTGGTTTATCATTAAACCGACAAAGGGTTTTATGGGTTTCCAAATAAAGCAACCGGATAAGAATGAAAATGTATACGGACTTTGGTTTTGTATTTGGCAAAATACCATTCAACTCATTTAAATATTTAAAACCCAAAATATATTTAATAATAATAACTTCCAAAATTAAATAAATAATTATATTACAAACACGACAAATAAAATCATACTCCAACCCAAATAAAATAAGAAAATCCGACACATAATTAACTTAATAAATATAATTAACATTTAATAAATGCCATTAAAAATAAGCCTGTTACAGCATGTGTTTGCTTTATATTGAAAGAGTGGGGAATTCAAAAGAAAATATTTTCTTTGACTTTAGATAATGCATCATCAAATGATGTGTTTGTTGAACATCTTAAAGATGAACTTGACTTAGTTTGTAATGGGGTTTTTTTCATGTGAGATGTTGCGCACACATTCTGAATTTAATAGTTCAAGATAGTTTAAAAGAAATTGATGTTGCTGTGATTAGGTGAGGGAGACCGTGAAATATTGTAAGGGTTCTCAAGGAAGAAAACAGAAATTTTTTACTTGTGTGTCTCATGTTGAACTTGATTCTTCTAAAGGCTTAAAGCAAGATGTTCCCACTAGATGGAACTCGACCTAGTTCATGCTAGAGACTGCTTTGTACTATAAAAAGGCCTTAATCCATTTGAAAAAGATTGATGCCAATTATGTTCATTGTCCAACTTTAAAAGAGTGGGATAGATTTGAGAAAATATGCAAGTTTCCAAAGGTTTTTAATGAAGCTACTCTTGCTTTTTCTGGGACTAAATACCCTACAGCTAATCTTTTTTCTTCCTAAATGTACTAAAGGTTAGATTGTTGTTAAAGCGTGAAATGGAAAAGAAGGATCATTTTATGAGATTAATGGCTGCTAAGATGTATGAGAAATTTGATAAGTATTGGTCCACTTTTGGTACTTTCATGGCTGTTGCGGTGGTGTTGGATCCACGTTATAAGTTGGAGTTTATTGAGTGGGGCTGTAAAAAGGTGAGGGATCTATATGAGACATATGCTGCCATTTGCACTTCAAGTACCAATAATGTTGTTACTTTATTTTTTTTACAAGTCTTAGATTTTGTTTTTGGGTTGACATAAACATGCATGCTTTTGCATAATGAAACCATCTTATTTGTCAAGTTCTTTTCTGTAATTTGGTGTTAGTAAGTTGTTAGTGGAGCAGTTAGATATATAATTACTAAGATTATGAATTTATGATAAACCTAATTATGAATTAATGACAAACCTGATCCATGTTGGTTACACTACACTCTACAAGAGTCTACAGTAGCAGAAACAAGGGTGGAATGGACTGAGGATTGAGGTTTGCTAGTTAATATGAGTAGTAAGTTAATTTGTTAATTTGTTATCTACACTCTACACTCCATCTTATGTTAATATGAGCAGTAAGTTTATATGAGCAGTAAGTTAATATGAGCAGTAAGTTAATATGTTTATATGAGCAGTAAGTTAATATGAGCAGTAAGTTAACATGTTTATATGAGCAGTGGAACATCTTATGTTTATATGAGCAGTGGACCATCTTATGTTTATCTAAGTATTATCTAAGTTTATATGATCTAAATTTAGTTTATGTAAGCTAATTTCAGTTTATATATTTTGAGTATTATGTAAGTTTGTTATCTAAGTTTATATGATCCTTTAACTTATGTCTTCGTGTCTTGTGCTTTAGGACTTCGATGAGTTCTCGACTAAGAAAGCAACTATGACTAACAATGATTACTTGGATATGTATCTTGAAGACGCTCTTCTCCTGCGTACTACTAATTTGGATGTTCTCATGTACTGGAGGAACAATTCTGCCAGTTACCCTCCTTTGGCACTTATGTCAAAAGACATTCTTACTGTCCCCGTATCCACAGTGGCTTATGAATCAGCCTTTAGCATTGGGGGTCACGTTCTTGACAACTATAGAAGTTCTTTGAAGCCTTCTACCGTTGAAGCTATCATCTGTCTTAGGGATTGGACATTTGGAGAAGGTAAAATATTGAGACACTTATAAATTATAATTACTTATTTCTTTTAACTCATAGTCCTTGAATCTTTGATTAATTAATTAATTTTTTGTATTGTAGCACATATGGATCCTCAACTTGAGAACTTGTGTGCGAGTGTGATGAATCTAAAGGTGGACAATGCGATGGATGATACGCCAATCTCGAGTCCGACAATGTGCTCCGATTTTGATGGAAGTAGTTCTAAGAAATGAGAAATCTGCCTCGATTATGCATGTCAGCATGTGTGAACTTTAGTTTGGAACTTTGGATTATGTTACTTGTTAATTGTTAGAACTTAGAACTTTGAACTTTGCTCTTGGTTGTGATGTGTTGGAACTTTGAACTATCTTTAATTTATTTTGTGGTCTGTAAAAATTAATGTGGGATGTAATTTGAATTTAGATTTTGGATGCTCAATGATCATGGTTTGTAAAATTAGGTTGTAAGTAGGTTACAATCGGGTTAAGAGATTGGGGTCAACCTAAAAATTTCAGGTCAAAAAACAGGTTTAGTTAACCCGATTTGATATTTTGTCGCAAAAAAAAAAAATTAGGTCAAAAAGATCAGGTCAGGTCAACCCGAAAAAAAAACAGATCATGTTAGGTTTCAACGAATTGACCCGAATAATAAACAGATCAGGTTAGGGTTGGGGGTTAGCTGACCCGTTTAGGTATGACTCGAACACGAACACGAACACGACACGACCTGATATGTTTACCGGCCCTAAATGCAACCCCCGTTTATGCCCTCCTTCTCTTTCCATCTCCTTATTCTTATCATCACCATCGTCTTCATTCTAAAACACCAAATTCGTTCGTAGAAGCTCTGATTCGACTCAACCTCCTATTTTTTACGGTTTTTAGTTCAATTTTCGCTCGCATTTTGCCCCACTCTTCCCTAATTTTTTTTTCCGATTTATGATTGATTTTATTTGAAAACTGGAACCCTAGAAATCGAATTAGTGCTTCTCGATTTTACCTCTTTTTGTGTGAATTTCTTGATTGTTTGTGTTTGTTTTTTAATGGTGATAGCTATCTGTGCCGCGATTGATGGTTAGAATATTGCTATTTTCTTCAATTTTTCATCTTTCCTTTTGCAAAATTCATTTAAGATTTGATGGTTTATATAATTAGTTGAACTGTGAAACTGAGGTTTTCTTTATTTCTCCAGAGTTCCACCACTACCACTAGATGATCTGTCGTCTGTTGAACAGTGAATATGAGGTAATCTTTATTTTTCTTTCTCTTTGATGGTTTATATAATTAGTTGAAAATTGGACATGAAATTTGATGGTTTAGTTGGATATTGGATGTGTGAATTTTGATTGTTTAAGTGAAAATTGGTGTATGAGTTTTGATGGTTTGAGTGAAAATTGGGTGTGAGTTTTGAAGGTTTAGTTAAAAATTGGATGTGTAAAATTTGATGGTCTAGTGAAATTGAACATGTAACAGAAACATGATTTTATTCTGATATCAAAACCTTATACAACATACTTAGCAGTTTTATGACCTTATACATCACTAGTTGTACCCCTTTACCTTTTAATCTGATATCGATCTTTAGAGACACTGGAAATGATTTATGTTGATTGGTGCACATGTTATAAATGTGGAGAGAAACCAAGCTTATGCAGTTGACTGTGCTCATCCCGGATCAAATGTGAATAGCTCATAAGTGTTTACTTTTTTTCTGTTTGATAATAACTACAGACTCTTCCTCTCATCAAGGAGCTCAGATACAATGTATTCTAGTTATTTCGGGTCATAAAGCACAAAGATTACTTCGTAGCTGGTTATAGAGTGAGATGAAACTTGTTCTCTATTTTTATTTCTGTACAGTGAAAAGGAAGATGATTGAACATAAAATTAGAAGTTCAGCATGCCTTAGTTGTCATGGAACAGTTGCTTGTTTACTGATTGCTTTATGTACCCTCCTTAATTCTGAGCATACCTTTTTCAGGTAGTTTTATTATCCAAATAAGCTTTTGATTACTCCTAATTCAATTAGAGTGTTTGATTAATGTTAGCATTACCCACATACGCTTTTGAAAGCTAACATAGCCCGCACATAAGCTTCTAAAGGTTGCTATATCTGACCATATCTCATCTGTCTAATTGGGCATAAGCTTCTGAAGGTTGCTATATTTGACCATATCTCATCTGTCTAATTGGTTTCTAATGAATTCTCTGCCCACCCTCTCTCTCTATTCTCCTCTATATTACGCTAATTTGTTTGTTTGGCACTAAAACAGAAAACCCAGTGCCTATGGAGGAGCAAAAGCTGGCTACTTGTTGTTGTCATTCGATTCGTAGCTCATAGAGTATATACATGATGCGGATATTGTTTTTTGGAATGATATGAATTTATTGTCCCTTGTTTAATTAGGAGATTGATTATGTTCATCAATTCGATGTAGTAGTAATTTAGTTCGCCTTGTATAGTTGGATAACATGCTTACATGAACCCCGCACAGAATTATCGTCGGTTGTTCATTGCAATATCTACTAGTCTTAGGCTTATTAGGATCTGACATGCTTACATGAACCCGACCGCTGGTAATTTCGCTTAGTCTGCTTAATTTAGTACTCGTTAGGATTATATTTAACATTTCGTTGTCTGTATTTGTGTTACTACATGCTAATGCCTATTCTGAGTTAAAGGGAGCTCTTAAGTCTTGGGTGGCTAATGGTTTCACTTAATCCATGCCAATTGAGGGGCTTGCGCATACATTCGTGATAACATTTATTTTTAATCTATGAACCCTTACCTTGTGTGCAGTTATGAATCAAATGGTAAATCTTTATTGTTTATATCTTCTTAATATGTCAATGTGGAAATTCATCTGGTTATCTCTGTTGTTCCCAATGTAACTTTGACTCTTGGTAATATATGAATCATGAAACATTTATGACTTGTTCAGGCACATAGCACATTACTTGTTTGACAGTTTTTGTGTGTTAATAGGCTTCTACTCTTTATGTATACATTACTATATTACTTCTGATGGTTGGTTACTCTAGAATTACCGTCATTCCTTCTTTTGTTCACCTCCTGATTGAAGTCAGATTATTTGGCGTGTTAAGATGGTGTTTTAAAGATTTTGCTTCTAAGATTGTTTCCTGTATTTGTATATATGTAGTTAAAGAACTAATGATTATAGTTGTATTATATAGATTCTATTTGATCATGGTTAAAAAACTTTTTATTAATTTATTTGCATTGTATAAAATATACTACCTCTGTTTTTTTTAGTTGCAACATTTGATTATTTTAATACACTCACCAAAAAGTCAAATGTTGCAACTAAAAAAAACAGAAGAAGTATATACATATATATTTGATTTAGTCTTTGTTTGGCTATTGCTAGCTGGTTGTGTAATATGTGGCTGCTAATGTGCTGGGCTGCTACCTGCAGCCGCGGAACTATTAAGGGTCTTGGGTGGCACAGGCCCCACCAAAAAAATCAGTTTTCCTTTTTTTTTAACATTCGGTAAATTTTACACAAGATAAAACTAATACCCGCGCTATGAGTTCTTACAAAGCAACTTTGCTCCAGTGGTAATCCAAGCATGCGAGTAGTACTCTGGTTCGCGTGTTCAAATCCATGTATTGCCAATTCTAGCTCTTTTTTTTTCTTTTTCTTTCTTCTTTGCTTTTTGTTTGTTTATCTTATTTTTTACTTACTTCTTTCTCTTTTCTCTTTTACCATTTTTTTCTTTTCTATATTAGATTTTCGTTTCATTATCTTGAATAGTATCCATCTGTCTTAATTTTAGTTCTAATCTTAACCATTTTTTTGTGATATAATAATTACTCACCTTCCGTTTTCAAATAAATTCAATAATTTGACTTTGTACACTATTGTTATATTAAGTATAATCAATATTAATTTACAAATGCTTAAAAATAATTTTACTATATAAAATTTTGAATTTATCTCTGCTATTTACATTTACCAAATTTATATCAACTTTTTAAAAATTTGAGGAACAAATAATTGATTAAGATATTAAAGGTAAGAATCGTGTCTGTTGATGAGTGTAAAAGTCAATCTGTTGAATTTACTAAAAAAGGAGATAACATTAAAATACCGATATAATGAAGGTATATTTATCTCTGCTATTTACATTTACCAAATATATGTTATTATGATTTTACTTGGTTTAGTTAGGACCCCCCAAATTCAAAATCCTAGATCCGCCCCTGGCTACCTGGCTGATTATGCGAATTATATTGACTATTATTTTTCTGTTTACAGGATAAGAGATAAAAGGAGAAAGGTAGATACAAGGATGGCAGGAAGGGCATAGATTGAAGTTCTTTTGGACTGATTTTGGACAAATAAATTAAATACTATATAGGTTTTAGATTGCTTGAACTATTAGTTCTTTTTGGAGATTCAATAGTTTTCTGAATTGATGTATTTATATTATAACAATGGTTTTTGTCATTAGAATGATTATTATGGATATTTTATTTTAATAATAAGTAAAACTTAATTTGAAATAAATGTTTTCTTTCTGTAGTATGATATTTTGGTACAATATTTTCATTTTAATGAGCTACTAAATAAACGCGTATGAAATTGTTGTTATAAGATCACATTAAAGTGCCACAATAGTTGTATCAAGAAATGTTGCTATAGACTCACATAAAAATGTCACAGTAGTGTAGCAAGAAATGTTGCTTTAGACTCATGCAAAAGTGTCGCAATTGTTGTATTAAGAAATGTTGCTATAGACTACAAAAGTGTTGCAATATTATAGCAATAAACGTTGTCATAGACTGTTGATAGTGTTGCTATAGATAATAAGAGTGTTGCCTAAACACTAATAATGTTGCTTTAAATCCTAAATAATTGTTACTAATGCTTAATATATAATTGTCACCTTAGATATAATAAAACTGTTGGCAAAAGTTAAAAATTATTGCCTAAAAAAGCGTTGTTAAAGATAACTATGGCAGGAGTTTTATAAAGTTGTTGTCTAAGGCATCATAACTGTTGCCATAGAGTTATAGCAGCGCCACCTATTGGCAACACCATATAAGCTGCTGCTATAGCCTATAGGTCTATGGCAACCTTAAATGGATCTTTGCAACACATTTAGGCCGTTGCTATTGCCCTATTTTATAGTAGTGGTAGTTTAGATCAATGAAGCACTGTTTTGAGAGAATTCGTTTTTTTTTCAAAGAGAAATTTTATTAATTGAAGGCCAAACGACATCTACAATAGGTATTAAAGAAAAATAAGATACAATTAAATAAGACTAAATTAAATTCGTTTCGAAGAAACTACAATGAACCAGATCGAGTAATACAGCGCAGTCCCCTTGTATTTGCTGAATCAAGCAGCTATTGATGAGGAAGTCTATCATTCTGATATAATTTGGGAAGAACATTCTTGATCGAGTCAGGTTGACCGCGTTTGAGATTCCAATACCTTCATGTTGAGTCTCGAACTTCAACCAATGAGAATAATTTCTCATACCTAAAAACAAAAGAACCATACTCACAACTCCCATAGGGGAGAATGAGATTTCCAAAACAGAAACTAAAAACCCCATAACAGGGTTTGTGAAAATCTCATAAAGAGAGACTAATTTATTAAACAAAACAAGAAAATGAACTAAAAACTGAAAATAAAAGGGGAAAAGGGGCTTACCATGGATGAAATTATCCATGGCAGTCCCTAATTGATGAACAAGGGGTAGGGGAGGCTAGGGTTTGAGATAGAGAAAAAGAGAGAGGGAAGTGAGGTCTTAGTTGGTTGTGGTTTGATTTGGACGGCTAGGAATCGAGAGAATTCGTTTCTTTGTTAACCTTTTCAAGTCAAAAAAATAATATTCCTTCCATGAAGATTTGGAAAAAGGTAGGCAAACATTGAAAAAATGACACAAAATTTGATAAAATAGTACGTATAACTCCAAATATGACGCTGATTATTCAAATCGACTGTGCATTGCACACTAACATCCTACTCAGAGTTTATCTTAATTTAGGTTTAATCAACATATAACTTATACACCACAAAATTCTAGATCGGTGGGTCTTGAAAGTCTTGCCTCTTCGTTTTTACGTCATTTTTTTTTTTTTTTTTTTTTTTTTTTTGATAAAGCATAGATAAGTTTTTACGTCATTAACAAAGGTTCTTCGAGAAAAGATTTAATAATATCACCATTCACTATGGTCTTTGAAGGGGTTATATTTAACATGCTTGTATTAACTTGTGGAGAATGGGTCCAGCAGAGTGTTTTTTTTAACATTAACAAAAGAAAAACAAACATATAGCTTCACAACTATAGAAAAAGATAATATTAGTTCATAACAAGCTCTGTAATTTAAGTTTTTGGTACTAAGCATTTTATATAATCTGTTTATGGGTAGTACCCAAGTTTGATAGTGGACACATGACATATATGTGCACCAGTACTATACAAAGATGCAACTGTTATATGACGATTTAGATCAGATTCTTGGGCAGTCCGACAGCATTAGCATTGCTGACGGCCACCTAATAGGACAAAATAAATAGGGGAATCTTCCCTAAGTCAGGCTCATCACAACCATACATGTGGAGAAGGATTAGCTACAGTACTACTATAAATAGCCATTTGGTACTAATCTGCAGGTTGATTATGAACACGCTTACTCTCTCTCTAAATCCTTCACGGACAATATCTAACTTGATCGTCGGAGGGGGTTTCCTTACGTCTCCCCTGAAGGTAGTTTATGTTTGCTTCCTTGCAGCTATTCACTAGCGGTCGCCCACTACACTCTTGGTGGACTTATTTGAAACCCGACAGTCGTTTCATTACCAAAACAATTTGTTATACCACATCAAGTATTATATATCAAGTACGCTACTTGTTAGTTGTGAGTTATCACATTTTATTTGGTCTGTGAAACATTATATTGTAATAGCTACATTAGTTGCCAATAGAGTGGCTGAGTTAGTAGTATTATTTGTTGGAGTTTATAGTAGAAACTTTAAGTTTGCTTCAAAAGAATATGAAGAGTCAATTTTTCCTTTTGTCCCACATTGAAAGAATATAAGGGAAGAGTAAGGTTTATAACCATTACTTTTCCTTTACCCTTTGAGTTGAGTAGCAATGAGGCTTTTAGTGAGTAAGTGGTGATGTGTGGTTGCCACACGCGCGCCGCCGCCCGCCCAGATCGGGCCTTGGGCCTTGGGAAATAAACTTAACTTCCCATGATGTGACCGTTTTTCCCCACGATTTCAGCCATGTTCTGATTTCATTTTGGTTTTCCTCTCCCTATATATACAAGTGTTCTGGGATTCTCTGAAATACACAGAAACACAATTACATCTTCTCTCTTTATTTCTCCTCCCTTTTTCTGGGCAATACTCAAGATCGTTCTCAATCTGTTTTTCTGTCAACACCGGAAACGCAGAGACCGTGTATCCCTGGAGGTTGATTGCTGTGAGTCCGTGTGTTGTTGCGGGGCAAATTCAACTTTAGGGCAGTGATGTTCTCACGCCACGATTGTCAGTGAAGTATATCAATTTAGTTACCAGTTTTCGTTCCTACATTATTCACTTCAAATATCTCAAATCCGGTGTTCAGTTTCAAGGTTGACGTAGGCACTTAGGGTATGAGATTCTTTACCCTTCCCCCGCCCTCAAATGGCTTAGGACTTAATTAACTGGGTCAAGATTACCCTAGCACTCGCAGTAGGGCTCTAGCAAGCTCATAAGTCGTCCGAATAATTTTACATAACAAGTTAAGTGAACGAAGAAGATAATGATCCATATATATAAGTAATATAACAAATGTTCCTTCCTTTTATTTTCGTTGAACAAGTCAAACTATTTACCCCAAATCATTGCATAAATTAAAATGGCTGGCTAAGTCAAATTTCAACACTTCTGAACGTATCTAAAATATCTCCATTCCTATCTTAATTAGTATACAAGTAAGCAAGTAGCAAAACCAGTAAACATCTTCTCCAAATGACCTCCCTTAGATTTTTCTATATAAACCCATATACAAGTGTCTAATTTCCTCATCCCATACATTATAGGAATTGCTTGCTTTAACATACTCCTAATTAAAATGTCTTCTTTTGGACCAATCTTTGCCATACTCATGGCATTAGCTTGTATGTCAAGCACCCTAGTTGTGGCTCAAAACTGCGGTTGTGCCTCTAATTTATGTTGTAGCCAATTTGGTTTCTGCGGCTCCACAGACGCCTACTGCGGCGAGGGGTGCAGACAAGGTCCATGTAAATCATCGACGCCGAGTAGTGGTGGTTCAGTGTCGAGTTTGGTGACCGATGCGTTCTTTAATAGGATCATTAACCAAGCAAGCGCTAGCTGTGCTGGTAAGAGATTCTACACCAGGGCTGCTTTTTTGAGTGCTCTCAGATTTTATCCTCAGTTTGGCAGTGGAACCTCCGATGTCGTTAAGCGTGAAATTGCTGCATTCTTTGCCCATGTCACCCATGAAACTGGACGTAAGTGTTATCTTTATATGTTGTTGCCTGCTTTTGAGTTATACTTACTATTTATTGAATGAGTTTTATTGCCAATTGAATACTCCTTTCATCTTAAATTGATTGTCACATTATTAGGCCCGGGCTATGCCTCGAGTAAGGAAAATTTTTATTTATTAATATTATACTTTGAAATGATAACACTAAATATCACTTAGTCTAGTGGTTAAGACTTAAGTATATAAACTTAAAGTCAAGGGATCGAACCCTACACTATGCGATTTTTTTTATTGTATGTGGATTACATAAATTTATGGTGAAGATTAGAAAGAATATAAAGAAAAGGAAATGTTGCAACTAAATTGGAACAGGGAAAAATAGAAAGTGTTGTAAGTAAAAGAGGATAGAGGGAGTACTATATATATATATATATATATATATATATATATATATATATATATATATATATATATATATATATATATATATATATAAATAGAAGTGAGTTCATATGAAAATGCATACTTACATGAGAAATAAGAATGGGTTTTACGCGCTATAACTCTAATGAACAAGTGATGTAACTCTAATGAAAAAATGATGTAACTCCAAAAAAGAATATTAGAAGAAAAAAAATTCAAAAAAAAAAATAATTTTGGGCTCAAATTTTTTCGGAGGTGCAACTCTAATGAACAAGTGTTGTAACTCTAATCCAATCGTGTGGTTGAGATTCATTCTCATTTCTCATGTAAAGAGCATTCTCATGTGATCTCGCCTATATATATATATATATATATATATATATATATATAGGAAAGTTGTGTTTTATAAGATTAATGGCTCGTTTGGTAGTCGTTAATATATATATGGTGGTAATAGAAATAAATTTTAAGTATAATGTTACAATAGAAGTACCCTTAAAATCTCCATGGGGAGGCAATTTCAATCCCCAAGTTTGTATTTTTTTTTTTCTCCATGGGGAAGCATTCTCACCTTATGTTTTTCCTCCAAGGAGAAGCAATTTTCATTACCACCATTACAACCTACAAGGTGGTATTGAATGGGAATGAAAATTTAAGAAGAAAAGTGGACAATTCACGATAAATAGCATTACCATGAGAATGAACAATAATTTTCTTCACAAATTTACGTATAAATTCATCTCCATTACCATTATTTATAACCAACTACTAAATGGGTCGTAAAAGTAATAAATAGTTGACAAACATACACGAATCAAACTCGACTTGTTGCCTGTTGGACTCGATTCAGAGGTCCATAGGATATCTAATTACAGATATATCATACTAATGCGAAGATATTGCACGTCTTTACTCTCGTATTCAGAAAAATAATAAACTGCAAGTATGCTGCTTCATAGTGCACAAGATTTTCTTAGCTCATTCGAAACATTATAATTACTTTATTGGTTACAGAATAGTAAGAGTAATATTTATTGAACTTGCTTCTTGTAGATTTTTGCTACATAGAGGAGATTGCAAAATCAACCTATTGTCAGTCGAGTGCAGCATTTCCATGCAACCCAAATAAGCAATACTACGGCAGGGGGCCTCTTCAGATCACATGGAACTACAACTACATACCAGCTGGTCGAAGCATTGGATTTGATGGTCTGAATGCACCAGAAACAGTTGCCAACAATGCCGTGACTGCATTCCGGACAGCCTTCTGGTTTTGGATGAACAATGTCCACTCTCTTATCGTCTCCGGCCAAGGGTTCGGGTCCACCATTCGCGCTATCAATGGAATCGAATGTAATGGTGGTAACTCTCCTGCTGTTAATGCTCGAATTGGGTACTATACTCAGTACTGTAATCAGCTTGGTGTTTCACCTGGGAATAGCCTCTCTTGCTAGTGGCTGGTTTTCATGGTCATATATAGTTTACAAGTCTTATTCCAAAGAAAATAAAGAGAATCATGTAAACTGAGGAGTTCAGTTCAATTCTCATGTAACTTGCTACTTTGGACAAGCACTAAGTTTAAAGTTTAAAGTTGGCTAGCAGGCTTTGATTTCTTAGCCATAAAGGAATGAAAGATGTTTTCTATTTTGTCGCAAATAATTGGTTTTCTTACATCTTTCTATGACAATATGTACTCCTACTACATGAATAATATGAATTATCCCATCTACGTCACTGCGCTTAGTCCCTCATCTATATAAACCCAAAAAAAAAGGCTTCTAATAAAAAGGATGCCTACAAATTGAACTATAACAGTTTTACAGTGTGTCAATAATATAATAACATACATTTTATATATAGTGTCAAAATTGTAAAAAATTAAATAAACATCATATATTATTGTCATGTTCTTTTTACATGTACAACATCAAAAAGAACATTGTATGTCAAAATTGTTAATTAGACCAAATAGTGCACATGCCAAAAAAACATCATTCTTCTTGAACACAAAAGCCATAACATTGAAAACTTGTTTGTCAAAAATAAAAACACAAAAGAAAAAACTTTGATAACTGTCATTGAGTTTGTCCTTGCGTGAGTTTAGGATTTTATTTTTTTTGGAAACTCCAGGTTGTTGTTTTAACTAATCTATGCGTGATATCAGCACCAATTTTATGAGGATGTTTTTTATTTTTTTATGCAATAAATGAATTTTGAGTTTTGTAATTAAATATTTGCATTTTGGGACAAGCGCACAGAGAGGCAAAAAACTTGTATCTCGCACTTAGCTTATTTTTAATTATAATCCGAACTTATTGGTTTCATTGTTATGAATATGAGCTATCACGTTTTTGTATACTCTACTTATTTTGGCGCCAATCATATGGTCTTAACAAGTGATTTTTAAATTTTCATATTTTCTTAACAACAAAATAGCTTGAAATAGTGATAACAATGACATTTATAATAATAACAACAACATTAATAATGATCACCAATATTAATAATTAATAAGTACAACAACAATAATAATCCTTTTGAAAAATGTACTAGTAAATAGTAGTATTAATAGTAATAGTAATAAAAATCGTATAAAGAAGTAGTACTAATAATAATAATAATAATGATAATAATAATAATAATGATAATAATAATAATAATTACTACTACTACTATTACTACTACTACTACTACTACTACCACTACTACTGCTACTACTACTGCTACCACTACTACTACTACTACTACTACTACTACTACTACTACCACTACTATCGCTTATCGCTATCGCTATCGCTCTCATATCGCTTCTATCGCTATCAGCATCGCTATCAAGTATCGCTATCGCTATCGCTATCGCTATCGCTATCTATCGCTCTCCGCCGCCGCTACTATCAGCTATCGCTAATGCTACCGCTATCGCTATCGCTATCGCTATCCGCTACCGCTACCGCTATCGCTATCGCATTTCATCGCTATCGCTATCGCTATCGCTATCGCTATCGCTATTATCGCTATCGCTATCGCTACAACCACTACCACTACCACTCTCGCTTCGCTATCGCTATCGCTTCGCCGCTATCGCCATCGCTTCGCTATCGCTATCGCTATCGCTATTTTCGCCATCGCTTCGCTACTTCGCCATCGCTATCGCTATCACATCGCTATCGCTATCGCTATCGCTATCGCCACATCGTTATCGCTACTACTACTCCTACTTCTACTACCACTTCTACTACTACTACTACTACTACTACTACTACTACTACTACTACTACCACTACTACTACCACTTCTACTACTACTACCACTACTACTACTCCTACTACTACTACACTACTGGTACTGCTACTACTACTACTACTACTGCTGTTACTACTACTGCTACTACTACTACTCGATATCATATCGCTAGTAGTAGTAGTAGTAACGAGCGATAGGCAAAGAATAACAACAACATCGGCAATAGCGGCGGCAGGAGGAGCAGCAGGAGGAGGAGGAGCAGCAGCAGCAGCAGGAGGAGGAGCAGCAGCAGGAGGAGGAGGAGCAGCGAGCAAGAGAGAGCGGCGGCAAGCGGCAGCAAAGCGCGGCGGCGGCGGCGGCGGCAAAGAACAACAAATAGAGCGGGGAGTAAGCGGCAGAGAGCGAGTAGAAGCAAAGAAGCAACGAGTAGTAGCAGCAGTAGGAGCAGCAGCGGGAGCAGCAGGAGCAGCAGCTAGGGCTGTTTAGAGTGCGATCTGGACCGCACCAAACCGCAACCCAAACCGTTTTTTCGCGGTTTGGGTTGGTTTGCGGTTTCAAAATAGCGGTTTAGGTAATGATTTCAAGCAAACCGCGGTTTGCGATTTGGGTTGGGTTTTAATTTTTGTAAACCGAAACCGCACCGTAAACCGCAATTTTATATGATTTTTTTTTAAAAAAAAAATTATCTATTTTTTTTAAAATACTCTTGACAAGGTGGCATACAAGTATAGAACTGAAAAAAGAAGTTTGAGGTAAAGAACTTGGACACTTTTGATAAATTATTATTTATGTTTAATTATGAAGTCAACTTCATATTTATTTGGAATCTTTATATTTATTAACAAATTTTTTGTTTACTCTTAGATAACAAAATTAATATCGCGGAGGAAAAAATGGTTAAACCGCAAACCAAACTGCACCAAACTGTTTTGCGCGGGGTGGTTTGGGCAAAAGTGTGGTGCGGTTTGAGTTGGGAAAATATCAAACCGTATATTTGCGGATTGGGTTGAGTTACATCCCAAACCGCACCAACCCAAACCGCGAACACCCCTAGCAGCAGCAGCAGCAGTAGCAGTAGCAGTAGTAATAGTAGTAGTAGTAGAAGTAGTAGTAGTAGCAGTAGTAGTAGTAGCAATGAGGAAGCAGCAGCGCTGATAACGAGGTGAGCGGCGATGAAGCGATGAGCGATGAGCGAAGAAGTAGCAGCAGCAGCGAGCGGCGCGAAGCTTGATAGCGATGCGCAAGCAGCGGTAGAAGCGATAGAAGAAGCGTAGTAGTGACGATAGTAGCGTAGTAGCAGTAGTAATAGCAGTAGTAGTAGTAGTAGTAGTAGTAAGTAGCAGATAGTAGTAGCGTGAGTAGCGATAATAGTAGTACCCGATGAGCTGAAGCATGATGAGAAACAAAGAGATGACAGCGGTAGCAATAGTAGTAGCAATAGTAGATAGTTAGCTTGATAGTAGTAGTAGTAGCCGAGTAGTAGTAGTAGCATCAATAGTAGTAGTAGTAGTAGTAGTAGTAGTAGTAGTAGTAGTAGTAGTAGTAGTAGTAGTAGTAGTAGTAGTAGTAGTAGTAGTAGTAATAGTAATATCATAGATCAACTTTTAAGCATCTTAATTAAAACTTAATTATGCTTCATTGACTTTGATTATATGATGATTTATATATGGTATTATTTTGAGAAATGTGAGTTTGTGTTTTTTCAGAAATAAATTTTATTACTGAAATATTTTATTTTATTTCTAAAATATAATTTGAGTGGTATTTAGTTATAAGTGAGTATTAAATTTTATTTAATTATAAAAAAAATTGAACCTTCTTTCCTCTGTGTTTCTTCTTCTCGTGGCTTCATTAGATTTCTAGAGAAATCTATAATCTTCAAATTGTCCTTTTATAAATCTTTACAAGTCATATTACCCAAAGGGATGAAGAGCTTTTGGAACCCCCAAACTCATTTCTCTTTCTCTCTCGCATCCTCCTCCTCGCTTAGTCTCTCTCCTCTTCATCTGTGGTGTCGCGTGGTGGTGTCGCTGCAAGATGTGCAACTGTCGGTGATCTCTCCACCAGTGCTGGTCTTGACGTTATTGTCGTTCAGGTGAAGCTGTTGCTTCCCTTCATCTGTATTTGCTTCCCTCGTCTCCTCTATTCTTAAACTCTGTATTTTGCGGTCGTTGTTTAGTGCTGCATGTTGGCGGTTGCTGGTGGTTCTGTCCAGGGCCGGCCATTTAGGGGAGCACCCTGAGAGACGGCTCAGGGCCCCCCGATTTATGGGGCCTCGGAATCTATGGGGCTCACTAATTTTTGCAATATATCCTAGTCTGCGTAATCTTGTATCAGGTAAATGGGTTGTGGTGTAGTGGCAAAGATTACATCTCCCACATTAGAAGTTGCAGGATCGATTCTTCACATGGGTTTTTTTTGGAACAAATTATTTGCATTTTATTGCTTGTGCTGTTGTGCGTCTCTTTTTCTTCCCCCAAGAAGTCATGGTTCATAACTGGTATTATATTTACAAGAAGTCATCAATACCCAACAATTTAATTTCATCTATGCAGTATTTGGTGGTTCCTATTTTCAATAAATCAAATTATTTTAATCCTTAATGTTAATTTTACTCTCTTTCTCTCACATACCTCTTGGTCTCCTTCCACCTCCCTCTCCTTGACACCATTCCATTCTTTCCTTTTTCTCTCTTTCTTGTTAATTTTGTTTAAATTGCTACTGCTTGTCTATATGGTTTGGTTTTTGATTGATTTTGTAAGGGTTTTCTACATGCTCTAATTATTTATTTAATTGTTAGTCCATCAATTGAAATGATGGATTTGTTGTTAAGAATACAATTCACTGATATTACCTTGTGAACTAATTTTCAGATTTATGATCTCAACATAAAATACTTGTGTTTGATGCTAATGGTTTGTATATTTGCTTTGTAATAGTTTTGACTATTCTAGTATATTAATCAAATTTTCATAATGTTCATGTGAGAATTTGATGTTTAAGTATATCTCTTGGTCTATGGTTAAATAAAAAATAAAGGATAACTTTTATACATTATTGGAGGGCTAAGGGGCCCCATTTATATTGTTCGCTCAGGGCCCCCAATTTCTTTGAGACGGCCCTGGTTCTGTCACCGCCTTTCAGTGATTCTGCTTTATTTTCCCTTTCCTCCTTGCTTCGCCATTCTACCGTTGTGTTGTCGGCACCGCCGAGTTTGTGGCAACTGTGAGCTGATGCTCCGGAGAGTTGTGGGTCGATGTTGTCGCCCTTGTTAAGCTCTGCCAGTTCTGATTTCTTTGGGAAGGTACAATTTTGGAGTTAGTTCTTACTCTTATTTCATTAATTGAAATATGATTCTATATGGTTTTAATTATCTAGACTTTCACTGGTATATGAGCTCTAAATCTTGTGTTGATTAGCAAAATGAATATCTAAAGATAAAAATTAAATCTTTACTCCTTGGTTAGTACATTTGTGTTTTAAAGCTTTGCAATACAAGTTTAGATCTTTTGTTAAGTCAGTTTATAAAAATCAGTTTTTAGAATATGAAGAAAGGGGATTAATTAGACTATAGATTCTTTTGTTGAGAAGTTTTAGTGTTGATGATGGAATTGGAAATAGGCATATGAGATTTAAGTGAACTAGTATCTATTTAAAGAATAGTAGTTGAATGAGATATAGTTTGACAATGGTTAACAATTATGCTATTGTTGTGAGGTGCATTTTGGTGGAATTCAAGTCTCATTAAAGGAGCAACATTATGGATTCTTAGTGAAGGAATGCGGATTAAGCGATATTTCAAGATGGGTATAAGGTACACATTGTCCTTCCACCTTATAACTAAACTGTATTTGCGACATTGCAAGTTACATGAATTTCATGATTTTTCTAAAAGGAAATGGACTTCTGACTTGAAATTGTATGGTTTTATGATTATAAAGTCCAACTTGTTATGAAATTGTAATTCTTAAGTACTAAGTCGGTCTGTTTTTTGAAATATATGATCTAACGCTAAGTATTTGATTATATGGAGTTTAGCATTGATTTCCTTATCATGATTTGAGATATATTATAAGTTTCAGTTATGCAAGATAGTTTTATTCGAATATTTAAAGTAAGTAAAAGTTATCCGATGATATCAACTTATATTATACTAAGTCAATCTGGTTACGTATTCAAGTATATTTTGGGTTCCGAGAACCAATAGTATGTGTTAATCAATGCCCGATAACTTAAGATGTTATATGAAAGTCATGGATATTGATTATAAGTTTTAAGCAAGAGTTGCCGATATATTTCTGAAGGTATATATATGTAAGTTATTCTAAACGATTTCATATACTCTGCAATAAGTGGTCGACTTTAATTCAATGGGATTGGTAAGCTTATGAAACTCAATTATGTCCTCACGAATACAATATTCTTATATATTAAAATAGTTGTCAACAAATGAAGTTACAAAGAGTTTGGTTTCTTCAAAACTACTAGGAATTCGAGTATGTTATGATAGATAAAATGTTGTGATTCATGTCTTTTACATAAATTTTGAGATAGGATTACGATACAAGTTTCTTTTGCTAATCAACCTTGAGAAATATGGATTTTACTTTTTCGGGATATGAGTTTGAAAGTTATGAGTCTAAATGTTTTGAATACAGTACAAGACCTCGGATTATATCCTACTATGAGGTGTAAGCTTGATATATTCTAGGTCACGAAAAGGTTAAGGTGAAGAATTTCAAGAGTAAGTGTTGCTCTGGAGATGGTAAGTACACTACACTTTATGATTCAAGATATATACTTTGGATCTTATGATAACTATTGAAGTTAGCAAATAAATCTTTTGGGATATTAGACAAAATGTGAATTGGTGAAGTTATAAAGTAAGCTTTATGATTATACTTTTGTAAGGAAGATAAGTTCATATATAATAAGTATATATCATTTACATGTATCTTTGGAGAATCTTGGAGTTGAGTTTTATAAAACGGACAAATCCATGTTGGGATGGTTGTAGGATAAATTGTTTATTTGAGGAGCTCTTTTGGAATTTAAGTTGTCATATTAGGAAGGTAAGTTGGGCAAATAGAGTGTATTATGGAAGTAAAACTGGATATGTGAAGTTGTAGCAGGGATATAATAGCTCAGGAAAGGAGTAATGAATCGAAGGAGTAGCAAATGGTGTAATAAAATTATAATATTAGGTTGTGAGTAATACTATATCCAATTTAGCAATTTTATATTATTAGTATTAAACTAGGCGAAATTGAAAAAGGCTATATATTTTACATTCTAAGTGGAAGAGGTAAATAATATAAAAATGGAAGGTCGGGGCGTATAGATCTTGTGCAATGAAGTCTTGGAAACTAGGCATATGATTTAATAATGATAGAAATATAGATCTAAGGTTAATTTGGATGTAAGTTTATATAGCTGGGATTACAAAGTTCAAACAAGTGATTGAGTCAGGAAAAAGGAATAAGGTTGGGAATATAAACAAGATTTATGTGACATTAAACTTGAGGTAATAAAGTTTTTTTCCAGATGTTATACTAGTTGAGTTACTAGAAGTTTGGAAGCTTAAACATGACGGGTTCAATCATTAAGATGTGGGATTAATTAGTAAGTCGTGTTGGAGGAAGCATCAACTATCATTATAAATATAAGTTAAAACTCAAGTAGCTATATATTCTTGTGTATCTAAATTACATAAACGGATCCTAAGATGTTGTACGTCGTAAGCTTTGGGTATATATATGATATGTACTTTAAAGACTATGGATATGCGCAACTTAGAATTTGATGCTACATTTTAACTTCATGACGGTTATTGGAAAAGGATAATGTTTTACTGAGGTATGACAAGGATATTATAATTAGCGTGATCAACGTAAGTATGAACATTAGATTTGCTCAGGTTATGAGTTGTGTAGGTTGTTTGATAAGATTTAAGCGAAAGGTGTTTCACAACATAGAATTTCGTAACAAAAGTATAAAGCGTATAAGACTTACATTCCAATTTGGGACTTTGATCGATAAGCTATATTTTGGACTATATTTCTAAAGTATGAAATTAAGTAATTTTTGTCAAATCGATTTTGTCAAAGCTTGATTTATGTTAAGTTGTCGGAAACTCTAAGTATACTATGTTTATTAAGTAATCCAAGTTTTGTTATTGTGTTATGAGATCTGAGTATATCATATTTAAGTACAATGAATTTGAATTTCGGAAAAATATGAAGTTATAAATTTTGTATTTTGATTCCGTTTCCGTAAGGGGAAGAAGCTGCTAGAGCAGTGATGAACAACATTCTGTATTCTGTATATCTGTATTCTGGGGACATGTCCTGAAAAGTCTTGCAAGCAGTACATAACGGAAGAGGGAGACGTCCCTTGTAAAAGTTTAGAGAATTCGCCTGGAAGGCAACTCTATTCGTGTTCTCTTCCCCAGTATAATCTGATTTCTTATGATTTCTGAAAGAAAATAGAATAAGTATTTGAAAACGAAAATGGTTTCATGCAAAGTTAGTTCAAACTTTATTATGGAGGTAATGTTTTACTCGCCCAAGTTTATGGAATTTATTCACTGAGTATAAGAATGATTTACTAAGAAAATCGTTAAGAACTCATGGATGGAGTTAGCTATGTTATACATAATTGGATTAAAGATTTTTATATTTGAAATACAGGAGTGGGAGATATTGTTATGTCATAGAGTATGTCAGACAGAATGGATTTTGGAATACCATATTCGATCTTATGGAATCCTTGTGAGGTCTCCTTAATGGAATGTGTATATTATTTATCTTGTGAGATACTTTTATTATTATTTAAAACGAGTAATATGAAAAGTTGTTTATAAGTATCTGTTATATTATTCTCTCATTATGATTTCTCTATATCTTGATTTCTAATATTCGTATGATAATCTTAAATCTGTAAACATGTTTTAAGCCACCAAAAATATCTTCTGGTTGGGCAGTGTGTACTCAGTTTCACAGATTTTGTTCTTGAAACCTGTCCTGGTGGGGGCAACATTCAATGTTAGATATTTTTGCAGGAAATGTTGAAGCTAACTCTAGTGTGATTAAAGGATCGTTATAAGAGATGATTGTTGGATGAGCTATGGTGGAGATTATAGTTTAATTCAAAGAATTCTTATGGTGTATTATTGTATTATTTCGGAGATCCGATTTGATCATTTCATGTAAATGTATTTAAACTCTGGAATAATTGTTGTTAGGTCATAATTCCACCGATTAATATTCATCTATGAAGGTTATTTTTCTGGTGCAAGATAATGTAATTTGAGGTTCATTAAGTGTTAATTGAGATTTGTGTATCTTAAGTGTGATTAGCTAGCAACTCGGAATTGCGGGTTGTGACAATAGCAACAGTAGTAGTACCTATAGTAGGAGCAGCAGCAACAGTAGTAGTAGTAGTAATCATAATAATAACATTACCAATAACTATAATAATCATAATAGCATTAGTAATAGTAATAATCATAAAAATCATCATAATAATGATGATACTAATAATAAAAATAAAAATAATAATAATAACAATAAGTTTTTGAATATAAGCATGATCTGATCTAATTTGAAATTATTTTTTCTATTTTGATCTTATCTTATTTGGTCTGATCTGATCTGAATTAAGTAAAATAAGCTGAACTAAACATAACCTCAGTAGGATGATATGAAATAATTGAGTTATGGTTGGAAAAAACAAAGGTTTTTGGCAATCGTGTGGTTAAACCTGTAACAACTCGCACTTTCGAGGTATTTGCTAATCACACTTAGCATCCATAAATCTCAATGAACACCAAATAAACTACAAGTTACATTCACTTAGCTTGCAGCAGAAATACAACCTATACTATAAAACTCGATCCTGGACTTGCGGGTTATGGCCCACAACACAACAACTTTAGAATAACCTTAGATTACATAATTACTCTGACTAGGATCTCAAAATATAATGCAATCAAATTTCGCTATGCCATTCTCACGAAAACCTCTAATTACACTTAAGTAGATCGATCATCTCCTCGCTTAGCCAAATATTTCAAGTTGATCTTCATGCCACACCTACAATTAAAAGAAGGTAATACAAAACAAACATAAACTAAAATGAGTAAAAAAATTATTAGTGTGTTTACTTCATCCCGTCCAAACATTTTATTTCGAAAAAACTTGTTTGAATTAGGTTTTAAAATTACTTGTTGTTGTAGCCTAAAAATCTACGGTTCCTTTATAGACACTTGGGCTCATCAGAGCCGTACATGTGTCCTCCCCTAATAAATCAAGGAAAAAGATTTATCCCTTGGGTTGTATTCAGTTGGGGGAAAAGGCTTACTTTTCTGGCCCAAAAGCTAGTCAGAGCCCAGGCCCTTGAAGGTGGCTGCAAGTGATTGGTTGGTAAATTTTCACAAATCATGGTATGCCACGTGTCATGATATGATTTCTTAGCCAATCAGATGCCACTATTCTAGGGCAGTTTTTAAGGTTAGCTGTCATCTTGCAATCACTATAAATACCCCTGAAATCAGGAGAAAGATCATTCAATGCAAACAATGTAAACTTACTCTAAAGAAATACTCTCTCACTTTCTCTCTCAATCTCTACTTTTCTCCTTACAACTCCTGATATCTGACTTAAGCTTCGGAGGGGGAACCACCACCCAAACCTCCAGGGTGGGTCCCTTTTTGCAGGTTCGGGAACGAAGCTCAGGCTCGGACCAAGCAGATTCAGACATTGTTGTACAAGTCTCCAAGTGAAGAACATCTAAGGGATACTAGTTTACTTGCTAGACAAGAAGGCTCAACCTGTAGCTTACTTGTTGGACAAGAATACTAAACATTTGGCGCCGTATGTGGGGAGACGCAACGATGACTGACTGTCAGTCGTCCAATGTGGCTAGAAATTAAAGTTTTCAGGTCAATGTCGAAGATAAAAGTAGATCATGAGAGACCGCCTCGAGGAAAGGATAGACCCCCATCCGTCATCAATGTCCCTGGACAAAGTCAAGTGCCTGTTATACAGGAGAATCTTGAACGTCCAGTGACTGCTGCCCATCTTGAGAACATCTTGAATGATTTTCAGACTAAGATGGCAGCAGTCGTCCAGGAACAGATCAAGAGCAACATGCTGTTTTTCCATCTTAACCCTGAGCCAGCCGCTAACAATCTAGCTCCTCTTAGGGGACGTTCCCAAGAAAATCGTCCAGGTCCTAGTCGACCTATTCGTCAGGAACCCTCTAGGAGGACGGCCAGAGGAAAGCAGCCAGAAGGCAGTGAACAGCGAAGGAAGATGGACTGGAACCTGGTGGTCAGGACCCAGGATCAGGTTCGTCCAAGCGGGCACCGAATGGAAACAGATGCCAGGGAGTATCTAGAGGCGAAGAAAGCGGCTGCATTACAACGTTCGGCGACAGGTTCTACACCATACTTGAAGGACCCTCCTTTGAGGTTGTCGTCCAGAACGGAAGGACGAAGTTTAAGCCTCTCTCTTGCCCATCCAAGACAATAGAGGACGGTGGTTCAGCCCGTTGTTTATAGACAACCAGCCCCTGCAAACACTTCATCTGATCCTGTGATAATGGAATATCGTAAGGAGTTCGTACCCATTGAGGGACAGTTGGGAGCTCTCCGGATTAACTGGCCCACTCCATTCTCGGCCAGGATCATGGAGGCGCCCCTATTCCCAAAGGTTAAACTCCCTACTATAGAACCTTTTGATGGAACAACAGATCCAGACGATCACCTATCCGCTTACAAGCATCAGATGTATGTCCAAGGAGTGGATGATGCTACTTGGTGTAAGAACTTTCCCGCATCTCTAAAGGGAGTAGCACAGAAGTGGTTCAACAATCTTCCACCCAATTCAGTCAATAATTTTACTGAACTCAGTTTCTTATTTACTAGTCACTTTGTTGCCAATAAGCAAGAACAAAAAACAAGCATGCACTTGGGTAAGGTCGTCCAAGGACCTAAAGAAGCTCTTAGGAGTTTTGTTAAGAGATTCAATCTAGAAGCCCTTCAGATTCAAGATCTTAATGCAGGGGTGGCCTTTGACGCCTTTATCAATGGAATAAGGCCATGAAGTTTTAAGTTCGATCTTGTTAAGAAGAAAATCACCACTCTTGCCGAGGCATTAAGGGAAGCCGAAGCATTTATACACGCTACTGAAGTATGTGCTGAGGCAAAGCACCCCGAGTCCAGGAAGCCTGAAGAGGTTGCTCAGCCAAAAAAGAGCAACCCCAAAAAGGCCGAGACTTGGGCAATTACCTCAACCACTACTTCGTCCAGAAGAAGCAAGAGAAAAGAATCTGAGCCTTCTTCATCCAATCCCATCGAATTCAGCAAGGACCAATACTCCATTCTCATGGAGACAAATGACCAATATAGGCTGAAGGCTCCAGCTGAAATGAAGACTCCTTACAGAAATAGGGACAAGAGCAAATACTATCACTTTCACAAGGACTGCGGTCATGAGATTAATGAATGTAAGCACCTGAAGAGGGCTTTGGAGGATCTAGCTCAGAAAGGAAAGATGAACTCCTATTTGCCTCAAGGGGGAAGGAAGTTTCAGAGGAAGGATGATCAGCAGACTAAGAAGAAAGAGAGTGAAAGCACGGACGAGGATGTTGTCCTTGTAATTTCAGGAGGGTTTGCTGCTGGAGGACCAACCAATAGAGGGCACAAAAACAACCTCAGGGAGCTCGGCCAAGTCTTGCTAGCTGATCAGACAAAGGCCGAGCCCTTCCCAAAAGTGGTAGTTAGTGAACAAGATCGGGGGAAGCTGAGAACTCCCCATGATGACCCTTTGGTTGTAGAAATGAAGATAGCAAACTTGAGAGTAAGAAGAATTCTGATTGACACCGAAAGCTCAACAGACATCATTAGTGCTGATTGCTTGTCCAGATTGAAGTTTGATGAAAAGAACTTGGTCCCCGTCCACCATCCCATCATTGGGTTTGGGGGAGGAATCATTCATCCTATGGGAACCGTTACTTTGCCCGTCCGAGTGGGAGAGAAGGAGGCCTCAAGGACTCTGTTTATCAAGTTCTTGGTAGTCCGAGATTTGACAGCCTACAATGTCATACTTGGACGGCCAACTCTGAATCATGTTAAAGCCGTAATAGTCACTCACTTGATGCTTATGACGTTTGAGTGTGATGATGGCAAAATTGGCTGCTTGTATGGAAATCAGCAGGCGGCTAGGGAATGTTACCTAACTACCCTCAAGCCGTCGTCATGGACGGCAGACAATGAAGAGTAGACGAGAGTTGCTGGCGAAAGGAAAACGTCTGAAATTGTAAAGGACCAAGTGGCCGTGTTGAAGATGGCAATTGAGAGTCCTCAGACGCCTGCCGCTCCCTCCAAGAAAACGTTTGAACTTCTCCCCAACAAAAAAAGGAAGTATCAGCTCGTCAAGGAGGAGTCATCCTCGTCTGAGGAGGTGATGGCTATTATGGGGCTGGCACTAGATCGACCAGAGCCGGTGGAAGCTCCAGAAGATGTCTGCTTAGATGAAGCTCGTCCAAAAAGATCCCTCAAGATTGGGTCTTCACTCTCTCCGGATTTGAGAGGCCTTTTAATCAGTTTGCTGAAAGAATTTCAAGACGTTTTTGCTTATTGTGTTGAAGAAATGCATGGAATCGATCCAGAGATAGCCGTCCACCGGCTTAATGTCGATCCAAGTTTAAAACCTGTTCGTCAAAAGAAAAGACATTTAGGACCGGCCAGGAACCAGGCGGTCGACCAGGAAGTTAAGAAGTTGTTGGAATCAAAATTCATCAAAGAGACTTATTATCCCGAATGGATAGCGAATGTAGTCATGGTGCCAAAGCATAATGGCACTTGGAGGATGTGTGTGGACTACACCGATCTCAACAAGGCTTGTCCCAAGGACAGTTTCCCCTTGCCTAAGTTGGATCGACTGGTGGACTCCATAGCCGGCCATGCTTTGTTAAGCTTCATGGATGCATATTCAGGCTTTCACCAGATTCCCATGTGGACAGAGGATCAGGACAAAACGTCCTTCATTACTGAGAAAGGGTTGTATGGCTGGCTGAGGATGCCTTTTGGCCTCCGTAATGCGTCGGCCACCTTTCAAAGACTGATGAACACTGTCTTTCAGCCACAGTTGGGAAGAAACATGGAAGCATACATTGATGATATGATAGTCAAGAGTCGGTAAGAGGAAGATCATGTTGGTGATTTGAGAGAAACTTTCGAAACTCTCAGAAAATACAAGCTAAGATTGAACCCCAACAAATGTATCTTTGGAGTCTTGTCGGGGAAGTTCCTAGGCTTCTTAGTAGATCAAAGGAGAATAGAAGCCAACCCTGAAAAGATCCAAGCTATTCTAGACATGAAATCCCCGTCAAAGATAAAGGAAGTTCAACGATTGACGGGTTTCTTAGCTGCTCTTGGACGATTCTTGTCTAAGTCGGGCGACAAGTGCCATCACTTTTTCGCTACTATCAAGAAGAAGGCCAAGTTTGAGTGGACAGCAGAAGCTGAGCAGGCGCTTCAGCAAGTCAAGGATCACCTTCGACAGCTGCCTAGGTTAGTCAGTCCAGCCGAGGGGGAAAAGCTGTTTGTATACTTGGATGTGTCCACTCAGGCTGTGAGTGCTGTTCTGCTAGCTAAAAGAGAGTCCGTGCAAGTACCAATATACTTTGTGAGCCATATGCTCAAGGATGCGGAAAATAGGTACACTTCAGTCGAGAAGTTTGGATTGGCCCTCATCATGGCCAACAGAAAGTTAAGGCCCTATTTCTTAGCTCACAGTATACTCGTCTATACTGACCAACCCTTGAAACAAGTTTTGCAAAAGATGGAAGCCGCTGGACGGATGTTGAAATGGGCTGTTGAGCTTAACATGTTTGATATATCATTTGAACCAAGGAAATCCAATAAGGGGCAGGCCTTGGCAGATTTTATAGTTGAGCTTACTCGGCCAACTATAGAACCAATATTTGATGCAGCTGATGGGAGGAAGCATTGGATGCTCATGGTTGATGGATCGTCCACTGTCAATGGATGTAGGGCAAGAATCATTTTTCAATCTCCAGAAGGAGACAAGTTTGAATATGGGCTAAGATTCTAATTCCTAGCGTCCAATAATGAAGCTGAATACGAAGCACTTCTAGCTGGAATCAAAATGTGTAAAGCGGCAGGAGCTCTTGAAATTGAGGCCAACTCGAACTCTCTCTTGGTCGTCAGTCAAGTCAATGGAGATTTTGAATGTAAAGAAGCATCAATGGGAAAATATATGCGTCTGATCAAAGATGAGATTGAGCCTTTGAAACGCTTTGTTCTCGACCAAGTACCAAGGTCAGAAAATCATCAAGCTGACACTCTCTCAAAATTGACCAGCTCGGCTGAAGGTGATGCGCCAAGAACAGTGTTTTGGGAAGTTAAACCCAAAAAGAGTATTGACCAAGAGCAAATAATGTTTCTTAGTCGAGGGGCAGTTTGGATGGAGTCTATAATAGAATACAAGAAGACAGGACGGCTGCTTTCAGACCCTGTAGAGGCCAAGTACGTGAAGGCTCGAGACAAATGGTTTGAGCTGTGGGATGAGACCCTTTACAAGAAGTCATTCAATCGTCCTCTCCTCAAGTGCATCACCAGAGAAGATGGCCTAGAGGTTCTGAAGGAACTCCATGAAGGAGCTTGTGCATCTCACATTGGGGGAAGAGTAATGGGAGAAAAGGCTTTAAGGACGGGGTATTACTGGCCTACCTTAAAGGAGGATGCCCTCGTCTATGCAAAGAAGTGCGACAGTTGTCAGAAGCATGGAAATCTGCATCAGAAGCCGTCCAACTACTTAAGTCCCATCTTGTTCCCTCTGCCTTTTGCCAAATGGGGCATGGATATCTTAGGACCTTTCCCGGTGGCCGCTGGGCAAAAGAAGTTTGTGATAGTAGTTGTGGACTACTTCACTAAATGAATAAAGGCTGAAGTCATGCGGGGTATAACAACGAGCGACGTCAAGGGCTTTATTTGGAAAAACATTATAACTCGTTTTGGCATGCCACAGTCCATCGTCTTTGATAATGGTCCACAGTTCGAAACGCCTAAGCTAAAAGATTGGATGGCAGAAAGAAAAATCAAAGCTCACTTCGCTGCAGTCGCCCACCCACAAGCCAATGGGCAAGTAGAGTCCTTCAACAAGATTCTATCCAATGGAATAAAAAGGAAGTTGGATAATGCCAAGGGACAATGGGTTGAAGAACTACAGCTAGTGTTATGGTCCATCAGAACAACCGCCAAAAATTCTACAGGGGAGACACCCTTCATGTTAGTTTATGGCACTGAAGTCGTCTTGGCCATTGAAATTGAAGAACCCACCCTGAGAGTCATGCTGTACACGGAAGATGCCAACTGGGCTGCATTGCGCACGACTTTGGATCAAGTACCAGAAGTCAGGGGCAATGCCTTGCTAAGAATGCAATTGTACAAACTGTGAATGGCTCGGGATTTTAACAAGAGAGTCGCTAGACGACCACTCATGGTGGGGGATCTGGTTCTATGGAAGATGGAGGCGGTTGGACGAGCTAAAGAGCCGGGGAAACTAACACCAAATTAGGAAGGACCCTATCTGATTGTCCAAGAGGTGCGAATCGGAACTTTTCGTCTCCAAGATCTGGATGGACGACCAATACAACGCACTTGGAACTCAAACACTCTGAAGAAGTACCACGTCTAACTCAGTTAATCGCCAGGAAACTGGCCAGTAGTTTGTAATCACTCCAAAGTGCCACGGCACTTGCAAGAGAAAAAAGATTTGTATACATGTATCTTGGCATTTAGTCAAGCAAAATTCATATAATACAATTCCTACTTTCTTATCGCCTTTGTTTAATTTTTACCAAGTTGGTTCACTTTGGGGCATTAAATCAATTATTAGTCTAAAAGTGACAATAACTTGGAAAAAATTACAAAGAACAATAGAGCGTCAAAAATGCTCACTTCTCTGCCGAACATCACTCCCTCGAAGAGACCGGCCAAAGTGTAATAACCTAAAAGTTAAAAACACATAAATGGCGAAAGATTGACAAGAATCTCTAGTAAGAGAAACGTCAAAGTCTCTAAGAGAAAGCTGACATGAAATAAGCCCTTAGTAAAGGATACTTACTTTCAAATGCACGGTCAGCTAAGTAGTAAAGACCCTAGTAAGGGATCACTACTTCCTGACGAGTGTTGCTCCCTTAAGGAAGCCGGCTAAGACATGGTTTGAACATGTACCTAAAGCTCGTCCTTAGCAATTTCAGCAGGCTTGGCCAATGTTGGCCGCTCTCCTTCTTGGACCATGGCCCGTCCATCATATACGGTTGAGCTAAGCCCAAGAAGGGGGGGATAAGACAAGCCTATAGGACGAGCTAAAGAGAAAGGTCGTCCAAAGACCAGGACGAACTATGCAATAGATGCCCTTGTAATGGTTCGCTACTTCAGGACTAGTATTACCAACTCGAGAAAAACGGCTAAAGCGTGGCTCTTCCATAAAACCGATATGTATTGGCCGCTTTCCCTCTTGGGACAAGACCCGTCTGAATGTGCAGATCGTCCAAAGTTCCAGGACGAATCTCACTATGTAATTGGCTACTTTTTAGAGATTAACGATCGTCCAAGGGCAAGGATGACAATCTTTCCATATCCTTATTTTACAAACCATGCAAAGTTCCAGGACGAGTCTCGCCTTGTACTTGGTTATATTTGGGGACGTTTTACGATCGTCCAACGCCAAGGACGACAATTATCATTAACTAAATTTTGTAGACCGTCCAAAGTTCCAGGACGAGTCTCGCTTTGTACTTGGCTACATTTTGGAAAGATTCATGATCGTCTGAAGACAAGGACGATGCTCTTTCCTTAAACATGTGTGTAGATTGTCCATTATTCCAGACGAGGCTCATTTTATACTTGATAAAAATTGAAGTGCAAGAAAAGAAAGGACAAGCAATTGGCAAAAAGTCTGTTCATATATACCTGGCAAAAATTTACAGCTTAAGACTAGAAGAGACAAAGCTACGACGGCAAACAAGCCAAGAAACTTAGGAAAATAAACCTAAAACTAGGCATCATCTTTAGTGCGAGTTTCTTGGTCGTCTTCAGGAGTTTCTTCCTCGACCACTGCCTCGTCGTCCGAGTCAAATAATTCCGGAGGCTCCTCGGCACATACCATGGCACGATGAACGCTCTGTTGAAATTCCAGACGGCGAACGAAGGTAGGAACCTCACTAGGCTCGGTCAGCATCTCAAAAGCCTTGACGGCCCAGTCTTTAGACGTCTCGACGACTTGAGCCAAGCCTTCTTTGGCGTCGTTAAAGGCCTGGGCCGCTTCCTTTTGTATACGGGCATTCTTCGCCCTTAGGATGATATTCTCCCTCCTCAGTTGGGCGGCGGCCAGAAGAGCAGTATCCCTTTCGCCCTTCAACTCAGCTGCGACGGCGTCTAAGGCCATTTTCAGTCGGTCTTGTTCCTTGTACAGCTGGTTGATAGTAACAAGATAATTCTTGTTTTCGGATTCCAGGAGTGCTGATCTCTTCTCCAAGGCCTCCAGGGATTGACGATGGAGGGTATTAGCCATCTCAATATCATGGATGGTCTTGTCGCCTGCCGTCGTAGCAAGGTGGACGAGGTTCTTGTTCTCCTTTCTAAGCTCTCTCGCCCACTCCTCAGTCAGCATGCTGCGAGCAAATAGCTGGAACAATGAAAACAAAGCAAGTCATTAGACGAGTTATTAAAGAAATCAGTTTTGTGCAAGTATAAAACAAAAGCGGTAGTAAGTTATACCTCAGCGGCAAGTTGTGACATGTAGCCCTCATGCCCGGCTGATGTTCCCCTCAACCCCTTAATATAGGATTCAGGGTAACATTTGAGGAGCTCCTGCTTGAGTCGATCTCGTTCTACTTTTAACATCTTGGCAAAAGCAGCAGAATACTCTTCGTCCGAGTCTAGAGATGGAGTAGCTGTGGGTAAAGCGGGGCCTTTGCCCTTATTTGAAAGAGGGGGGGAGTCAGTTATCTTGATGGGTAAGACAATGGCTTGTCTATTGGACGGACTCGTGGATCGTCCACCGACCCGCACCGTCCTAACTATATATGGATAATACGACTCACCATACGAGATGGAGGCCGTCCTAACAGTTAGTGGCATCTGCGAAACCAGCTTCGCTACCGAGCCGCTTAAGCCCGGGTAGTTCTCAGTAGCCGTCTCCGGCTCCGGAATAACCAAAGCCAAGGCCGACTCTGGTCTGATTTCAGCAGAATCCGCAGGCAAAGCGTCCAACTGACCAGCAGGGTCAGAACTCTTCTCCCCCTCGACAGGGACAGCAGCAGAAGACTCCTCTTTAAGGACCTTGTCTTTCGGGGGTGGCATGGCTTTCTCCCCAACTCCTCCACCAGCAGGAGTAGTCTTCTCCGTCTTCTTCCTGGTAAAGCCCTTAGGCTTTTTTGCTGGAGGCTGGTCCGCAGCCGCTGTAGGCCTCTTCTTGGACGAGGATGACTTCCCAGGCGGAAGTTTGTTTGTAGGGGCATTTTTCTGCACAAATGAACAAGTCATTATACTGGCCGTCCAAAGAGAAAAATCTATAAAATATTTATAAGGCTTTAGACGAGAATTACCAAAAGAAGGAAGTCGTCCTAGAATGGACACCCCCTTTTTCTAAGGGAACCTCGTCCAAAGTAGTTCCCACACGAAGATGAAAGTGATGCGAAGAAGGATTAGGACTCAATCTGGACGAGCCAGAGTAACCCTCGTCCTAGACTGACCAGCATCTCAGACGAGAATGGCCCAAAGAAAGTGACCGTCCAAGCATGGACGCCTTCCTTCTTTGGGTGATTCTCGTCCAAAAATTGGAAGTCAATGCTTGACGAGTCAGAATGATCCTCGTCAAAAAAAAAAAATTTAATTTACCAGTGTTTCAGCCCTCTTCTCATCACTGCTCTTGGCGTACTCCTTCCATAAGTTGTCTGTAAACTTAGACATGCTTATATCCCCCGTCCAAGAATGCTTGAGACATGTTCTGGCCGAGTCTGCAAAAAAGAAATGAATGTATACCTCTATCTTCGGCCAACCGCAAGCCGGCGGCGACCAAGAAGTCATCACTGTAAAACATTTCCTTAAAGGGTATCCAGTTAGCTGGCCCTTTAAAGGATTTCTGGCCGGACCTGGAGTACTTTATTCTAAAGTACTACACTACCTGCTCGTCATAATGGTCCTCCAAATCCAGCCAGGACTGGTTTCATCCGGTATTCGTGACGGCTCGGTTATGGAAACGGTAGTCCTCTGTGGCGGAGTCGTTGGCCGCTCTTAGGAAGATGAAGTCGGCCTTCCATTCATGCATCTTCGACGGTTTGCCCCAAGCAGTTAGAAAGCCAGGGCGATTGCAGATAACGAGCCACGTTCCATCCACGGCACCGGGAACCTTAGCCGCATAATGGATATGGGTGAAGGCTTGGAGAGAGAGGGCCAGGCCGCGCAACTCGCAAACGGCTATGAACGCCAGGACGTTGTGCCAGGCATTAGGAGCCAGTTGGTTGTGGCCGATGTTGTAATAGCGAAGCACTTGTTCTATAAAATCATGGAGGGGGAACCTTAATCCCGTGTCCAAGGCCAGCTTGTAGACGGCGAAGTGATTTGTAGGAGCGCTCAAAATGATGGCCTCCTTATTAGGGATGATGAAAGAGAAGCCCGGCATGGGCATGAAATTGGACAAATAACTAGGGTCCGGTCCTATTTTTTCTAACCATTTACGATTGGCCAAAATGAATGTGGGGTCAGAAAGGGGACCTAGGCGTCATCTAATCTCGGACGAAGTAGTGGAGGATTCGTCCGACTCATCGGCAGCACTAGAGTCACTGCCGTTATTATCCTCGCCAGTTTCCTCCATATCGATGTCCCGGCCAGAAGGACTGGCTTCAAGATTTATTTGGGAATCCTCAAAACCGCGGTTAGGGGAAAGGGGGCCGCCCAAAGGCCCAGCACTTTGGACCTCCCTCGCCTCATCTGGAACTCGTCCAGTAGATTCCTCCATGTCTGAACTATGTGATGGGATTATTACCTTTCATCTTAGACGGGTCGTTTGCTTGATGCGCGCCAGATTACCCTGCACAGGTAAAGACTGGGTCGTCTGACTTTCTCGGCCAAAACCACAAAAAAATATATACTCGGCCAGAAGAGGCCCAACTTTAGAATGTGTCGAAGAAGAAGTATCGGTTCTAGGGTCAAGACAAGCTCTTGGTCGGCTAGGATTATTTGACGAAGAAGATTCCATTTTATTGATTTTCTAAGAAAAAATAAAGAATAATGAAAAGAAAAAAGAACAAAGAAAAGATACCTGATAAAATGTCTGGACGATTCGGTGAAGAAGGCTGAGACTGGACAATCTCTCTCTCTCTCTCTAGAAAAGTTTGCAGAGCTTCTCTCTCTAGAAAAATTCTCTCAAGGTGTGAAATGATTTAATGTGGTCACACCAGAGATATATATAGGGGGGTAAGAAACCCGTTGAGCCGGTTAAGGATGACCGAAAGAAGTTTAAAACGGTCGATTATGACCGGTAAAACCCATAAAAGGGCGCGTCATTGCCTCTATTTTGAATTTGAATAAACTACCTTGGTAAAAGGGTATTAACCGTCAGATAGGCCAACAGTGAAAACCCTTTTAGGGGCAAATGTTGTAGCCTAAAAACCTAAGGTCCCTTTATAGACACTTGGGCTCATCAGAGCCGTACATGTGTCCTCCCCTAATAAATCAAGGAAAAAGATTTATCCCTTGGGTTGTATTCAGTTGAGGAAAAAGGCTTACTTTTCTGGCCCAAAAGCTAGTCAGAGCCCAGGCCCTTGAAGGTGGCTGCAAGTGATTGGTTGGTAAATTTTCACAAATCATGGTCTGCCACGTGTCATGATTTGATTTCTTAGCCAATCAGATGCCACTATTCTAGGGCAGTTTTTAAGGTTAGCTGTCATCTTGCAATCACTATAAATACCCCTGAAATCAGGAGAAAGATCATTCAATGGAAATAGTGTAAACTTACTCTGAAGAAATACTCTCTCACTTTCTCTCTCAATCTCTACTTTTCTCCTTACAACTCCTGATATCTGACTTAAGCTTCGGAGGCGGAACCACCACCCAAACCTCCAGGGTGGGTCCCTTTTTGCAGTTTCGGGAACGAAGCTCAGGCTCGGACCAAGCAGATTCAGACATTGTTGCACAAGTCTCCAAGTGAAGAACAAATAAGGGATACTAGTTTACTTGCTAGACAAGAAGGCTCAACCTGTAGCTTACTTGTTGGACAAGAATATTAAACACTTGTGATATTATGATTTTTTTTTTACTATTGCAATTATTTGGAAATACTTGTGATTATCAGAATTGTGATTTGAGAAAGATATTGCAAGGAAAATTCGTCTTTGTTTCGCTGGCATTGGATTAGGAACTGGAATATAAAGTGGGAAAGACGCGGGTGGAGGAAGGATATCGAAATTGAAGTTAAGACCATATATGGTCGAATTTGATCTATGTTGAGTTATATTGTGTCCAGAGCCTGTAGTTGCCATCCTTTTGTGAAGGGATTAGTCGATGCTAGTATCATGTTTTCAAAGGTAGAAATTATCCTTAGGGAGGAGTACAAATTTTAGTAAAAACCGATCACTCCAATAACATTAGCTTTTTTTCTTTTGATCGAGAAATTTCATTAATTGAAGGACAAACGACATCTCAATAGATATTAAAGAAAAACAAGATACAATTAAACGAGCTTAAATCAAATTCGTCTTCGAAGAAACTACAATGAACCAGATCGAGCAATACAGCGCAACCCCCTTGTATTTGCTGAATCAAGTTGCTATTGAGGAGGAAGTCTATCATTCTGACATAGTTTGGGAAGAGCATTCTTGATCGAGCCATGTTAACCGCATCCGAGATTCCAATATCTTCATGTTGAGTCTCGAACTTCAACCAATGAGAACAATTTCTCATTCCTAAAAACAAAAAAAAAACCATACTCACAACTCCCATAGGGGCTCCATAACAGAGACTAAAAACCCCATAACAGGGTTTGAAGAAATCTCATAAAGAGATTTTAATTTATTCAACAAAACAAGAAAATGAACTAAAAACTGAAAGTAAAAGGGGGAAAGGGGCTTACCATGGATGAAATCATCCATGACAGCCCCTAACTGATGAAGAAGGGGTAGGGGAGGCGGGTTTTTATCCAATAACATTAGCTTGGCCGCACCATAAGCTAGTTTATATAATAAATAAAATAGAGCCTTCAATCAGCTAAATACTACTTCCGTTTGTTTTTAATTGTTATATTTCGCTTTGGGGGGATAACTTAGGCAAGACACAAAAAATATGATAAAGTGCACCAAAAGCTGATTTTGTTTTGAGAAATGTAAAGAACCTTTAAAATATTAGAAGAGAGAGAAAAGTGAGGTATGTGGGATGGCTTGTGGTAGGTTAATAAAAGGGATGGTTTCGCCAATTGAGGTAGAAAGTAAATGTGATGTGACATGTACCATATATTCATAATGTAAAAGTATAACAATTAAATACAAACAGTATAAAAAGGAAAGTGTAACAATTTTAAAAAAACAGAAATGGCATATACTACTAAGCACCTTCTAGTATTAGTAGGCGTTACCAACAAGCCTACTACTTGGTTGGTATATCAAACTGCTTTTTCTAGAGGGGAAGACCCGATGACGAAACTGGATAACAACATTTAGGTTTTTCATTTCATTCTAGATTGGATTTTACATGAGATAGGTGGCCCATTCTGATTATCTATGTACTTATTTGAAAAAATTGAATTAGTCGGCGTTACTCCTAATAAATTGTGGTATTAATTATTTTAAGTATAGTTTTGTAAGAAAAAACTCATGTGTTCATTGTAATAAATATCATTCTTCAATTATATGTTTTTCTTCATAAACTTGCTTTATCATCTATTACCAATTTCAAAATGAATTGAATGAGAAGAGAAATTTGTGAAGAAAATTACATCCATAGAATAATATTTTCCCAACATGTAACATAAATATCATGACGTTGACCACCATTTAGTACATAGCTACCAAGTGGAGCATTAAAATAAAATATATGTCACTATTCATAAATATATGTAGTAGCAGTGGCGGATCTAAAAAAATAAATATTGGGTGAGCCAAATCAAATTTATTGGTAACATGTAAAGTCTTATCATATACATTATTACCTTCGCTGTTTTATTAGTTGTAATGTTTTGAATTTTACACTATTCATATACTAATCTTTATAAAAAAATATTTAACAAAAATGCACAACAAATTCTAGAAATTAATTATTATATTCATCTCAATATATACTTTTCACTAAAAAATAATGAAGACATTAATGATTTAAGTTGCAACTAAAAAAAAGACAATACAAGTTATGATTGCATACATTTTCAAAAGAATGGAATTACCATAGTGATATTTTAATAATTGTAATAAAATTTATGTGTCATACTAAGGTGTATAATACGATTGGTACTACTAAAAGCAATACACGCAATTATAATTTATAGTGTTTATACCTAGTTAGAAGTTGGATAAATTGAAGAGTATTTAGAGAGTTTCTAAAGCTAGTTGATGCCCAGAACAAAATAAAAAAATCGAATAAGAACCATAGAAGCCCAAAACAAAGTAAAGAAGTAGAAAACAAAAAAAAAGTGCCAAAAGAAAGAAGACAAGAGGAAATCGATAAAATATAATACTTAGGAAATAAAGTGGAGCACTAAGTGTAACAGCCCCAACTTCCGAGCTGCTAGCTAATCACACTTAACATTCACAAATCTCAATTATCATTTATAAACCTCAAATTCCATTATCTTGCAGCGGAAACATGACCTTACAAATCGATCCTGGAACCCGTGGATCATGGGCCCACAAAATTAATATCTTTTAATAACTTCTAAATACAAATCATCTTTAACATCCCCAAACTACTTCCTCCGTTTAGAAATAGTTGCACCGTTTGCACAGTATTTACTATTCACATCTTACACATTGATTGTCTTTGGTGATTTATATTGTAAGAAAAACATAGTCGTATGGGATCTTTTTAGATTCGTCTCAAAATATATAATTTTAATATCAACTTCTTATAATTTTTACGTATTGATAATTAAAGATATTAATGTTTGAAATTATGCATCGACAAGCGTGAAAACAAGAAATGGTGCAACTATTTCTAAACGGAGGAAGTATATGATAAGAAACCATAAAAATCATTCTGCGTTGACCACCAAACTTGCCTGAACATCTCATTTATCAATTTTTTTTCCATACTCTTGATCTTTGATCTACCCTTGACAATACATATTACCTACAAATTAACTAACAACCACCAGGTTCAAGAACAAAATCAGAGAAACAAAATACACACATTTCCAACTAGAAAATCTTTTTGGTGGCTTCAAACGGATTTACGTAACTAAAGTTATCTTACGAGACTTTTGAAATCAAGATATAGAAAAATCATAAAGAATGAGATAACAAACACATGTACAATATCACTTGTTTAAAATAATAACAATAGTGTCGCACAAAATAAATAATACATACTTTCAATTAAAGAAACCATGAGAATTCTATAGAATCTAATACGATCTTTCGAAATCAACTCTAATTGTAACTTACTTCAAGATATAATAATTTCTCCCACTTCTACAATTCAATGTAATAATCTTTAATAAATCTCAGTATGTATAACACAACTAACTCCTTTAGTAAATTCCTAACAAGTTTTTTAGTAAATCATTCTCATATTCAGCGTATGAACTCCATAGAGTAAAACATTACTTCCCAAATAGAGTTTGAACTAAATTTCCACGAAACCAATTACATAATTAAATATATATTCTATTTTCTTCCAGAAATCATATTATACCGGGGGAAGAGGACATGAGTAGAGTTGCCCTAAACTTTTACAAATGACGTCTCTGTCTTAGCTATGTACTGCTTGCAAGACTTTTTAGGACATGTCCCCAGAATATATAGAATACAGAATTACTGATACAGAATGTTGTTCATCACTGCTCTTGCAGCTTCTTCCCCACACAAAACAAAATATATAAATACTCTCTAAAACTGAAATCATGATCCGCAAATTCATAATCAGACATAGCCAAATTAAAATATAGTATCATAATCTGGATTTTCAAAGTCATATCTTCCAAAACTAAATCCATAATTTTCAAATTTAATAACAAACTATTTAAAATCTCATATGATACATCATATTTCTAAATTCACAAACAAAACTTGAATTAGAAACCACAATATACTCAAATTCTTGATAACTTGTATAAATCAACCTCTTGGTGAATTTCATATACTCAAAACTATATATGTACGAATTTTAGTGAAAACATAAGAAAATTCACAAGCTTGTAATTTCCTTCAACGTAACATAGCTGATCACTTATTGCAAAACATACGAAGTCGTTCCTTTTAGAAAATAGTACTTATAACACATTTAGAAATATATATGAGTAACTTTTTATAATCAAATATCCATAACTTCCATATAATATCTTAAGGTCATTGATTAACTTATACTATTAGGTCTCGGAAACCAAAATACTTGAATACAAAACAAAGATTGACTTAGTATAGCATAAGTTGATATCAGTGGATAACTTTTATTTGGTTACTTCTAAATATTCGGATAAAAATATCTTTTTATAAATATATCTCAAATCATAATTAGGAACTCAATGCCAAAATCAATATAATCAAGAGTTTTTTTGTCAGAAACAACCTTTTAAAACCACTTTTTTGCGAAAAACAACCTTTTAAAAGTTTTTTTGCAACTTACAACCTAAAACCAAATTTTTTTGCGAAATGAAAACCTTAAACCAAAATTTTTTTGCGAAATGAAGATTTTCCGTCATTGACCGTTAACTCTCCTCTTTATTTCCTCACTTATCATTCACCCCCCTCTCTCTCCTCCACTAGCACTGTAGAAAATCCCCTTTTTTAAAAAAATGACTTTTAAATTTTTACCATCTTCATCTTCTTCCTCTGTAACAATCATCTCAAAATCAGCTCTTTTTCCTGCTCATCCTTCCACCATGGAAGACCTTAAATTTTCAGTCTCTGACCTTCCTATGATTTCCTGCCATTACATTCAAAAAGGAGGTTTATTCACTCGTCCTCCTTTTCCTTCTTCCACCTTAATCTCTCTCCTCAAAGATGCTCTTTCAACGAGTTTAACTCACTTTCCTACTCTCGCTGGCCGCTTTACCACTGATTCACTCGGTTATATTTATATCATTTGCAACGATGCCGGAGTTGACTTCGTTCATGTCGTCGCTAAGAACACCATTGAAGGGGGACTAGAACCCTAATTTTGTTTTTGGGGAAGAAAGCTTACAGTTTTTGGTGAGAATGAGAGGGAAACAAGGGGAAAAATTGTGGGGCAGAAAGCTTACAGTTTTTGGTGAGAATGAGAGGGAAAGAGAAATGAGAGGAAAAAACAAGGGGAAAAAAAGGAGGGAACGAAAAAACTGACGGTCAACGCACAATATTTAACAGTCAATGACGGAATTCCAGAAAAGGTTTCATTTCGCAAAAAAAATTTGGTCTAAGGTTTCATTTCGCAAAAAAATTTGGTTTTAGGTTGTAACTTGCAAAAAAACTTTTAAAAGGTTGTTTTTCACAAAAAAGTGGTTTTAAAAGATTGTTTCTGACAAAAAACTCTATAATCAAACACTTGGCATTAAATCACATACTCCAGAAATTGGACAAACTTAATACTTCAGAATCCAACTTTTTTTTTTCTAATTAAGTAAGATTATGATAGCACTAATAAAATAAGTTTACAACCTAACATCTCAAGCAAGCAGCAAGAGCAAGCATTCTAACTTGCAACTTTTAAACAAGTTGAACTTTATAAACATAAGAAGTTCAAGTTATAACTCTAGTTCTTTTAAGAAAACCTTGAAATTCATATAACTTGCAATCATACAAATACAAGTATAGTTATAAGGTGGAGGACAATGTGTACCTTACAGGGTCTCCGAATATCACACCTCATAAGCGGTACGAGAGTCCGATTCTCTTGATAGCCAATCAATCATAGGTAATTGAAAATAATTAGGCCTCTTAAAATATTTTTTCTCAAAATAGTTAGATAAAGATATTTGAAAACACTTTGCAAAAATATCATTTTTTATAAAAGATATTTTTATTAATAAAACTAATTAATATAATTAATTAACTCTATTAATTAAATTGGGCTTGAAAAAGAGTTTTAGAAATTGGGCTTTCATAAAAACTATTTTAAAAAGGTTTTTGCAAACATGGGCTTTTATAAAATTATTTTAAAACGTTTTAGGAAGTGGGCTTAGTAAAACTAGTTATAAAAAAGGTTTTCGGAAATGGGTTAATAAAAAAGGTTAGAATATGGTTTTGGGCTTAAAACATTTTAATTTAAACTCGTTCTTTATTCTTTCCTCGATCCGGACCAATTGGAGCAGGGTATTAGTCATCATAGGGTACTAAATGGGGAGACACGATTATGTGTCTACACAGATTAATTTGGACAACTTGCTAGGTTCCTTGTAATTTGATTGCTTAATAACATGTCACTAAAAATTAGTCTTTTATGTGTTTCCTGAACCAATTTAGACTAAATATTTTTAGGGTGTTTAAAACGTTATATGATTATTATTTGGCATAAAATCTGTAATGAATCGATATTTAGTAGAGGTCAACTCTGGGCGAATGTGGTTCATTATGACTATATCCGTACCCTCACCCCCGAACTCAATCTTTGGTTCAATTTGATCATCTATGGAGTCAGGACGGGGAAATCTACATTGGATAATTTGTCCCTATGATTTTCCCATATCCAATCAGGGTTATGATTATTCTTCCTAAAAAGAATTGTTGGCGACTTCTTTCAAAACAATTTTCAATAAAACCTTTAGGGTTTTTCTACGTTATACCCTTGTGTTTTTTCAATTTCTACGTTGTACCCCAACCTTTTAAAAATTCCACAAAGTACCCTCAAGGTTACCATATTTAATGCACGATGCCCCTACCGCTGATTATATGTCATTAATTTCGTTTAATTTTTTAATTTATTGGAACTAATTTAACTTATACATAGTTTAACACTCGGAGGGAATATTCACAAATTAGATTAGCTCCAGTAGATTATAAAAAGTAGACGAAATTAATGACGTATAATCAGCGGTGGGGCCATTGTGCATTAAAAGAGGTAAGTTTGAGGGTACCGTGTGGAATTTTTAAAAGGTTGGGGTACAATGTAGAAATTGAAAAAACACAAAGGTACAACGTAGAAAAACCCAAACCTTTACAATAATGGGGTAATCAAATACAAATACGCACTCACACCGCGTAGGCAAAATAAAAACACGCCTACAATTTGGCGACTTCACTGGAGAGGATTTTAAAAAATTAATTTTTTTTATGAGTCGGTGAAACTTGAAAAATACGATTCATTCCCCTTTTATGCCTTTGAATAATATAAAGTTTTGCATAATAGTTCAGCCACCATAAGGACAATCTACCTTGCCTCATTAGCACATGTTCTATGTGTGAGGTCACCCCTGGGGGGTTTGCGCTTTGTCCTTCCAAAAAGCTTCCTGAGCGATAGTGTTGGATCTTAGTCATAAGCAAATCTACCCAACCATGGCATTGTTCTCTTGTTCCTGACTTGAGAACTAGAGTGCGTCTTACACATGGCCACCTCTTTAAGCAGGGGTACGAAGCGTGGGATCAATCTCTTAGTCATGGACCCTTTTCAGCCTTAACCTAAACCTGACCAATAGTTTCAAACATAGAACTGGACTTTAGGTTGGAACTTTTGCATCCATGTTATATGACATTTGCCTGTGATTGTAATTTTTGCCTATTATTATCTTGTCAAATTGTCATTATTATGCATCGTTCCTAAAATCGCGTCTAACAAACAAAAAAAAAATCGTCAATCGGCCAATACTTCGCCTAAATTCCCGAAAAACGTGTTGGGGAGTAGTGCGTCAAGCGCATTGAGATGCGCCTGGCGCACCACACCTGCGCCAGACGCACGGCTGTGCGCCGCGCGCAGCAATGTTACACGGCACGGAGTCTGTGCATCACACGCTTTTCGTCGATTTCGTCGCCATAATGGTCGATCCTATGTTCAGTCCTGTTTGTCTGTCTGCATTCACGTAGTACATGGTCATGCTAAAGGGTGTCACGTAATTAAAAAAGGGTATTTTTATGCAAGATCGAGTATGTCCTAAAAAGTACACCTAAAATGGTCATTGTAGAGTTAGAGTTGTCATGCATGTCTACCTGTTCCCATTTCATCCCTGCTATCCCTATCAATCTTACCTGACCATATTCAACAATTTTATTCTACCTTTTTCAAAAAGCATTTACTCATCATCATCATACCACGACATTTCAATAAAAAAATATTTTTAAAAATTAATCCATCATCTTTTCCTAACACAAGATAAAAACAAAGGGGTTCCTTTCAAAAATGAATTTCGAAAATTCTAAGCCCAGTCTAAACACCTTCAATCCAATCCAATCCAATCCAATCCAATCATCCAAATCCAATTCACTTGCATTCATTCTAGGCTCATATGCATTAGAGTCACTAGAGGAAAAAAGGTCAAATGCTGCAACAAAAGGGCTGCGGTCAGGCCCAAAACCGCAGCCCTTAAGTGAAGGGCTGCGGTCAGGCCCATAATTGCAGCCCTTTAATACATAAAGGGCTGCGGTTTTGGACCTGACCGCATCCCTTCTTTTAAGGGCTGCAGTTTTGGGCCTCACCGCAGCCCTTGGGCTTTATTATTCTTTTCCTCCCGCGTTTATAATTCATTCCCACCTCTTTCTTCCTTCATCCTTCCTCAAACAGCGAAAATAATTGACTAACCCTAACACTTACACAGTCACACCCCGCCTCTCTCTCTCTCTCTCACACACACACACTTCCTCCTTCATTTCTTTCTCCTCCACTTCGCCGGTTCACTCTCTTTCGATCATCAAGAACCCTAATTTAACTTCATCCATCTCAGACTTAATCGTTAGCGAATTTTAGGGTTCTTATTTTAGGTTTTCTTCATTTCGTCCTCCATTTATATGAATTTATAGTTTTTTTCCTTTTTTCAAATTTTGCTTGTATCAGGCACAAATTTAGAATCAATCGTGCTCGAAGTTAGCGATTATTGAAGGTTTTGTTGTGATAAGTGGATAATCAGTGAGCAAAAAACGAAGAAAGTCTCACACGAAGAACAACACGAAGAAGAAGAACCTTCAATTCCGGTAATTCTCTCTCTCTCTCTCTCTCTCTTCATTCTTCTTCTTTGTTTGATTTCTTAGGGTTTTCGTGAATTTTTTCGTTAATTATCGATGAATTATTTATGTTCTGTTTATGAAGTTGTGTTTTTTGATTAGGTTTTGGATAGTTAGTAGTTAATGCGAGAGTTTTATTGAGCTTGTGCCCTAATTTATGTACTATTGTTTTATTTATTGTGGTTTATTGGAAAGGAGAAGTATCTAATTGAGTGAGGATGTATTTATGAGTGAGGATGTGATGGAGATTTGATTATCGCAGGCGGAATAAAATAACTTAAGAGTTAAGATTGAGATGATATTATGGTGATTCCTTAAGTTTGGTTTTTGTAGCTTTTAGGTTGTAAGTGATCTCGTTAATTAAAATCTAATTCATTTAATATTTTTTGTTGTTGGTGAATACTAGTATGATCTTAGTGGTTGGTTTCTCTTTATCAACTATTGATGGATCATGGGTGATGGACGTTCTGGCTGAGGTCTTGTGTTGACGAATTGTTAGCACTTTGGGAAAAAATGTTGCAATGCGTTGCTATATCTTGGGCATTTTGAAAGGGAATGATGAGATGTGAAGTGAAATTCCAGGACATGATCACTAGTCAGAACTCAGAACTTGGTGTCATAGCAGCTATTTTGAAAGAAAGATTACTTATTTTTGCATTATATACTAATTTGTGTTCTCTTTGGATTTGATTTTGGTTGGCTGATTTCACTTTAAGGATGTATCAGTGCTCAAAATTGTCGAAACAATGACATACAAGTTTAATTTGATTTCTTATTCTTTTGTAAATGTATTCATCTATTTGGTTGGATATCGAAGTAAATTAGTTTTGCTTTTATACTCGTTTGTGACTTGCAAACTAAAAGAAGAAAGGAAAACCATGGATCATAGTTTTTTCGGAATACCTTGACTGATTTTTTGGTGGCATATTCAGTTTTCGAATCTATTTATGGCAGGCTACTGTTAGTGCAGTAAAGGGGCCTTAGAAATTGCAGGTATGTGACATAGCTAAGTGAGATGTTGTGTAGCATCATTTGCTGTATAGTAAATTAGTAATATCAGTGGTGATGATATGGTGTATTGGAGCTGGGGTGTTTAGGTATCCGATTTATTTATGCATGTTGTTGGTGGAATAAGTGACAGCCCACCATTAGAAGTAGTGATGGGTTGGCATTTGTGTAGGTACCAATTGCACCTTGAAAATTCTTCATATTTGAGCTCGCTTTTTTCTCTCGCTTCTCAACCAATTGGAACGCAATAAGAGAAAAAAAAATTCAAATTAAATGAAGACATCTTTGAAGAAATCGCTTCATCATCATAAAAACAACAAGGACATAAAAATTCAGCCTCTTGCTCAATTGGATGAACTTGTTAAGGCTTCTGAGGTTTGTTTGTAATTTTTCGATTATTTGATGATTTTCATAATTGTAGCATTAGATTGAATTTGAATTATTATTGATGTAATGCTTTAAATTCTGATTTTCTAACATGATTTTTGGCTGAAAATTATCGAATTAATGATGGTATTATTATAGGAGGTGATACAATTGGGAGAATATGTGGTATTATGAATCAATGCTTAAACTAAATTAAATTCCTTAGATATTATGGATTTATTTCATTAATTTTGGGATTTAATGATTTATGAGTTAATTGTAGAGTGTTATGTAACTTGGTTTCATAATGAAGAATGTTTGACTTCAATGGTGTTTAAATGATGATAGTATATTAGTATATAAGTTCCCCTGCACACCCCCCTTTCCCACAGCTCCTCCTCCCATGCACTCACACCCCCACACACCCCCTGCCATGCACACCCCCTGCCATGCACACACCCCCGCCATGAATAGACCTCATCTCCAACCCCCCCCCCACCTACCGATGTAGCCCCCCGTCTCCTACACAAAGACACCACCCCTATGCGGACCCCCCGCTGCACACCCCCCCGCACACACACCCCAAAGAACCCCCGCACACACACCCTCCCATGCACAACCCCTTGCTCCACACCCCCACCATGCACACACCCCCCCTCTCGCACACACACCCCCGCCATGCACACACCCCCCGCCATGCACACACCCCCGCCATGCATAGACCCTCTCGCTCCAACCCCCTACCTGCTGTAGCCCCCGTCTCCTACACAAAGACACCACCCCTATGCGGACCCCCCCCTGCCGCACACCCCCCCCGCACACACCCCCCAAAGAACCCCGCACACACCCCCTCCCATGCACAACCCCTTGCTCCACGGCCCCCACCATGCACACACCCCCCCCGCACACACCCCCTACCATGCATAGACCCCTCTCGCTCCAACCCCCCCCACCTACTGCCGTAGCCCCCGTCTCCTACACGGTACACCACCCCTATCTGGACCCCCCGTCGCACACCCCCCGCACACCCCCCCAACAACCCCCGCACACACCCCTCCCATACACAACCCCCTTGCTCCACGACCCCCCCCCCCCTACACCGCTCCCCGCACACAACCCCCATGCACCGACCGCCCGTGCTGCACACCCCTGCCATGCTCGTGTACCGTTAGAGCCACTTAACCATATCTTTCTGGAAGACAAATTTTCCCCTACTTGTGTTTAAAGACCTTATTGTTGTTTCTCATGTCTTAATATTATTGAACGCTTTGCAGATCTATTTATTTCGAGGTTATTTTTGGGAGCCAAGAAGACAATTTACAGCTTTGGAATGTTGAAGAAAAATCTATAGGATTTTAAGGGATGTAATGCACCCATTTCTTGTTGTATCTCGTCTTCATAATGTAACTCGATCAAAATTTTCTTTATATTTGTATGAATAACATGAATTGCAATGAAAATTGATACTTGTATATATATGTAACTGTTTTTGGATCATTTAAGACTAAAAAATTTAAAAAAAAAAAAATTTATTTTTTTGGGGTCACAAGGGCTGCGGTCAGGGGAAAAACCGCAGCCCTTAGTGGATTAAGGGCTGCGGTTAAGGGCCAAAACCGCAGCCCTTAACTCGCCAAGGGCTGCGGCTTTTCCCCTTGACCGCAGCCCTTAATCCACTAAGGGCTGCGGTTTTTCCTTGACCGCAGCCCTTAACGCGCTAAGGGCTGCGGTTAAAAACCGCAGCCCTTCCTAGATGCCAAGGGCTGCTAGTCCAATGGCTGCGGTCAAAAAACGTAGCCCTTGGGCCCGTTTTGACCGCAGCCCTTGGGCTTTTTTCCTCTAGTGAGTCCATTTTGCATTCATATTAGGCCCATCAAAATTTGAGTCCATGCCGACATATTAGGCCCGCTAGCATTAGAGTCCATCTTAGGCCCATATAAGTCTAGTTCAAGTCAAAGGTAGGCCCATGTGCATCTCTATGTGAACCCTAGTCTATGTCAAGCCCAGTCCAAGTCTAATCCCAGTCTATTCCATTCTAAGTCCAATCCTAGTCCAATTTTTGAGTCTAGCCTGCTTAGTTTAATGTAAGTTTCGAAGTCTAGTCGTCTAGCCTGCTTGCTCACCCGTAAGTTCAAAGTCTAGTTGCCTAGCCTGCTCGCCTTAAGTTAAGAGTCTAGTCTCCCTTATTGCCCAGTATTCCTAAAAGTCTAGCCTACTTGCTCACCCGTAAGTTCAAAGTCTAGTCTCTCCTAAACCCAATCACGGAGTCCAGTCTGCTTGCATAGTCCGGTCCAGTCCATGTCTACATTTGCATATAGTTAAGCCCATGTCTCCATCATGGTCAAGTCCATACTAGTCCAAAACCCATAACTATTTCCATTTCCATTTCAAAATCATTTTCCATTTTCATTTCCCATTTTCATTCCCCATTTCCAATTCCACTTCTCATTTCTCATCTCCTATTTCCATTTCTCATCTCCCTTTCTCATTTCGAAAACATTATTTCTTAAAATTCACGAGGTCCATTCTGTTCAGGACAGGTCGTGAGATTATAACTTGGGAACGTCCGACTGAGAGGCAATAAGGTCGACCCACTCCCAGACTTGTCAAGCGTATCCAAACCTTTTCAAAAGTATCCTCCGACTCTTCTGAATCATCATCTGAAATGGGAGACGCTAATGAACAACTGAGTGCCATCATGGCTCAACTTTAACTGATGAACTCTCGTCTAGAGGAACAAGACAAAGAGATTAAGGCACTGAGAGATAAGCTAACCGAAGAAGACGAGCAAGGCGACACTCCACGACCAATCAAGACCAACACGGATTTGAGGTTTGAAAAACTTGAGCAATTGATCCAGTCAATTCCAGCACTCGAGAGTCAGACTCATGGCCATGACATCATTGATCCTGAACTGAGGGACAAGCACCCTAAAAAGGTAACATGGGGTGACCTCCCAAAATTCAAGGGGGTCGAAGACCCAGATGATCACTTGAGAGCATTTTCCATCTATATGGCTCTCAAGGGCATGATCAAGGACCTGTTTGCTTATGTCTTTCCTTTAACCTTGGATGCACATCCATCCAAGTGGTTCAGATCACTGAATAAGGCCAAGCTGAATGACTAGGACTACATCAAAGAAGAGTTTCACAAACAATATGTATACAACACTCAGCTTCCCATTGGCCTTCGTGAGTTGGAGTTAACTAAACAAAACTCCAACTAAGACTTCGTCATTTTCCTTAACAGATGGAGGGATAAAGCTGGACATATGATTAACAGACCATCTCAAGAGGATCAAGTCCAGCTTAAGTAAGGGGATCATATTAAATTCCAACCCAAAGAGTCTTTCACGAAGCTCTATAAGGTAGGTCTGCTGATTGAGGAGGAGGTACAAGCCAACAAGAACAAGGGTTCAAACAACAACAACTCTTTTAAGAAGAGTAACAATAACCCTTCTAGCTCAAAAAGCAATGAGGTTAATGCTTTAGCTACTGAAAAGAGAGGTTATCAAAAGCCTCAAAGAACATTCACACCTCTAGGCATGTCCTTAGAAGAAGCCTTCACTAGGCTTCATGCAAAAGGAGCACTTTCCCGCTCGGTCCTACCTCCGCACTCGCTCCCGAGAATAGATCCAAGAGGTGGGATCCTAATGCCTACTGCAAGTACCACCAAGGGAATGGACACCCGACATCTGTATGTTGGACTTTAAAGAATCATCTGCAGGATATGGTTGAAGATGGTAGATTGCCAATTCCCCCTGCAGCAAAAGTCAACAATAGCGGCAACCCCTTGGGAAGTGCCTAAATAATGCCGGGGCATAATCATTTAACGCTAGTTTTCTAGGTTGAGTCGGAGAGTCCCTCCCCTAACTCTTTCGTTTCCTTTTCGGTCGAGTCTATGCCATTTTAGGACTTTATTTCTAATAAGCCTTGTTCCATTTATTTCTAATTAATAAAAGAATTGCATTTTCATTTTCATTGGCCTTCCATCATTTTATTTATGCTTCTAATTCAATGATGAAACTTAAATCACTTAATGAACTTGACTAATAATAAAAAAAAAAAGAGATATGAAATAAAAAAAGAGAAAAATGAAAAAAAAGGACATACTTTGGGTCAGGAGTTATTCCCTTCTCTCTTCCATTATCTTTCATAAGCCATCCACATGCAATCAAGGAAAAACAAAAATCCTTTAAACCAGCATTAGCCAAATAGTCTTTCAATTCAAAACTCCACAAATATCCTTCAAGCCTTCCAATACCCTAAGCCATAAAAAACTTGTGTGCAAGCCTTACTACATGAAACAATCAATGCCAGGCAAAAAAAAAAAAAAAAAGTGAATAAATTTAAAGTGCGAAAAAAAAACAAAACAGAAAGAGCCAAAGGCAAAGAAATAAAAAGTCAAGCTAGGGGGCTTGCACACAAGTTCTATCCCTCATTCAAATTCCTTCAATCCATCAAAACCTCAAAACCCTAGCATATATAATCCAAATCCATAATCCTTACCTTATCCTAACCAATTCAACCTTCATCTAAACTTCAAGCCTTAAACCTTTCAACCTTTCATCAACCCTAATTCCTTTTTCATGGTATGTTCAAGCCCGCTAGGTCGAAAACCCAAAAGGGCGGCCTAGGCAAAAATTAGGGCACAAAAAAAATATAATAAAAAAATCAGATCCGGAACTACGAAAGGTCTGATTCCGCAAGGATACGTAGGAATCCTCATCTCGAGGTCCGACCGCTTTAATAAAATAATTAGTCAAGGTCTAATGATTTGATTTTCTAGAGTTCAGGAGCATATTTCTTTCTAGATCCCGACATAGACTCGAGTCTGAACCTAGCCTCGTTAAAGCCTTTTCCCACCTACATTTTGTAAGTCATAAATTTAAACCTTTTTATTTTTCAATCCAAGCTCTCCTTTTCCCTGAAGGACTCTCTAACAATTCCATGGTTTCTGGCGATATTTGGCTTTGCCTGTATCAACTCCCCAAAGAAGAATCCCCAGCAAAGAACTCTGAGTACTCAAGACAGATCAACTACATTTCAATCAAGGCTCAAGGTGCCTAATTCAAGGCAAGCTCATCCAAAGTGGAGGCTTCCTATATGTGGTGGTTCCTCCAAATCAAATCAAACTCCTGAAAAGTTGTAATCTGCGGACCTCGTTTACAGACCTCGGTTATTTACTAAAAAACGATTTTCGAAAATCATTCAATATTTTTCTAATCATTCTACATATCCACATCTTCTAGCCTTGCAAAACCCTAACCTTGCATTGCAGCCTTGCAAAACCCTGACCTTGCATTGCGTTTCATTCATTCTAGTCTTGCATAACCCTGACGTTGCATGTAGTGTCAACCTTTAGCTTTGCATAACCTTAATCCTTGCGTAGCTTGTCATGCATCCTTAGAGAGTCTAAGTTTGCATCATTTGCATCATTATGTGCTTAGCTGTGCTGTTTGCACCTATCTGCTAACATCTTCTTCTGTAGATAATCAGATTGCTTGTAGTTATTGTCCTGTCAACTAACTCTGTTTTACAGAGACCGACGTATATAGATCAGTTCTAAACTGCAGAGCATTTAGAATTGTTCTCCGTCCCGAAACCGTATACTTTGACTATCGGTTTCCTGAACCTCAGTCAAAGTGGGGGCTTCTGTAGACACATAATCGTGTCTCCCCATTTAAGGATCCAATGATGAAACATACCGCGGTATTAGTTGGCGCGACCCAACGGAAGAGCAATCTAAAGAACCATTCCAAAATTGTGTTTGAAATGATATTCTAAAGCCCAATTAGTTGTTCATGATGATTAATTGTATTTTAAGCCCATAAAATGTTTTAAGTCTATTTGAGAGCCCAATTAAATATTAATTATTTTAATAAATATTTTTATAAATATAAATCAGATTTACGTCCGTAAAATTTCATCTCCGGGATTTTAGGGATAAAAAAGTATCTTTAAAGCACGCGTAGAATAAAAAGCGAATATTCCGGAATATGCGCCGGACGCGGGGGTTGTGCTCAGCCCGCCACGTGTGTCCAACACATAGGCCAGAACGCGTCAGGCGAGCCAGTGAGCGCCTGGCACGTGGATTTGCGACTCACACATAGTCCTGCGTCTGACGCAAGTCCTGTGTGAGACGCCACCTTTCTTTTCTATCTTTTCAAAACGCGTTTACACGTGCCTAAATCTGATTGGGCTGGCTGCATCAGACAACCAATGTGCGCCTGACGCGTGGCACTGCGCCTGGTGTAGACCTCAAATTTTGAACCCCTTTTTCGGGTAAATAATGATTTTGAAAAGAAATAAAAATAACGAAAACTGTCATGCATCGTGGAGCGCGTGCTTCGTCAAATGCGTGTTTCTCTTCGGAGCGCGAGTTTCATTTCGTCGTATGGTTTTCCATCTTTTCGTATTAGTCATGCAGTTTCAAGTTAGAAATAAAATTTTCCGTGAGTCGTAGTCAATAACTACAACCACCATTTTAATAAAATGATTCGTAGTATATAATCATGCTCGTCTTTACTAATTTGACGAGTTTTCGTCAATTGTTTTAAGATAGTTTTTCGAATAACAGAAAAAAACGAGTCGCGATTAGGCGCCGGAATTTTAATTGTCTCCCAAAAACGGTAACAATCAGTTTTCTTGATGGTCAAGTCATTGTTCATTGGATAAAGAATATGAATATATTCTTTAACCACTAATCACATCCTTTATCCATTAGTTAGAGAATAAGAATCATGAAAAGGAGTAAGAATAAGAATCAAATCTCATGTGTAAGAAGGCAAGAATCCAGAATTTTTCCGGAAGAATCGAGTGTGCGCCAAGCACACGATCATGCGCTAGACGCTGAGCCTTGCGCCTAGCGCAGATTCCTGCGTTTGGCGCATCGTTCTAATCAGCTTTGTTTTGCACGTTTTTCGATGTATTTTTTTTACGTATTTGGGTGTTTAGGGAATAATATTTTCTGAAAATCTGATTTTGTTTCATTGATGAGAAAATCCAAAAAGAATAAGAATATTTGTGTTTCCAAAGAGATTTGATGATGTCATTAGGGTGAGGTCATTAGAGTGAGGTCATTAGGGTGATTAAGGATGACAAAAATTTGATTTTCTACTTCTTTGAAACCCTAGTTCATTTCCCCCATTTCTCTATAAATACCCCCCTTTTTTTACTTCAAAACCAAGTTGAAAAAAACTCAACTTAATTTCACTACTTCTCTCAATACTCCTCTCATCTTTTCTACTACTTCCTTCCTCTAAATAATCTCATTCAAGAAAAAGAAAGTAAAAGTTAGGAAAATAATTAGTAAGTAAAGAAGTTCATATCAAAAGAAAAAAAAAACTCAAAAAAAGGAATAAAAATTTGCAAAAAGGTAGTGCATCATTGAGCTAGCAAGGTAAAGTTGAAACTATTTTTAATTTTGATTATCTTCTTGATCATCTACTAAACGTTTCCTTGTTTCTTCTTACCATTTTTTAAATTTTTGGAGTGATTTGGGTATGAGGAAGTCCTAATAGGTTCCCAACCTTAAATCATCCCACCTAGAATAGTCAACTCTAATGGGGAGACTCTTAGGAAATAATTTGATTATGTGATTTTCCATAATCAAGTTGGTATTCATCACCAAAAAAAAATTTCATAAAAAAAATTCAAGAAGAGTTGTGCATAAACATCTCCATAAAAAGAAAATGTGATGCTGTAATTATAATCAGTTTTAATTTCGTACTACATTTTATTTTTCGTCTGTATTATCATAATAGTTTGTAGGATTTAATATTTTTTCTATGAAGTACAAGATGTTTTCAGCAACTGGGATTTGGAATTTCTAAAAAACGAAATTTGTGTAAATAATTAAAAATTATACAACTTTGCTGTGCAAAACTGATTTTGTCAAGTACCACATAAGTTTGTCTTGTTAATAAAGTTTAAAATAAAATCATTTGGATAAAACTAAAAACATCAAGTTTAAAGAAAACATCAGTGGCTTTCCAAAAATATGAAAATCATATTCATGTGAATTTTATGCAATTTTACATCATGTTTACAAAAACGTTCATGTAAATCACTGAATTCCAGAAAACTGATTTTCTTTTCAGTTAAAAAATAAATAAAAAGGGTGTTAAAAGTGTCCAATTCAAGTGAAAATTTACAGTCTACTTCTTCAAAGTATCTAGAACATTCATACCAAATTCAATTCAAAATAAGTTCAGAAAGTTGGATTTCAAAGAACAAATTGAAAGGTCCTGTCTTGACCAGTTTGAGTATAAAATTCACCATAATTCAAGTTGTCACTAAAAGCTTGTGAAATTTCGACACAACATAAAGAACTCACTGACCTATGCATACATGTATTACATGCTCAATTTAACGTTTGTACAGAAAGTTATGATTTTTACAATTCAGTGCAATCTGGAAAATGGGATAAAGTGATTAACTCAACTTTCATAAAAAAAAAAATTATTTTCTAGATACGAAAATGTTAATAAAAAATCATGAAATTTTTAAGTTTCTCTTAAAATGACTCATTTTATCATGTAAATAAAAATCAATAAAAAATCAAAATCAAAGAGGTTAATTAAACTTTAACTTTCACAAATTCACAAATAAACATGAATTTCAAAGCCCATTCAAGGAGTTGAAGATCAAGGAGCATCATGGTGAAGATCAATATTGAAGACTTTGTATAGATTATAGATTTTGTACATTTTGTTGTAATAATAACTTTTTCTAAATAGTTATTACATCACTCATTAATAAAAACATGTAGATGTTTATGCATAATTTTCATAAATAATTCCACAACTTTTTTTTAATAAAATGAGCAACCAATGTTACAAATTTTACATGTTCGGCCAATATGTCATAGTATATGAATTAAGTGACCCAATGTCAATTAAGAGGAAAAATTGTAAATCTAACTAAGTTAAATTGTATGATGATCCATCTTACATTTTAAAAATGTGTTCTCCATATTCAAATGGATTAATCATATCATTTGACATAATTAGATTGGTAATTATGATCTCCGAATTGATTTTAGGCCGTTTCACGTGTCTCGCTTTAAATGGCCAAATTCTAATTAGCCAAACAAAATCTCCTAATTTCATCTCAAATTGATCATTTCTCTCTAAATGACTTAATAATCTTCAATCAAGATTATTTCTCAAAAGCCTTCAAATTAGGAAGTAAACTTCTAAGACCTCTTGAAAATCATAAACGTAATCACTAATTAAGGTGGTTATTTCAATCCTCGATTAATCGCTAATTAGAGCGGTTAACTCAAACTTTTCATTCAATCACTAATAAGGGTGATTAGCTTAACCTTTCATCATTTTTAATCACTAATTAGAGTGATTATCTTAAACCTTAATAATCGTTAATTAGGACGATTCTTCTTCTTATTTAATCACTAATTAGAGTGATTATCTTAAACCTTAATAATCGTTAATTAGGACGATTATTTTTCTCATTTAATCACTAATTCGAGTGATTAGCCTAAACCTTGGATAATCGTCAATTAAGGTGATTACTTCCTAACCTTCATTGTTAATCACTTATGAAGGTGATTATCTTTCCTCTTAAGTTTAGTCACTAATTAGGGTGATTATCTTAACCTCCATTTTTAATAACTAATTAAGGTGGTTATCTTAATCCTTCATATTTAATCACTAATTAAGGTGATTATCTTAATCTCATTTCAATCACTAATTGGAGTGATTATTATTCCTAATAGATTTGTTTAATTCTAATGGTGAGTTATTCATAATCTGTTTTTTTTTCTTCGCCAATGGAATTGGCTATTTAGGTGAGACATAAGCTCGAACTACGATGGTTTTGATCCATGAGTGGATTCCAATCCCGCAATGATTGGTACGTAGTGCAACTTCAGTGCTCAAACCTACCATGTACAAATGATATATTGGTCCTAAATAAAAATGGTTGATGTGTATATGTGCAAATTATGTGATTTTTATTTCTTTTAAATAGACATGATTACCTTAAAATGGAAAATAACGCATTTAGTAAGAGCCCGTTCTGTAGAACGGAAGAGGAGACGAGTTGTAACACCCCAATAATTCTCTCTTTTTTAAAATACCTTTTTAATATAAAACATAGAGAATTATCAAAGTATTATCGCCCGTGTGATTACGTATCGGCTTATTCAGAATTTTGCAGCGGAAAACATAATAATAACCTTTATAAATAAACTTAGTCAACAATAAGTCAACTTAAAACCAAACCAACAATGAAAAGTATAATCCAAAAGTATTATAAATAAACTACACAAGCTCTCCAAAATCCCGATCCTAATGATGCATCATCTTCAAACCTGTAGATAGACAATGCACTATTGATCCTTAGTGAATGCTCGCCAAAATGGGTCATCACAGGATCAATAAGGCAAAGCCATGATCAACATACACAAACAAACTCACGTAATCAGCAAAGCTGAGTACTACATACTAAACAAGTAAATAATCCTAACATGATACTAATAAATAGTAGGCAAGAATAACTATTAGTATAATAACTTGCAGACAACTTTTTTAACAACATATTTATTACTTTAAAAGGAATAGTCAATGGACCGAGTTGTCTAACTAAAACCAGCCTTCCCTTTGGAAGACGAAATACGGGTGCGACTTCGTATTCCCATGACCTACGATATCGAGGAACCTTTTAAAATGAACATAGGACACGGTGATAAATCCGGCCCCAGAAAAAGCCATGGCCCACTCACCATGTACCCCAACTCCTAATTGTCCAACACTTCAGACGTGCACCAGTCTAAAGCTATTGCTATCCAGTTTCACTTTACATGATTTACCAGTTATTACTTGTTATGACTCATAAGCAACACCACTAATAAAATCATCAAACGATCACAACTTTCTTTTTATCTTAGGATTAGATAAGTGATCACACAACTTAACAATCCAAGATTAATTTCATTTTAATTCAATCCTTCTTATTTGTTGAACCTAGCCAACAACCATACTACCTTTCATAGGTATAAAATATCAACCTACCAAATAAGGCCCTCGGTCCTTATAAAGCAGTGAAATACTCAAAAGGGAACAATGATCAATCATGATCCAACAATAATAAATATATTAATTCCCCCATGTGAATTAATAAAAATAAAGTTCCCAACCAACATGCTTGTATCAATCTTCCGTACAAACATGATATCAATCTCATAATATGAATCTCATATTCAACATGTTTACACAATAGCATCAAACATGCAAAATCCAACATAATAGATATCATATATGAACTGAACATAGTTCCTATACATGATACTACATAATTCTCCTTCTTAAATCATGATACTACATCAACCAACACATAGGTATGAACGTACCTTGTGTAGACAAACTATGATGCCACTATAACAGACTTAAAAATCGCCTAGAGAGAATTCTCCGCCTAAAATGACCAATATAAATCCATAATTAATCCTTCATGAATTTACAGGAATAATAAAATACTTTAAACCCTTTTTAAAAGTGTTTAAAAACCTTTCCCATCATTAAAACTTACTTAGTACAACCTCCTAGTATAGTACTACTATACTAGATGATTAAAAACCCTTAAAACTCATGTTTAAAACATAAAAACTCCATCAACAATACTCTTTCAAAATTTCCAGCAACATAATATGCACTAAAACTCTTTTTAAACATATTTAAACATGCTTATAATCATAAGAAAACCCAAAACCATAAACTATAACATGATACTATGATTTTCCAACCTTTAAAACCCTAAAAATCCATGCTTTGATATTTTTAAACCCTATTTTAACATAACAAGTAAATCTGAAATTTTATTTCTTCAATACATAATTTATATAATCTTAGATTTATAATCAAATCATCAAATCACAACTTTTAAACATAAACTTATTAAAACAAACCCTAAAAATATGAATTTTGCATTAAAATTAAACTTGAGGAGGAAGAAATATCAACCAAACAAAGAGGAGGGAAGAAAATCGGCGGCAAGGAGGGAGAAGGGAGGCGGTGCGCCGGTTGCTGCTGCCGGTTGGTGGTGGCGCCGGGGGCTGCTGCCGCGGCTGGCCGAAACCAAAGGAGGAGGGAGGAACCGAGAGAAAAAGAAAGAGAAGAAAAAGAGGAGAGAGGGCCGAAAATTGGGGGAGGAAGAGAGAGAAAATAAATATGTTTAATGTGTGGGAATTTGGGTTTTTGGGGTATTTATATAGGTTCCCCTTTTGAACTTAGGAAAAGATGATTGAGGTCAAACTAGTATTTAATGATTTAAGAGTTGGGTGGTTGGGTTCCTCATACCCAATTTAAAATTCTTTTCACAACCCAAATGTGTTTTAAGCTTTTCAAATATTTTTCAAAGCATGACTAAATAAAATGTGTGACTTCCTTTAAATCATTAAATAATTTCTTTGACTTTCAAATAGTCAACTCTTCAAGAATTAAATTGTTTAAATGCTATAATGTTCTAAAATAAATATAAATATACATTAAAATATATTTATAAAATTCATAAATTTACGGGGGATTACAGTTTACACCTCTTAAAAGAAATTTCGTCTCGAAACTTGATACAAAAACTCACACATTTTTCAAAAGTTTTTAACTCAACTCTCAAAGGAGAAATACTTGTGCCACTCATGTGCACTCTTTTGCCATATTAAAAACACTTGTGTTACTCATGAACACATTTTCTTATGTGGAGAATCTATTTATTTTGCACCAACATGTGCAAATCGCCATAATAAGCATAAAAATGCATAGAAATACCATAAAAATAGGTAAAAAGCGCGAAATTCTATCACATTCTACCCCCCTTAAAGAAAACGAGTTACGTCCTCGTAACTCACCTCAAGGAATAAATATGGGTACTTCTTCTTCATTTCAGCTTCGGCTTCCCACGTTACCTCTTCGGATTCATTGTTCGACCAAAGCACTTTCACGATGTTGACATCCTTATTGCGCGTACTACGCACCTTCTTATGAAGAATTTTCACAGGTCTTTCCTCATATGTGAGGCTACTATCAATCTGGATTCTCTCGGGCTCCAAGACATGACGCTCATCAGGGATATAACGCTTGAGTTGGGAAATATGAAACACATCGTGCATCTTCTCGAACTCAATTGGCAAAGCCAACCTATAAGCTACCTTCCCAATTGTTTGTAGAATCTCATATGGACCTACATATTTGGCACTTAATTTGCCCTTTTTCCCAAATCTCATCACACCCTTAGTTGGTGATACTTTCAGAAACACTTTATCACCTACTTCGAACTCGACTTCTCTTCGCTTCAAATCGGCATAACTCTTTTGCCTATCTTAAGCAGCTTGAATTCTAGCCTGAATATACTTTACATTCTTGACGGTCTCCTCAATGAATTTTGTCCCCAAGACTATATTCTCACTAAGATCGTTCCAGCAAATGGGACTTCTACACTTTCTTCCATATAACGCCTCAAAAGGTGCCATCTTAATATTCGCATGATAACTATTGTTGTATGAGAACTTAATCAAGTCTAATTGGTCTTCCCAACTACCTTGAAAGTCAATAGCGCACGCTCTCAACATATCTTCCATGGTCTGGTTAGTCCTCTCAGTCTGACCATCGGTTGCAGGGTGAAAGGCAGTACTCATCTTCAATGTTGTCCCAAGATTCAACTGGACCTTTTGACAAATTTTCGAGAGAAATCTCGAATCACGATCTGAAATGATATCGGTTGGAACCCCATGCAATCTCACTACATGCTTAATATACGTCTTCGCAAGTTGCTTCTTCTTCCATGTCTCTTTAATTCTAATGAACACGGCCGACTTCGTCAGACGGTCCACAATAAGCCAAATAGTATCATTGCCATTCCTTGTCTTAGGCAAAGCAGTCACAAAATCCATTGAAATGGAATGCCACTTCCATCTAGGAACCTCTAAGGATTGAACCTTCCCCATGGGTCTTTTATTATCTATCTTGACTTTCTGACAGGTTAGACATTTGGACACAAACTCGGCAACCTCATGCTTCATGTTTGGCCACCAATAGATCTGCTTAAGGTCCTTATACAGCTTGTCACCGCAGGGTGCACAGAATACGGAGTATTATGCCCCTCATCCATAAGACGTCTCTTGAGCTCATCACATTTTTATGGTACACACCACCTTCCTTTGAACCTCAAACTACCATCATCATGGATCTTAAAATCAACTTCCTTACCTTGCCTCATCTTTTCCTTAATCTTCTCTAGGTGCTCATCCCCATCTTGACCCTCTTTGATCTCGTCGAAAATTGACAAGCCCAATGACAAAGCACCCAATATTGCCTCGATCTCCCCAGGATTTAAGATTTCTAGGCTAAGTCTTTGCATATCTCGACACAACTCCTCAGGAACTACCAAGGCATTCATGCTATGACTCGACTTCCTACTCAACACATCAGTAACGACATTCGCTTTCCCCTCATGATATTGGATGTCTAGATCATAATCCTTTATCAACTCCAACCATCTTCTCCGCGTCATATTGAGGTCTTTCTGGGTGAAAATATACTTCAAACTTTTATGGTCAGTAAAGATCTTACAGGTTGCCCCATAAAGGTAATGTCTCCAAATCTTCAAAGCGAACACAATAGCAGCTAACTCAAGATCGTGGGTAGGGTAATTAGCCTCATAAGGTTTCAACTGACGCGACGCATACGCAATCACCTTCCCATTCTGCAGCAACACACATCCTAAACCATTCTTTGAAGCATCATTATACACCTCAAATCCCTCGTTCCCATCAGGCAGGATCAAAACAGGTGCGGAGGTCAAACGCTCTTTTAAAATCTGAATAGCTTCCTCACACTTTTCACTCCACTCGAATTTTGACTCCTTTTTCATCAAATTGGTCATTGGCCTCGCTATCTTCGAGAAATCTCTCACAAATCTCCTATAATAGCCAGCTAGACCTAGGAAACTTCGGATATCAGACACATTCTTTGGAGTTGGCCACTCACTCACAGCTTGAATCTTAGCAGGATCTACAGAGACTCCTTCCTTAGACACATAGTGACACTAGTGGAAAAAACATCAAGTGCTCCGGTTAAAAACCGTACAAGTGCTTCGTATTTGACCCGTAGCAGACGCCATACGAGCACTTGAGTATTTATCAAGTGCTCCGGTTGAAAATCAGAGCACTTAGATTTACAAGTGCTCCGGTTGTCTTAAAAACCGGAGCACTTGTGAAATTTATATGTTTAAAATAAGTCAAGTGCTCCGGTTGTTAGGAAAAAACCGGAGCACTTGATTCACAAGTGCTCCGGTTTTTTCCTAACAATCGGAGCACTTGACGTTTTTTTTTTTAAAAAAATTGTACAGCAGCCCACCTTGTAGCAGTATCACACCAGCCAAACCTGCATATGCAGCACATCAACCTCCATCATGCTTCCTTATTCCCCTCACTTTTCACTACCACACTTCCTCATGTCCATCCCTTCAACCATCACGCACACACCTTCCCGTGCCCCTCCCATTTACCACCATAATATACATTCAAACTTAATTTTCTGCTGCATAGAAACTGAACACTTGCTCCATTGTAGAGGTGTTTCAAATACCACTTCTATCAACAGCAAATTCAGTCCATAATTATGTTCCCCGAAACCCTAAGGCCTAAAGTAAGTTATCATTATATAGCAAGATAAAAGCTACAACCATTCAGTTCAAACTAAACCCAAGCAAGCAATAAGGCAATAAGCAATGAACCTAAGCTACAACGATGTATTTAAACAAATAGTGGAGAGAAACATAAAAAGAGTGAAGAGGAAGGGGAGAGGAGTTAGAAGTGTGCATGTGTTATCAAGGACGATGGCACTTGATTCCTTTTTCAGTCCACATTCAATTGAACTGGAGAAAACATAATTTAATCTAGCTTATCCCGCCAGATGACAATCACATTTATAACCGACAAAGATTTGAACTGGTAGAGAACACCCCGGAATCATCAGTACATAGAATAAGCGTATGTTTCTTATTATATAAATCAGCTGACAGATAAAGAAATTTATCAGAGGATAAATTGCAGATATCTTTTTTAAGAGCGTATGCTTATGGAAACTGTAGACTAACTTTTGACATTTTTGAATTAAATATACAGCTGGAAAGGAGCCAAACCAAAATGATGAACATCGATGGAGGAAATTGTATTAGTTCTGATGTTTGATGTCAAACATATCTCAACCTACAAAGATAGAAATGATTCAAGATCATGAATGGGCACAACCGCTTTTAACATATATAAACATTGATAAGCCATAAAAAAACAGACCAAAGCCAAAGTTTATCTACTGAATTACTCTAAATGCCTAACAATATACATATTGCTATTGTTTGTCATACATTAAAATCAGTAAGCAAAGATTGTGGTGGAGGCTGCAAAGAGACCTAAGATGGCTAACATGTTAGGCACTTAGCCTCACCCTTTATCTAATTAGTGAATATTATAGTAGTATGATGAGAGTTCACTTGGCGAGAATGGAAAAAAGGGGGGTGAACATTAAAATTATTTTAGCAAGAGTCAATGTCTAGGGATGGAGAAGGTAGAACCAAGCACAGAGGTCCACACCACAAATAACTCCTCTGACCATGAAAAGAGGCTACATAGCACTTGAGCCTCTCACCGCACAGGTATGTTGGAGGTTTCGGGACTCGGGATCATTATCCCTAGTTGATGACATGGATTTGCAGCTTGGTTTCACATAGCTTATATAACAACAAGGACTTTGAGCAACGTATCAAGGGATTATGAATTTGTGACAGAGGTAATAATATTAAATATAAAGTAATGGCACAAACCGGGATCTTAGACAACACTAAGTTTACAGACATGATAATCAGAAGAATTTCAACTTATTACAATAACAAGGTCAAATGGCTAAATGCCAGCATATACCTCTCCACAGTGCAATGTAACATGAAGGCCTTGTTCTCTAGCAAATCTCAAAGCTGGCAAAATTGTTGTCCTAAAATCAAAACCAGACATACCCACATGCATAACATCTTCAGACAGGATGGAGCACATTGTATGTGTAACTAAATGAAAAAAAACTCTTGGCATATACCATTCTCCCACTCTTGGATTCCCAGATAGATCAATACCAACCACTCCGACATCTTTCATTTCCAATGCCAACTTAATCTGTAATCATTTTTTTGCAACTTGTCACCTTCCAGAGTAATATGAAGGCAATGGAAGAAAATGATTGGTGTATATGAAAAAAAAAATCTATGTAAGATAAAATTACAAACTTCTCCATTTATTTTGCTGAGACAACCACCAAAAATCAGAGCTAAACCTCATGAAAAAGCAAGATACATACAGTTTCCGTTGCAGCTTCAAGCGTCTCACGTCGATCAATGCTGAGGAGAAGTCTAACATATATCTTCTTCCTAGAAATGCCATCACACTCATTATTCATATAACATGAATTTTCCTTGTTCTCCAAGACAACTCCAGTTGAAGCAAAATCGCATTTAGTTCAACTGCAGAAAACACTGGAACTAGAATGAAATGAAGTAACTTTGTTAGAAACAATAGACTGGAAATGCAGAAGAAGACGATTTGGATGAAATCCAATGTTTGTATTAGCAATGCTTGGAAATCATCATTAAGGAGAGTACAACCACAGTCCACAGGCCTTCGAGTGGCTGGACACTCCAACTAAAAACTAAACAAATAAAAATTAAAAAAAATGAATTTTCGCTTAATTTTATCCTAGCTGATAAACTCTATATATAGCCTTCTGACTTCCTTCTAACAAGCTCATTGTCCCCCTTATGTACAGTACCCAAAGTGGCCCTTCCCCTAAAATTGATGCATTGCAGTATGTCTTTATAGCGAGGAGGGAGATGAGATTGTTCTCTTGTTTATTAGTTCATTCAATTGAATGCAGGCAGGCCCTTGTTCAAGTTTATACTTAAGGCACAGTACTTTACCCATGGAGGTGTGGAGATGGGACAAGGCTTACATACAAAAGTTGCCCAGGTTGCTACTTCTGCTTTTGATGTTCCTTTTAGCTCTGTATTCATATCAGAGACTAGTACACACAAGGTAATAATGCAATAGAAAATGTCTCATTCTAATTTGTACTGCCCGACAAGTCATTAACAGTGTGGAAATGATTTTCTAGAGCCATAGAATCCACTTAACTGCATTTTTATTTGTTTATGTTTGCTGCCAAACAGGTTCCTAATTCATCACCCACTGTAGCATCAGCATGTTCTGATATGTATGGTGCTATAGTTCTAGATGCTTGTGAGCAAATAAAAGCAAGGAATACTTCAAAAATTAATCATCAAAATTTTATTTAAAAAAAATTTGACGAAGGTCTAGACTAGTAGATCAAAGGAATACTTCACAAATTAATCAAAATACCATGTAATCGGTGATGATGAAATGATTATATTGTTGACAGCGACGAGCTCAACATCGTCCCTCTGGAAGATCACTCTTGTGGCCAAACATCCGATTCTTCCGATCCTGCATAAATTCAAAAATCAAGATTAATCGAGATCAAATCATTAAAAAAAAGATCAAATATGCACCTGTTGTATAGCTCACACTACAAGCTTTTAGTTCCACCATTTTTCACAACGACTATATTATTAATAAACTAAGCTTTGACCAGGCGACTACCATTAGATAATGGTTCTTGAAACTAAGATTATCTTATACCGGATATACCATCTCCATATGCACTCATTCCGGCTGCAGCATCACTTGAATTTTGACTTTTGTCCATGTTAAAAACCCTTTTGCTAATCTAAAAAAAGTGACAAATTCAGCAATTATAGTGAAGTTTGACCAATTTAAACATTGAATAGTTATACATTACTATAGAATGAAGTAGTTCTAATCTAAAAAAGGTGGCAAAGACCTCCTACAGAGGTTAAGAACAATGATATGATACCAAATTAACCATTGTTCATCTCGTTGCACACACAATCATACCATAAAGAAGATGGAAACCACTGATCAAATTGACAAAATCGTTATACAGTGAGCAAGTACTCCAAACAGGTACATATGATATTTGAAACTTAACATGAATCATACAAGCTATTGGTGGTCTAGCAAAAAGAAAACCAACTACTTAAAAATTAAAAACAATAATTAACTGAAAGATTAAGCATTGAATGATGATAGCACTCCTCTCTCCACACAAAACCAAGTAATTCTTCACATATACTCCAAATTCCAACTTAACTGCGAGACTGCAGCTTTTAGCGAGTAGAGGTGTGCTAAAAGAAGTTGAATACACATTCATACAATCCCTAATTTCATAATTAATAGATATAAACAACACCAAATTGATTATGAAAAAAAAAATCAGATTTCATTGAAGATGATGATCCCAATCAGATCTGGTTGGAACTTGAATAATATAATAAAAGTCATATGACATAAAATAGAGAAGAGCAAAGTGAGTTCTGAAGAAAAGGGAAAACGAACCAGGGATAATACGAAGGAGGAGAGCTCATCATTTTCGTGTTTCGATATGCTCCGGAACAGCAACATCGACACAACAGTCACGCGGTGGCTGGAATGGGAAATCGATGTGAGAGACAGTTTTTGAATCAAGTAAAAACCTAATTTTTTTTTCCAAAAATCCCCAAATCTAGAAAACCAAAATAAGAACTAAAATACAGCAATAAAACTCGAACGACATTACCTAGACAGGAATTAGTGGATCGAGAGTGAAGAAGGAAAGAGAGAGAAAGTGAATAGAGAACAGAGATTATGCAGTTTAGCAAAAAGGCCACCATCTACGACCTTTAAGTTCTTATCCATGGTGGTGGACTAGTTGTGCGAGTCACGAACAAGAATTAGGGTTAGGGTTTCAAATTTTTGATGACATTCGTGAGAGAGGGAAGAGAAAGGATTGAAGAACTAGAGAGAGGGGAGGGGACAATGTACGCGGGTAGAAATTAAAAGGTAATTTATGAATACCAACTCTCTAGTGCTTCCGTTAATAAAATCCACCGAAGCACTTGTAATGTAAATTTTTTTAAAAAATAAAAAATTGAACCAAATGCTCCATTTTTAAATTAACCGAAGCACTTGCTAAGTAGCAAAAGCATTTTTTTCCACTAGTGTGACCCAAAAATGCTACTTTCTCCAAACGAAACTCACACTTAGAGAACTTGGCATACAATTGATTCTTCCTAAGCGTCTCCGATATAATCCTCAAGTGTTCATCATGTTCTTTTTCATTTTTCGAATAGATCAGGATATCATCAATGAATACCACCACAAACTTATTTAAGAATTCATGGAAAACCCTATTCATCAAGTCCATAAATATGGCAAGTGCATTGGTTAACCCAAAAGGCATTACAGTGGACTCATAATGATCATAACGAGTCCTAAACGCAGTCTTAGGTATATCCTTATCAGCTACCCTCAACTGGTGATACCCCGAACGCAAATCAATCTTCGAGAACACACTTGCTCCATTCAATTGATCGAATAGGTCATCTATCTTAGGCAAAAGATATTTGTTTTTGATGGTTACATTATTCAATTCCCTATAATCGATACACAACCTCATACTCCCATCTTCTTCTTAACAAACAACACAGGAGCTCCCCAAAGTGATGCACTAGGTCTAATATAACCCTTATCGAATAGCTCTTGTAACTGCGTCTTCAACTCACTCATCTTAGGAGGTGCCATTCTATAGGGTGCTTTAGATGTAGGTGCAGTTCCAGGAATTAAGTATATGGTGAACTCAACAGCTCTAGCAGGCGGCATACCCGAAATCTCACTCGGAAACACATCCATGAACTCATTCACGATTGGAACATCCTCGATCTTCACTTCAGCTTCTTTACTCACATCTTGCACACTACAGAAAATAGATCACACCCCTTCTTCATTAACTTCTTCACTTGCATCGCAGAAATAACCCCAAAGTTCTTGGACTTCCCAAAACGTCTATATGAGGTCAACTTCCCCAAAGGGTTTCTTAAAACTACTTTTAAAACCTCACAGTCTATTTTAGCCTTGTATAAACTTAGCCAATCCATCCCCAGAATTACATCCAGGTCTCCCAGATTAAACTCTATCAAATCAGAAGGAAACACACAATCTCCTACCTTCTGAGGCATATTTTCAAACAACTTGGTACACCTTATAGTCTCACCAGTAGGTATACTAATAGGCAAATCAATCACCTTAAAATATACTAACCCCAGACTTTTAATAACAGATGACGATACAAAGGAATAAGTCGCCCCCGAATCAAATAATGCTTTAACTAGCACGGAGTTAATAGAAAAAGTACCGGAAACTACCTCGGCAGATCGTTCAGCTTCATTGCGACTCATCACGAACAGCTTACCCGGAGCCTTGTTATGGTTGTTGCTTTCACTAGCATGCTTATTGTAGCTCCCTTGGTTGTTTTGTACCCCTACAGGCTTCGAACCCTAACTTCCCGACTGGTTAAATCCAGACCTCACTTGGTTACCACACCCATTGCCATTTTGCTCTTTCTTTTGCTTAACAAAGCACTCATACTCCCTATGGCCCTTCTTCTAGCAGTAGTTACAGGTCACTGGTTCTCCCTTGCAGTCTCTACCAGGATGGTTATTACTGCACTCCTTATAGTGGTACACTCTCTCAGATTGACCCTTATTAGTGTAGCCCAGATTATTCCTCCCTTGGAAATTCCCATTCCTATTTCTGCTCTTCTTGAAATTCCCTTGATTTCCCCCAGCATTGAAATCCTTTCTTTTCTCACCAACTACAGCATTCTTCTTGTCACGCCTCGACTGAAGACCATAAATGTGGGCGGCTCTCCCATACACAATATCTAGGGATGAAAAAGTTTCACCACCTAACCCTAGCTGGATTTCCTCAGTCAAACCTTGCTCAAACCTTTGAGCCTTTAATTCCTCAGTGGCTACTACCTCAGGTGCAAACCTCGACAGTGCTATGAATTTGCTATAGTACTCAAAGATGGTCATACTCCCCACCCTAAGGTTGATAAACTCTTGGACTTTCTGTTTCCTCATAAAAGCAGGGTAAAACTTTCCTCTCAAGGCAGTAACAAAAGAATCCCAATTGAATCCCTCAGCAGCACTCAGTCTAGCCCCATTTTCTCTCCACCACAAATCAGCCTCATCCTTTAGGTACAGCACAGCCTGACCTACTCTCATATTCTCAGGACAGTTCACAGCCCCAAAGATTTTCTCAAACTCTCTAATCCAGTTCTCTAAAAAGGTAGGATCAGCTTGCCCCTTAAAATATGGTGGTTTAACCTTGGCTAGCCTCTCAAACATGTCCCCAGCATAATCGGGACGCTCAGTTCTATCTTGAGTCAATTTCTCCGCCAAAAGGCGAATAGCCGCAGCTAAATCGTTATTGTTGTTTGCCATTCTAGCGCGCGACCTGAAATTAACGTACTCTATTTTAGGTTCAAAGCATAACTTACATGCCATTCTCTACGAAGGCAACATTTGATTTGACCATAAAGATCGCATCAACAAACAATTTCTCATGAAGTTACAACAATATTACAGAATAATCATCATCAATCATCCATGAAGAATATTCACATCAAGAACACACAATTTAGGAATAATGAATAAAAATTCAATCATAACAAATAAATAAAGTATTCCCATTTGCGTGCCCAAAATAAATTCTTGCTCACTTGGATAACTAAATATTTAACTTTTATTCCTCAAAAGATGCTAATAACAATTTTATCAACCATAATACTGTACTTTTCCTTAAAAATAAAATAAAGGTACTATGAAAACATTTAAACCACTGCTGGACGAATTATCCAACATTATTCTTTAAAGCATAAATAAATAATAAATAATCTAAGGTGAAACATCATCAGTCCTATCCCTTGATTCCCTGTAGTTCTCTGGAGTAAAAAGCTCATCTTCAAATTCATCAATGTCTTCAGTATTATAATAAACATATCTTCTAAATCTCATGGATCTCCGTTTAGGTTGAGGCTCGTCCTCCTCTGACTCAGAATCAGTCTCATGTCTGAACATAGCATGGTAAATATCACTTCTGGTCTGTCCTCTAGCACGGTCAAATTCATGAAGAACCTCATCATCACTATCAGGCATGCCTGCTCTTAATACCTTACGCATAATGAACTCTAGTTCGGTGTAGCTATCATCATCAGACTCATAATCTCCATCATTCTCATCATCACTGAGCACAATAGGGTTGTAATAGCTCCCTATTCTAGTATCTTCTCTTTCAGACATGGCTAGGAATCTATAACAATAAATATAACTTTTATAAATAACTGGTACTCTCACTTAACGTATAATCCCAACAATAACAATAAGCAAGAATAATCAACAACATAAGGCATAGGAATCACATAAACAGTTAGCAGGGAAGAAAAATATAATCATGCTGAACTAACTATTTAATGCAGACATATAATATTTCTATCCTATATGCCCGTCCTATACTACCCATCTCTCATACAATAATAAAATAAACTAGAGTATTGAAGAAATTAAAACAAGTAAATTTTTCGAATTTGTAAGGAACCGAAAAAAAAACGAACATAAAAAAAATTATATAGTTCGAAAATTCGAACATAATAAAGAAAATAAAAAAATTTCGGACACTATAATAATAAAAAAAAAAAAGCGGACCCCTTAAAAAAAATTCGAATCGAAAATAATATTAGATTCTGAAAAAAAAACTTTTCGAAGTTAATTTAAATACCATGAATAAGTAGGAGCTCAATTCTAAGGAATTCATTTTAAGTAACTAGCTAGCTAGGCGCCTAAAACTTAAAGTTGGCACGAAAGGCTAATAAAACCTAAAGCTCCAAGATACCACTTTGTAACACCACAATAATTCTCTCTTTTCTAAAATATCTTTTTAATATAAAACATAGAGAATTATCAAAGTATTATCGCCTGTGTGAAAACGTATCGGCTTATTCAGAATTTTGCAGCGGAAAACATAATAATAACCTTTATAAATAAACTTAGTCAACAATAAGTCAACTTAAAACCAAACCAACAATGAAAATTATAATCCAAAAGTATTATAAATAAACTACACAAGCTCTCCAAAATCCTGATCCCAATGATGCATCATCTTCAAACCTGTAGATAGACAATGCACTATTGATCCTTAGTGACTGCTCGCCAAAATGGGTCATCATAGGATCAATAAGGTAAAGTCATGATCAACATACACAAACAAAAGCAAGTAATCAGCAAAGCTGAGTACTACATACTAAACAAGTAAATAATCCTAACATGATACTAATAAATAGTAGGCAAGAATAACTATTAGTATAACAACTTGCTGACAACTTTTACTGCACTAAACTTTAACAACATTTTTATTACTTTAAAAGGAATAGTTAATGGACCGAGTTGTCTTACTAAAACCAGCCTTCCCTTTGGAAGACGAAATACGGGCACGACTCCGTATTCCCATGACCTACGATATCGAGGAACCTTTTAAAATGAAAATAGGACATGGTGATCAATCCGGCCCCAGAAAAAGCCATATCCCGCTCACCATGTACCCCAACTCCTAATTGTCCAACACTTCAGACGTGCACCAGTCTAAAGCTATTGCTATCCAGTTTCACTTTACATGATTTATCAGTTATTACTTGTTATGACTCACAAGCAACACTAATAAAAATATCATCAAACGATCACAATTTTCTTTTTATCTTAGGATTAGATAAGTGATCACACAACTTAACAATCCAAGATTAATTTCACTTTAATTCAATCCTTCTTATTTGTTGGACTTAGCCAACAACCAAACTACCTTTCATAGGTATAAAATATCAACTTACCAAATAAGGTCATCAGTCATTATAAGGCAGTGAAATACTCAAAAGGGAACAATGATCAATCATGATCCAACACTAATAAATATAATAATTCCCCCATGTGAATTAATAAAAATAAAGTTTCCAACCAACATGCTTGCATCAATCTTCCATACAAACATGATATCAATCTTTTAATATAAATCTCATATTCAACCTGTTCACACAATAGCATCAAACATGCAAAATCCAACATAATAGATATCATATATGAACTAAACATAGTTCCTAATAAATATAAGGCAGTGAAATACTCAAAAGGGAACAATGATCAATCATGATCCAACACTAATAAATATAATAATTCCCCCATGTGAATTAATAAAAATAAAGTTTCCAACCAACATGCTTGCATCAATCTTCCATACAAACATGATATCAATCTCTTAATATAAATCTCATATTCAACCTGTTCACACAATAGCATCAAACATGCAAAATCCAACATAATAGATATCATATATGAACTAAACATAGTTCCTAGACATGATACTATATAATTCTCCTTCTTAAATCATGATACTACATCAACCAACACATAGGTATGTACGTACCTTGTATAGAAAAACTGAGATGCCACTATAACAGACTTAAAAACGCCTAGAGAGAATTCTCGGTCTAAAATAACCAATATAAATCCATAATTAATCCTTCATGAATTTACAGCAATAATAAAATACTTTAAACCCTTCTTAAAAGTGCTTAAAAACCTTTCACATCATTATAACTTACTTACTATACTAGATGATTAAAAACCCTTAAAACTCATGTTTAAAACATAAAAACTCCATCAACAATACTCTTTCCAAATTTCCAGCAACATAATATGCACTAAAACTCTTTTTAAACATATTTAAACATGCTTATAATCATAAGAAAACCCAAAACCATAAACTATAACATGATACTATGATTTTCCAACCTTTAAAAACCAAAAAATCCATATTTTGATATTTTTAAACCCTATTTGAACATAACAAGTAAATCTGAAATTTTGTTTCTTCAATACATAATTTATATAATCTTAGATTCATAATCAAATCACAACTTTAAAACATAAACTTATTAAAATAAACCCTAAAAATATGAACTTTGCATTAAAATAAAACTTGAGGAGGAAGAAATAACAACCAAATAAAGAGGAGGGAAGAAAGTCGGCGGCAAGAAGGGAGGAGGGTGGTGGTGCGCCGGCTGCTGCTGCCGGTTGGTGGTGGCGGCTGGCCGAAACCGAAGGAGGAGGGAGGAACCGAGAGAAAAAGAAAGAGAAGAAAAAGAGGAGAGAGGGCCGAAAATTGGGGGAGGAAGAGAGAGAAAATAAATGTGTTTAATGTGTGGGAATTTGGGTTTTTGGGGATTTATATAGGTTCTCCTTTTGGGCTTAGGAAAAGATGATTGGGCTCAAACTAGTATTTAATGATTTAAGAGTTGGGTGGTTGGGTTCCTCATACCCAATTTAAAATTCTTTTCACAACCCAAATGTGTTTTAAGCTTTTCAAATATTTTTCAAAGCATGACTAAATAAAATGTTTGACTTCCTTTAAATCATTAAATAATTTCTTTGACTTTCAAATAGTCAACTCTTCAAGAATTAAATCGTTTAAATGCTATAATGTTCTAAAATATATATAAATATACATCAAAATATATTTATAAAATTCATAAATTTACGGGGGATTACACGAGTTCCAGACGTTCGCACCTCTTAACCTCAACCCCGAACCCTATCTCATGGTATGAAAGACCAATTTTCAAAAAAGCCTTATCCATATGAAGTCATCATCGTTTTAAATGATATTTCTTGAAATTGATTTTAAAATGATTAATTAAATAAATCTGTCCCTATTCAGATACTAATAAGGTGGCGATTTCAAAGTTTTCTAAAACTCATAGTCCAATGAGAGACTTTCGTGGGATTCAGACCTTTAATTAAGACAGTAAAAAATCGGGTACCACAGGCTGGCGACTTCACAGGGGACTTTACTTCCACTTGAAGTATAAGATGTTTAAACCTGAACAATGCGTTATTTTCCATATGTATATATAATAAAAAACGGTTAAAGCATGGCTATTCACAATTTAAGGTTTGTATATAGCATGCTTATGTGAAAATTACATGTGCTTGGTAGTTTATCGATCCATACACGTGCACTTTTTTTAAACCATTTTCTTATTAGGTCTGATACCTCTGTCTATTGGCATGGGTCAGAATTTTAGAATGACAAATAATGAATTAAGGGCGTAAAACCTGCATCCGCGAGCTATTGCGACCGGCTCTGTCAGGAGCGTCCACCCTCGATGGACACAATGGAAGTGACTCGAGGCCACTTTAACATAATCTCTCCCTAAATGAATCACCTTTTAGTTGACTTTTAGGACAGAAGGATCAATGCACAAATGTCCTTTATTTATTTCAGTTATTGAATAATGTGAAAAAATTTCAAAATTCCTCAGTTCATTTTCAGTCGATCAATATTTCAGTATTCATTAACTGTAGCTGAATTGCTGCCGAAATGATTATTGAAATATTAAGAGTATTCTTGTTTATTTATCACAAGTGTCATGTAAAAAAAATGTGTGTGCTCACCCATTTTCAAAAAAAAACTCACATTTACTTCAAAAAAAAATTTCATTCAAATTGGGTTTTCCACAAACAAAATTGATTTCTAAAAAAAATCTTGTTTTGAAGATATAATCCCAAAATAAAACAAAAAACAAAATTGAAAAAATGAAAAATGAAAAGAGTCATAATCACGAGTTCAAAACGTGTCATGTTTAGGAACTAGAATGCAATTAAAACTGTGTAGTCTGAAATACGAGAAACTAGCCGAAAATCTTTTAAAAAAAATTAAAAAATTTGTGTCTAATCAAAAGGGATAATCACATTCCAAAAAAAAAGGGAAATTCTTCCATTTCATGCTAAAAACATATCTAAAAAAGGTCATTGACTAACATTGTTAGTGTGTACATTTCAGATACTTCAAATTAGTCTAATCCTAAGAGGTGGAACAAACGTATTCAAACAGGAGAATACGTGGCTTGGCGCCTAGCAAACTGAATTCGGAAAAAGGTTGAGAAGAACCCGAGTACTTCACATTAGTCTAATCCTAAGAGGTGGAACAGACGTATTCAAACAGGAGAATACATGGCATGGCGCCCATCAAACTGAAATCTAACAAGTTTGGGAAGTACCCGAATCATTTAAGTACTTTTATATATTGTACTTTGTAGGTAGAGCTACGTGCGGCTTAATCCCCTAAAAACAAAAACAAAAGCAAAAAAAAAATTCAATGTTGTAATGCATCTATCTTAGCTTTCTCTACTATGTAATGTCCTAAAAGCGGTACGCAGGCAACTCATTTTCTGAGTGCAGCTGCAAAAAAATAAAGAAAGAAATGTAAAACTTCATTTTTAATATGTCAAAACTACGTTGGGCCTGATTATCCATTCAAAAAAATCATCACAAGAAAAATTTCTTCCCCAAATCCAAATCCACTTATGGAGATACGTAGGCAACCATCGGGTGCAGCCCCTTTTGCATTTGATATTTTCTTTTATGGTTTCAGCGCTTAAAAGCAATCAATACATTCAGATCACCAAGAAGAACGATGTCTGGGGCATTATGACTTGCCAGAATAAGGACACAGACCTCGTTATCCCTCTTTTCTCTTATTTTTGTAACAGCAAGAAATGGAAGGATATCACCAAATTGATTTTGAAAAATGTTTGTGTATTATCCCGGAAAAAAACGAGTCTAAAAGTGGAAGTGTAAAATGTAAATAAAAAGGTGCAAGTCTAGAAAAAAAATATTAATAACAAATCAAAAAATGTAATGAATAATCCAAAACAAATGATAAAGTCAAGGTTTCACACCATTTAATAAATGATAACTGAAATTGGGGTTAAAAGAAAAAATAATTTTCAAAGATATCATTTCTTTCATTCCCGCACCAAAAAAAAGAAAAAGAAAAAGAAAAGAAGAAACAAAGTCTGGACAAACTTTTGTGCTAACTCTTTATCTCATTTCACAGGAACTCTACCTGGGCCCGCTCAGGATCTAGGCTAATTCGCCGAAGTTCTGACCATAGTGAACGTTCTCAGTCAGTAAAACATGTCGTCCTTGTCTACACCAGTGGTATTCTCTACTACACGTCTCAGCAACATGTCTGAAATTCCGAACAACGAGCACCAACAGAACTCTACCCCTCTACCTGATCCAATGACTAAGCTCCGAGGACTTATCCAAGCCATGCTTGACCGACAGGATAATATTGAACAAACTGTGTTGGGCATAATGCGCCAAAGCGCCCAGATGCCTCCTCCTCCTCCTCCTCCGGAGTCGGAAGTAGCTTCACCTTTTCACCTTGAGCCTATGAACAATGAGAGAGAAATTCCCACTAAGCTCGAGGAAGAAGTAGTTAAGCTCAAGGAAGTTTTAAAAGGGATGACTAAGGCTGAACCATGGATGGACATTCATGGGTTAACACTTTTCCCAAAGGTGTGATTACCTCATGGTTTCAAGATGCCTAACCTGACAAAGTTTGATGGGACCGGCAGCCCCACCAATTTCCTGAAAATGTATGTAGGGGCAATGAGTCCCTAGGGAGTGGAAGAATCTTTGATGGCTTAACTCTTTCAATAGTATTTAGATGGTGCTGCAGTACATTGGTTCCTCAATCTTGAAAACAAAAAGAAATCCACTTGGGCTGACATAGTCAGAGAGTTCTCAAACCAGTACAAATATAATGAAGAAATTGATGTTACTAGAAGGGTTCTGGAGACCACTTCTCAAAACCTTAATGAGACATTTTCTTCATTCATCACTCGGTGGAGAAACAAATCCTCCAAAATGATGAGTAGGCCTAATGAGGAGGAATAGCTGTAAATGGTTTTGAAGAACCTTCCTCCTGTATATCAGAAGCATATGGCCTACCAATATTTCTCGACTTTTAAAGCTTTGATTGCTACTGGAACTCTAGTTGAGGATGCTGTGAAAAGGGGGGACATCAAGACAGATGAACCTATTGGCGGCACTACTTATAATGCAAAGTTTGGAAATAACAAAAGAGCCCCAAACAATGATTCAGCAGTTCCTAAAACAACTAATGCGATCCATGCTATTGGCACATCGTCTGCATTCCAGTTGCGACCACAAAGGAACTTTACCCTCTTAAGCATGACTTATTCCCAAGCTCTCTCCAAGCTAAAAAATGCCAATCTCATTCAACCCTTGAATCCACGTCCACCTCTTAAAAATCCTTACCCTGGTTATGACCCAAACCAAAACTGTGAGTATCACCAATGTCCGGCATAATACTGAAAGATGCACGGCTCTAAAGCATCAAATTCAAAACCTTATGGATGATGGAAAACTCTCTTTAAGATCCACTTCCAATAAACCAAACGACTCTCAGCCCAACATCACAAAAAAAAACCCTTCCTAATCATAAGCTCTCATTTGCCATTAATGATATCTCTGCTGCTTCAGATGGATGCGATCCGACCCAGTTAATCCATAAGACAACTCCCTAAATGTATGAAAAGTCAATAGCCGTAGGTTACAAGTGCCTGGTCTATGACTATTCCACTCAAGAAAAAGTCAAAATGATGCCTTATAAAGACCTCAGCTTCACTCTCAACAAAGATCTGTTCTCTGACATGTGTGGAACTTTGGATTATGATGGTGCCTTCTTCATTTTGGACTATGATGCTGATGAAGATTCCTCTTTGGTCTTGACAATTGTGGAGAAAAATACTGGAGGACATTCCACCACTCCAAATACATACCGGCGCCCCATCTGCCTCGATGATCATAGTGATGAGGAGTACGTGGATATATCCCATTTGACTAGAGCAGATCGCCATTTTAAACCATCCTATTTAGAGGATGAAAATCCTTTGGAGGTATTGAGAAGGAGAGAAAAGGGCAAGGAACCAGTGACAGAGGATAGTAACAAGGAAGATGATGCTATCAAGCGCATGAAAGAAGTAAATGCTAATGTTTCCATCTGGAAATTGCTAATGCATTACCAGCCTCATAGGGCAGCTGTTCTATAACATCTCAATGAAGCCTCTATAAACTCTTCCATAACACTTGACCAAATGGTGGGGCTCATTCACGGTGTAGATCGAACTCTCATGTTCACATACAATGATCTCCCTGACAATATCAACCACAATAATTCGTTGCACATCACTATACGTTGTAATGGATGGGAGATACCAAGAGTATTGATTGACAATGGATCCGCAATCAACGTTTGCCCTCTACGTGTGCTAACGAGACTTGGGTATTCAAAAGAAGATCTGGTACCATCCAACCAGGTGGTTAGAGCATATGATAATGCCAAGAGGGAAGTACTGGGTTTAATCAGCCTCCTCATTAAATGTGGTCCCGTGGCAAGGAAGGTGGAATTCATGGTCATTGACATTCAAGTATGTTTCAACCTTTTATTAGGAAGGTCGTGGCTGCATGAAAATAGAGCAGTAGCCTCTACTCTGCATCAGAAAGTAAAGCTTCTCACTGATCAGGGTGTTGTGACTATTACTGGTGCTCTAGAAATTATGACTGTCTCCAACACCGGGAAGTCTGTATTGTATCTGAACGAAGTAGAGGGCACTAGGTTGGATGGTTATACTATCCACTGTATTCTAGCAGCACATGAAAATTCATGGATGAATGAGTTCCCAGCAGCCACACCAGATGTAAGTGCTGAAGAAACAGAACCAGAATATAGTGAGGATGACGAGGAAGAAATAGGAGTTCCAAGCATCGGCACTCATGATACGTCAGTTGAAGCACCGGAGGAATCCTGTGTCGGCAATCCTCAAGATGATGATAATGACTCAAAGAAGACATCTAGGACTGATGATTTTGACTTGGATTTTAAAGTAGTAGGTCCTATCCGAGAAGTTCACACTGAATCACTGATTCTCTTTCCAGGATATCAACACGAGGATAATTATCGTGAGTTACCACAGTTCCGAAAATTTGACGGGAACGGTGATCCTGTGGTCCACTTAGTTGGATTTGTGAATGCCTTACACCTTTGGGGCTTACCAGAGGAAGATTACCCCATGCTGTTTGACAAGAGTTTAGAAGGACCAGCTTTGTACTAGTATTACTCTTTGGATTATGTGGATAGAGCTAGTTGGGAAAATCCTAGCCAAGCCTTTGTTAATTGGGCTCTCGAGCATAAACAGACTGATGTCAAGAAGCTGAAGCTAGTCACTTTGCGTCAGAGCACGTTAGAAACTTTCTCGCACTTTTGTTCGAGATGCACTCATATCCGCACACACCTTCGTTTTACTATTACTGATCGAGAGTTCATGCTCATATTGCTGCGGAACCTGAATGATTTCTATTATCGTCACATGGTTACTATCAAATACACCTCCCTCGGCCACATGGAACAACATGGCTTTGACATCGATGCTCTGAAATTGCAAGAAAAACGACCTCGGGAAGATCTTGAAACTCCCAACACAAATCCAAGGGTATATGCTAAAATAGATGAACCATTGAGTATGGTGTATGATCGTCTTCGGAGGCAATGTATACTTCAAATATCAGCGCATGTGCACTGTTTACCCCTTCCTGGAACAGACATGAGCAAACTCTACGTTTATTGTCGTCAATTTGGGCATGAAACTGATCGATGCCATGATCTTTACTACAAAGTTCAAAACCTGGTTGACCGAGGCATCATTAGTCCAACCCACAAGGAAGTGCCCACAAGGAAAGTGTCGGTGCCCCCTCAACCTCAATCCCAAGTTGATATCTTCCGCAAATTAGTCGAGCAGGGTCGGATACATCCACTTCCTAGACGCCCAGGGGCAAGCCCCGTAGGGTCAGATCTCCACAAGTACTGCCAATATCATCAGTTGCATGGTCACGACACAAACCAATGTCATGCTCTCAGCTATCGCATCAAGCAAATCACCAACATAGCTCTTGTCTACCGCAAAGCTACTTGATCATTTCACAGAAGAGAAAAAATCTTCGGTAAAAATCCTGTAGGGGTTAACCCATAAAAAAAATAAAAAATAAAAAAAATCTTTCAATATCAGAGAACTACGTGCAGCTTGAATCCCCATAATCATGTACACTTGCACTGTGAGATCACTCCACCTATGTAACACCTGGGGTACGTAGGTAGCTCAATATGAGTGCAGCTGCTTTATTAAATAAAAAACTTTAGTTCTTTCTAAAATAACGAACTACGCTGAGTCTGATTCCCCATAAAATGCACCTGGAGCAATGGGGATATGTAGGCAGCCTTCAGGTTCGACTCAAATGTATTAACCATTGTATTTCAGGTAATGTGATCAGAACTCAAGATGCCAGTCATCATAGGAGCAATTTCAGAATGCTGAATTGACACATCAATGGGGATACAGGCCCTAATCTCTATATTTTTTGTCTTTGTTCAATATTAAAAAAGGGAATGGAAGAATGAAAAAAACAGTTGTTTTCAACCCCAATGACAGTCAAATCATTCAAGAGAGTCAAAATAAAATAAAAATTTGTAAAGGTGGACCATTCCAGTCAAAATATGGCGAAATCATTTTCGAAAATTTTCTTTATTCTGCAATGCATTCTGCAATATGTAGCTTTCTTCTCTTTTCTTTTAATTCTTTTTTCTCTACCTTTAGGTCCAAAAAAGGAGAGATATGTGCCTTCTCTAAGGATGACCAATTACCATCAGAAAACAAACACCTCATCCATATCCACAAATGCGTTCAAAGAGCCCATAAGGTTTGTCGTGCAACCTCTGTCCAAAGGATTTCAAATCATGATGAAGATGGGTTACACTCAAGGAACCGGATTAGGGCGTGATGGTAGGGGAATAAAGTAACCAATCCCCATAGTAGACAAGCAAAACCGACATGGGTTAGGATATGATCCGAGCAGCACTTCTCACAACATCAAGAAACCTTTATTTACCCTCAACGGTCAGTTCATCCTGCAAGGAGATACTGAGTTGTACTATGAATTTCCAGAACCTTAGCTTAGTAGGAAGGAACAGAAGATTTTACCGGGATTGAAGATATTCTTCAATGAGGCTAGAAATCTGGACTTAATTAAAAGTTGGTTTGTCCAAAAACAAAAAATAAAAAAAGAAAATGAGTGGGTGGATAATCTGGAACATGGAGTCCTTATTTAGGAAACTTTTCACTTCTCAGTCCTCTGAGGAAGAGGATTTTGACCCGATGTCTTTGATGATACCTTTTGGCGAAAGCATTGAACATAAGTGGAGTATTGAGTGTCAGGCAACAGACGGGCCTATAGAATTTAAAATGTTTTTAGGAAACCATCCTCCACATCCATCTCATGAAAATACCTTTTCACCCCTTTCAGATGGATATCATACTGATAGCTCATCTTCCAGCTAATCTACCTTGCATACCCAGTCAGAAAACTCTGATAGTGAGGAAATTGAATGTGAACCTTTATCTAAGCACATTTGCATGCAAGATGTTATTTCTGACAGTGAATTTAATAATGATGAATCACTTGATACAACTGAAATATATATAAAACCCATGGAAGAATCCATTGTAATTAATGTTGGTATAGAAAATGTTGTAAAAGAAGTCAAAATAGGTTCATCCCTCTCCCCAACTGAACAGTCTGTGTTTATTGCATTGTTAAAAGAGTATGTAGATGTGTTTGCATGGTCTTATGTTGATATGTCTGGCGTTAATAGAGAAATTGCGGAACATCGTATTCCGTTAGATCCTGAGAGCAAGCCTAAGCAGCAAAAGCTCCGCCGGATGAAACCAGAGATTAGTCTGAAAGTGAAAGAAGAAATTCAGAAACAGCTTCATGCCAAATTCATCCAAGCTGTAAAGCATCCGAGTTGGCTCGCCAATATAGTGGTCGTACCTAAAATGGATGGGAGAGTTCGGGTATGCATTGATTTTCGTGATTTGAATGCTGCATCACCAAAAGATTGTTTTCCTCTGCCCCACATCGATGTCCTCGTGGATAGCACGGCTGGTCATGCAATGTTTACCTTCATGGATGGATTCTCAGGGTATAATCAAATACTCATGGCTCAAGAAGACATGACAAAGACGTCTTTCATCACTCTGTGGGGCACTTTCTGTTACCGAGTTATGCCTTTTGGTCTCAAGAATGCCGGAGCCACATATCAAAGGGCTGCAACCACTATCCTTCATGACATCATCCATGACATTGTGGAGGTCTATGTAGATGACATGATTGTGAAAAGTGAAGATCGTGAGGGGCATATTCCTGCACTAAGGTCCTTCTTTGAAAGAATCAGGAAGTACAATTTAAGGCTAAACCCTCAAAAGTGTGTGTTTGGCATCACTTCAGGGAAGTTGTTGGGATTCATTGTCGGTCAAGACGCCATCAAAGTGGACTCTGAAACGGTAAAAGCTATTCAAGGGCTACCTCCTCCAAAAACAGAAAAAGAAGTAAGAGGATTCCTCGGCAGAATTCAATATATCAGCAGGTTCATCTCACAACTCACTATGAGTTGTGAACCCATATTTAAGCTGCTCAGAAAAGGGGCATCCCATGAGTGGAACGAGGAATGCCATGAAGCTTTTGATTCCATGAAAGAGTGTCTTTCAAATACACCTGTTCTAATGCCGCCTAGACCAGGGGAACCTCTGATTTTGTACCTTACTATTACAGAAACGACTATGGGAGCTCTCTTAGCCCAATATCAAGAAGGAACAAAGAAGGAAGTTGCCATATACTATCTCAGTAAGAAATTCCTGGAGTATGAGACAAGATATACCCCACTGCAAAAAACATGTGTTTCCTTGGTCTATGCCACGAAGAAGTTGAGGCATCACCTCCAAGTTCATACCACTTACCTGATCTCGAGAATGGATCCCATCAAGTATCTGTTTGAAAAACCCATTCTTAGTGAAAGATTGGCAAGATGGCATGCTATGCTTTCTGAGTTTGATATTCAATGTGTCAGCCAGAAATATGTCAAAGGAAGAGCCATATCTGAAGCGTTAGCGGAAGGACCAGTGTCAGGAGATGAATATGATGATGCATTCCCTGATGAGTACTTGTGCTTCATTGACAATCCACAATGGTGCATGTATTTTGATGGAGCTTCTAATAGGAGAGTTAATGGAGCAGGGATTTTGTTAGTAGATCCCGATGGAGTCCATATTCCATTTGATGTCAAGCTGGATTTCCCAACAACAAACAATACAGCTGAGTATGAAGCCTATATATATGGAGTAAATGTCGCTTTGGTAGCAGGGGCAAGACATCTCACTGTATATGGAGATTCTAATCTCATCATATCTCAAACAATAGGAATTTGGAGGGTTAGAGATGAGAGACTTCAGCTCTACACAGATTATCTTCAGAAGTTGATCCCTTATTTTGATGATATCAGCTTCAAACATCTTCCTCGGGAACAAAATAGTTTCACTGATGCTTTAGCCAATCTCGCTATTAATTTAACATGGGAAAATGGTACAAAAATCCAGTCAGTTTTAATTGAAGAAAGGAAGGGACTTATAGTGACGATAGCACAAATTATCTCCACACTGGCTCAACATAAGATGATGATGATATCTGGTATAAGGATATCAAGAATTTTCTGGAAAATATGCAATATCCAGAGGGAAGTGGCAAGAAGGATCGCATAGCCATCAGAAGGCTAGCTGCTCATTTTCTCATACTAAAAGGCAGACTATATCACAAAGGGTTTGATGGTACTCGACAACTCTGTGTGAATGATAGCGAAAAGCAAGCCACCATGCAAGCCGTCTTCTCTACTATTTCCTTCCTCTAAAAAATCTCATTCAAGAAAAAGAAAGTAAAAGTTAGGAAAATAATAAGTAAGTAAATAAGTTCATCAAAAGAAAAAAAAACACAAAAAAGAGTTTAAGTTAGTAATTAAGTGGATTTAGAAACCCATTTAGAAATTAAGAAAACCACAAAAAAAGGTAGAAAAAATTGCAAAAAGGAAGTGCATCATTGAGCTAGCAAGGTAAAGTTAAAACTCTTGTTAATTTTGATTATCTTCTTGATCATCTACTAACTTTTTCCTTGTTTCTTCTTACCATTTTTTTAATATTTGGAGTGATTTGGGTATGAGGAAGTCCTAATAGGTTCCCAACCTTAAATCATCCCACCTATAATAGTCAACTCTAATGGGGAGACTCTTAGGAAATAATGTGATTATGTGATTTTCCTTAATCAAGTTGTTATTCATCACCAAAAAATATTTTCATAAAAAAAATTCAGAAGAGTTGTGCATAAACATCTCCATAAAAAGAAAATGTTATGCTGTATTATAATCAGTTTTAATTTCGTATTATATTTCATTTTTCGTCTATATTATCAGAATATTTTGTAGGATTTAATATTTTTCCTATGAAGTACAAGATGTTTCCAGCAACTGGGCTTTGGAATTTCTAAAAAACGAATTTTGTATAAATAACTAAAAATCATACAACTTTTTTGTGCAAAACTGATTTTGTCCAGTACCACATACGTTTGTCTTGTCAATAAAGTTTAAAATAAAATTATTTGGATAAAACTAAAAACATTAAGTTTAAAGATAACATCAGTGTCTTTCCAAAAATATAAAAATCATGTTCATGTGAATTTATCCAATTTTACATTATTTTTACAAAAACATTCATGTAAATCACTGAATTCCAGAAAACTGATTTTCTTTTCAGTTAAAAAAATAAATAAAAAGGATCTTAAATGTGTCGAATTCAAGTGAAAATTTCCATTCTACTTCTTCAATGTATCTAGAACGTTCATACCAAAATTCATTTCAAAATAAGTTCAGCAAGTTGGATTTCAAAGAACAAATTTAATAAGGTCCTGTCTTGATCAGTTTGAGTATAAAATTCACCATAATTCAAGTTTTCACTAAAAGCTTGTGAAATTTTGTTACAACATAAAGAACTCAATGACCTATCAATAGATGTATCACATACTCAATTTAACTCTTTCTACAGAAAGTTATAATTTTTACAAGTCAGTATAAGAACAAAAGTGCAATCTGGAAAATGGGATAAAGTGATTAACTCAACTTTCATAAAAAAAAAATTTGTTTTCTTGATACGAAAATGTTAATAAAAAATCATGAAATTTTTAAGTGTCTCTTAAAATGACTCATTTTATCATGTAAATAAAAATTAATAAAAATTGTCATAAAAAATTAAAATCAAAGAGGTTAATTAATCTTTAACTTTCACAAATTCACAATTTCACAAATAAACATGAATTTCAAAGCCCATTCAAGGAGTTGAAGATCAAGGAGCATCATGATGAAGATCAAGATTGAAGACTTTGTATAGATCATAGATTATGTACATTTTGTTGTAATAATAATAGTTATTACATCACTCATTAATAAAAACATGGAGATGTTTATGCATAATTTTCATAAATAATTCCACAACTTTTTTTTTAATAAAATGAGCAACCAATGTTACAAATTTTGCATGTTGGGCCAATATGTCATAGTATATGAATTAAATGACCCAATCTCAATTAAGAAGAAAAATTGCAAATCTAACTAAGTTAAATTGTATGATGATCCATTTTACATTTTAAAAATGTGTTCTCCATATTCAAATGGATTAATCATATAATTTGACATAATTAGATTGGTAATTATGATCTCCGAATTGATTTTAGGCTGTTTCACGTGTCTCGCTTTAAATGGCCAAATTCCAATTAGCCAAACACAATCTCCAAATTTGATCTCAAATTGATCATTTCTCTCTAAATGACTTAATAATCTTCAATCAAATTTATTTCTCAAAAGCCTTCAAATTAGGAAGCAAACTTCTAAGACCTCTTGAAAATCATAAACGTAATCACTAATTAAGGTGGTTATTTCAATCCTCGATTAATCGCTAATTAGAGCGGTTAACTCAAACTTTTCATTCAATCACTAATAAGGGTGATTAGCTTAACCTTTCATCATTTTTAATCACTAATTAGAGTGATTATATTAAACCTTGGTTGATCACTAATTAAGGCGATTAACTTAACCCTCTTTATTTAATCACTAATTAGAGTGATTATCTTGAACCTTAATAATCGTTAATTAGGACGATTATTCTTCTTATTTAGTCACTAATTAGAGTGATTATCTTAAACCTTAATAATAGTTAATTAGGACGATTATTTTTCTCATTTAATCACTAATTCGAGTGATTATCCTAAACCTTGAATAATCATCAATTAAGGTGATTACTTCCTAACCTTCATTGTTAATCACTAATCAAGGTGATTATCTTTCCTCTTAAGTTTAGTCACTAATTAGGGTGATTATCTTAACCTCTATTTTTAATCACTAATTGAGGTGGTTATCTTAATCCTTCATATCTAATCACTAATTAAGGTGATTATCTTAATCTCATTTCAATCACTAATTGGAGTGATTACATTATTCCTAATAGATTTGTTTAATTCTAAAGGTGAGTTATTCATAATCTGTTTCCTTTTCTTCCCCAATGGAATTGGCCATTTAGGGTGAGACATAAGCTCGGACTACGACGGTTTTGATCCATGAGTGGATTCCAATCCCGCAATGATTGGTACGTAGTGCAACTTCAGTTCTCAAACCTACCATGTACAAATGATATATTGGTCCTAAATAAAAATGGTTGATGTGTATATGTGTAAATTATGTGATTTTTATTTCTTTTTAATAGTTATGATTACTTTAAAATGGAAAATAACGCATTTAATATGAGCCCATTCTGTAGAACGGAAGAGGAGACGAGTTCCAGACGTTCACACCTCTTAACCTAAACCCCGAACCCTATCTCATGGTATGAAAGACCAATTTTTAAATAAGCCTTATCCATATGAAGTCATCATCGTTTTAAATGATATTTCTTGAAATTGATTTTAAAATGATTTATTAAATAAATTTGTCCCAATTTAGATATTAATAAGGTGGCGACTTCAAAGTTTTCTAAAACTCATAGTCCAATGAGAGACTTTCGTGGGATTCAGACCGTTAATTAAGACAGTAAAAAATCGGGTACCACACCTGGCGCAGGGCTTGCGTGAGGCGCACACTCCTCTTTGTCGATAAATACTCCGTGATTTCTCGAATTACGAACGACTTTTCATATTATTATTTCACGCATACAAAAACTTACGAATACCTCTACAATATACTTCGAATTGCCAAATACTCAAACACTCAAATACTTTCAATACTTCAATCAATTTATGTTCCTGATCATACTGTGTTCCTGGTTCCACGATTGCTCCGCCTAAAGATCGTTGCGCTCTTCAATCTAAGCCGCATAGCTATAATTCCTGAGGATCCTTGAATAAATTAACTATTTTCATATTGAAGTTACTAACCATTTATTTCATGATGTAGATCTTTGATATAAAATCGTCCTACTGTATATTCTAATCCCTTTCTTCTTTTTATTAATTTTCATACATTATTATATGCTTGCCTGATCATTCTATTCATATTATATGATTGTCCTGCTTTATTGCTTTTATCACCCACATGTTATTTTTGCTAATCAAGGACATAAATAAATGTTCTAACATTAATCAGATTAATTTGGACAACCTGCTAAGTTCCATGTAATTTGATTGCTTAATAACATGTCACTAAAAATTAGTCTTTTATGTGTTTCCTGAACCAATTTATACTAAATATTTTTGGGGTGTTTAAAACTTTATATGATTATTCTTTGGCATAAAATCTGTAATGAATCGATATTTAGTAGAGGCCAACTCTGGGCGAATGTGGTTCATTATGACTATATTCGTACCCTCACCCCCGAACTCAATCTTTGGTTCATTTTGACCATCTATGGAGTCAGTACGGGGAAATCTACATTGGATAATTTATCCCTATGATTTTCCTATATCCAATCAGGTTTATGATTTCCTAAAAAGAATTGTTGGCGACTTTTTTCAAAACAATTTTCAATAAAACCTTTAAAATAATGGGATAGTCAAATACAAATACGCGCTCACACTGCGTAGGCGAAATAAAAACACGCCTACAAGTAAGATATGATAATTTATTGATATATATATGTATTTCTTATTATGTATGTAAATTTGTTGAAATGAGATTGGATGAAAATGAACTAATTAATCCATGACATGTGTAAAGTTATATGAATCATCAACATCATATACCTAGATACATGTTGAAGACTTACTCATTAGGAGTAAGTCTTGAATAGTCCCCTGTTTGGGACTGCTCTTGGACGTTTGATCTCACTTAGGTGGTGAATGTATGTCTTCATTTCAATTCTAAGGAAAGTCTTGGCTTGTCGTTTTCCTACCTTGTTTTCTGGGTACATATGTAGATAAGCAATTATCTACATTGTGTACTTGGAGAAATGTAAGGAAATGCTGCCGGATTTTCCTTAGAATCGAAAAGTTGGCATATATTCACTAGTGAGATTAGACGTCCAAGGATGGGTTAGGTTGGAGTGATAAGGACCTTCGGATACATGCATACATTTGAACATGTCACTCTCTTACCTTGCATGTTTATGTGTATGATTTGAATATGTGACTCTCTTGCATGTGTATGTGCTTAAATGATTGATACATTATAATTGGTTGTGTTTAATTAGAGGTCTTCTTGAATAAGATGGATCGTACTTGGATGTATGGTAGCCATGAATCTACTGAATATTTGAATGGGGTCTCGGAATTCAGTAAATCTGCATTAGAATATCAAGCATTTTCAGGAACAATTGACTTTTATTGTCCTTGTGTTGATTGTACGTGGAAATGTGAGCAAGGTTAATAGTATTCATTTGCTTAGGGAGCATGTCTTTCGTTGTGGGTTTAGGCCTCAATACCACGTATGGGTTTGGCATGGTGAGGAGGGGAAATATACAGGAAGCTCTATAATAATGAACGATGTATGTGAAAAAGAAGAGAAGGATTCAGAGGTCGTTGATGAGTTCGGGGATGAGTATGGGGATGATGATAGGGATCGGGAAGACGAGATATTACAAGAGGTTGAAAATTATCTTGCAAATCACCTCGTATTTTTGAGTCTATGTTTGAGGCTGCTGAAAAGCCATTGTATCCAGGTTGTACAAAGTACACCAAACTTTCCGCGTGATAACACTCTTCAACATTAAGTCAAAAGCATGTCGGACGGACTGTAGTTTCACATCGTTATTGGAAATTTTAGCTGATATACTACTTCTAAGCAGTGGCAAGAAGTGCAAATTGCAATATGGGTCAATTACAACAGCTTTAACAGAATTCAATGTGACAACAAGATGCATAAGCAAAATTTTGGAGCACAGCAAGTAAGTATACAGAAGTTGTGCTCCAAAATTTTGCTCACTTTTGTGGAAGAAAGAGAATTCAGGCAGCAAGCAATGAAATAACACAATTGAGCATGGGATAGAGATCATGTATAAGGGACTTGCCAGCTATGTTGTGTGTCTCAAAAAGTATAGTACACATAATGATTAAAAGGGGCGTAATAAGGTCTCATACAAATCTACTTCACCCAGGGTTAAAGAAGCCAAACAAAACTACCCAAGTTGAATTGGTGTGGATGTTGGATTTTCTTATGGGAGATGCACCACAAACAAAAAGAAGGTATTATCCAATATATGACTTTGAACACTTGGATGAGAAGTGGATTACCTCACAAACGAGTCATTAAAGGTGTATGCAATACAAAATGAAAGAGGGAAGTATAGGGGAGCAAGTTCAAGCTTCATCCTAAAAAGTGATGTTAAATGCTGGTGTTGGAAGACCAAGATATATATAATGAAGAGTCGTGCACTTCTGATGGGAAATTTGGTATATTCCTTTTCACTTATAAAGTCGTGGTTGATCTTCTTTTTAAGAAGGATTAGAGAGATAAAATGATTACATTTTATATAGAGAAACTTATAGTAAATAAGATGTGAACATGATAAACCAAACGATTTCAAAGAATATGAAGCGAAAATAAAAATCTTGAATTTCTTCCCAAATTTGAACATTTGCGGAGAGAGAAAGAGAGAACATTCTAGGGTTAGTGTATGGAAAGAGGAACGAAGAAAGGAAAAAAAATGAGATGGTTTAGAAGAGAAAGAAAAAAATGTATGGTTAAAAAATGTAACAGCCCTAGTTTTAAAACAGCTTTTAAGTTAGACTAATTATATTTTAGAAGTATAATTATGTATATTAAAATTTGCTTTGAGAAGTTGAGGTTATTTTGTTTACCTTAAAAATCTGATTTTTTGGAGCATAATTATAGATCTGCTAATTTACCCTCAGTTGTTTTTCTTAAAATAATAAAGTAAAATATGAAGGAACAAAAATGGGTCAAAAGCTTCTTATTTATCTCCCTCTTCGTGTCATTTGAAGGAGTTGCCACCAAAGCTAATTGTTGTCAAATTCTCAAACTAAAATCCTCTAAACTCTATGAAATATAATTAGCTAAACTTCTCCATCTTTCCTATGAACTAACCCAAAAGAAATCTCTTGGTGAAGTTGAAACCCCAACACTCATCTTCTCTCTTCTTCGTTTTCATCATAGTGCTTCCTAATTCTTTGCTCAAAATCTTCAGCATGCAGTTGGTTTTTGGGAATATATGTTGCATGAAAGTCGTAGATCTATGTGAGTTAATGAATTTAGACCCAAAAATCACCTAATTCGGAATATATGTTGCATGCAAGTTCAAGCTTCATCCTACAAAGTGATGTTAAATGCTGTTGTTGGAAGACTAAGATATATATAATGAAGAGTCGTGCACTTCTGATGGGAAATTTGGTATATTCCTTTTCACTTATCAAGCGGTGGTTGATCTTGTTTTTAAGAAGGATTAGAGAGATAAAATGATGACATTTTATATAGAGAAACTTATAGTAAATAAGATGTGAACATGATAAATCAAACGATTTCAAAGAATATGAAGCGAAAATAAAAATATTGAATTTCTTCCCAAATTTGAACATTTGAGGAGAGAGAAAGAGAGAACATTCTTGGGTTAGTGTATGGAAAGAGGAACGAAGAAAGGAAAAAAAAATGAGATGGTTTAGAAGAGAAAGAAAAATATGTATGGTTAAAAAATGTAATAGCTCTAGTTTTAAAACAGCTTTTAAGTTAGACTAATTATAATTTAGAAGTATAATTATGTATATTAAAATTTACTTTGAGAAGTTGAGGTTATTTTGTTTAAATTAAAAATCTAATTTTTTGGAGCATAATTGTAGATCTGCTAATTTACCCTCAGTTGTTTTTCTTAAAATAATAAAGTAAAATATGAAGGAACAAAAAATGGGTCAAAAGATTCTTATTTCTCTCCCTCTTCGTGTCATTTGAAGGAGTTGCCACCAAAGCTAATTGTTGTTAAATTCTCAAACCAAAATCCTCTAAACTCTATGAAATATAATTAGCTAAACTTCTCCATATTTCCTATGAACTAACCCAAAAGAAATCTCTTGGTGAAGTTGAAACCCCAACACTCATCTTCTCTCTTCTCCATTTTCATCATAGTGCTGCCTGGTTCTTTTCTCAAAATCTTCAGCATGCAGTTGGTTTTTTGGAATATATGTTGCATGAAAGTCGTAGATCTCTACGAGTTAATGAATTTAGACCCAAAAATCACCTAATTCGGAGTTGTGAGCTAGAAGATACACCCTTTGCAAGTTCAGCACTGCTGTTGTACTTTGTGTTGCGCTGCTACCAAGTTTTCTCACTCCCTCAGCCCTGTTCGCCGCCGCTGCTGTGGTGGTTCGACCACCTCCGATGCTAATGTGCGTTGGTATCGTTATGGTGCGTTCCTTCTGTAAATTATTGTTGATATGCTGAAATTATGGGTTTAGTTCAATTCATTCCTTAATTTTTTATTATAAGAGGGATTTGTATCCAAGTTTTGATCTTTGATGAATTTGATTTCTTTGTCAAGTTATTGGTTTGGGTTTAAGCTCTCACTCGTATTTCATCGATCAATGGATATACGATTTACATGGGTTTTATTAACTTTCACTAATGGTTAGTTTTATATCTTGTTATTGATTACAAAAAAAATCAGTTTGCAAATGATTTACTAAGAATGATTATGTTGGTATTTAGACTAATTACTTTTAGAATTCCAAAATCAGTTTTATAATTTCTGGAAAAGGGGATTAATTGGAATATAGATTCTTTTCTTGGTAAGTATTAATATTGTTGAAGGAATTTAAGTTAGCTTGTAAGAGTTGAGTCAAGTAGTATCTATTTGAGGAATGCTAGTTGAATGAGATTTAGGAATGAGTTTAGATTATAAGAGTGAGTTAGATTAGTTTTCATGTATTAAATTCATGGAATGTTTTTCTAATTCTTATTGTTATTTGGTAATGTGACTATGGATATGGATTTGTGGAGCTCAAGCTATATTGGGGATTGAGGATTATTCTTGAAGGTTAATTGGTGTTGTTCTTTGGAAGGTTGTTAGTAGGGAAAATTGGTATGCAATTCAGGTAACCTTCATGGTCAGCAAAATGTATTTAAATGCCCGTGTATTTATATTTTGATATCATATATCGTTAATAATCATGGCCATGGTTATAGATGCATGAGTATGTGTTGAGTTGTGAAATTATATTGATTGATCATCAAAGTGTGTTTTGTTCTGGTATTGGAATTGTTCGGAAATGTTTATGTTTACGTAATATGGCTTGAGATATGTCAAAAAGGGATTTCGTATTTCTTTTAGCTGGCTTAGCTTATGCACTGAGATAAAAAGTGGGCAAGGTACAAGTGGAGGAAAATGATTCTGATATGAGTTAAGACCAGAAAAGGTCGAATATTCTGTTATGTTATGTTACGTTATGTTCTGCCAAAACCTGTACTTGCCAGCGATTTGTATTAAGTGATTGAGTTATGCCAGCGATATATTTTCCGAACAATTACCAAGTTTGATTATTATATGAAAAATGTTTTCAAACCAAAACTGTTTTGTGATGCAAGTAAAGTTACTAAGCTTTCCGCTCATTTTAGTTTTTGTTTGTTTTGTATTTTTCTTCTGTAATTTGCAGTTGTATGTCGGAGGCTTGAAGTGGATCAAAAGAGAGAGTTTGGTTAAGAACTTGTAATTAGATTAATAATTAAGAGGTTGTATCTAGAAGTATTCAAGTATATATGTGAGAATAAATATCTTATGTTATTTGGGTTTGACTAAAGTATTATGTAATCCGATATATGGTTTTGGAGTTATTATGTTGTGGGCCCTGACCCACAGGTCCAGGATCGCTTTATAAGGTTATGTTTCCGCTGCAAGAAACTATAATTTGAGGTTTATTAAGTGTTAATCGAGATTTGTGTATCTTAAGTGTGATTAGCTAGCAACTCGGAGGTGCGGGCTGTTTTAAAAAAGCAGTAAATGGGGTGAGTTAATGAGAGGGGAAAAGTAGGGAACTCAGGAAAAAGATCCCATTTTGCATTCAATTAGGGTACAATTCCAAATGGTAAAATGAGGACAAAATTGAAAATAAAAAATGCCAATGAGGGTATTTTGGGCAGGATCCATGATTGAATATAGAAACAAGAACTCTATTCTTGGGACAATTAAAATGGATAGAGGAACTATATTTTGGGAGTGGTAAAAATCACTAATTAAATAAATTAAGCTACAATATATAAAAATAAGAAATAAAGGTTAAAAAAGATTAAAATAGATAAAATATATGAAAATAAACTACAAAAATAAAGTAAAAATTACCCCTAAAAATGACATAAATATCACTTACCAAGAATATAAGAAGGCCTATTTACCTACCTAGAAGTACTTTTATTTCTATTAGAGTTTTCAACGTTAATGAAGTCAAGGTTACTAAAACCCACTACCTTTACTTTTTTTTATAAAGTACAAGGAGGAAATTAGGAAATCCTTCTCTCAAGGTATTTTCCTAATTTATCAAAATTTAGAAGATGGAAAAGACTCTTGTCAGTTGCCGAGTTGATAACCATTGCTGAATTGTGCAAAGTGTGCCCTAATTTTGATAGATGATCAGCAACTTGATTTGCTTCTCGGAATATGTTTGCGAACTTGATTGTCCGAAATCCTTTACTGATTTGGAGAATATCCTTTATGAGATAGTGAAGCTTCCAGGGGCAGTTGAACTTCCCTATAAGGATGCTGATAAGGACTTGGTTATCGCCTTCAACCAGAAGGAGAGGAATATTGAAACTTTTGGCAATGAGAAGACCTTCTTGGAGAGCAAGAGCTTCAGCCACTAGAGGAGTGGTAGGTCCAAATTTAAATGCACTTGTATTTAGGACCTCTGCATTCGGGGTGCGCAGTACAATGACTGCAGTTGAGGATTTTTGGTTGGCTGACCCATCAAAGTTGAGTTTGATAGTATTCGGCGGTGGTCGGTTCCATCGAACATGGATATTTTTGGGGTACCTGCAAAGTTGAAATGGGTTGTTAGTAATTAAATCTTCTTTAGTTCTGGCTTGCCATTTAGCGAAGTTATATTTTGCTCTATATAGAATTCTATTAATAGACAAATGGTCATTATTAAAAATGAGAAGATTTCGTTCTTTCCATATACTCCATAGAATTAATATGACTTTTGGGATGGAAGGGTCTTTGTTTGAATGAAGGAGTAGCAAACATTGGTCAATAGGCTGGTTTGGAAATTGGCCTTTAATGAAGCTTTGAACATATGAGGAGTTCCAGAATCTCATAATAGTAGAGCATTGGCCAACGATATGATTTCTTGATTCTGGTTGGCTGTTGCAGAAAGGACAATCTGAAGAATCAGTGATATTTCGTTTTACTAAGTTGTCACGAGTAGGCAGACCGTTTTGAAGCATTTGCCATATGAAAACTTTTAACTTTGGGGAGACGTCTATATTCCAAATTCAATAAAAAGGCCATTTTGATTTTAGGAAACTATTAGAGTCATGTGCAAGCCAAGTGGCTGACTTGATTGAGAAATTTCCGTTACTTGTAGGTTCCCACACTGGGACATCTAACTGCTCTTGTTTTGGGATAGGTATACCCAATACTATTTGCACCAAATGTTATGGGATAAGGAGTCGTAAGAAATCTATATTCCATTCTTTAAAAGGGGTGATACAGTCATCTACTGTTAAGTGGAGACTCTGAATAGAGTTGGGATCTAATTTTAAGTATTCAATGATATTAGTTGGGAGGCACCAATTATCAAGCTAAAATAATACTCCCTCTGTCCCAGAATACTCTTTACACTTTCCTTTTTCATCTGTCCCATAATACTCTTTACACTTCTATTTTTGGATATGACTCACTATTATTTTAATCCTTCTACCTTTTAACCGTTGGCCCACACTCTCTCTCCTCCAAATAAAATAATATCACTCATACTACCTATCAACTCTAACCATTGGCCCACACTCTCTCTCCACCAAATAAAATAATACTACTTTTACTACTTACTAACTCCTATCACATCTACCTTTTCAATAAAATAACAATTGATAACCAAATAACAACTTATCATCTAAAACTACGTGTCCTGATAAGTGTCAAGAGTATTATGGGACGGAGGGAGTATATGGTTTCCCGTTCCTAATTTCCATTGTATTCCTCGTTTAATGAGATTGCGGGTAGAGAGGATTGCTTTCCAAATGACAGAGTCAGATTGATTGGTTCTGTATTCAAAGAATGAAGTTGTATGCAAATATTTTCTCTTTATTATTGAAGTCCATAGATTGGAGTGGTTTGACAGTATTTTCCATCCTAATTTGGCTAAAAAAGCTTGGTTTATTGGCTTTGTTTTTCGGAGACCTAGTCGTCCTAGGGATTTGGGTTGACAGATTTTATCCCAAGAAATGAGTGGGATACCTTGTGACTTGAATGAGTTTTTCCAGAAAAAATTCCAATTAAGAGCATCTAGAGATTTAGCAGTTTTATTTGGGACTTTTGATGAGGCCATGACAAAGGAAGGGGTTGATTCAAGGGAGCTTTGGATTAATACTATTCGTCCAGCCTTGGATAGGAACATGTTAGACCATGAGTTGAGCTTTTTGTCAGTTTTTTCCAATAGGTGATGAAAGTCATGTGTGAGGCATTTATAAGAGGAAAAGTGGATGCCAAGATAGCGTTCGAGAGACATTTTTGGTTGCATATGAAGGTCGCTTGCAATTTGCTGCTTCCTTATTGGAGGTGTGTGTTTAGAGAAAATGATCGAAGACTTATGATAATTAATAAGTTGGCCTGAAGCACTACAAAAATTATCTAGAACTTGTTTAAGGTTGTTCATGGATGTTAGAGTTGCTTTGCCAAAAATTAGGCAGTCGTCGGCAAAGAATAGGTCAGGTATTTTTTGAGTTTGTGGTGCAACTTTAAACCCAATGCCAGATTTAGGATTTTGGGCTGCTGTCAAAAGTTGTCGTGCAAGTACCTCCATGCATATAATAAAGAGGTAAGGGGATAATGGATCTCCTTGCCTAATCCCCCGCGTGGGGGCGAATCTTACTGAATTTATGCCATTAATGGATAAAGAATAGGTCACCGATGATATGCAAAACTTAATCCACATTATCCATGTGGGATGAAACCCTAGTAGTTCTAATGATTTCAGAACAAAATCTCATTCTAGTCAGTCATACGCTTTTTCCATATCGGGTTTCAATGGAAACCATCCTGTGTGGTTTTTTATTTATGGAAGGAGTTCAAAATTTCCTGTACTATTAGAATATTATCATGGATTTCTCTGCCTCTCGTGAACGCACTTTGCAAAGGACTAATAATAGATTGGAGAACTGGTCGTAGTCTATTAACTATTATTTTTGAAATGATCTTATATAGTGTAGTGCAAAGACTTATAGGCCGGAAGTGAGTGGATCTTTCAGGACTTAAATTATTCGGAATAAGTGTAATAAGAGTATGATTTAGGCTTCTTAAGAAATGACCATGTCTAAAAAAGGTTTTAATTGCTTCACAAAGATCTTGACCTATAATGGGCCAAAAAGTTTAAAAGAATGAGGCTCCAAAACCATCAGACCCATGCGATTTATGGGGGTCTATGTCAAACAATGCTTGTTTAATCTCGTCATCTTGAATAGGTTTGATGAGTTCCTGGTTATCCGCTTCAGACACACTTTTTCCTACACAAGGTATATATAATGGTCGATTCGGTAGCACATTTGATTGGAATCGTTGTTTAAAGTCTTTAAGCATTATGCGCTGGATTTCGTCTTGATCTGTTTCCCATTGATCTAGATCATTTTTAAGACGGTAGATAGTTTGTTTTTGTTTTCGTGACTTACATTTTTCATGGAAAAATCTAGAGTTACGGTCTCCTTGTGTTAACCACTTTTTCCGGGCATACTTTCCCCAATATTGTCTGGAGAATGCAAAAAGTCGTTCACGCTGTTTCATTAGACGGTGCATGTGTTGTTCGATATGTTTATTTTGCGAAAATTGTAGTATATGAGATTCTAGGTTTTTCAATTTGGCTCCATTTTCAGCCAATTTCTTATGAGTATTGCCATAAGTTCTTGAATGCCATGATTTGAGGTCAAATTTGATTCTCCTCAGCTTGTGACAAATGGTGTAAAATTTTGATCCTCCAATAAAGGAACGCCAATGTTTATGAACGATTTTTTTAACTCTGAGTCATGAGTCCATGCAGGATGAAATCGAAAACGGCATGGTATAGGGGGTTGGAAACTTCGTGATTGGTAAATAATTGGGGCGTGGTCAGAACAAGAAAAAACCTCATTTGAGATGTAGTTATCCGGAAATATTTGTTGCCAAGTAGAGTGGGCTATGCCTCTATCTAGTCTTTCATAGACCGTGGTTCCATTGATGTTTCTTTTCCAAGTGAAATGATAACCTTGAATGGGTATATCTATGGCATCCGTGTTCGTCATAAAATTGTTTAATTTAAACAATCGGTTTATATATGCAGATTGACCGTCTTTTTTATCATGAACATGTAGGAGTTCATTAAAATCACCAAGAAGTATCCATGGTTCAGTAATAGAGCTAAAATGTTGATTTAATTCATGCCAAAATTCCTGTTTATCTCTCTCTTGCGCTGGAGCATAAATCCCCGACACCCTTATCGTAATTTGTTTTTCCTTATGAAACATTTTCAAGTGGGCTAATCTGGGAAGAAGATTTATTTCTAACAATTCAAAAATATTGGTGTTCCAGAAAATCTATATTCCACCACAACGTCCTATTGGGTCAATAGAAGCCATTTCATAAAATCCCAAAAATTTACATAGTCTATGCTTATTATAATTGGTTGTTATAGTTTCAATAACAAACAAGATATCGGGTTGAAATTTCTTTTTTAGGTACAATAATTCTCCCATAGCTTGGGGATTTTTTGCCCCTTGTATATTCCAGCTAATAATTTTCATTTTGATATTATTATACAACTGTCATATTTCTTGGGTAACAACCCTTGGCTTTTTACAAGTAAACAAATAAGCAACATAACAAGAGTTCGGGGCAATAATATGCCTAGTCTTGCATCTGAAGATGCGGAGAATCACAAGATCAACATAGTGGTTCAACCTCTGATTTCTTGCGTGGATTATTATGAATATCCGATGCTGGAAATATACCTGGAAAGTGGACATGAATGACCAGTTGCAACGTGACTGATGAGAAACTACAACAGTCATAATAAAATAAACCCATGGAATCATACAATTTACAGCTTCAAATTCTAGAAATGGGGAATTACGTATCATCATAAACCTGTAGGAGCAAAGTATTGGCCAATAGTTTTAATAATTGCAATGCTGAACATACAGTAAAGCAAGGGTACCAATAGTCTGTTTCTACTTTTTTGTCAAAAGGAAAAAGTACTGAGTCAATAGAAGATATCTCTATAAAAATCTATATTCACTATAATTATCTCGTATAACCGATTACATTGGGCACCCAGTGGGTACCGGATGTGAAAACATAGGAACTTGGCCCAGATGAAATTGTAACTTGGTCCTAAAATTTGGCCAGAGCCAGTTCCAACTGCATCAGTTTCGATTATGAACACGCTGGGTCCTTATTATCAATTTCTGGTCTGGAACCGGGTATCCTTTTTTTTCTCACACCTAATACAACATAGAGGTCGAATATTATGATTATTGAGGAAGAGATTTAGAATGTGTTCTTTTCACCTGGTTTCTCATGAACTCATCTGAACTGAACATAACTTAGCTTATTAGAACTTATTCGAACTTATTAAAGTTTATTTAGAAGGTGCTAAATTTAAACTAAAATTTTTGAACTTATCAAAAGTTATTAGATTTTGGTACTTATTTTTTTAAGGTCACTAGACATGGGTTCCATGCCATTCATGGGTTGAGGATTGTTAAAATAATTATTATATATGTTTGTTGAAAAATTATACTTCCTCCGTATAAAATTAAATGCAACAATTGGGATGATACGGACTCCTAGGTAAAATTTCTTAAGGTGGGATTAAAAAAAGGGAGGGCATGTGATTATGTTTAAGTGGAGAGAGAAAGCTGGCCATCACCACCACTGTCATTACTTAACACCACCACTTAAACTGTCATCACCACCACCACAACCACGCTACTACCACGACCACCACTCATGTTGCCATGACCACCACCACAACCACTCTACTACCACGACCACCACTCTTGCTGCCCCCACCACCACCTAACCACCACTACAACCACATCCTAACACCACCACCGCCAAAAGCCATAAACGTACCTGCTGCTAATTTCACGAAGGAAACGACTTAACGAGGGGAGGGTGCAAGACGGAGCAGCAGGGTGCAAGGCGGCGGTGGGTCGTCGGGTCTCCGGTGGAACTCCGGCGTGGGCAGCAATACCGGAGCAGAATGCAAGAGAGAGAAACGCAAGGGGAAAGAGAGCAGCGAGAGAAATTACGAGCGTGAGAAACTGTAAAGCGAGGAGAGTGCATTTGGGGACACCGATGACTGGCGCACTGGTCCACCTGTGGCTGGGAAATGACGGCGGCATGGTGGTTCATGGAGCGCGAGAAATAACGCCGGTGGAGCGAAGGTGGTTTTGGGCTGGTGGGGGATGATATCGAAGAGAGATGACGATGATGGTGGTTTTGGCCTGGTGGATGACGCCGGCGAGATTGGTGATAATGATGGTGGTGGTGGAGGAGAGAAAAATGGTGATGGAAGATGGAGGAGAGAGAGAGACGGCAAGAGGATGGAGTCATGGAGATGGGAGCATGGAGGAGAGAAAAATGGTGGTGGGTGGTGGAGTGAAGGTGATATTGAAGAGAGGGAGGGGTTATGTTTAGGTTGATTAATTTTGATTATGTTTGTAATTGATTTGATTTGGGTAGTATAATATGTGTTTTAGTTTTATAATAAGGACATTTTGGTAATTTCAGGGGTAAAAATCATACCAAAAATAGAAAGAAGGGAATTGTTGCATTTAATTTGAAACAACTATTTTTAGAAATTGTTGCATTTAATTTGATACGGAGGAAGTAAGAACATTTCCACAAAGTAATTGAAAAGGTCATTAAAAATTACAATAATTGATCAAAATTAATATTAGGGGAAGAGTTAATATATATGATTAGTAATTTCAATTACTTTCCATATTCTATGAAGAATCTTATATATACAATGATTACCTATAAATTATGAAAAATCCAACCTTTTGATTAATTATGAAAAATCCAACCTTTTGAGTATCTTCTCATAATGGTCTTTGACCTATTCGTAAGGCATAACAGGTAAGGTGTGATACCCTGTCACACTCTCATTCGTCAATCCATTTTTTTAACTATTACTTTTTATTAATAAACCCCCTATCTCTCACCTCCCCCGCCACCAACCATATGGCAATAAGGGGAGTAGCCCCTTTGCATTATAAAGTGAACCCATCTCTCTTCTTTTATCAATGTGGCACACTCACATATGTTGTGCGCTATACATCAGCGCTTCAACACTCCCCTCATGTTAGGTCCCTTTTTCAATTGGCCTAGAGTAAGTTAACATACCCATCTGTGGGCCTAGCTCTGATACCATGTTAAATATGGGCCTGGGCCGCACCAATCATAAGGAGAGAGAGTCCACTTCATAAGACAAATGAGGTTCCACCTTAAATCCATATGGCAATAAGGGGAGTAACCCCTTTGCATTATAAAATGAACCCATCTCTTTTCTTTTATCAATATGGGACACTCACATGTGTTGTGCGCTATACATTATAGCTTCAACATAATACAATTAATAAGATAGCCGATCAAGAATTGCCGGTCATGAAAGTCTCACCTCTTAATCGCTTTGTCAGAATTTTTTTTTTAGTCTTTCTTACAGATTTTCTTTGACGTTATTCGCTTCTTTCGATTTGCTTTGACAAGTCAAACTTACTTATATTCATATGTATAGATTAGGTTGGCCGAAGTGATAACTGATAATAAGATCCAGCACTCCAGCTAGCGAAGTCAAATGTCAACACTATGAAGTGTAAACGTATCAAACACTTCATGAGTTATACGCCGCCGGGCGCCAATGTAGTGCGTCAAAATTTGAACCGAATTGACTGTCGTTTAATTTGATAACTAGGTCAAAATGCACGGGAGGTTTTATATAGATATAATTTAGAATTGTGCATAATGTACGTGAATTATTTTATTTATTTAGTAATTTTTTTATTCCAAATTTATTAAATCCATAATTATTATAATACATGCATTTATAGTTGAAAGAATATAAAATATGAAATTAAAAATCCTCTGTTACAACATTTTAAAGTTTAATATCTTATTATCGTTCGATTCTAAATTATAAATATGTAAATGAAACAAAAAAACACATCAAAATGCACGGGAATTTTTTGTTTATATAATTTAAGATTTTAGCATGTTTCTCCGAAAATCATGGTTTGATTATTAGATCGTCATTTAAAGTTTTCATAATCACCTCGTGTATTAAGAATATATTTTGAAACTGGCTTATTTTCCGTGCGTTCAATGACTGATGTAGTTAATGTCATGGTGGAACATGTGACCATTTTTTTTAAAGTTGACTAAAGAATCTTTCGATATGTCCCGTGCTTCATTCAGAAGCTCATATAAAATCACAATTCGCACCATTACTGCCACTCAAACATGCAACCACTTCCCCTCCCCCCTTTTCCACAATCTCACTCACCTCCTATCTCTTATTGCCTTGCACCACCATTGCATTACACCAGACCACCTACTCGCCACCACCCACCAGGCCACCACTACTTGCACCGGGAATTGTAGCAGGTGTTATCTATAATATAATTTAGGTACATTGTACAATTTAATAGAATGGTTGCACAAAAATAAGAATTCAATGACCTGTCACAAATGCCTCATCATATTATCTTTGTTATATTTACTTGTTCTGTAGTCTTGTAAGTTGAAAATTAATGTAAATTAAATTTTAATACGTCCTTTGCTCTACAACAGTCATTGCACTTTTCATTTTATTTTGTCTCATGATAATACGATTTACACTTTTGTGGTGGGAATGTTCCTTCTATTTAAAGCAATTTTTTCATCATGCGCTATTTTAATTTTTGGAAATTATCCACTTAAGAAATTTTCTTAGCTGGTATATATTTTCAAAAATTTCGCCTATAATTATCGAAAAAAAAAAAGTCATTTATATACATAAATGTATTAATAAGAGTATAATTACAATTCTAATGGATATTGTCCTTAATTTTGGCAATTATCACCCTTATTTATATTTGAAATGTTTAATTAAATTTATTACTAATTTTTTGATTTGAATTCGTTTTGTCAAATTATTTCAGCATCATAATGGGAAATTGAAGTAGTAGACATCACTTACCCTATATACAAAACAAATGATCAAATATGTATTTAGTTGCTTACAATATTAATTATAGATCATCAATCAACCGAACAATATATAAATAACGTAATTTAGGGGCAATTAAAATGTCAATACATTCCCTTAGCATTCCAGAACCTTGCCTAAAAGGTGGGTATAGCTAGTGCCTAACTTATTATTCATGGTATACACTCCCTGTTTTACTTCAATCTATGTGCCAAGGGAAATATGCGGAAATTACTATATTATAAGAACTATAATTTCTAATTCGTATATCGTAATAAACTAATAATGTATTAGTAGTTAGTACTAACCCGCTTTTATATGAGAAGATATTAGAGAAATTTCACATTTTATGTTAAACTATGCTATATTTATATCTATAAATATCGTTCTATATATAACTGATATATTAAATATAGAATCTAAATATTAGTAACCTGAATTGAAATTGTACAAATATAATTGTATTAAAAACCTATATATCTATATTTAATTCAAATATTGATTTCATATATAAAGAACACACGAATATTATATTAATTTTTTTACTACAAAGCATAAATTATATTAGTATGAAATAAAATGTTGATTTATTACTAATAATTTTAATTTTTAAACTCGAGCAAAAATGTACAGTTGTAAATATATGTATGTGGTTGATAATTTTGTATGTGGTTGAGTTATTTAGTAATAATTTTGATTTACTTTGTATGTGGTGGATTATATTTGCAATATATTTTTATAAATCTAATTGTTACTATGTTGTGATATAGATGGACTTTTATTTCCTTCCTTTGATGATATATTTTAAAAAAGTCAGTTTTATTTAGTCCGATACAAAATGGATGCATAGAACATGAAATATTAAAGATTCAAACAAATAACAACATTTCATTAAATAAAACATATACAATAATATAATTTTATACTAATTAATCATTTGTATCTAGAAAGCGCAACAAAACTAGGTTTTTAAGACGAAGACAGTCTCCATCATCGAAGTTGAGTTTCGAAATAAAATTCTTTCTCCTAAGTTTATAATTTAATATTTGCATATGACAATCTCTCCTCCTCAAAAAGTAATCATCCAACCCCACTACCAATACTTTATATTAATTCCTTGGTTTGTGTAGGAATAGTAAATAGGAAGAACATTATGGAATATTATCCATCGATTGTCGTCTTTTTTATAAGTTAAACATGAAATCTTTTTTCTAAGTTAAATATGAAATTCTTCTAAAAAAATTTGAACATGAAATTACTTTTGACTGAAAAGAATTTTTTTAAGAACTATAATTTCATAAACTAAAATTTTTGTATTTGTGATTTAATCTTTTAGTCTAGCAACATCTCATATCATATTTTTCATATAGTTGCCCCAAAATCAGAAAAAGGTTTGATCAAAAGAAAGATTAAAGTTTCCACAAAATTACTTCATGTTAGTGATTCACGATAAATTTATCAAAGTTACCTTGAAATATATAGAAGTTTTACTTATATTTAATTAAATTAATATTTACCCGAAGTAATCGAAATTAGTCTTCAACTAAAAAATTAATAATTACACATTTGTGATGACCATCATATTGAATTCCCTACATATATAAAGACTGATATATTATTTGAAGTTTCAATGGCTAAAAATAAAGCGCGAATATTTTTACCCAATACAACTGGTAAATCCATCTCAAAGACATTAAATATGGATTATATGCCATCGGAAATGCCATTGGTGGCTGGAAAATTGCTCCAGTGAAAGTTGCTCCGGCGAGTAAAACTTTAAAGAATAAAATAAACTCTAACAATAGAAGCTTTTCATTAACTATTCTAAATTGAGGTGTTGAGGACTCATTCACTAATTTCTAGATTAGTCTTGATAGGGAAAAATATGTTATATCTATTTTGTTGTTGATCGACAATATATTTTTTCTACCTTTGACTTATTCTTGATTCATGTAAAGGTATAATTGGGAAATAAGATAAAAAAAATTATCAGGCCCGCACACAACAGTATCACTAATGCATGACTGATCAATCTATAATAAAGCAAACATAACGAAAACATGTAACAAGACTAATAATTAAATCAGAAATTATATAACATGACAAAGTTTATCATATACAATAAGAATCCTAATTTCATCTTGGAGGCTGGTGGCCACTAATTACCAATAATGGTTGTCTAACCCAACAAACAAAGCTTATTACTCTTTCTCTAATATCTATCTTAGCTTGGTCTTTGGAGGAAACCCTTCCTTGAAATTTATTTAGAAAGTATTGCTGACAATGACTTCCTTTTCTTTTTGTTAGCATTTGAGATGCAACATTTGGTAGCTCATAACACTGTAAGCATAAAGTAATGATATAGCTTCATTTCTTGATTAAAGTACTAAAAAAAATGGGTAAAACCAAAGTTACCAAACCAAACCTCTGTCTCTTTCCTCATCTTCTTGCCTAGTCTCAGCACGGCAAGTCGGCAACGCAGCACCCATCACCACAATCCCTCTGTAACACTAACACCACAATATGCTCAACTTTTTACTTGATTTTTGCTCGAGACTAAGCAATTTTTATATTGCGATCATTATCCCTCTAACACATTACACAACCAAACATATCGCGTTATCTCAATCTTGTAAGTTCATTTTTTTAACATTTGGGTTTGGTTTCGTAATGGTGATTTTGTTTCGATCTAGGAGCAAATGATTTAATGTTGCCATGCTAATTTGTATTGATCTATTGAATTTAGTTTGAAAATTTAGTTATGGTTCGAATATTCTCGATATAAATATTATATAGACAAATCAAATCTCACTATATACTAATGAATATTCTTTATTATCTTTTGGCAGCAAAAATCATTGCTAATTATGGTATGAAAATTACCCACGAATTTCGAATTTTGAATCTAAACAATTAATTTAATTTAACCGGGTGGCATAATTAAAGCAATGATGTAAAACTTACCAAATAAATATGATTGTAATTGATTCATTTTCTATATATATATATATTGCAAATCATCCAATTTAAAGCAATAGTTATTGATTTCCAGAAATGAGGCAATTAGCACACGCACAGTTTGATTGTGGAAGCGACAACTCAGCAAATGTTCATATGCATACTACACGTGGCATTGAAAAAATGAGGATCAGTGTAATGACGACATTTGGCGAATTGAGCAATAGCTTGACATGTAGGATGAATGTACTCAGCTTTATATATATATATATATATATATATATATATATATATATATATATATATATATATATAGATAATTCGAATAGATGAGGACCTACAACCAAAGAAAGCACCCAGTTTAATGTTACCGAGGACCTATACCGAACACCGAATTGATTTGATACTCTAGCGACTTGAATTTGTTTGTACCCAAATCAAGGACATTACCTTCCTCTAGTACATATGGATGATTTGATTGGTATTATCAATAGGATCACAATAAATACCAACTCTCATACAATTAGTTGAAGCAAACAAAAACCAACCACGTCCAAGGTTGCATATGAAAATAATGAATAATTTTCATATCGGATTTAACAATCATATTCTAAACTTGACTTCTGTTATAAATGTTGTATGCCTTTCAAATTAATAAATAACTAAGCGAGAATGGAAAAGGGGTGAACTTTTTACATATGTTTTTTTTTTCCAAAAATAGATTCTTTAAGTTGGTTAGTTGTTAACAAGTAATCTTACTTCTTGAGTAAGTGGAACAAGCATAGAAATGCTCCCTAGAAAAAAGATCTAAATAATGGAAGACAAAAAAATTAACACACATACTTATATGTGGCCGGCCACACCTATAAGTTACTGTGTGGCCGGCCCGCAAGTGAAGCCCAACACGCTTAGTTACAGGCTTACAGCTTTGCAGGAGAGAGAAAGTTGGGAGTATAAAAAATCCCATAATTAAACCCATAATTATCTCTGGTTCGCGACTCTGGCTTCGATCTACGAAGCTCAATCTTCTTCCCCAGCTCGCTGCTCGAAGAGCTCGACAGCTGTTCAAGCCCCATGAGATTTAAGGGCGTTTGTGGATGAAAGGATATTGAAAGGTGAGAATTTTGGAGTGGTGGGCATCTTAAACTTAAACCTGGCCTCCTGCTAATTCTTGTGCCAAAAATGTCATTTTTATTACTTATTTGTTCTTCTTCTTCTTTCTCGCAGCTGAATTTGGTGCATCTTCAATAATTAAGGTTTTATTGTAATTTGTTAAAAAATATCGCACATACTAGGCTATGGTTGTCACTGAGTGAGTACAAGAATATTGTACAGTTGCATGTGTGCTGTGAGGAGTGAATCGAAAAAGTAACCCCAATTGTTTACAAAAGTAACCCTCATTTATCAATACGAGTAACCTTATCTATTCATACGAGTAACTCAATACGTTAACAAAAACAACCATCATTTATCAATACGAGTAACTTTATTTTGTCATAAGAGTAACCTTATTTAGTCATATGAGTAACCCCATTTCTTCATACGAGTAACCTCTCTTAATCATATGACGACCCTATTTAATCAGACGAGTAACCCCAACTGTTCAAAAATTAATGGGATTAGAACTTAGAAATAACTTTCTAAGTCTGTTCGTTTTTAGGTGCCTGATCTCATACATTGCTTTGCTTTTCCTCCCCTATCATCATACTTCTCTAAAATGTCTTCTTTTGGACCAATATATGCCATACTCTTGGCAGTTGCTTTGATGCTTAGCTTGTTTGTAAAGTGCCCTAGTTGTATATGGCTCGAAATTGCGGTTGTACCGCTGGATTATGTTGTAGCAAATTTGTTACCACGGCAACACAGCTGGCTACAGCCGCGAAGGGTGCCAACAAGGTCCATGTTATTCCTCAACCACACCAAGTGGTGCGGTTTCTTTAATGGGGTGATCAACCAAGCTCTCAGTTTCTGTCCTTAGTTTGGCACTGGAGGACCGCTGACGATACGAAGCGTGAAGTTGCTGCCTTCTTTGCCCAAGTCACCCAAGAAACTGGAGGGAAGAATTAAAATTACTACTCCCTCCATCCTATAATATAGTGCTTGTTTCTCTCTCTCGAGGTCAAACTTTAAAATCTTTGGCCATATATTCTCATTTGTATATATAAAAAAAACATTTTCATGTGGGATCTTGCAAGATTCACCTCAATGTGTAGTTTCATAATATCAACTTTTTATATTTTTTATTATTAAGGAATTGAAGATATTGAAGGTCAAATGTTTATCTTGGAGACCGTGTAAAAAAGAAACAAGCACTATATTATGGGACGGAGGGAGTATTATCGAAAGATTTATGATACCAACTGAATACGTGACCACATACCATAAAGAAAAATAATGTTACTTTCATCTAGAATTAATTGTCACGTTACATGAAAATTTAATAATCTAGCAGAGAATTGACGAGTAGTGCTTGCTCCATATGACTTTAGCTGATTCTTTTTTTCAATTCACATTTATATAGTTCGAAATCTAATTGAAAAATGACGAAAATAGCTTGGAAAATTTGTTAGAAATAAAAACCAAAAATACCAAAAGTCTAAAAATGTTTTAGATGTATTGCGTGGCCCATATCTAAAATAAGGGATAAGGTGGAGCACTTTTCATTTCTCACCCGAGCTAATGAACCCAAGATTTGTGACCCGTATGAATGTTACCTAATTGACATGATTGACACGTCTATTGGATACAAAACAAATCCTACTAAAGCCAAGAGATTGCATATTTTTGGTGGATTCTTTGCAAAATCGAAATTTGTCAAAACAAACCTTTCTCACTTTTTGCGAGAAAAAACCTTTCATAATATTTTTGGCAATTTAAGACCTTAAAGAAGATTTTCTTTGTGTGATATAAACTTAACCTATTTTCAGGCATTGACCCATGCATTTTAGGCGTTGACCCACTTAATCCCTCATAAGAGAAGTGATTTATGGTGTTATTTGAAGAAAAAAAGGAGGGAAATGGTAAGATACGTTAAAACACGAGGCACATACATGCTTCTCACATTAGGGTTGAATTGGGGGCTAATTGGGTTAATTTGGGATTAATTAGGTTAATGATGGATTATTTGGGTTAATTAGTTCTTAATTAGGTTTATTAGGAGTTATGACTAACGGAGTTGACGATCATTAGTTATTAAAGGGTATTCTAATGTGTTTATATAAAGCTAAGCTTGAGGGTACATGGTGGATTTTCAAAACATCAAGAGTACCCTGTGCATTATTAATTATAAACCTCAAGGGTGCTTAGTGAAACACCCTTAAACAAAAAATGATCAACTGAAAAGAAATTAAGGTAGTATACAATAACGTAGAAGCCACAAAAATAGGTTTACCTCCAAACATTACATCGAGGGTTCTTGGAAGATTCTGAAACATTATTCTTTGAATGTTCTTGGAAAATTCTGGAAGACGATGCGTGGAAGTTTCCTAGTACAAGTCTACTCTTAGTGGGATTTTACATATCCTAACTTCTTTAGCATTCGTGTTGGATTAAGCTTACAAATTGTTACTATCTTATTTGAGATAGGTTTTTCTTATATCAAGCCCACTAATTATGATTCTTTTGTTCTTAGCAGTAAATGACGTGTATCTTTAGGAGTTATTATGTTTTATAGTTTAACTAGTTTTGAAACCCGTGCTTTGCACGCGTTGTTGTTTATTTTATTTTTTTGTAAATTTTTTGTTAACATTGTTGATTTTTTATTGCTGTGTAATGAGATTTTTCAACACCATTGTATTTATATATTTCCTCCATTCTTTTCTAATGCAACAATTACTACGTTGGGTTATTTCATCTACTGGAACCATTCCACTTTTCGTAAAAAAGCAACTATAGTTGACAACATCACCTTTACTTTATGTTAATAAACCATCATTAATTACTCAAACTGTCTCATAAAGTTGCGTTTACTTTATTTAGGATTCACTTATCACCTACTCTAGTTAACCACTCTATGACAAATTATCCATTTTTTATTTTCTTAAAAACATGCCCAAATCCATTGTTGCAGTACAAATATGACAGAAATTATTTGTCATTATACTTTAATTTCTAGATTTGTTTTTGTGATGTATAAATTTTATATTTTTAATGTTCAATTGAATATTGTAGCTTAGTCTATTATCAAATAGTTTTCCGATAATTGGTATGACTAACAATAGCAAACACAATTTTAACATGAAAAATACTCGAACGATACTTTAAGAAAGTAGATGGTAATATTTTAATAGATGCAAGACAGAAAGAATAGAGAAAATATATGAGTGTCAGCCACAACTTTAACTTTTGATATAGCACATAAACACTAAAACATATAGAACAGAAGATGGGAAAGCCAAAAAGAAGATAATAATGATGGTATCATGAATAAAATAAATTAAATATAAAATTAACCTCTATTAATAATCAAAAATACTATTTAAGTGAAAAACAAATTCTTCATCAATCATGACCATATGAAGACTTATCAAACTTCCCCCTTTTTTACGATCTGCGACCTCAAATAATCTAGAAACTCGAACCTTGATTTCCCAATTAGTTTTAGTAGAATTAAGTTTATTTAGAAAAGAATAAGATTTGACATATAGATATATGAAAAGAAAAACATAAATAATTATGTATACAGCAAATATTCTAGGAATAAAATAATTAGTCAATTGCATAATACCTCTGCAATGTCGTTGATAAAGTTTCACTTGATTCTTCATGTAATGCCATCATGGTATGCTAGAGGTTCAAAACTAAATGTATGTATATTTTTATCTTTATATAACTCAATTTTTATAGTATGATTTTGCAAGACATAATTGCTATTGTCACATATAATACGCTAATTTTATAGTTGTTTAATATGTATTTAAAATAAGAATAAATAATACGTTATTGTTCATCTAAATAAATATATGTTCATAAGTTGTAAAACTATATTGTTTATTATGGAACTTATTTCAAAACATATTTCGAGCACTCTCTGATGGTAAATAAATTATAATATTGCGAATTATGTAGCAAAAGTTATATTCAATTTACATAGTTGAATAATTTAGGTTGTTTATCTAAAATCAGAGTGTAATATTCACTTATTAAAAACACCTTATATGTATTTATATCTATCTTAAACACTAATTTTTTTTTAAAAAAGTAAAAATTAAAAAGAATGACATGTCATGCTTAATTAGGTGGAGCTCTCTATAATATTTTAAGGTTGTTTTTTAAAATCATACTCTAATTTTTTCATCATCCAAAACTCTAAAATATATACTTCCTCCGTTTCTTTTTAAATACAACAAAGGGGTATTTCAATTCTGTGAGATATAAAATATTCATTTGTTGTATTCCGATGAGAAACGAGTGAGATATGACCATTTGAAAATGAGCCGACGGGCTGACAGGGTGTCGCGCACGGCCACACCTATAATTTCGTGTGTGGCCAGTTGTATGCAAGAGGCGCTGAAAAATTAATGGGATTAGAACTTATTAGAAATAACTTTCTAAGTCTGTTCGTTTTTAGGTGCCTCATCTCATACATTGCTTTGCTTTTCCTCCCATATCATCATACTTCTCTAAAATGTCTTCTTTTGGACCAATATATGCCATACTCTTGGCAGTTGCTTTAATGCTTAGCTTGTTTGTAAAGTGCCCTAGTTGTATATGGCTCGAAATTGCGGTTGTACCGCTGGATTATGTTGTAGCAAATTTGGTTACTGTGGCAACGCAGGTGCCAACAAGCAGGCCCGGCCCTGAGCAAGTTCAAAATGGGACTCAGAACAGGGCCTCCCTTTTAGAGGGGCCTCAAATTTAGAAAAAAAAAATCAGTAAGCCCAAGGCCCAGCAAAAGTACTAGGTATTATCCTGGTAATATGCGCCTATGCGGTACTAATGCGGAGCAAACGATCTTCTCTCTACTGACACTCTCTTTCCCTCTCCTCGATTTTCTCCTTTAACAGCTGGAATGCTGTATCATCATTAGCTTCTTTCTCTCTCCTTACCTGAAATCCAGCTCCAAAAAACTGAGAGAAGTGCTGAAGATGGAACCTTAGAAAGTAAGTACTTTTATGATCCTCATTCTAATTCATTCTTTTGGGTTATGAACTCATAATTTTATCTGTATGTAGCTTTCATTTTTCTGGGTTACCTCCAATTTTTTCTGTAATTTAATGGGTCTAACTGAATTCTCCAAAATAATTCAGGAATCTGCTTGTAATATAAGCAAATGGGTATTGTTCAATTGTCAAAAAGATTCATTTTTTTTGTGAATCTTTTGCTGCTGCTCCTTTTTGTGCACTCTTCTCATGTCAATTTTGAGGTAAATTTACAACTTTAATCTCCTCTTAATTTTTAAATGGGTACTGCTCAATGGTAGTGTTAGTTGTGAAACTAGGGTTGGGTATGAATTTGATTTTAATTGTAATGGTTATTATCTCCTATTCTCCTGTAGGCTTCTTTTTTGTTATAAATATTTCAGGATGGGGTTTGAACTTCTTTTTGCTGATTACTTTAATTTGGTTGTATTGTGTAGTACTGTAGTTCTTCACGTCGAGTTCTGTTGAACAAGGGAAAGAGGCTTATAATGATTTTAGTTTTGAAGTGGTAAAATTCCTTTCTCTTCTCGTATCAATATAATAGTATATGTTGCTATAGCCTATTGAATCAAAGATTTTTTTTTAGTATATAATTTGGATTGCATTAATTAGGTTTTGGTAATTTTACTTGTTTCGGCTATTCGTCGGTTAAAGGATGTGAATTCTCTAATCTTCATTATGTATGTATTCCTTTCTCTTTCTTAAAGGTTTTTAATATGTTTTTAGTGATTTATATTTGGGCTTTGTCTGATTGAATATGGGTTTCTCTTATGTTGGGGAAGTTTGTTGGAGAATCTATCTTGGTTTTATGATTTAGGTGCTTTGTCGGTTTGAATGAAAATGTAATGGTTCTATGAGACACCATTGTTGGGAAATTTAGAAACCCGTAAGATAGATTTTATAGGTGTTATTCTGCATTCTAATTTTTATGAAAAAAGTGTGCCTTTGAATATTTTTTAAATAATTTAGAAACCGTAAGATAGATTTTATAGGGGCCTATTTTCGGGATTAGCACAGGGCCTCCGTATTGTTTGGGCCGGGGCTGCCAACAAGGTCCATGTTATTCCTCAACCACACCAAGTGGTGCGGTTTCTTTAATGGGGTGATCAACCAAGCTCTCAGTTTCTGTCCTTAGTTTGGCACTGGAGGACCGCTGACGATACGAAGCGTGAAGTTGCTGCCTTCTTTGCCCAAGTCACCCAAGAAACTGAAGGGAAGAATTAAAATTACTATTATCGAAAGATTTATGATGCTAATTGAATACGTGACCATCTACCATAAAGAAAAATAATGTTCCTTTCATCTAGAATTAATTGTCACGTTACACGAAAATTTAATAATCTAGGGGAGAATTGACGAGTAGTGCTTGCTCCATATGACTTTAGCTGATTCTTTTTTTCAATTCACTTTTATTGTTCGAAATTTAATTGAAAAATGACGAAAAAAGCTTGGAAAATTTGTTAAAAATTAAAACCAAAAATATCAAAAGTCTAAAACTGTTTTAGATGTATCGCGTGGCCCATATCTAAAACAAGGGATAAGGTGGAGCACTTTTCATTTCTCACCCGAGCTAATGGACCCAAGATTTGTGACCTGTATGAATGTTACCTAATTGACATAATTGTCAGGTCTATTGGATACAAAACAAATCTTACCAAAGCCAAGAGATTGCATATTTTTGGTGGATTCTTTGCAAAATCTAAATTTGTCAAAACAAGCCTTTCTATCACTTTTTGCGAGAAAAAACCGTTTATACTATTTCTGACAATTTAAGACCTTAAAGAAGATTTTCTTTGTGTGATATAAACTTAACCTATTTTCAGGCATTGACCCATGCATTTCAGGCTTTGACCCACTTAATCCCTCATAAGAGAAGTGATTTATGGTGTTGTTTGAGGAAAAAAAAGGAGGACAAAGGGTAAGATACGTTAAAATAAACACGAGGCACATGCTTCTCACATTAGGGTTGAATTGGGGGCAAATTGGGTTAATTTGGGATTAATTAGGTTAATGAGGGATTATCTGGGTTAATTAGTTCTTAATTAGATTTATTTGGAGTTATGACTAACGGAGTTGACGATCATTAGTCATTAAGGGTATTCTAATGTGTTTATATAAAGCTAAGCTTGAGGGTTATGGTGGATTTTCAAATCATCGAGAGTAGCCTTTACATTATTAATTATAAACCTCAAGGGTGCTTAGTGAAACACCCTTAAACAAAAAATGATCAACTGAAAAGAAATTAAGGTAGTATATAATAACGTAGAAGCCACAAAAATAGGTTTACCTCCAAACATTACATCGAGGGTTCTTGGAAGATTCTCAAACATTCTTTGAATGTTCTTGGAAAATTCCTGAAGACGATTCTTGGAAGTTTCCTAGTAGAAGTCTACTCTTAGTGGGATTTTACATATCCTAACTTCTTTAGCATTCGTGCTGGATTAAGCTTACAAATTGTTACTATCTTATTTGAGATAGGTTTTTCTTATATCAAGCCCACTAATTATGAGTCTTTTGTTCTTAGTAGTAAATGACGTGTATGTTAAGGAGTTATTATGTTTTATAGTTTAACTAGTTTTGAAACCCGTGCAACTAACTAGTTTTGAAACCCGTACGTTCCACGGGTTGTTGTTTATTTTATTTTTTTGCAAATTTTTTGTTAACATTGTTGATTTTTTGTTACTGTGTAATGAGATTTTTCAACACCATTGTATTTATATATTTCCTCCATTCTTTTCTAATGCAACAATTACTACGTTGGGTTATTTCATCTATTGGAACCATTCCACTTTTGGTAAAAAAGCTATAGTTGACAGCATCACATTTACTTTATGTTAGTAAAACCATCATTAATTACTCAAATTGCCTCATAAAGTTGCGTTTACTTTATTTTGGATTTACTTATCACCTACTCTAGTTAACCCCTCTATGCTAAATTACCCATTTTTTTATTTTCTTAAAAACCATGCCCAAACCCATTGTTGCAGTAAAAAAAGACAGAGAAATTATTTGTCATTATACTTTAATTTCTAGATTTGTTTTTGTGATATATAAATTTTATATTTTTAATGTTCAATTGAATATTGTAGCTAAGTCTATTATTAAATAGTATTCCAAAAATTGGTATGACTACAATAGCTAACACAATTTTAAAATGGAATATACTCGAACGATACTTTAAGATAGTAGATGGTAATATTTTAATAGATGCAAGACATAAAGAATAGAGAAAATATATGAGTGTCAGCCACAACTTTAACTTTTGATATAGCACATAAACACTAACACATATAGAACATGAGATGGGAAAGCCAAAAAGAAGATAATAATGATGGTATCATGAATAAAATAAATTAAATATAAAATTAACCTCTATTAATAATCAAAAATACTATTTAAGTGAAAAAAAAATTTTTCAACAATCATGACCATATGAAGACTTATAAAACTTCCCCCTTTTTTACGATCTGCGACCTCAAATAATCTAGAAACTCGAACCTTGATTTCCCAATTAGTTTTAGTAGAATTAAGTTTATTTAGAAAAGAATAAGATTTGACATATAGATATATGAAAAGAAAAACATATATAATTATGTATACAACAAATATTCTAGGAATAAAATAATTAGTCAATTGCATAATACCTCTGCAATGTCGTTGATATAGTTTCACTTGATTCTTCATGTAATGTCATCATGGTATGCTAGAGGTTCAAAACTAAATGTATGTATATTTTTATCTTTATATAACTCAATTTTTTATAGTATGATTTTGCAAGACGTAATTGCTATTGTCACATATAATACGCTAATTTTATAGTTTTTTTTATATGTATTTAAAATAAAGAATAAATAATACGTTATTGTTCATCTAAATAAATATATGTTCATAAGTTGTAAGACTATATTGTTTATTATGGAACTTATTTCAAAACATATTTCGAGCACTCTCCGATGGTAAATAAATTATAATATTGCGAATTATGTAGCAAAAGTTATATTCAATTTACATAGTTGAATAATTTAGGTTGTTTATCTAAAATCAGAGTGTAATATTCACTTATTAAAAGCACCTTATATGTATTTATATCTATGTTAAACACTATTTTTTGAAAAAATAAAAAAATTAAAAAGAATGACATGTCATGCTTAATTAGGTGGAGCTCTCTATAATATTCTAAGGTTGTTTTTTAAAATCATACTCTAATTTTTTCATCATCCAAAACTCTAAAATATATACTTCCTCCGTTTCTTTTTAAATACAACAAAGGGGTATTCTAATTCTGTGAGATATAAAATATTTATTTGTTGTATTCCGATGAGAAACGAGTAAGATATGACCATTTGAAAATGAGCTGACGGGTTGACAGGGTGTCGCGCACGGCCACACCTATAATTTCGCGTGTGGCCGGATGTATGCAAGAGGCGCTGAAAAATTAATGGGATTAGAACTTATTAGAAATAACTTTCTAAGTCTGTTCGTTTTTAGGTGCCTCATCTCATACATTGCTTTGCTTTTCCTCCCATATCATCATGCTTCTCTAAAATGTCTTCTTTTGGACCAATATATGCCATACTCTTGGCAGTTGCTTTAATGCTTAGCTTGTTTGTAAAGTGACCTAGTTGTATATGGCTCGAAATTGCGGTTGTACCGCTGGATTATGTTGTAGCAAATTTGGTTACTGTGGCAACGCAGCTGGCTACAGCCTCGAAGGGTGCCAACAAGGTCCATGTTATTCCTCAACCACACCAAGTGGTGCGGTTTCTTTAATGGGGTGATCAACCAAGCTCTCAGTTTCTGTCCTTAGTTTGGCACTGGAGGACCGCTGACGATACGAAGCGTGAAGTTGCTGCCTTCTTTGCCCAAGTCACCCAAGAAACTGGAGGGAAGAATTAAAATTACTATTATCGAAAGATTTATGATGCCAATTGAATACGTGACCATCTACCATAAAGAAAAATAATGTTCCTTTCATCTAGAATTAATTGTCATGTTACACGAAAATTTAATAATCTAATTTGGCACTGGAGGACCGCTGACGATACGAAGCGTGAAGTTGCTGCTTTCTTAGCCTAAGTCACCCAAGAAACTGGAGGGAAGAATTAAAATTACTACTCCCTCCGTCCCATAATATAGTGCTTGTTTCTCTCTCTCGAGGTCAAACTTTAAAATCTTTGACCATATATTCTCATTTGTATATATAAAAAAACATATTCATGTGGGATCTTGCTAGGTTCGCCTCAATGTGTAGTTTCATAATATCAACTTTTTATATTTTTTATTATTAAGAAATTGAAGATATTGAAAGTCAAATGTTTATGTTGGAGACCGTGTAAAAAATAAACAAGCACTATATTATGAGACGGATGGAGTATTATCAAAAGATTTATGATGCCAACTGAATACGTGACCATCTACCATAAAGAAAAATAATGTTCTTTTCATCTAGAATTCATTGTCACGTTACATGAAAATTTAATAATCTAGCAGAGAATTGACGAGTAGTGCTTGCTCCATATGACTTTAGCTGATTCTTTTTTTCAATTCACTTTTATAGTTCGAAATCTAATTGAAAAATGACGAAAAAAGCTTGGAAAAATTGTTAGAAATAAAAACCAAAAATACTAAAAGTCTAAAAATGTTTTAGATGTATCGCGTGGCCCATATCTAAAACAAGGGATAAGGTCGAGCACATTTCATTTCTCACCCGAGCTAATGGACCCAAGATTTGTGACCCGTATGAATGTTACCTAATTGACATGATTGACACGTCTATTGGATACAAAACAAATCCTACCAAAGCCAAGAGATTGCATATTTTTGGTGGATTCTTTGCAAAATCGAAATTTGTCAAAACAAACCTTTCTCACTTTTTGCGAGAAAAAACCTTTTATAATATTTTTGGCAATTTAAGACCTTAAAGAAGATTTTCTTTGTGTGATATAAACTTAACCTATTTTCAGGCATTGACCCATGCATTTCAAGCGTTGACCCACTTAATCCCTCATACGAGAAGTGATTTATGGTGTTATTTGAGGAAAAAAAGGAGGGAAAAGGCTAAGATACGTTAAAACACGAGGCACATGCTTCTCACATTAGGGTTGAATTGGGAGTTAATTGGGTTAATTTGGGATTATTTAGGTTAATGATGGATTATCTTGGTTAATTAGTTCTTAATTAGGTTTATTAGGAGTTATGACTAACGGAGTTGACGATCATTAGTCATTAAGGATATTCTAATGTTTTTATATAAAGCTAATCTTGAGGGTACATGGTGGATTTTCAAAACATCGAGAGTACCCTGTGCATTATTAATTATAAACCTCAAGGGTGCTTAGGGAAACACCCTTAAACAAAAAAATGATCAGCTGAAAAGAAATTAAGGTAGTATATAATAACGTAGAAGCCACGAAAATAGGTTTACCTCCAAACATTACATCGAGTGTTCTTGGAAGATTCTCAAACATTCTTTGAATGTTCTTGGAAAATTCTGGAAGACGATTCTTGGAAGTTTCCTAGTAGAAGTCTACTCTTAGTGGGATTTTACATATCCTAGCTTCTTTAGCATTCGTGTTGCATTAAGCTTACAAATTGTTACTATCTTATTTGAGATAGGTTTGTCTTATATCAAGCCCACTAATTATGAGTCTTTTGTTCTTAGCAGTAAATGACGTGTATGTTTAGGAGTTATTATGTTTTATAGTTTAACTAGTTTTGAAACCCGTGCGTTGCACGGATTGTTGTTTATTTATTTATTTGAAAATTTTTTGTTAACATTGTTGGTTTTTGTTGCTGTGTAATGAGATTTTTCAACACCATTGTATTTATATACTTCCTTCATTCTTTTCTAATGCAACAATTACTACGTTCGGCTATTTCATCTATTGGAACCATTCCACTTTTGGTAAAAAAGCAACTATAGTTGACAGCATCGTCTTTACTTTATGTTAATAAAACCATCATTAATTACTCAAATTGTCTCATAAAGTTGTGTTTACTTTATTTAGGATTCACTTATCACCTACTCTAGTTAACCCCTCTATGCTAAATTACCCATTTTTTATTTTCTTAAAAACCATGCTCAAATCCATTGTTGCAGTAAAAAAAAAGACAGAAATTATTTGTCATTATACTTTAATTTCTAGATTTGCTTAAGAGATCTGAGATATTTGAGGGCTGGTCCAGTCAGCATTGCGCCAAAAGATTCGCACATGCACCTCGACTAAATGTCAGGGTATGGACGCTTGCCACATCCACTACTTATACTGAGCGACATGTTCAGTTGGGTGAGTAGATCCATCATAGGTGGCGGTCAAGATGGGGAGATTGAGCTTCTTTGGCAATGCCGCTTTGGCGATCTCTTCAATGAACGGTGACGCCGCATAACCGTCGCTAGAGGTGGCAAACGAGTCATACGGGTCAGGTCATTACGGGTCGGGGTATGACGGATCAACTTTGTGTTTGGGTTACATTCGGATCGGTAGGTTCGGGTACGAGTCTATTTCGGGTTCATGCTATTTCAGGTCGGGTTAGATCGGGTCGCGATGTTCGACGATGCTTGGGGTTGGAGCTCCTGGAAGTTGGGACAATAGCCGCATCATCTGGCGATTTTGCTTTTCAATCATGGCCATCCTCTTAGCCATAAGATATCCTTCTTTGGGCGGAACGTTTACCGGTGTTCGGTAACCCTGATCTCCTTTGTCTTCTGCCTCGCTGGCGTCGCCTTTGTCTTCGAAGTCAGTGCTTGCTTCATCGGACAAAGGCTGCATGTTGGAGATGTCGTTAACGTTGTGAGGACGTTGCTGCTTGGACACTTTTGACGATGCCAACTCTTCTTGCAACTTCTGGACTTGCTCTTTTCACGTAGTGAATTCTGAGGACACACACTCATTATCCTTTTTCATTGGCTTCATCTGGGCTTTCATTTGCTCATACGCAGCTTGCAGTTCATTGGAATCCATCGGCGTAGGATGAGCTCGGACGTTTCTTCGCTAACTGAAAAAGATGTAAGATCTGGCTGTAGGGCCCACGGTGGCCGCCAAATTATTTATGCTGATTTTGCCTTAACGTCACAAGCTGTTATTGGGACGTCAACAACCAGGTTAAGATGACTTGAAGAAATAAAATGCAAGGGAGATCAACAGGAAATGACGCAATGAGATGGTGACGCGAAAAAACCCCAATGAAGATGGGTAAAAACCGCGTTTGGATTTGAGTCCACCAATCCACTATATGCAACTGACGCTTAGGATGAACGATAGTCAATATACCCCATATGATAAATCTAAGTACAATTTGCGATTAGGAAAATAAATGCGAGTGAAATAAGAATCTCAAAGTAATTTGCAGTTTTGTGTGCTAAGTACTGATAATAGTAGAGACCTTGTAACTTGTGTCTACTCTTATGATCTTTGCGCCTTATATACCTCCAATCTAGGGCAATCCCAAGTATCTCGGAGGTGGTTCTCAACAGCTCTCCCACTCTCCTCCTATTTTAACGCCATGTTCTCTAACCAGATCCTTGGACCTTGAATAATATCCAATGGGTACATCATCAGTCAAAGCTACGACCAAGTCCTCCTTAGTTTTCACTGGGGAGTTGCGGCTCCCATCCACGTCAGCGTTGCGACGTTAGTCATAGCGTCAACGTCAACCTGTAAAATTTTGACCATAACACTACCTAACCTCTACCATGATTATTGTCTCAATTCTCAACTTCATGTTGGGTGGATTTTCGGGTCTTATGGGGATGGGGTTTCAAGGTGGTGCAATGGTGGGTGGTTTTCGTGTGTGTGTGTTTGGCAGGAATTCAAGGTGGTCAATGGGGTGGTGCAATGGTGGGTGTGCTAGTGGTGGTGTATGTCAGTTCGAGGCGCTGGTGGTGGAGTAAATTAGAGGAGAGAGAAGGAGGTTGTTGAGGGTTGAGATTAGGAAGGAGAAATAAGGGGTTAGAGAAGCAGATATTGAAAAAAAAAAATTAAGTAATTTAACTTGATTAATAGGTTTTAAGTCAAAAGGCTCTCTAGTAGGTATGATGTCATGTGTGTATGGCTTGAAGAGATTCCATGTGAAGCTCAAACCTTTGTAAGTGCTGATGTATAGCTGTTTGAATGAATAAATAGCTACTCTTTTCCTGTCAAAAAAAAACTCACTTTTAAAAAAAAAAATACTAAAATCAATTTTTCCTAATAATTAAGTAGCTAAACCACTTAAGTAAAGTATTTCCTTAGATTCCCCTAAAAGAAAAAAAAAGTATTTCCTTAGATAACCTCTCTTTCATTTTCTATATAAACCTCTTTTCTCGTGTCTAGTTTCCTCATCCACACTTGCTTTGCCATTCCTCCCCTATCATCAAACTCCAAAATGTCATCCCTCGGTCCAATTTTTGCCATACTCGTGGCAATTGCTTGTATGTTAAGCACCCTAGTTATGGCTCAAAACTGTGGATGTGCCTCTAATTTATGTTGTAGCAAATTTGGTTTCTGTGGCACCACAGACGCCTACTGCGGCGACGGGTGCCAACAAGGTCCTTGTCGTTCCAAACCCACACCATCAACCCCCTCCACCCCGAGTGGTGGTGGTTCGGTCCCGAGTTTGGTGACCGATCAGTTCTTTAATAGGATCATTGGCCAAGCTGGCGCTGACTGTGCTGGTAAGAGATTCTACACCAGGTCTGCTTTCTTGAACGCTTTCAATTCCTATCCTCAGTTTGGCACCGGAGGATCCGCTGACGTTACTAAGCGTGAAGTTGCTGCATTCTTTGCCCATGTCACCCATGAAACTGGACGTAAGTGTTGACAATATTACTGCATGCTATTAATAATACGAATGAGTTATAGTACTAATTGAATGCAATGAATGCATAAACATCAACCATGAAGAAAAATAATACCAGTACTTTCATCTGGACATAATTTTTATATTATAGGAAAACGAGTTTTTTTTTCAAATTAGATTAAATAAAAGGGCATTTTGTAGGGAAAGACCAAATTATTTTTTTTGGTATGGAGAAACCAAATAAGTACTCCTTTCATTCCTTCTTAATATACTCACTTAACTTTTTTTTATTTAAGGAAATTTACTCACTTGACTTTGAGAAAGAAAGAGGAAGTCCAAAAGTATGATAGAAAAACGGACAAGGTAGAGAGAAATGGCAAAAGAAAAAGAGAAAAACTAAGAAAATGGATAAAGAAATTCTAAAGTGGTTTATTTAATTAAAAATGAACAAGATGGCTGGAAAAAGAGTAGAAAAAACATGAGACAAGTTACTAAAAATAGAAAGAACAACACATTGTAAAACCACTTAATTAAAGAACAAAATGAAAAAAAAAGAAGGCACAAAAAACGAAGTCAACACTGGAAATTGAATTTTTTACCAGAATATTGCAATATAACATCAAGTAAGAAAAATTTATACTAAATTGATAGTTTCTCACATCAATTTTTTTTAGATCTTTTCCTACAAAACACCGTTTTTGATTTGGTCTTACATAGTAAAAAAAAATTCATAAAATATAATAAACGAGGGGGCTCAATCACCCTTGCCTGCTCCATGTAGTGTGTTGAATTTTTTCTGAACCCTCTAGCTATCTACAAAAATTAGTAACCTTTGTCAATTGAAAAACACAAAAAAGGACATAAATATTTTTGAAAACTCAATCCTTACAATTAAAATTAAAGCCAAAAAAAATCCAAACCTAAAAAATGTTGGCAAAATAAGCAAAGTAAATGGAAAAAAGAGTGAGAAAAGGCTAGAAAACACACATTTCTTGTATGAACTGCAAATTATGTAATACAACTAGTAACATATATAGATAGGTTTCTACTAAATAGCACTTCCTAAAACAAATCTAAGTGCTACCAAATATGTGAGGCATTGTCCACTTAAGATCATGGGAGAATAAAACCACTAGCAATGACTCATTAACAGGCCCGACCCTGGGGTTGGGCAGGAGGGGCGCCTGCCCAGGGCCCAAGGAAAGAAATCCCAACGTCAATTAAGGCTTTTATGTAAAAAAAAAAACTGAAAGCTTTTCAAAGTTCCAATGCCCGTAGCTTTCAAATCTTCTTGAAAATTGCCAAGCTTTCATTAATGAAGATTTATGTCTTCTTCCTTCATTAATCACAACCCCAAATCCAACTCTCCCCTCCTCAAATATTTGAAAACCGTTCCTTCTCCAATTAGCAAATAAATTTGTGTTCATGCTAATTTTTCTAGTTTTCAGATGAATTTGATCTAAAATAAATGTAACTTGTTTATAATATTCCTGTAAAACTGTTAATGTGTAATTGAGAATTTTTTCAGGTAGTAAGCAATACGTATAATTAATAATTTATTAATATAAATGATGAATTGAAGCTTCTGTCTAATGGCGTATGATTCAGCTTTTTTGGAAATTTTGCGTTGTAAAACTAAAAGCAATCAGAGAAAGCTAAGGGTTTTGGTTAAATTTGACTCCTTTGTATTTCTTAAAGTTAAGGACAATTAAATTCTTGATATTTTTTGGATCTGTTCTTATTTATTAAATTGTGTTATGTTGAATAAATTTTTTTTATCTCTCATTGAAATATATTCAAATTATAGGAAAGGGTAAGAATGTAAGGGGCCTTTCTCTCAACTTTCGCCCAGGGCCTATAAAATGTCAGGAACGGGGCTGCTCATTAACGCTAATTTTGGAGCATTCTCGACACACCCCTGTCGCTCCAAATTTTTTGTTGATGTTTATGGAGCACCTCTCTTCAAAATTTTGTTATGCACGTCTCACAACCATCAATTTTCATTGTTGAAGCACTGGCACATCTCACCAACCTTTCAACTTTGGAGCTTTCCTTCTATTTGTGATGCACTTCTCTGACACTTGCATTTGCTGTTGATGCACATTATCATCAACAACAAATCATTTGACCTTTTGGAGCACTACCCACCTTCAACTCAGATTTGATGTATGTCTTGCAAATTGATAACGTCGACTTCCACCATTTTCCATGGGCAATTATCTAACTTGCTTGTGAATATTACCCCCTCACCGAAAAGGAACAATCTCCTCTATTTCATGGGAATTGGGATGGGAAACTCCTATTTTCATGTCCTAAAGAGGAACCTGTCCACAAATCTAAAAAAAATAATTACTTTCAATGGTTAAACACAAGAATACCCAAAAAAAATTTCTCTCCCAAACTTTATTTCAAAATTTTCAGGAATCTTTTTCTCTCGTGTTATATATATATTTTTATTTTTTATTTTTCTGATTCGTTAATTAACTAGCTCAAGCAAGGTCAGCCCTCATGAGATTGGAAACTAGGGATTTATACCCATAAGTAAAAAAATTACACAAACTCCCAAAATTAGGGCTAATGAGTGATGAGAGTCGAACACTCGATCATGAGGTTGGGAGGTGGGAACTGCAACTATTGGGGTTCCACGATGACTTCTCTCATGTTATATATGTTTACCGTCTTCTTCTTTGCTCTCTATTTTCCGGATGTAACCTCAAGATCTTGATACCAATTTCTAGTACTTCCTAAAACTAGATATGTGGTTCCAAAGACATGGGAGGCATTGACCACTTACAAATCATATTAGAATAAAACACTCCAATAGCCACTGACTCAGAAATATTAGGACTCATTAGCACTAATTTTGGAGCAGTTTCAACAAAAAAAAAAGAATTTAGACCTTTTAAATTTGGACTTTTTTTGATAATAATCACTTTATGTTTTACCCATTTTGCAAATAACCACCTTATACTTCTTTTTTTTGTATTTTACCACCACTATTACTTTTCATCCAAAATTTTGTTTCCCTCATTTTCTTCCTTTCTATCTCTCCTTCATATGTCCGAGTAATATTTAAAATTTCATCGTATATTGAATTACAAAGTCAATATATGAATTTACCCTCTCCTGATTGTAGATTTAGTTGGAAGAATTTTGACAATTGAGAGAGTTTGGACGTACAAGGTTTGAGGAGTAATGGAAGAATCATGGAATTATAAGATGAAATTGAGGGAAATCAAAAGGTGGGGCCACGTTGGATGTAAAAATAGACGAAAAACATTAAATGATGGTGAAATTAAAGAAGTTAGTAAAGTTAAGGTGGTAAAAATAAAAAAGTATAAGGTGGTTATTCTCAAAGTAGGTAAAACATAAGGTGGTTATTATAAAAAAAAATCTTCAAATTTTTTGAAACTTATGCCCTGTTCTTTTAGGCTTAGCACTTTTCAACTACTCAGCCAAACTAACCAACTCTGAGATAACTTATGTTAGGAGTGTAAATTGACTGAACCAAGTTGGACCTTGCCAAATCCAAATCCAGTATTTTGGACTCTAGAAATTGAGTCCAAATCGGATCTAGAGTTTTTGAGTGCAGTCTAGTACGAAACATTCTTGAGTTCGAATCTAGTCCATTTCAAATATTATATTAATTTTTTTTTCAATTGAGGTTCACAATGTTTTCTAATGATTGAAATTTAAAAAAAAATTAAACTCATTACATCCATTCCATAAATAAAGTTAAATCCATCTTCAAAGTCTATGATATAATGCAAATTGTAAAATACAAGACGCAACTTAAAATAATAATTAAATACCCTTCTTATAATCTTAAGTTCTTAACAATCAGTAAGATAACAAAATTTAGACTTTTTGGACCTCTCACTTTGGAGGGTAATTTAAAAATCAGGCACTAGCTAGCAAAATCTAAAGTTGCAATGTTGAAAGTCAAAAACTTCAAAAAAAATATCAAAGAATTTTTTTATATATACACTATATATAATATTCTTGAGTTAAGAGTAAAGTAATGACCTCAACTTTGCCAAAAGGTAGGGTTAAGGACCTCAAGTTTAAAAAGGTATGGTTAAGGACCTCAAGGGTAACTTCGGTTACTTTTCCTAATAGAAGTTAGTTTTGGTGTTAAATTCAATTTTTAGAAAAGGAAAAATATAATAAAAAGCAGATTGTTTTTCTTTCTGTCCTTTCACTTATTATTGTAATTTCTCTCTATTTTTACTCTCTCCTCTAACAATAAAGAAGCATCTTCCTCCACCATACCTTCAAGAACCAGAAAATTCACAAAATTTTCTACTAGAAATTCAAATTTCTCTTTTGAATTTCCATGAATGCGCTTAAATTTTTTTCTTTGAATTTCCTTTCTTAGTTGACACCACTAAGAATCCACATGAAGTTTTGACGGGTCTGAAAATCTTCGTCTTCATCTTCATTCATGCGATCTCCGCTTGTAGACGTGTTGAGCTTCGCTTGCTATATGAAGCAATTGCTAATTTGTTCTTGCTGATTTCCCACCATTTTTCTAATTCTTTTTATGGTTTAGAAGCCCTGGTACATTGGATTGAAATAATTCCCTGATCACCCCTTCTATCTTAAACAATGGGTTGACAACAAATACACATAACATGATTACAGGAAGCAGATATGCTGCTGCTACAGCATTGTTGCTTGTAATTCTAATACATGAATCCTTCAAGGAATCCTACCTCTTGTAACTATTCCAACAAAATTCAGTTGAACTTTACGACAGATTTTTTATAGCGTTAAATGGCGCGTAAAGGCAGCTTATATTGCTAGATCAGGTTGACATACACAAATACTCTGTAAATTGTTAATTTTCATATTTCCATCACCCCCACCTACCATTATTAAGGGAAAAAAGTTGAAGAATTTATTAAATGATCATGTATGTAAGGAAGGTGTAGAAAGACATCAAACTACAGAAGCATTTAATTTCATTGAAAAAATAATTATCAGGTGAATATGTAAAAGTGTTTGGAATTTTAGCAATATATCAGTATATAAAACCGGCCAAAGTAAACATCAAAATAATTCGTCAATCACCATTGTTGGAGAAGGAAAAAGAAAGATTGGTTTTATTTTAATTTTCCTTTTAAAATTGAATTTAACACCTAAATTTTAAAAGGAAACTACAGTAGATAAGTGAAATGTGAACAAAAAAAAGTCTGCTTTTTATTATCTTTTGCAATTTTTTAATATTATATTTAACCCCAAAAAGTAACAGAAGTTACTTTTTAGGTCCTTAACCCTAACTTTTGAAATTTCAGGTCCTTAACCCTAACTTTTGGAAAAGTTCAGATCCTAGTTTTATGCTCAACTCTAATATTCCTGGACTGAATTGGACTTTTTTTTTTTTTTACTCCAAAGAGGTGAGTCCAAATCTAGCCGAAAATATTTGAACTCGAAAATTTGAGGTCGAGTCCAATCTGTACAATTTTTTTATATCTAGTCCAATCCAACAAGTTTGGACTGTAATGGATTGGAATATGAACTTTTCGCATTCCACCCATCCCTAACTTATGCTAAATCTATATCTGACCAAGCCGACCGAATAAATAAGTTTACTCAATAATTTCGAAAATCGGTAACATGGACATGCCAATGTGCCACTTGATAGTGTATAAGAAGCAAATGCTTTAAATACCTCCATATAAAATATTGTAGTACCTTGTCTTAGTTAAGCCACAAAACTTGATTCAACTTTTTCCTGCAGATTTTTGCTACATAGAGGAGATTGCAAAAGCAACGTATTGTCAGCCGAGCACACAATGGCCGTGCAACCCAAGTAAGCAATACTACGGAAGAGGCCCTATTCAGATCTCATGGAACTACAACTACGGACCAGCAGGCCGGAGCATTGGATTTGATGGTTTGAATGCACCAGAAACAGTTGCCAACGACCCTGTTATCGCCTTTAAGACAGCCTTCTGGTTTTGGATGAACAATGTCCACTCTCTTATCGTCTCCGGCCAAGGGTTCGGGTCCACCATTCGAGCTATCAATGGAAATATCGAATGTAATGGTGGTAACCCCGGTGCTGTTAATGCTCGTATTGGGTACTATACTCAGTATTGTCAACAGCTTGGTGTTTCACCTGGGAATAACCTCTCTTGCTAGTCAATTGGCTGGTTTCAAGTACTAATAAAATGGGTAGTACTAAATCTGCTCAAAGGCCTTACTTTCCTACCCGTAAAGGAAATATATGTATAACTCTATGTGTTCTATATGAATAATTATCTACTTTCAAATTTATGACATTTTAATTTATCATAATAGTCTCAAGTCTCAACTATGAGCCGTGCGCTTTTAATAATAATTTCTAGTGTTCCGGTATGGAATAAATGTTGTTGGGGTGAATCAGTGTCTCCTTGTCACGTGAGTCGGTTGGTTAACCTGCAACACAGAACACGTAAACTAACCTCGGGGGTTGATCCGAGGAACGCCCCTCCAATGCCTAAGTCAGCAAGGATAAAGCCGGTAGCTCTAAAGTGCAATTTGATTATGATTGTGAACGTAGATCGTGGAGTATTTATAAGGGTTGGGAGTGTCCCAAGCTAAGTAGGACACTGCCCTTATTGGCTAAATACAATTCTATCCACTTTTGATACTTATCTTTAGGCCCATAGACATTGCTGAGATAGTTTTGGATCAGGCCGAGGTTCAATAAGAATGGCCCAGACGGCTAACACCAGTAAGGTGCCTGATAAGGACCGGTATATTGTAACACCCCGACAATTCTCTATTTTATAAAATACCTTTTTCCCATAAAACTTAGAGAATTATCAAAGTATTACCACCCGTGTGATAACGTATCGGCTTATTCAGAATTTTACAGCGGAAATAAATAAATAACTTGGAAAATATAAATAACTTAGTCAACCGTAAAGTCAACTTCAAAGCCAAACCAAAAGTCAAACCAACTTAAAAGTCAACCACAACATATTAAACCAAAATTATTTAAAATATAAAATAGTCTAATTAAGCACAAGCGCTCCACTGTTCCCAGACACCCAACGATGCATCACCTTCAAGCCTGAATTGGTTAATGCTTTATTGATCCTACACGACTGCTCATCAAATGGGTCATTACAGGATCAATAAGGCACAACCATGATCAACACACAGAAAAGCAAGTAATCAGCAAAGCTGAGTACTACATAGCAAATAAAATATAAAACCTAACATGATACTAATAAACATTACATCAGAGATAAATAATAATATAACAAAATAACAAACTCATTATACTGAACTTGACTCCACAACCAATAGGTTAATTATAATTAAATTGAATAGTCTATTGATAGAGTTGTCCAAACCAAACCATGTCTTCAATTTAGAAGACGAAGTACGGGCGCGACTCCGTACTCCCGCGACCAACGATATTGAGGTACTAATTAAATAAAATAGAACACGGTGATCAATCCGATCCCAAGAAAAGCCATGGGCTACCACCATGTACTCCAACTCATAGTAGTCCAACACTTCAGACGTGCATAAGTCTTAACCATATTAATATTCACTGTCCACTTTAAGTTATTAATAAACTATTTACTTGTTGTGACTCAGAAAGTTAGACAACCAACATAAATATCATGGATACACAAAATTCCCATTTTTATCTTAGGATTAAATAAGGTGATCAACAACTCAAATAATTCAAGAATAATCCCATTAATTAATTTGTAACCAAGCAATCTTTATTTGTTGACTTAAATCAACAATCAACCAACCTGTCAATAGGTGAATATCCAACTTTACCAAACAAGGCCCACGGTCCTTATAAAGTAAATGCAATAATAAATCCAAGGGAACAACATGATACAATTCATGATCCAATAAACAATATATTTATTAATCCCTCATGTGAATTAATAAAATAAAAGTTCTCAATCCCACATGCTTGCATCAATCATCCATACAAACATATAATATTCATCATAGGAAACATGCTTCACACAACGGTATAAAACATGCGATTTCACTTGAATATAAGCTACATATGAACTATAAAAGTTCCCTATACATGATACAACAACAAACCCTAATCTTAGGACATGATACTAGTCTAATAACACATAGGTATGTACGTACCTTGTGTAGACAAAACGTGATGCCACTTTCACAACCTTAGAAATCACTCAAGGTATATTCTCCGCCTACCAAATACCAAAACATCCAAGTATGTTAATAAAATTACAGCAACTTTAAAAATATCTTAAACCCTCTTAAAAAGTGTTATAAAACTCTCTTAAACATTAAAACTTCAACCTTTAGTACCCTTTAATATAGTACTTATACTAGCCATTAAAACCCTTAAAAATCAATACTTTAAGGTTTGAAAACCACCATAAGTATGTTAATAAAAATTCCAGCAACATATAATATCTTTAAAATCCTTTTAAACTAACTTTAACATGGTTATAAATATTAAAGTACTCAATTTTCATAAACTATAACATAGTACTATAGTTCTAACTCTTAAAAACATCAAAAATCCATACTTTCATGCTTAAAAACCTAATTTAAACATATACTATATTAAATTTGATATTTATTTACTCTATTAAACTAATTATATAATCTGAAATTAATATTAAAATAGTTAAAGATACAAAATTTAATCATCAAACCACCAAGACAATACTTAAAACAGTAACTAATCATTAAAATAATATAGAGGAGGAAGAGAAAAACCAAGAGGAGAAAGAGAAAACACGGCCAAGAGAGAGAGAAGGGACGCCGGTGCTGCTGCTGGTGGTAGCTTGCTACTGGCGGCGATCCGGTGGTGGTGGCTATTGCGGCAGCCGAGGGTCGACCGAACGAGGAGAGAGAACGCCGGGTGAGGGAGAGGAGAAAGGAGAGAAAACTGGGTGGGGAGAGATCAAAGAGAGAATAGAAAATTAGGGTGTAATTTTGTGTGGGGATTTTTGGGTTCTCATGGGGTTTATATAGGATCTCAAAACTAGCCCTTGTGGGCTTAGGGAAGTGTGTTTGGACTTTTATATTTGGTTGATTGAGTGATTGAGTTGAATTGGGCTCCTCTAACCCATCTTTTAAAATCTTTTACACTACAACTCAAACTAATTAAATTATTAAATAACTTTCAAAGTATGACTCAATAAAATATTTGATTATTTAAAAACATTAAATAATCCTTTGACTTAAAAAAAAGTCAACACTTTAAGAAATTAATTATTTAAATACTAAAACATATATAAATATACTTTAAATATATTTATAAAATTCATAAAATTATGGGGGATTACATATATGATGAATGTCGGCATCATGTAGATTCTCACACTGGTTATACGGAGATACCTGGATGATATGACCATGACGGTTGTTGGCGGTCCAGTTGAACCGGTATGGGACTTGGACATCCCCCATACAACTAGCCCCCAAGCCGGTATGACTGGTACAGTTATATCCTGCTTAATCAGCATAAAAACCGTCATGGATGTTGTGAGTGTTGAACTGAACTTTCGAACCATGTGAAACTGGTAACGGGCTCAAGAGGCAGGGTTGGCTTACTGAAGATGAAACGTCGCCTTGATTTTCATGCCAAGCGGAGAGTGCCCCTAGGTAACCGTTTGATTGATGGGTGTTCGTATGGGGTGACATGTGGCATCAACGTGCCATGGCAGTTGAAGCGCCTTTTTTATCTCAGCCGTCCTTGTGGCCATAAATAGGGATTTTCTCCCCCTTTTCCCATTTAACTCAAACACAAACTTCAGCACACAAATTCTCAGGCGATTTCTCTCTCGAACTCTGTATCTCCTTCAGCTTGTAACTCACTTATTTCTTACTCAAATCAAACGAAACAAGTTGTCAATTGTTCATCGCTGATTTTCGTCTCAAGATTGAGCAATTTCAAGAGTTTTCCTGTCGGTTCAGTTGAATTCAGCATTTCACTTCATTCTCGAGCTTTGGGGCTGCTCGCGTTTCTTCTCACCTGATTTAATTTTCCAGGTAATCCTAGATTCCCACAAATCTTCTAGAGTAGGCTAATTTTCTTGCTTTTAAACATGTCTACTCAATCTGATTCTCAAAATAACTCTGAAAGTCCCCCCTTCCATGACCAATAGCAATTTCAGTTCCGGTAATTCATCTACCTCTACTCCTGTAGTCTCGGCGAATTCACCGGCAGTAGATGTGACCTTAGAACATAGGTCTAAATCTGGTAACGACAGTAGTACCTCTGGTAAGGCTGCTCCATCAACCTCTGAGGCGGTATTGGAGGCTTCCCCTCTATCCGCCATCAAAGCTATGGGCGACCATATATGAGTAACGGTCTCGGGTCAATATGGCAGCATAGTAGGGCTTTCTGAGCGATCTCCTTACCTTTTTCCTTTTTTGGCCGGTACCTCTAGTATGCCCTTGGGTGAGGCCTCATCTTCAAGACCGGTAGGAAAGTGTGAGGGGGGTTCACCTGTTAACGATATCCTTAACTCCACAGACACAGACGGTATGATCGACCATGTTGCCGGGGGGGTAGTGTCAGTGACGTTGATTCTGATGCCGTTACGAGCATCGTGCGAGACTTTACGTCGGAGGGAGAGTTGACCTCTCTTGAGACCGATAGTGATGACGAAGACCCTACGGAGGTGATCCCGGAGGACGACGACGAGAATTTAGATGACCTCTTTCTGCCGTCATGCGACTGGGTACCCCTTCCTACGTTCAGATTGACAACAACTCGAGGAAGACGTGCCTAGAGAACGAGTTCTGCCGCGGTGGTGAGGAGGCCATTCCATTTGTAACACCCCCAAAATCCATACACGTCTACGACTACGTCGCATCGACTTTGGGAGTGTTACCGCCGCGGTGAAACGCTAGGCATAATAAAATCAAAACGTTAACAACTCCTTATTTAGAAAACTACATTGCAGCGGAAATAAAATGTTTACGTTAAACTACAACTCGGGAATCACCAAGGACCCCTTTTTATTCAAACCACAAACTAATTAAGTAAATCACAATAGTCTTATAATGCTTAATTAAAACGCTTTAAAGTTTCAAGACAAAGATCTATCCCCTGTATGCTCAACATCATGCAGCAACACCAGCACACCTAGTCTGCTCCCCATTGTAGCATCAATGGTTCATCACAGGTCAACAAACAACACAATAACACACAATCAGCTATGCTGAGTACATAGTAAAGCATGGAGTGCATACAAAGCATAAACAGAGCAATAAGGATCATTCCTAGACATGATACTACCATAGCATTACATTCTTTACTTTTTATTTAGTTGGCAGCAAACGGGCACCGTCATCTTACTAGAATTAAACGGGCTACTTAATCCTTAATAGACAACTTAGTCTATTAGATGGAATGTAAATACGGTTTCGTTCCGTTCCACATCCATCACCTTAGTATGCATACCCCCAAGATCGTACGAAACCTTCCGCCTACTTGAGTTATCAAAATTTATAAGGACACTACTGTCGTCACAGTAGGCCTGCGTAGGAGTGTAGAGCAAGTCTCACACTCCCCCATTGTTCATCACTTGTAGGGAGTCCAACTACAAGTTTATTGCCAAAATCCTTTCTTAGTATTGTCCATTCGTACCACATTAAACATGTAATCATTTAACATTCCTTCTTAGATACAATACTCAAATCTTTACTTCTTATAACATCCTTGTTACACCATAGATCAAAGAATACAAATCCAATAATCATGCTTATGATACGATAGAATTTCGCATAACCATGCTACATATCAATTTTCAATCACAATCATGTTACCAAACAATCTCAGCAATCACAATTGTTCCTTATCATGGTTCTAGTTTCCAATAGAATAAATCACAACCTAACATGATACTAGTAATTGCAACTGAACTGGTACGCGTACGTACCTTGTAACGGAGAATCTTTGCTGATTACTTAAAACGTTCCGCTTATGAAATTGGGACCTAATCGAAATATAAAAATAATTCAGTTCTAAGTCCTTGATATCATTAAAATAAAACCAGCTTAACTAACTATGTAAAACTTAGTGTTTTGAACAATAAAAGTAAACGTTCTTGTTGTTTAAACTTTTCTTTTCATGAACTCCATTGAAACTAACATATTTGGGAACTAATAATAAGTAGATGTCAATCTGATTTTTGTTAACTTACGTTATACCTTTTTCCATAATAGCAAAACTTAACAAATATACATAAGTATAATAAAATCAGGATTTAGAAATAAAAATCAGCATGAGGAATAATAGTATAATTATAAATCTGATTTCTTTTAACTAATTCTATACTTTATTTATAATTACAAACTTACTCCAAGATACATAAGAATTACAAAATCAGATTATATACATTAATTTAAAGAGGAAAAGAGATAATTTTAATTTGGATTAATTGATAGGAATAATCCCACCTTTGACCGATCTGCTCAAAACAGTCCAACTTTTGATTAATCTCAAAATATTCCTACCTTTATCCCTAATCTTTTTAAAATGGGCTTTTTTACCTGAAACTTATTGAACTGGTTAAAACACTAATTTTTTTCTTTTTAATAAGCTGCCTCCCTATTCTCACAACCTCTTTCCCTCTCCTCCACTTGACTCCACCACCAGCACCACCCCACTGACCCACCCACTGACCCCTCAATAAACTCCTTCTCTCTCCTCCCTGTCCTCAACCCACCTAATTACCCAAACCCACCACCAAAAGCCCATCACCCGAAATCCACCCAGCCCCACATGGAACCACCCATCCACAATCGAGAACCCACCACCGTACCTGAAATCCTCCCAACCCCATATGAAACCATCCACCCACCACCAAAAAACCGCACTCTACCGAACCAAAAACCCGCAAATAAAAACGGTGATACTGTAGAAAGCACCCCCCAAATGGTGATACTATAGATGTAGTATAATCGACCATTATTTATGGTCCTAAACTCCTAAGGTTACACAAATTAATCATTATGGGTTTTGAAGGCTCCTTGTATAATTGTATATTATTCATCTAACTCGAAAGGGTTAAACATATAAGACACAAGTCTTTTGTTGGAAAAAGTGACGATTAGAATCGGCGACGATGATTACTACTCACTCGTCACAATGAGAGAAAGGGTCGTCGGTGAATGGTGATGCGAATTCGATGACTTCTTCGGCGTTGTTGACGATAATGAAGAAGTTGGGTTTGGTTGAGAGTGGTGGTATTTGAATTGAGAGAGAATGGAGGTTCCATTATTATTGATTGATGGTGGGATTTTTGGAGGTTTTTGAAGTGGAGGTCAGTAGGAGACCATTCTAGATGGACGAAGATAGATACAGGGAAGGAACGGTGTGTGTTTGACTTGGAAGTCAACGACTCTGGGAGTATGGGGTCTGTGTTTAATGAGATGGAGAAATTAGGGAGGAGAGAGAAAGGATGGTGGAGGGGAGGAGAGAGAAACGGTGGCAGAGGGTAGGAGAGAGAGAGAGGGGCAGTGGAAGGGAAGGGGAGGGTATACGAGAGAATTTTTTTAATATTGGAAATTATAATTTAAAACTCTAGACCTATATAAAAACGACATGTGTTAAGCTTTACCTATTAAATAGGTTATCAACAGGTCAAGGACCATTTTGAGAATGTGAGTTGCAAAGGTGGGATTATTTTGAGATTAGTTAAAGCTTGGACTGTTTTGAGCATATCGGCCAAAGGTGGGATTATTCCTATCAATTAATCCTTTTAATTTTTATACCGGACCAACTCGCCGGCGACAACCACCGGCGACACGAGGAACTCCGGCAGCACCACTACCGCACTCGCGAGACTCGCCTCGCGCGCACAGCACTCGAGCCACTCACGCTCGCTCGACCTCGACTCGTCGCACACACCACACACAACACCCCACTCGCACACCGACACTGTCGAGCCACACTCGTACATCGCAGCGTCCTCGACAGCCGCACACACGCCGCACTTCGACCCGCACCGCACGACCCTCGAGTGCTCGCACACCGCACACCACACGCACTCGAGCCTCGATGTGCCACACCGCTCGACCTTCGCACACAACGCACAACACTCGCACCCTCGAGTCTCGCACCACTCCACTCGAATACCGACGAAGGCTCAGGGAAGCGAAGAAGAAAATTGTGCAGGAGAGGAGGAAGAAAAGTGCCGAGGATGGAGAAGAAAGAAACGCAGGAGGAGAAGAGGAGAGAGAAAGTCTTGGGGTCAAAGAAAACACAACGGCTGATTAGGAAGAGTTAGGGTTTTGTTATTATTATATTTTTTCTCTCTCCTATTTATAGCATGAGGAACCTTGGTCTAATTGGATTTGTTTACCAAATCAAATTCCAATTTCTTATTTAACAAAAACCGAATTAAAATATAATTAGGTACGAATGTAGGTTGTATATTTAAATTATAACTGTAGGCTTACCCAAACTATATATTTTTTCTAAAAAATATTAAAAACACTTTCAACTTTATTCTTTATATTTTCTTATTTATAACAGAATAACTCCCAAAAATACGGAGTATTACAGGCTTCCCCCCTTAAAGGAAGTTTCGTCCCGAAACTTTGAGGTAACCAGTCTTAACGACGATCTTTTGCACTTCTAAGTCCCAATATTTCACAAGTGTTTTCTAGTTTTCGCAAGTCACATAAGCAATAATACACATAAATAACAGACTTAAGCAAACTTTCGGGGAAGCGCGAAATTCTATCGCATTCTTCCCCCCTTAAAAGAAAAGTTACGTCCCCGTAACTCTCCTACCTCTTGAAAAAGTTCAGGGTACTTCAGACGCATCGCATCTTCTGCTTCCCATGTGGCTTCTTCAGTATTTTGATTTCTTCACAACACCTTCACGATTTTTACGTCCTTATTTCTCGTACTACGCACCTTGTGGTCTAGGATCTTGATGCGTTTCTCCTCATAGGACAAGGTTTCGTCTAACTCGACGTTTTCAGGTTCTAGGACATGCAACTCGTCAGGTACGTATATCCGGAGTTGGGATACGTGAAACACGTTGTGAACCCTTTCTAACTCGTTTGGCAATTCTAAGCGATAAGCCACTTTGCCTACTCTCGCCAAAATCTCATATGGTCCTATGAACTTAGGGCTTAGTTTCCCTTTCTTCCCAAATCGCATCACTCCTTTCATTGGAGACATCTTAAGCAGCACTTTTTCACCAACTTCATAATTCTCTTCCCTTTGCTTTTGGTCCGCATAGGACTTCTGCCTGTCCTGTGCAGCCCTAATCTTCCCTTGAATGACTCGCACTTGATCAACAGTCTCTTGAATCATTTCAGGACCTAACACCACAGTCTCACTAATATCGTTCCAGCACAAAGGACTACGACATTTTCTCCCATACAACGCTTCAAATGGAGCCATTTTGATACTAGCATGATAACTATTGTTGTATGAGAACTCTATGAGGTCCAAATGGTCTTCCCATGATCCCTGGTATTCTAAGGCACAAGCTTTTAACATGTCTTCCAAGGTCTGGATTGTTCTTTCTGTTTGACCGTATGTAGCTGGGTGAAAGGCAGTACTCATCAATAGCTCACTACCAAATGCTTCCTGGACCTTTTTCCAGAAATTCGAAAGGAATCGCGAATCCCTATCAGACACTATACTCGTGGGTACTCCGTGCAATCGAATGACATGTTTAACATATGCTTTGGCTAGGACTTCCATACTCCACGTGTCTTTCATGGGTATGAACCTTGCAGTTTTGGTCAATCGGTCCACTATCACCCATATTGTGTTATTGCCTCCCTGACTCCTAGGTAAGGCTACGACGAAGTCCATGGATATCGAATCCCACTTCCATGTTGGAATGTCCAGAGGTTGGATTTTACCTTGAGGTCTCTTGTGTTCCCTCTTAACCTTCTGACAAGTCAGACATTTGGAGACAAACTCGGCTACTGCCTTCTTCATTCCAGGCCACCAAAACATCTTTTTGAGGTCCTTATATAACTTATCCCCCCTGGGTGGACGGAATAGCTCGTATTATGACCTTCACTCAATATCTTTTGCTTCAACTCCTCACATTTTTGCGGGATACACCACTGATCCTTGTATCGTATGCTCCCATCCTCATGGATTTCAAACCCTTCTGCTTTTCCCTCCTTAAGTTTTGCTTTGACCCGCTCAAGTTTCACATCCCCAGGTTAACCCTCTCTTATTTCATCTAGGAAGTTGGGCTGGATGGTTAGGGCACTCAATAACTTTTCCACTTCCCCTTCATGAACCACTTCAAGCTGGAGTTTAGAAAATTCTTCACAAAGTTTGTCAGTAATTACCAAGGTGTTCAGGCTATGGCTAGACTTACGACTCAATGTATCAGCAACAACGTTTGCTTTACCCTCATGGTATTGAATGTCTAAGTCATAGTCCTTAATGAGCTCTAACCACTTGAGCTGTCGCATATTAAGGTCTTTCTGGGTGAAGATGTATTTGAGGCTTTTGTGATCGGTAAAAATTCGACAAGTCACCCCGTAAAGGTAATGTCTCCAGATTTTTAAGGCAAAGACAATTGCGGCCAACTCTAGGTCATGTGTTGGGTAATTAACCTCATATGGTTTCAGTTGACGGGATGCATAAGCTATAACTTTCCCGTTTTGCATAAGAACACAACCCAATCCATTCTTTGACGCGTCACTGATGTCTATACCCCTCATCCCCGTTAGGCAAGGCTAGAACAGGTGCTGAGGTTAATCTCTCTTTGAGTGTTTGAAAGGCTTTCTCACTATCTTCGGTCCAGTTAAACTTGCAATCTTTCTTCATTAAGTTAGTCATGGGTTTTACTATCTTCGAAAAGTCTTTAACAAACCTCCTATAATAACCGGCTAAACCCAAGAAACTCCTTATATCTGTGACATTCTTTGGTGTAGGCCATTCACTCACAGCTTTTATCTTTGCAGGATCTACTGACACACCCTCCTTAGAGACGAAATGACCCAAAAATGACACTTTTTCTAACCAAAACTCACACTTTGAAAACTTTGCATACAGTTGGTTCTCCCTAAGTGTCTGTAAAATAAGCCTCAAATGTCCCTCATGTTCCTCCTTGCTCCTTGAAAAGATCAATATATCGTCTATGAACACGACTACGAATTTATCGAGGTAGGGTCGAAAAATCCTATTCATAAGGTCCATAAAAACAGCAGGTGCATTGGTTAACCCAAAAGGCATGATGGTAAACTCATATTGTCCATACCTAGTCCTGAAGGCAGTTTTAGGTATATCTTGGTCAGCAATCCTCAACTGATGGTACCCCAACCTTAAATCTATTTTGGAGAACATCCCTGCACCCTGAAGTTGGTCAAATAAGTCATCTATCCTAGGTAATGGATATTTGTTTTTCACAGTGACATTGTTCAACTCACGGTAGTCTATACACGACCTCAAACTACCATCCTTCTTTTTCACAAATAGGTTAGGGGCTCCCCATGGTGACATACTAGGTCTAATGTACCCCTTCTCTAGTAGTTCTTCCAACTGGTTTTTCAACTCGTTCATTTCTGCTGGAGCCATTCGGTATGGGGCTTTTGAAATAGGTCCAGTTCCCGGTACTAAGTCAACAGTGAACTCTACATCTCTCCTTGATGGCATACCAGGTATTTCTTCAGGAAAAACATCCTGGAATTCGCTGACTATAGGCACATCCTCAGGTTTCAATGGATCATCCTCAACCCTTCTCACAGAACACATAAATAGAGGCCATCCTTTGTCTATATAACCCTTAAGTTGCAAGGCATTAATTACCTTAATCCCAGGTACTCGAGGTATTCTCCTATATGACACCCTTTTTCCCGAAGGATCTCTCAGTTCCACTTTCTGTGCATCACAGTCTATCTTAGCCTTGTACTTCCCAAGCCAATCCATCCGATCCCAAAATGACGTCTAGGTTCGATAAGTTAAACTCTATTAGATCGGAAGGAAAGAAGCCCTCCCCTATTTTCAGTGAGACATTCAGGAGTTTCTTAGAGCAATGAACAGTATCCCCAGACGGAATAATTATAGGCATATAGATTGACTCGGACTCAACCAGTGCTAGAGTTCTAACAGTTGTATGGGCAATAAAAGACAAAGATGCTCTAGAATCGAACAATACTTTAACAGGATTTGAGTTAATAGAGAAAATACCCGTGACAACATCTCTACGAGCTTCTTCTTCACTAGCCGTCATCATATATACAGCTTCCCTTTGTCCTTATTATCATTATTGTTGGTCACATGGTTCCCAGATGGTGCTTGATTATTTGCATTGGTTGGTGGTTTGGAGTAATTAGAGTTCCCAGACCCATTGTATGCATTTCCACCATTCCCATTACCATTCCTAGGCTTGTCTCCATAGTTCCCTTTCTTTTGACCATTAGGGTTAACCTTATTCTTTGAGTAGCACTCATACGCTCTATACCCCATTTTCCCATGGTGTTTCTTTTCAAACCTTTGAACGTCGGGGTTTGGATTCTCCTTTCGCTTCTCACCTTGTTTACCCCCTTCCTCTCGTTTCCTTATCGCATATAGGTGGACAGCTTTGCCAAAGACATGGTCCAACGAGGTGAAAGTATCTCCCCCCAGTCTCCCTTGTAGGTCAAGGGTGAGCCCTAACTCAAAACGTGAGGCCTTAGCTTCCTCAGTATGGGCAATTTCAGGAGCAAATCTCATCAGCTCAATGAATTTGCGGTAATACTCCTCAACAGACAGGTTCCCTTGTTCTAACATCATAAACTCTTGGGTTTTTTGCTTCTTGAGGTATGGTGGGTAATACTTATCCCTCAGGACTTTCTTGAAGGTTTCCCACCCAAAGTCAGGTTGTTTAAGGAGGTTGTCCTTAGCTTGGGTCCACCAAAAGTGGGCATCCCCCTGTAGGTAATAGCTTGCTAAGGGCACAGTCTTGTCATCGGGACAGGAGAGGGTAAAGAAAAGTTTATCAAACTGCCCAACCCAGTTTTCCAATTCTTCGGGTCCCCCTTTCCCATTCAGTACTGGTGGGTTCCTACGGGCAACCTTTTCAGACAAGTCCCCATCCCGGTGATGTCCTTGGGCTAGGTTAGCTGTGATATGCACTAGATCACGAATCGATTGCTCGACATTCAGAGAGGTATCAGGCGTGCCGCCTTGACGAACCATTCTGCGCTGAAAAATGACACAACGACTGTTTCAGCGACATGCACATAGTCGTTTATCTATTCAACTACTACACACTGGCACGTTCATATAACACGTTTTTATTACGAACAATCATTAAGTCTCTATTGACTTGCAATATCAACATCTCAAATAAGACGTTACATCAAATAAAAGAATAAAACTGTTGTATTATTATTGAAAAGGGTAAAATTTATTGTTTCCAAGGAAAACATAATATGAATAAATAAAGGAATAAAAGAATACTAATTTGCTACTTGGCATGCAAGCCTTATTAAAACTGAAATAAATGAATAAAATAATATTCTAATCCTAATTATATAGTCATAAGAAACTAGGGACAATAATGGTGAGCTTCGTCATCTGAATTAGGATTTTCTATTCCTTCTTCCATATCAGCTTCGTCCTCAGAAGACTCGTCATCCTCTATAGGTTCATCTTCCTCCAGAGGTTCTTCTTCTATGGGCTCTTCTTCTTCTTGGTCATTTTCCTCAATCGGATCCCCTTCAGCAGGCTCATTCTCATTAGGATCTTCCTCTTCAGCAGGCTCATTTTCATTAGGATCTCCCTCTTCTTCATTTCCTAAGTCAAGTATAGGTTCAGCATTATCTTCCCCAATCACTGCGATAATGTCCTATTATTCCCCTCATCATCGGAAATGTAGGTCACAGTTCTGAGGTTTGACGCTATGTAGTAGCCCTTGGGTATGAACTCATCCTCAAAAGTTTGGTACCTAGCTCTTTTTGCAGCTCTAAAGGACGCTTGCGGCTCAGATTTAACTCTAGGGTTCTCAGAATTCACATTAGTTCCCGAGCTTTCCCCCACATGATAAGTTCCTCTAACTAAAGGTGATGAGGTAGAGGGCTCCCAACTTCTTTTCTCACGAATTCTCCATTCATTTTCACAGTATTTAAGATCAGTAATGAAATGTCCTACAGTAGGAAGGTATTGGTTCCAATAAGTGTGTTTGGCCCTATTAAACCATTTTCTGACCATATATCCCCATATCTACGGTGTACGAAAAGGTAGGGTTCCTCCTTAGGGACGTACTGCAGCATAAAATATATTTTCTCCATTTCAGTCCTTAGCCTAGTATCTCCCTGTAAGGTCCTATACTCCATAGCAGCTTTCATCTTATGGGCCCAGATGTCCCATTCTTCCGCTATTCGGTGTTTCATCAGGTATTCCTTAGGACCTATGTCGTAAACCATCTGCGAAATTAAAGGAAGAAAATAGTCTAAGTTTTGTGAATTTAAGATTTTTAAGTATACATTATATATAAACATATATAAGAGGTAAAACGATTATTTTCAATTTTAGAACTCCAAGTTCAAAATATTTATAACAATTGATATGGTTCTTTCCTAAAATATTCAAAATAATGTTTTAGTTCAATACTCTTTTTGACACATCTTGGTAATATTATATTTCACTATCGAATTTAGTGCTTCTAACCACTATCTACGTACATATCCTTGTACATTCTCCTACTCTATTCACATTTCGAAGATTTCACATATCCTTTCACCAATCCAATCAAGCAAACCACACCACAATTCAGATAATCAGACATCTGATTCATTCCACAGTATTTGCATACTTTCTATAAACATATCAGACAAGTAAGGCAAGAACCGCATTACAAATAAAATCATTCCTATGATTTAATGCACGCAAAAGTAATCTATATGCTCTTATCCCATACTACCCATTTTAAAAATCTTTTAAAACATCTTTGAAAATAGGAACTTTTGGCTCTGATGACCAGTTTTGTAACACCCCCAAAATCCATACACGTCTACGACTACGTCGCATCGACTTTGAGAGTGTTACCGCCATGGTGAACGCAAGGCATAATAAAATCAAAACGTTAACAACTCCTTATTTAGAAAACTACATTGCAGCGGAAATAAAATGTTTACGTTAAACTACAACTCGGGAATCACCAAGGACCCCTTTTTATTCAAACCACAAACTAATTAAGTAAATCATAATAGTCTTATAATACTTAATTAAAACGCTTTAAAGTTTCAAGACTAAGATCTATCCCCCGTATGCTCAACATCATGCAGCAACACCAGCACACCTAGTCTGCTCCCCATTGTAGCATCAATGGTTCATCACAGGTCAACAAACAACACAATAACACACAATCAGCTATGCTGATTACATAGTAAAGCATGGAGTGCATACAAAGCATAAATAGAGCAATAAGGATCATTCCTAGACATGATACTACCATAGCATTACATTCTTTACTTTTTATTTAGTTGGCAGCGAACGGGCACCGCCATCTTACTAGAATCATACGGGCTACTTAATCCTTAATAGACAACTTAGTCTATTAGATGAAATGTAAATACGGTTTCATTCCGTTCCACATCCATCACCTTAGTATGCATACCCCCAAGATCTAAATTTATAAGGACAATACTGTCGTCACAGTAGGCCTGCGTAGGAGTGTAGAGCAAGTCTCACACTCCCCCATTGTTCATCACTTGTAGGGAGTCCAACTACAAGTTCATTGCCAAAATCCTTTCTTTGTATTGTCCATTCGTACCACATTAAACATGTAATCATTTAACATTCCTTCTTAAATACAATACTCAAATATTTACTTCTTATAACATCCTTGTTACACCATAGATCAAAGAATACAAATCCAATAATCATGCTTATGATACGATAGAATTTCGCATAACCATGCTACATATCGATTTTCAATCACAATCATGCTACCAAACAATCTCAGTAATCAGAATTGTTCCCTATCATGGTTCTAGGTTCCAATAGAATAAATCACAACCTAACATGATACTAGTAATTGCAACTGAACTGGTACACGTACGTACCTTGTAACGGAGAATCTTTGCTGATTACTTAAAATGTTCCGCTTATGAAATTGGGACCTAATCGAAATATAAAAATAATTCAGTTCTAAGTCCTTGATATCATTAAAAAAAAACCAGCTTAACTAACTATGTAAAACTTAGTGTTTTGAACAATAAAAGTAAACGTTCTTGTTGTTTAAACTTTTCTTTTCATGAACTCCATTGAAACTAACATATTTGGGAACTAATAATAAGTAGATGTCAATCTGATTTTTGTTAACTTACGTTATACCTTTTTCCATAATAGCAAAACTTAACAAATATACATAAGTATAATAAATCAGGATTTAGAAATAAAAATCAGCATGAGGAATAATAGTATAATTATAAATCTGTTTTCTTTTAACTAATTCTATACTTTATTTATAATTACAAACTTACTCCAAGATACATAAGAATTACAAAATCAGATTATATACATTAATTTAAAGAGGAAAAGAGAGAATTTTAATGTTTACACCGGTCCAACTCGCCGGCGACAACCACCGGCGACACGAGGAACTCCAGTAGCACCACTACCGCACTCGCGAGACTCGCCTCGCGCGCACAGCACTCGAGCCACTCACGCTTGCTCGACCTCGACTCGTCGCACACACCACACACAACACCCCACTCGCACACCGACACTGTCGAGCCACACTCGTACAGCGCAGCGTCCTCGACAGCCGCACACACACCGCGCTACGACCCGCACCGTACGACCCTCGAGTGCTCGAACACCGCACACCGCACGCACTCGAGCCTCGACGTGCCACACCTCTCGACCATCTCACACAACGCACAATACTCGCACCCTCGAGTCTCGCACCACTCCACTCGAATGCCGACGAAGGCTCAGGGAAGCGAAGAAGAAAATAGTGCAGGAGAGGAGGAAGAAAAGTGCCGAGGAAGGAGAAGAAAGAAACGCAGGAGGAGAAGAGGAGGAGAGAGAAAGTCTTGGGGTCAAAGAAAACACAACGGCTGATTAGGAAGAGTTAGGGTTTTGTTATTATTATATTTTTTTTCTCTCCTATTTATAGCATGAGGAACCTTGGTCTAATAGGATTTGTTTACCAAATCAAATTCCGATTTCTTATTTAACAAAACCGAATTAAAATATAATTAGGTACGAAAGTAGGTTGTATATTTAAATTATAACTGTAGGCTTACCCAAACTATATATTTTTTGTAAAAAATATTAAAAACACTTTCAACTTTATTCTTTATATTCTCTTATTTATAACAGAATAACTCCAAAAAATACGGAGTATTACACCTTTTTCGGAAGGTTATGGGTTGGTACTACCGTCTGAGGTATGTCGCGTAACTTATTGTCCTCCCGGACATGTAGCAGTTTACGCGCATCAATTGGACTTTGGGCTGAGGTTTCCTTTGGACCCTTTCATAGTAAAAAAATTTTAAGGCGTGGAACATTTGCTTTGTCCAATTGACGCCATTAGGGTGGCGCAATTTAATAGCGTATGCCTGGACTTTACGCTTTAAGAAGTTCCCGGAGACTCTGAACTTGTTCCCGAAACTGCATTGAATCAAGGAGGACGACTCTGCCAAAGGGAAAGGGAGAGGCAAAAAGTCCAAGGCCGCCAAGAAGGAAGAGAAGGGTGGCTGGGTGTCGATGTACACCAAAAGTATGAAGCTGACGGTGTACCCCAAGTTGACTTCTCTTAAAGGATGGCAGCACAGGTTTTTTAGGGTAAGGGTCCCTAACAATTTCCCATAGCGTCGGTATTTTACCCGGCCACGCCCTCACATGGACAACATTTCTGATAGGGTATTAACTCGTCGGGAATTTGTAGCTTTTAATTACTTCTACGGGGATTTCAATCCGGCACCTAAGGGAGTGAAACTGGTGTCGGTTCAACATATTAGGCTGCCCCACGTCGCTTATATTCTTGGTAAACCCACCCTGTCGGCTTTAGAATTTTGCCAATCTGACCCTCAGGGTAAGGATACATGAAAGCCGTTATCTCATACGGGAGCATTTGATTCAAGACGTGTTACATTTGAACAAGCATTACATCCCGATCTCCAACATGTCGCCCAAGCTATTACGAAGATTTATTTCCATCCCTGCGATCGGTCGGGGTGGTAAACAGGGTCGCGGCAATGGCGGTCGCGCTGATGATGGTGATTCCACCAAGACACCTGGAAAATCCTCCTAGCTAGATCCTGGCAAAAAATAGGTCGTTATTCCTCAGAAAAGGACTGCGGTCACTGAAGAGGGTAAGGTCCTCGGGGAGAAGGAGCCAAAACCCCCTGCTGTCCCTCCAAAGGAGACCTAGGTTATCCTTACATCTCGACAGTCCAAGGTTCTTTCCGGGCGGGTATCGAAGGTTGGTACCTCCTCCCTTCGTCCCAAAATCTATAAGTAGCAAACGATGCCGGTCATGATCCCTGAACTTCTCCATTTCGCCAAAGTGCGGAGGACCGGATATATTAAGACGGCCGAGATCGAGATACCATGGCTTATCCAGAAGAGGTGGTCTCGATCGCACGTTAGGGACGGCGAGATGTTCCAGCCGAAGCTCAATGTCTTGGATGATGAGTTTTTCTTCCTTGACCGTCCCCTAGAGGGAGGCAACTTAGGCTACCGGCTACTGAAGGGTATACAACTAAACTATGCCATGCCGGTAGACAAGATTAGGGTTGCAGGTGCTGTGCATTCCCATAACTTGGCCGTGGCAAGTATTCCGGATTGAGCTTTTTTTTAGCTATTCTGTTCACCCTTGCCTTTTTCAGTCGGCTCACTCCGGTAAATAATTTTAGGCTCTTTACCGGTTCTTCCAAGGCACCTACTTCAACGAGGCTGTCGATTATACCGAGACTCTGAAAGTGTTAGCGGCAAAAGTGAAGGAGCTTGACGCCGCTAAGGTTAAACTGGGTGGGCTGCAGTCTACCAAGCAGGAACTGGCCACTGCCAAGCCTGGGCTGGAGGCTACTCAGAAGAAGCTTAAGGATCATAACCTTCTTGAGTACCAGCTAAGGATCGAGGGAGCGACTTCAATTGGTGCAGGAGGAACTTCGGGTCGCGAAGAACCGCGAGGCTTCTGTGACAGCTGACACCGTGAGGGATTACCAGTTTTCTGATGATTTTCTCATTCGCATGGCCAATCGATATAACGGTGGTTGGTCAGCCGCCATGAGATGTGCTAAGCATGCCCTTCATGGCATCAACTGGTTGGCAATTGAGTAAGTTCATGGGCGCGGGGAATTTGAGAACTCGACCGAAGGGGAAACGCTCGAAGAGGGTGTCTCAGAGGCTAACATTGCTAATACCGACCCTCGCTTCGAGTTTGAAGACTCCGAGGATCTGGTGATCAACGCGGAGGATGTCGTTAACACCGAGGTTATCCCTTCTGAGGTTGTCAAGGGAGCTGACGGTGCTGTGGTGGAGGAAATTGCATCGAAGGATTCTAATGCCGCCAAGGGCCCTCAGGGTGAAGAGGATGTGAAGGACTCCCAAGATAATGTTATCATTATTTGAGGTTTTCGTCGGTTCTGCCCTTATGCTTCTCCCTGTTCTCGGCGTTCCTCAATGCTTGTGAATGGTCTCAAAGCTTCTTTTTCTTTATGTTTTAACTCTTGTAATTAATCTCGGTTCGGAAATTTTTTTGTACTGACAATTATGCAATGAAATGGAATGATTTTACCCAACTATGTTGTTGGTTTTCTCTGTATCATTTATTGATTTTATTGCTTTTACCTTGTCTTGCTCTTTTCCAATTTATTTGTAAACGTGCGCGGCAAGTGAAGATACTACAACTCTCATAACGGCAGATCCTCGTAGATCGTAGACCATTAATAAATTTATAGTCTTTTTACTCTTATATCGGCAGATCCACTTCGGTCGTTGACCGGCAAAGATTAATTATTAATACGGTTCATGTTTCTCTTACCGGCAGATCCTCGTTGGTCATAGACCGATAAGAGAGAATTAGGAACCTATTCCCTTCTTGTCGGCAGATCCAATAAGGTCGTAAACCGACAAGAGGTGTAGTAGTGTATGCGCTTCCCTTCTGTCGGCAGTTCACTTAGGTCTTTGGTCGATAGTGGGGAGTGATCTTGCTTTCTCATTAGGGTCGATCCTATTAGGTCATTGACCGTCAGGGAACTTATTCATTATACAACAGAAATGAGTAAGAAGATGCTCATCGTATTCATTATAAGTAGCTATTCCCGGTGTTATCGGAATTATTGTAAAGATACAAACGTTATTACTACAAGTTTGGCAACAATGCCTTATTGTTATTCAAAATACAATTCCGGCCACAACACCGTTTTATGAATTAAGATCTGAACTAGAAAAGAATTTAAATGAAGTACTTCTTCACCATGCTGGCCTTCCAGCTATTCTTAAGTAGTTTGCCTGCCAACTGGTGGGCTCCTGGGACGATTTCTTCCTTTTCCAAGTAAGGTCCTTCCCAATTGCCCGTCAGCTTACCTTCAGTATGGGCTTTGCCTGTGGCTGTCCTTCGTCTTAGGACTAGGTCTCGTTTCTCAATAGGCCGGCTTTGCACTCTTTTATTATAGGTCTTGCTTATTCGATCTTTGTAAGCGGTCGATCGGAGTTCTGCTGCTAGTCTGACTTCAGGTAATAAGTCGAGATCTTCCTTGTGCAGTTTATCGTTCAGCTCCGGGTCGAAGTTAAACATCCTCCAATTTGGCAACCCTACTTTGACCGGTAATACTGCTTCAGCCCTAAATGTCAACCTGAAAGGGGTTTCTCCTGTAGCTTCTTTCTCAGTGGTCCGGTTGGACCATAGAAATGCGGGGACTATATCGGCCTATGTTCCTTTCAGGTCATCTAGCTTCTTCTTGAAGGCGTTCAAAATCTGCTTATTAACGTCTTCAGTCTGGCCGTTACTTTGCGGATGGCATACTGACGAATACGCGAATTTGATGCCGTAAGGACTGAGAAAGCTTTTGATAGGACCGCAGTCGAACTGGACGCCGTGATCCATGAGAATTCCCATTGGGATGCCAAACCTTGTAATGATGTTTTGCCAAATAAGCGTTTTTACCTGGTTGGCTGTGATCTTCGCAGTTGGCTCCACTTCAATCCATTTTGTGAAGTAATCTATTCCAACTATGAGGAACTTTCTTCCACCTGATGCCGGTGTTAATGGTCCTATAATGTCCATCCCCCACTGAGCAAAAGGGATTGGGTTTAATATTGGCTGCAGATCATTGGCCGGTTGGTGGATGATTGGGGCGAATCTCTGACACTTGTCGCATTTTTTTTACAGAAGCTTGTTCGTCTGTTAACATTGTCGGCCAGTAGAAACCGACTCGCATGGCTTTTAGTGCCAGCGTCTTTCCCCCGATATGATTCCCACATACTCCTTCATGGATTTCTTCCATTATTTTTGTGGCTGCATGAGCCGTTACGCACCTTAGAAGTGGAAGTGAGAGTCCTTTCTTGTACAGCTGCCCCTGGAAGATGCAGTTCCACATTGCTTCTCTCTTACCCTTCTTTGCCGCCATCTTATCCTCCGGTAAGTTGTTAGTCAGTTTGTATGCCATTATCTCATCATACCATTCTTGTCCCTGACTGATCATATTTACCTCGGATTGGACGACATCTATGCTTCGTTCCGGCAATATTTCTATCATGACGCTTCTCTTCAGATTGACTGTACTCGAGCTCGCCTGCTTAGACAAGGCATCAACCGCCATATTCTCTGTCCTTGAACCAGTACTACCTCGACACTCTAGAGTGGAGCTGCTATCTTTTTTTCCCTGCTTAGGTATTTCTTTATTACCGGCTCTCTGTCTTCGTATGTCCCTTCTATCTGACTGGCTATAAGATGAGAGTTTGTCATCATTTTTACCTTCTTGGCCCCTCCCGCGATACTCAGATTGATCCCGGTAATAGCTGCCTCATACTCCGCTTCATTGTTCGACGCTTTGAACCCAAAACAGACGGCATACTCAAAAGTATCCCCCTCTGGAGATATCATGACAACCACGGTCCTAGCTCCTGTTTGGGCTGCAGAGCCATCTACTGAGATTTGCCAGGTGCCGGTAGGTTCCTTGGTATCTTCGTATGTTGTTTCAACTATGAAATCGGCCAGAACCTGCGCCTTGATGGCGGTGCGTGGCCGATACTTTATGTCTAACTCAGACAATTCAATTGCCCACTTGAACCGTCTTCCCGTGGTGTCCAGCTTCTGAAGAGCCTTCTCCAGAGGTATAAATGTGAGTACCTAAACTTTGTGAGCGGCGAAGTATGGCCTTAGTTTATGTGCCACTATCAGTGCGGCATATGCCATCTTCTCCAGCAATTTGTATATCTGCTCTGCTCCTGCCAGTACATGGCTAACAAAGTATATGGGATACTGCTGCTTTTCTTTTTCTACCAGTAGTATGGCTGCTACCGTTTTCACGGCTACCAAACGTAAAGGTGAAGCTTATCTCCTACTTCAGGCCTGGTGATTGTTGTAAGTGCTTTGATGTGTTTCTTCACGACTTGGAACGCTTGTCTCTGCTCATCCCCCATTCAAACTTCTTATTATCCCTTAGTACCTTAAAGAAAGGTAGGGCCTTTTCTGCCGACTTGGAGACACACCGAGTTAACGCTGCCATTCTGCCGGTGAGCTTCTAAATGTCCCGGATGCAGTTTGGCTCCGGTAACTCACTAATTGCTTTAATTTTATCAGGGTTGGCATCTATCCCCCTTTTGCTTACCATGAAACCTTGAAACTTGCCAGATCTTACCCCCAAACACACACTTCTTGGGGTTCAGCTTCATTTGATATTTTCTGAGGGTTGCAAACGTTTCTTGTAGGTCAGTGATGTGGGCTTCTTCTGTGACACTTTTGACAATGTTATCATCTACGTAGACTTCCAAATTCTTGCCTTTTTGAGCCGCAGATATCTTACCAACCAGCTTTTGATAAGTGGCTCCTACGTTTTTCAATCCGAATGGCATGGCCTTATACACATAGACGCCGGTATCTGTGATGAATGCGGCTTTGTTTCTGTTGGCCTCTTGGAGGCTGATCTGATGATGCCCAGAGAAGGCGTCCATGAAACTCAGCAATGGATGGCCGCTAGTACAGTCAACTAGCTGGTCAATTCTTAGCAACGGGTAACAATCCTAAGGACAGGCTTTGTTCAAATCGGTGAAATCTACGCACATTCGCCATGAACCATTGGCCTTTTTCACCATCACGACATTCGCTAGCCACTCCGGGTAATCACAGGGTTCGATGAAGTCTGCTGCCAGCAGCTTATCGACTTCCTCTTTGATCGCGAAATTCTTTTCTGAAGAGAAATTTATCTTCTTTTGCTTTACCGGCCTCAAATCTTCACTTACGTTTAACCGGTGAACCATAACTACCGGGTCAATCCCCGGCATCTCGTCCGCTGAAAATGCGAATACATCTGCATTGCCTCTTAGTACATTGATCAGGTTTACTTTGACATTCTCTCCCAGATCAGCTCCGATTTTGACCGTTCTTTACGGCCTCTCGGCTTCAAGACTTATCTCATCAGTTTCTCCCTCGGGGCTAGGTCGTGGAATGTCTGCTGGCCTTGCCTCGAAATTCTCCATGGATAAGTCCTTGCTAGCTTTATTTTCTGCTCTTCGCCTCTTTCGGTCTGATGGTGGAGACTTTGCCGACCTTTTATGGGACAAAGTCTTGAGAGCTGTTAGATAACATACTCTAGCCGATTCTTGACTTCCCTTTAACTTATGTGGCTTACCATTGTTTGATGTGCATATCATTGTTAGATGATACGTAGAAACTACAGCTTCAGCGTCATGGATCAGTGGGCGCCCAATAATGCCGTTATAAGCTGCCGGTACGTCGACTACAAAGAATTCCACCAAGAGATCGCGTGATAGAGGTCCTTCTCCCATCTTAATCGGTAATCTTATGGTACCTTCACGGACTACAGATGCCCCTATGAACCCGATAACCGGATATGAAACCGGCTTTCAAACATGATCTTCCCAAACCCAACTTTTCGAACGTCGGCAAGAACAGGATATTGGCAGCACTGCCGCCATCAACAAGGATGCGATGGACCATCGCGTTGGAAATTTAAAGATACCAAATGGTCATCATGGGGGAAGATAATCCCCTTGACGTCCTCTGTTGTGAACGCTACGAGCGCCATCTGTGGAGGTGCCGACCACTTCCCGGGGTCGTGGTAGTTAACTTGGTGCCTGACTTACTTCAGACTAGCTTTTGTCCCATGTATAGTACCGCCATGAATGGGTCCTCCCGAGATGACATGAATCTCGGTTAACCTTTCCTTTACCGACCGTCGCTTGCCATCTTCATCTCCAGACGACCTATCTTGATAAGTCTTAGCTTGATACTGCTTGAAGTATCCTCTTCGGATCAGGTCTTTAATCCCATCTTTTAGGTCTTTGTAATCATTTGTGACATGGCCGTAATCTCTGTGAAAATCACACCACTTTGACTTGTCTTGACTCTTATAGAACATCTTCCTAGGCCTCTATCATTTGTCATCTTTTTTATGCATCTCATAGATCTCGGCTCTTGAGACCGTTAGGGGAGTGTAATTGCGATACCGTTCTAGCTTTCTCTCCCGGCCTTTCTACAGAGAATTGCTTTCTTCTTTTCTATCAGAACTGTCGAATACTGCTCATGATCTTGATCATGCTGGCTTTGTTCACCTTGTCGGCCACTATGGAAAGATCGAATCTTTTTGACGAGATTGTGTGGGCTATTTAGGGGATGCTTGCTAGCACGACCGACCTGGGGAGTTTGACTCGCCATAGCTTGAAATACTTCAACAGCACTCTAGAGTTGTTCGAGACTAAACATGTGCTGTAGGGCTTCGAATATGTTTGGCTGAGGGGCCTCGATGGCTCCCTTGCCCTTATCAACCGCCGGTTTGGAGGACCCAACTACAGGTTGCGGGGTGTTGAAGCCTGGAGGGCCTCCTTAAAGAACGTTATTGTTCTCGTCAGTTGTCGGCACACCAAAGGACTTTTTCCCGGCTGTTACTGATTACTTAGGATCCATGGGACTGGTTGGTGGGAAGGATCGTGGCTTAAGACTTGTGTAAGATATAGTTCTTCCCTCCTTCTAGCACCAATGGTTCCGGTATGGAAAAAATATTATTGGGGTGAATTGGTATCTCCTTGTCACGTGAGCCAGTTGGATAACCTGCAACACAGAACACGTTAACTAACCTCGGGGGTTGATCTGAGGAACGCCCCTCCGATGCCTAAGTCAGCAAGGATAAAGTCTGTAGTTCTCAAGTGCAATGTAATTGTGATTGTGAACGTCCCTTTGTGACTCAGATCGTGGAGTATTTATAGGGGCTAGGAGTGTCCCAAGCTAAGTAGGACACTGCCCCTATTGGCTGAATACAATTCTATCCTCTTTTGATACTTATCTTTAGGCCCATTGACCTTATGAGATAGTTGTGGATCAGGCCTAGGCTCATTAAGAATGGCCCAGATGGGTAACACCGGTAAGGTGCCTGATAAGGACCGGTATATTATGAATACTGGCATCATGTAGATTCTCACCTTAGTTATACGGAGATACATGGATGATATGACCATGACGGTCGTTGGCGGTCCAGTTGAACCGGTATGGGACTTGGACAGGCCCCATACACCTAGTATGAGTTATTTCAAAATAATCCCAACTATAAGGGTTATCTTCTCGAAGCATCGATCTTACATGACCTATATGACCGGTTGATCCCATCTTTCTTATATTAATTAGGTAAATCAAAGGCATTTTCTCTTAAACTGAGTTGCTATATCCCTTCATTATTTGATTTTACATTGATCAATTATCTATGATCTACGATCACTCATGCTATCGTCCAGTGATGATTACTTCCATATTCTACTATTTTTCTTGGCGAAATAACTTAACAAGAAATTTTATTGGCGTTTGTGGATATAAAAAACTTAATTCACTCCCTCGAAAAAAAAAGCAGTGCTTCATGAATTCTCAAGCATACAGTTCACAATTAAATCCATTATCCTTTTAATATTGGATGTCCAAGGAACAACCATTTTTTTTGTAAAGGTAAGAAATTCCTTACAGCACAAAATTTAAGGGATGTCTACAAAGCCTTGGCCCAAATAGACACCCTTAGAAACATCATAGCCTAATTTCTATACAAGTAAAATAGTCAATGTTGTATATGCAAAGCAATATTCACATTTAACAAGAACCAGCAGACAAAGATTATTCAGTAGCGGAAATTGATTTAGGCATTATAGTTCTAGCACGAATCTTAGAAGTGAAAGTTATATGGATAAAATCCAAATTACAATATGTTCCAAACCAAATTAGTAATTTAGATTAGACTCGAACTATATTTTAATTGATTATTCAGATTGACATTTTTGAAATATTGGATTTTTGGGTTTTTGGATTGAGGGTGATTGGGTCTAAAAATCCAAATAGGCTATGTATATTTGTGACTGGGATTGGCATATCTTGACAAGCCTAAAAGCTCAAATAACCCTGAGTAAGCACTCACTCTGTAGTCACCATATGCAAAACTTCATTTTCTTTATCTCAATCTCAATTTTCACCTGTTCCCCACTTCCCCTAATCCTAACGAATGGTTACTTTCATTTTCTCCCACTAATCTTATATTATCTCTTAGACTCTCACTCACCATGATAACTCACTCTTAATCTCAATCTCCCGGATTGTTGTTGACCTGTTGTTCTTCTGCGGTTGTTCGTGTTGAATTCGAATTAGTTTAAGGAACTATGTGATATTGAGTGTTATCATTGAAATATATGGGCTTATATGAAATAATTATGCATGAATTTTCTCAGTTATCGAAACGCTTTATTTTGATACTTGCGCTTAATTTACTTCATGGAAAGGATATAGTTTGAAAATTTTGAAATTTCGAATTGTTTCGAATTTAGTGTCTGATTATTTGGATTGGTTTAGTTTGGACTCAAACTCTAGTTGGTTTGGATTTGAACAGGAAAATTGATATCTAAATTTTGTTCGAATTAGTTTGGACTAGGCCTAAGATCAAAACGTACACCGATCGAACTTTCACCTCTAATCTTAATATATTCTTGAATGATTTTAACAGTAGATTGAATAGAAGGTATATCTTTTATTTTCAATATCGTTCATTATTTATAGCTCTCCACACACTATACAAACACGCATTTAACAGCATAATAAAGGACACTTTTCTTGAACTTTGAAGTCTTTCTCCTTGTAATCCATCTACATAACTACACAGTGGTCCAAGAGATATAAAAACAACCAATTCTTGATACCGAGCGCTACATATTCTACTTTCGAAAGGTGAACGGGATGTAATTCAAACTCGTAACCTTCTTGTCACGCTCGCTTCAATACTATATCAAAGAACCAACTCAAACATTTAAGCAAATAGTTGAACCCCGAAAATTGATATCATATTCTATCAATTATGGTAATATCATTTCAACCATAATAAACAATGATTCATAAAAAAACTGATATATCACATTTTTATATAGTTTGTAGGTGCATTTAGGTTACATTTTATGAGTATTTAGGTGCATTACAGTTCATAATTGCATAGTAGTGAAATATTACTCCTTTTGCGTATTCTCAGTATTCTTTGATGAATTTCAGGTATTGGAAAACATAATTGGAGTATTATTGGACAAGCTTGAGTACCAGGAGAAATTGGAAGGTAGCTACATTTATAGTGGTCGTTATGAATATCTTTGAGTGTAAAGTGGAGCTAAAACAAATTTAAATTTAATGAAAGAAATGTAGAAATTGTTTTCCTGTCTACTCTTTTATCCATAACTTTTAAAGCGATTAATATGATAATTAATTTCCAGCAGAATTGGAACCTAGACTTGAAGGAATTTTCAATGATAGGTTTCATGACCCAAGTCGAGTTATATTCTGTGAGATATGGCGGCTTTTCATGTTCACATTGATTTCCTAAAGTCTACTATGACTAGTACGCAGATTAGTTAATTCCGCTCATTCAATAATGGTCTAATTGACTTTCGTTATCTTGTAACTTACTTTCCTAGTCATAATAGGTTTTTAGGAATCATTTATTATGGAGACTCTCTCTCCTTCTCATATACTGTAGACGTTATGTTTAGTTTTATTTGGAGAGCTTTTTTCTATTCTTCTAAGTACTGATTCAAGTTACACGTACACTCTAGATCATAATTGAATCCAAGTATTTTATTTCATCTTTTTTTCTATTCTCTTATTTTTTTTGTTAATCATGTCTTCTTTCATAATTTATTTTTCTATTTAATTATTATGTGTGAGTAGTGTGTTCAATCTAGGGTTAAGCAAACCAAGCCATATATATATGATAAATTCCTTTAAATCCCCAAATTAATTATTTAATTTTTTCTTGCTTAATTGATTGTGCAATTTTAAATACTAGATAGGGGATAATTAGTGTATTATTATCATTCATCTGTCTTTATCACAACAGCAGTTGGATTTTGACAGATTTGAGTATTTCAATTAAGGACATGAAATTCTCCACAGGAGTGGGTAGAATGGATTGTTAGAAAGTTAGGGTGTTGTGTTGAATGTCTTTAATTTGCATGATTCCACAATAGTAGGCTTGATTGCATATTTAGGAAGCCATAGATATTCAGGAGAGGTTTATGGTATCTTAATTTTTAAAGAAGAAAAAAAACAAAGAAGAAGCAGTAGCAACAAAACTACAGCACAAGTGAAGACGTAGGCAATAATTACCACATCTAGGTCGTGGGTCATATCTGCAAGCCACTCTTGGACCGTGGTATTCCCCCTTGCAGCAGCTCTCGCTAGTCTCTTTTCTTTCTTTCCTTCGTTTTTCTCAGCCACCCAACACCAATCACCCAAGTTTCTGGCACCCACCAAACCCCGCACCCATTTATAGTGGTTGGCCTCCTGCTCTCTGCCCACACCACCGCGCAGGACCGGCGCACCCCCACCCGCGCTATCTCCCCTACCCATGATTAATCATGTCTTCTTTGATAATTTATGTTGTTTATTTAATTAACAAGCGTGAGTAGTTTTTTCAATCTAGGGTTAATTAAGCAAACCTAGTGATAATTAATATATGATTTATTCCCTTAAAACCCCAAATTAATTGATTAATTTGTTCTTGCTTAATTGATTGTGCAATTTCTAATACTAGATTAGTGATAATCATTATTGTTATCATTCCTTTGTCTTTATACCAACAGGAGTTGGGTTTTGACAGATCTAAGTATTGCAATCATGGACATGAAATTCTCCATGGGAGTAGGTAGAATGTATTCTAAAGAAGTTAGGGTGTTGTGTTTTGTAACACCCGACCCATCCGGAATCGAGTCTATTGTCACTAATGCGCATCCAAGGCCAACAACTGTCCTCAATAAACAACACAAGTTCTTCTGGCGCATTTTGTCCTCTCTCATGCGCACGCCGAGAAACTTCCTAGGAGGTCACCCATCCCTGGACTACTCCCATCCAAGCACGCTTAAATGTGAAGTAAATAAGGAAATAAGCTCCCTAAAAGAAAGATGCATCTTGTTGGAATGAGTATCTTGCTAAATCCCTTTAAAGCAATCATGAGGAGTATTACATGTTTGATATATTTAGTTTGCATAATTCCACGGGAGTAGGCTCGATTGCATATTAGAGAAGCCATAAATACTCGGAAGAGGTTTATGGTATTTTATATGGTGTACTTTTCCTTGGGAACATTTAATTGATTAGTTTGGGGTATGAATTATTATTGCATTAATTCATGCTAGGGGGATAGCTAATTAACTCTAGAGTCTTATATTTATATATTGATTGGTATAGTTTATTCGACCATTATTGATATTAATCTCCTTTATTCTTACCATATTTAAGGGTTAATCATAGAACGACTTTCTCTCTGTGAGATCGATCATGACTTATCCTGCTACATAGGAGATTAGTTAGGTTATTTATTTTTATTAGTACATGACACGCCTACCAAAAACAAAAAAAATTGTTCACGAAGATCTCTACCAAAAAGTTCTAAAAAATTGTAAGTTGAATTTAATCTTGACTTATTGGCTCTGTTTGGCAATACTACTTGAAATGTACTTGAAACTGATAATGTAGCTGAAACTGATAAGGTAGTTGATTAGTTTAACTGTTTGGCAAAACTTGTTGTATAAGTTTATTAATTATTTCAAATTTGTAATTTTCTATTATATATATTTGTAGGCGTGGATTTTTGTTCCTTTATACCTACACACTGTGTGAGCGCGTTTATTTGACTACCCCATTGTTAAGGTTTTATTTGAAATTCATTTTAAAGTCGCCAACAATTCTTTAAAGGAAGAATCATAAACCTAATTGGATATTGAAACGGAAGGGACATCTTAGGGACTTATCCAATGTAGATTTCCCCATCATGACTCCATAGATGGTCCCAAAAATTGAGTTCGGGGGTGAGGGTACAATACAGTCAGAAACTATATTGCCCATTGTTGGCCTCTACTAAATATCAATTCATCACATATTTTATGCAAAAGAATAATCATATAATGTTTTAAAGCACCCTAAAAATATTTAGTCTAGATTGGTTCAGGTAACACATAAAAAGACTAATTATTTTTTATTAGGAGAAAACGGCTCACCCTTCTCATTGAACACAAAAGAATATATATACAACCTAAAAAACTCCTTTACTAAACACATTAGGATTCTAACCAATACAAGATATATTTTGCCTACTATACAAGAGGCCTAAATAGGAAAGACTTCCTAATACAGGTGATGATGAATTGATGATGCGTTGACTTGGGGAATTTTAGACTTCGGAGTGATAAGGTGTGCGAGATGCTAGGCGCAGGGGGGTTAGTGAAGAGATGATGATTTTGGTGCGATGAATTTTGTGAGGCGTGCGCTAGGTGTCGAGTGAGTTGTGAGATGTATTGTTTGAGTTGGCCGTGTGAGATGAGGGAGAGTCGTAAAATCTGAGTTGTTATATAGTGAGGAGATGAGTTATATAGTGTAGGTAGGTTTAGGTAGTTGAGATGCAATAGGTTTCCGAAAGTTAGTAGGTCTCTAAAAGATTTTAGGATACAGTTAGATAAAAGATATTTAAAAACACTTTTGGAGAAGATTATTTTTATAAAAGATATTTTTATTAATAAAACTAATCAATATATTTAATTAATTCTATTAATTAAATTGGGCTAGAAAAGGGGTTTTATAAATTGGGCTTTCATAAAAACCATTTTTAAAAGGTTTTCGAAGATGAGCTTTTAAAAAGTTATTTTAAAACGTTTTAGGAAATGAGCTGAGTAAAACTAGTTATAAAAAAAGGCTTTTGGAAATGGGTTAATAAAATGAATTAGAAAATGGATTTGGGCTTAAAATATTTTATTTTAGACTCGTTCATTATTCTTTTCTCGATCTGGACCAATTGGAGCGGGGTATTAGTCATCATAGGGTACTAAATGGGGAGACACGATTATGTGTCTACAATATTTCAACACTAACTTTTTTCAATGTATTTAAATAATAAATAACAATATAAATATTTGAAATTATAGCTCACTTGAACAAAAGTATTTTGCTACTTCTCCATAAGCAATTGTGAAACGAATGTCTCTAAATTTAAACTATCATATTATGTGTAGAAATTGTCATAATACAAAAAAAATGCGATAGTTGTAAAATATAATAAAAAATTATTTTCTACTGCGTATTTGACTAGCAATACGGTCACGAACCAAATACAGCCATCTCTTTAGAATTCCCTCTTAAATTTCGCTATTTTTGTAATTAGCAACGTCTGGGATTTCTTCTTTTGGCATATAATCCGAATTATTATCGAGCATACTAAACATAAGGTCGTTTATTGAATTTTTCCGTATGTAGTTGTGTAAGGCAAAGGTGGCCATTATGACATCAATTTGAGTATTGATGCTGAACTGTGGCATTTGCCGTAATATTTTCCATCTTTTTTTTCAAAACTCCAAATGATCTCTCGATACAACTTTGAAGGGAAGAATGAGAACAGTTGAAAGCTTCTTTTTCAGTAGTTGGTGGCTCATACTGAAATTCATCGTTATGATACCTTGTCTTTGGATATGGTACCAAATAGCCTCTTCTATCTGGATATTCTTTATTAACCAAATAATACTAAACCTGTAACAGATTAATAAAACACTGGGTTAAAAACTATATACTTCAAGTAATTATTAAAAGAAAATCCTATATACCTTCAAGTGGTTTTGGAAAGTTTAATTCTGGTTTGTGAAGTGCATGAAGAAAAATACGAGTGTCATGAGCATATCCTTCCCATCCAAGAGAAATGAAAGTGAAACACATATCAAAATCACATGTAGACATGACATTGAAAGTAGGTATTCCTTTCCTTCCTCTATAACGCAGTTGATGTGCCTCAGGAATGCATGCATTTATATGAGTGCCATCAATGCACCCAATAGCATACTATTATTATTTTTATAAATAATGAAGGATAAATAAGCTTAAGTAATTATGATAAAGGGTATAATTTCATGCTAATATTTAATTACATTGTATAATTATAAAATCTCAATATGAGTTTATGAAGTCATACCTTAAAATATGGCATGTATCTTGAGTCATGTTCAATTTGAGCTGGTATATCTGAAAATCTTCTATCCTTTGGCTTTATTATATCACGTGCAAGACCCACATACCCCCTACTTCGACCACTAATTGATTCTAGCTAGAACTTCAGAATGTATACATGTAATCCAACCATGTTATCCTTGATTCATCATCATCCATGTTCATGAAAATTACTCTTCTCGCATCATCCTCGATCAAACGAACTAGAAAGCACCATAAGTCACAATGCTTTATAAGGCCACATCCAGAAGTACACATGCCATTAATAATAGTCATTGCAGCAGCAATACTAGTATCATTATATGCGCGTTGTGCATTTACACTACCAAGATGATTAGCATTTGACTCCATTTATTCCAATGCTCGACTACAAGTGTTTACCATAGTGTTAATGTGACTAGATAACATAGCTAATCCACTGGATTGCCTTCCCTTACGTTTCATTGGTATGGATTTTGCAGATCTTGTACCACATTTTTGAGGTTGCTTAGAACATCAAGTATCATTTTTACCCCTTAGGTTGGATGGCTCACTGCCTGTAGTATCCTGAGAATCAGCATAAGGAATTTGAGTGTTAGAACCACCACTAACACCTAAATCAGGTGTTTGCTTACCCCAATCACCACTAACAGAAAAACTAGATACTTGGGATGAGACATCTTCTAGTAAATTGCTATAAAAATTCGGTCCTTGACTATACACATTATCTAAGTCAGGATAATATTCAGGGTAAATAGCATCCTGAGTGCTCTGATCATTTTTATTAACACCCTCAGGTTATCCTGACCACTTCTTTCATCTTCCACATTAACCACAATCACACTCGACGGGTCAATACTTGTTGACACAACATGTTCACCAGTAGCTGATACGCTCAAGTTATACGGTGTATGTACGTTATTTTGGGTGCACTTCGCTAGAGGTTTTGATCATAATTGTTCACATTTGTATTATACTTAGCCCTTAGCGGAAGTTGGGAGTTATACGAGATAATTAGTGTTAGTGTCATGTGTTTCGAGATTTTGTGGTAAAATGGGTTTGAGCTATATTCTTGGAAGTGTTCCTAGGTGCAGCTCAATAGCATTGCACCATCTCAACAACGAAGCAGCCCAAGCACACAGCATTATCGAAGCCCAGCATCCAAGCCAACACAGCAGCACCGCAAGCCCAGCGCTCATCGCCAAGCTCTCGTGAGCATCGCATGCCCAGCAGCCTCGCCCAAGCAGCACCGCAAGCCCAGCGCTCATCGCCCAGCTCGCACACCCGCACGCTCAGCAGCCAAGCGCCCATCGCCCAGCTCGAAGGCCCAGCGCTCGCGACTCGCGAGCTTCCTCGCACCTCACGAGCACCCAGCCCTCGCGACTCGCAATGGATGTCGCGACTCGCGACCATTGCCAGTTCATTTTGTGCGTGGAAGACAGAGTGTTCTTCGCGACTCGCGATCAGTCTCGCACCTCGCGACCCCCTAGGTCGGTGTAATTGTCGACTGATTTTTGAGCTTTAGTATAAATACTAAAGTTGATTTTTGGACCTAAGGGGCAACACACTTGAGGAGAGAGAATCTCCAACACTCCTTTCTTCTCTTGTTATCTTTCCTTTTGAGTTTTGATTTTCTAGTTTAGTTTTAGAGATTTCAATTATGGAATTGGCTATTTCTATGTCGATTGTAGCTTGAACTGTTCTTGAACGAGATTAACATGAAGCTTCAAGCATTATTGTGAGATCTTTCCTCTCTATTTAGTTTCTTTGATTATGGTTTAATTTCTATGATTATACTTTATGATTTTTGCATGATTATGCTAGGAACGTTACTAGTTTGATTGTGTAATTAATCTAATGCTAGATTTAAGAATAGAATCGGATTGTTTTATTCTTTTATCAATTTGTAGCAAACTAGGGAGTAACTTAGATGCAGATCGTCTTGGTTATTTCTTGGGGAAATTGAATCAATTGTTGAATGTTTATCGCGTGTATGACATTAGCAGGTCTATTGGTTCTCTGTGTTTATTGCTGCTATTGGATTGAACTTAGACGCTGATCGGACTAGGTTATCCTTTAGTTAGGGTTTTATAGTCACGCTGATCGTGCTATTCAACTAAGAATAAGGAGAATACGAGATTAATTCTCAGCAATAGATAATCATGGAAATAATTAGAGTTGAGGTTCAATGATCGATAATGAATTGAAGTGGATGTTAATCGGATTCAAGATCTTTCCATATTGATTTCTCATTTTATTTACTTGCTAGTTAGTTGTAGTTTATTCGTAAATCTATTTGAAAACCCCCCTTTTTATTAGGTTACTCGACCCTTAGAGTCATCTAGGTTTTGATTCGTGCTGAGTATAAAACTCGTCCCTGTTTCCCTGTGGATACGACCCCTACTTCCATTATAATAGCTTAGTGTAAAAGAGAGTAGGAGAAATTTTATCTTTGGCCGGGTGCGGTGCACAACGACACATCCGCGCCCCACCAAATTTTGGCGCCGTTGCCGGGGAAACGGTGTTACTTGTTTGTATAGAGCGTGTGTTTTTGGATTGTATTGCTTGTGCTGTTTGTTTATGGTTAACACTCGTACTACTAACAAAGAATTTCTGCAGTACGATCCCGAATTAGAATTGACTCTTTTCAGGTTGAGGAACCTTTTGTGAGAAAATTTTGCGTAATTACCTTTTAACGTTGAAGTGGAGGAAGAGATGCCTCCGAGAATTGAAACTCGTACCTTGAGGGAGCTCACGGCTCCTAACCTTGATCAACAACCATTGTGCATCTCATTTCCGGCTCTTGATGAAGGCACTACTTTTGAATTGAAGTCGGGGTTGATACACTTGCTTCCTTCGTTCCATGGGCTCAATGGAGAAGATCCAAACAAATTTCTTTCGAAGTTTCACGTGGTTTGTACTGGCATGAAACCAAGTGGAGCAAAGGATGAACAAATCAAGTTGAGAGCTTTTCCTTTTGCTTTGAAGGATGGAGCTAAAGATTGGTTATATTATCTTCCTCCTGGTTGCATTTCCACTTGGGTTGAAATGAAGAAGCGATTTCTTGAGAAGTTCTTTCCAGCTTATAAGTCATCAACATTAAAGAAGGAAATCAGCAATATTGAGCAGAAACACGATGAGTCTTTCTACGAATATTGGGAGAGGTTCAAGAGACTTTGTGCTAGTTGTCCATATCATGGCTATTCTGATGAAGACCTCATTTTGTACTTTTACAATGGTTCTTCGACGAAGATGTGCGAATGGTGAATGCTTTGCTAGTGGAGGTTCTTTCATAAACAAAACCCCAAATCGCAGCTAGAGAACTCATTGAAGAACTAGGCGAAGGCTCGAGACAGTTCAGTAGAAGATCGAATCATCGTAGAGCAAATGTTGAAAGTCCAGGTTCTAGCTCTTCAAAGGCCGAGGATCAAGTACAAGCTCTTACATCGATGATGCGTGAGTTCATGGTAAAGAACAATAGCGTTCAACAGGTAAAAGCTTGTAGAATTTGTTCTTTAGATCATCATACTGATGTTTGCCCTCAAATGCAAGAAGAATTTAGGGAAGAGGTCAAAGCTGTGGGTTTTCAAGGCCAACAAGCATTACAGAGACATGATCCCTACTCCTATGCTTCCGAGCAAGGGTGGAGAGATCATTCTAACTTCAGATTTGGCAATCAACATCAACAACAGCACTATAACAGGCCACAACCACACCCTTATCATAGGCCCCAAGGCCGAGACTCGAGCTCTAGCATGTCCACTGAAGAAATGTTAAATGTTTTAACTAAAAATGTGACTAACATGCAAGGTAACATGGTGTAGTTCCAAGAGGAAACTCGATCGAGCATCAAGAACTTGGAGAACCAAGTAAGCCAAATTGCAGGAGCTGTAACCAAGTTAGAGGCTAGGGATTCGGTGAGGTTGCCATCCCAAACAGAACTCAACCCTAAAATGAACGTGAGTGGTATCACATTACGGAGTGGGGCGGAAATTACAAGCAAAGAGAGGTTGGTGGTTCGAGACAAAGAGATAGTGGAAGAGGTGATCGAGCATGAACCGACAACAGATTGTAAATCATGGCCACCTCAACAAGAGGAGAAAGTCCAAAAATCACCTCCTCCACCATATGAACCAGAGCCACCATTTCCCGAGGCATTGAGAGAAACCCGCAATACAGAGCGCAACAAAGACATTTACGAAATCTTTCGTAAATGTGAGGTAAACATTTCCCTTTTTGATGCTTTAAATCAAGTACCTAGGTATGCTAAGTTCCTTAAAGAATTGTGTACTTTGAAAAGAAAGCAAAAACAAAAGGGAGTGCAAAAAGTGAAGGCTAGCGAGCATGTCTCTGCTATCTTTCAAAAGAAATTACCTCAAAAGTGCAATGACCCAGGCATGTTTACCATCCCATGTACTATAGGTGACACCATGTTTCCTAAAGCCATGTTAGACTTAGGTGCGTCAATTAATGTGATTCCATATGCATTGTATAAGTCTTTGAAACTTGGCAATTTGCATGAAACTGGTGTGGTGATTCAATTAGCTGATAGATCCAATGTTTATCCTAGGGGTAAATTAGAGGATGTGTTAGTTAAGGTTGGGAAATTGCAATTTCCTGCTGATTTTTATGTTTTGGAGATGGAACCTGATAAGCATGCTGCCCCAATCCTTTTGGGGTGACCTTTCTTGAAAACATCTTGCACTAAAATTGATGTTTGCGCTGGTTCTTTGACTATGGAGTTTGAGGGAAAGGTAGAGGCATTTGATATAAATGATCCTAAGCTTCTACTTAAGGATGATAACTCACTTTGCTCTATTAACATTGTTGACTCTGTTTTGCATGATGTTCTTGATATTGAGCAGGTTGATGAGTTGATGAATGCTGATGAGGTCTTGGTTGAGGATTGTGTGCCTCCTACTAACGTGCAGGTTATGGTGCCCGAGTTGAAAGAGCTGAAAAAGCCTCCTGACTTACCACCTTGTTTTGAAACTGTACCACTAACGATGCATTGCAGGAGTTCTTCTGAATCTGTTTTGCAGGTACTTGAATTGGAGGTTGACATGGAGCCACCATTGTCACACATGGAGCAAAAGCCCAATTATTGAGCTCAAGGTACTAAGTCGAGCTAACGACTTTAAACAACAGCGCTTCTCGGGAGGCAACCCGAGACCCCTCTTTATTTTCTTTCTTTTTCTTTATTTCTCATCAAATTTCCACCACCACAACAAATTTTCTTTCACCCACCGCCCACCCACTAAAAAAGATCCACAACCAATCTTAATCCGCTTGGAACCAAAATCCACAAAAGAAAACCCGTTGGGAGGACTTCAATAGCTAGGAGTTGGTAACACTAGAGGATTGAGATTGTTAATGTATCTTTTCGATCTCTTAAGCTAGGTGAAAATCTCAAGAATTTAGAATTTTGAATTTGTCATTTATTTGAGTGATTCGAGGGAGAGGGTTGTGAGTTGAGTTATGAGATTTGAGTTGGTGTTGTTAAGGAATTTGATTTTGACGGATTGTTTGTCATGAGTTTTGAGCATTCGATCTTCGATTTACCCGATTTTCGATTTTCTCCCCCCATTTTCAGTTTACTTTTTCTTCTAATTGTCGTCACATTGAGGACAATGTGTAGTTTAAGTAGGGGGGAGGGTATTCTCATTCTCATGTATCTATGTTGTATTTATTTCAATTTGTTGTATTTATGTTGTATTTATTTCAATTTGAAAAAATAATTGAAAAAAAAAATTTGAAAAAAATATTAAAAAAAAAAACAATGAAAATGAATCCCGCTGAGTTGAAAACCCGCAAGGGCGGGCGACTCGGGCAAAAAATGGGGGCCCGGATAGGTTGAAAACCCGAAAGGGGCAGCCTATGCAAAAAAAATGGCTTATATTGAGCGGGTAAGATGGTGAGATGAAAATAAACTGTGAGAAGCTAGGATGAAAACCCGAAAGGGCTCCTAGGCAAAATGAGAGATTAAGAGAGAATTATATACTTTGAAAACTCATTTGCCGGAGATTTGTTTTGGCTTTCACATTCTTTTGGTTGATTGTTTTTGGGAGTAAGCATGGAATTTATCCCTTTTTGTCTTTGTTCCATGGCTTGCTATTCTAAGTTAGTAGTAGTAGTAGTAGTTTTAGATCATCTTTTGGAGGTTTGGGAGAGCTGGTAGTTTAGTGTGTCATGAGCTGACATTTTAAAACTTGTTGGTGTCGCTGGTTATTATTGTTGTCGCGTCTTTGTATTTTTCAGGTGAGCTCGAATCTAAGTGTGGGGGAATCATCGTCCCTTACGTTTAGGTTTTGAACGGAGGTTGTTAAAATATGATGATGATGATGTAGTTGATGGAGAGTGTGGTTTGGTGTTGATAATTTGGGTGATGATTTAATTGGTATTTCTCATTTTTGAGTTTACTCGAGGTCGAGTAAAGTTCAAGTGTGGGGGTATTTGATACGCTCAAGTTATACGGTGTATGTACGTTATTTTGGGTGCACTTCGCTAGAGGTTTTGATCATAATTGTTCACATTTGTATTATACTTATCCCTTAGCAGAAGTTGGGAGTTATACGAGATAATTAGTGTTAGTGTCATGTGTTTCGAGATTTTGTGGTAAAATGGGTTTGAGCTATATTCTTGGAAGTCTTCCTAGGTGTAGCCCAATAGCATTGCACCATCTCAACAACGAAGCAGCCCAAGCACACAGCATTATCGAAGCCCAGCATCCAAGCCAACACAGCAGCACCGCAAGCCCAGCGCTCATCGCCAAGCTCTCGTGAGCATCGCATGCCCAGCAGCCTCGCCCAAGCAGTACCGTAAGCCCAGCGCTCATCGCCCAGCTCGCACACCCGTACGCTCAGCAACCAAGCTCCCATCGCCCAGCTCGAAGGCCCAGCGCTCGCGACTCGCGAGCACCCAGCCCTCGCGACTCGCGATGGATGTCGCGACTCGCGACCATTGCCCGTTCATTTTGTGCGCGGAAGACAGAGTGTTCTTCGCGACTCGCGATCAGTCTCGTACCTCGCGACCCCCTAGGTCGGTGTAATTGTCGGCTGATTTTTGAGCTTTAGTATAAATACTAAAGTTGATTTATGGGCCTAAGGGGCAACACACTTGAGGAGAGAGATTCTCCAACACTCCTTTCTTCTCTTGTTATCTTTCCTTTTGAGTTTTGATTTTCTAGTTTAGTTTTAGAGATTTCAATTATGGAATTGGCTATTGCTATGCCGATTGTAGCTTGAACTGTTCTTGAACGAGATTAACATGAAGCTTCAAACATTATTGTGAGATATTTCCTCTCTATTTAGTTTCTTTGATTATGGTTTAATTTCTATGATTATACTTTATGATTTTTGCATGATTATGCTAGGAACGTTACTAGTTTGATTGTGTAATTAATCTAATGCTAGATTTAAGAATATAATCGGATTGTTTTATTCTTTTATCAATTTATAGCAAACTAGGGAGTAACTTAGATGCAGATCGTCTTGGTTAATTCTTGGGGAAATTGAATCAACTGTTGAATGTTTATCGCGTGTATGACATTAGCAGGTCTATTGGTTCTCTGTGTTTATTGCTGCTATTGGATTGAACTTAGACGCTGATCGGACTAGGTTATCCTTTAGTTAGGGTTTTATAGTCACGCTGATCGTGCTATTCAACTAAGAATAAGGAGAATACGAGATTAATTCTCAGCAATAGATAATCATGGAAATAATTAGAGTTGAGGTTCAATGATTAATAATGAATTGAAGTGGATGTTAATCGGATTCAAGATCTTTCCATATTGATTTATCATTTTATTTACTTGCTAGTTAGTTGTAGTTTATTCGTAAATCTATTTGAAAACCCCCCTTTTTATTATGTTACTCGACCCTTAGAGTCATCTAGGTTTTGATTCGCGCTGAGTATAAAACTCGTCCCTGTTTCCCTGTGGATACGACCCCTACTTCCATTATACTAGCTTAGTGTAAAAGAGAGTAGGAGAAATTTATCTTTGGCCGGGTGCGGTGCACAACGACACATCCGTGCCCCACCAGTAGCATATCCATCTTGATACACCCTATTCCATAAATCTTCTATCTCGAGAGCTAGTCCTTTATTTCAAATTTTTTTTACTTCAGGTTTCTCCTACAAAATGCAAAGGTAGTATTATAAATTGGAAAAATTGATAAGAACAGTCCCAACTATGGGCGTTTCGCCATTTTCAGTCCCAACTAATGATTATTTCTGAGCGGTCCCAACTATGCATCATTTTTGCCAAAATTGGTCTCAGCATGTCATATTGACCTGCTTCAGCAGGTTAAATACTATTTTTTCTTTTTTTTTCGCCACAACCTTTTTGTTCTTCCTCCTCCGCCTCTTTCTCACTCCTCCTTCCACCATGTCCTTTTCTCTCCTGCACCCTCCCTCCTTACTGGTTTTGGGTTTCCTTCCTCTTCTCCTTCCTTGCTGGTGCCAGAGTCTGCGGTGCTGCTTCTGCCCCAATTTCTCTCTCCTCGTAGCATCTCTCGGTCGGCCATTCGTAGCTCAGCAATATCTTATATCTCTGCTATCAATTGGATAAAATCGCCATCCAAAAATCTATTAAAAAAAACCTCAAATGAACATCAATCAATTTGCCAAATCGAAATTTGCCAACAGCTTATATGCAGAACTCTCAATATTGTCGAATTATATAGCATCAAATATCAGGAATTCAAGAATTAAATCACAGAAGTATAAATTTTTTTTTAGAGGGAAATTAAATTTAATAACATATTCAAATTAGAGTTTGCAGCAGTAATTACATCAACAGGAGTTTCTTCAAGCCAAACTACCATCTCGTTCATCCCTAAGCTCTTCTTTGCTAATAGATGGGCAACCTTGTTGCCATTTCGTCTTATGTGAGAGAAAGAAATTTCAGTAGAGTGCTCCCCTAACAAGCGAATATCATGAAGCAGCAAACCAAACAATGAGCATTCAGACTTTTTTCTTCTAAGAGCATTCCATAAAATCATACAGAAGTATAAATTCAATACTTCGAAATTAACAGTATGTCGGAATATCTTAGATACATGCCTTAATTACCAGATAATGTATAGAACATGAAACTCTAAAACGCAAGCAGTAGTTCGCACAACTATAAATCAACAATCGATGATAACATACTTCCAAATTTACATAAATTTGAACCTAAATCGAAAGTTACGAGAAAAAAAATGAAATCGAACCAGTTTTCAGCAGATTTCTCGGAGTGAAATTCAGAGGACTTGTGTTTTTAGGCGAAACAAACTCGGCATCTCGGCGAAAGACAATTACAAAAGAATTAATGGAGTGACGAATCCGATTTTTTGAAGCAGCTGTACTTATACACTCAGGTGGATGCTATCTGGTGTAAAGTTTTCCCATCTACTTTGACCGGGATTGCCCAGACGTGGTTTAAAAGCATCAGGGCTGGTAATGTTTCTAGTTTTTCTCAGCTTTCATCTATGTTCAGCACTCACTTCGTGAGTAATAGGCGCCGCGAGCGCACAACTGGCGAATTGTTATCTATCAAGCACAGGGAAAATGAGAGCCTGCGAGATTTCGTGGGCCGTTTCAATGCTGAGGCGGTCACCATTCCCCGCCTTCAACAGGAGTGGCCGTTTTAGCTTTGATGACCAGGCTGAGGGAAGGGTCCGCATTCAGAAGTTATCTGGGCCGTAAATCCTTCACATCCCTTGAGCCATTCTTGAGGAAGGCAAACGATTTCATCAGGGGGGAAGAGTTTGACAAGGCTGCAAGCAGCCAAAGTCGTGAGCCGGAAAAGAAGAAGGATGATAAGCAGAAGAGAGAAAAGGGTCGCGAAAATGATCGCAGTCGGGATGAAAGAAAGCAGGAATCAAATGTGGTCAATAGGGGAAATGACCGCGAGAAGAATGACCGCGAAAGGTTCGAGTACAAACATAAATTCGATACATATACGCAGCTCACGACCTCAAGGGCTCAGATATATCAGATGAACAAGGACAGTGATAAATGGCAACGTCCTAAGCAAATGTTTCATAAAAACCGTGACAAGAGCAAGTGGTGTGACTTTCACGGTGATCATGGTCATACTACCGAGAATTGCAGGCACTTGAAGGATAACCTGGAGGATCTGATAAGACGGGGTAACTTCACTCAATACAAGGCACAATCAAAGGACGGAGACGTGGTAAAGCCTAATAACCGGAATGTGCAATCGCGGATTACTGAGATTCACGTTATAAGTGGCGGTCTAATTCATGGCGGCAGTGTCAATGGGGTCAAGGCAAGCCTGAAAGAATTCAGGCACCAGGTCAATTTCAATGAAAGCATGCAGTGGAGAAGGCCGCCAGTAATGCCCATCATGTCTTTCACGGTTGAAGATGCAAAGCATGTCGTCTACCCTCATGATGACCCTCTGGTGGTCACGTTGAATGTGTCAAACTGTTTGATCCACAGAATCCTGGTAGACGGAGGAAGTTCCGCAAACATTCTGTACTTCTCAACCTTTGAAAAATTGATGATTGGCCGGGAACATCTGAAGCCTGTACGTTACCCCGTGATAGGTTTCACGGGGGTGTCAGTGATTCCGGAGGGCCTGATAACCTTACCGGTCAGAGTAGGGGAGGATGAGAGCGCCAGGGATGTGATGGCGGAGTTTTTAGTGGTTGACGTGCCTGGAGCTTATAACGCAATTATCGGACGCCCTTCATCCATGACGTCCAAGGAGTGGTGTCAACTTATCATTTGACTATGCTGTACGTTTCCAATCTCGGGACGACAGCAAAGCTTAGAGGAAATCAAGAGATGGCAAAATCATGCTACCTAACAGTACTGAAGCAACCGGCAAGGAGAGTGCCGGTAGAAGAATTAAATCCGCCAACTCGGAGACAAAGGCGAGCTCAGAGGAGGGCTCTGGCGAATGAAGAAGGATCCGAGAAAGGGGGTGAGGAGATGGATGTTTTAATGGAAGAGCTAGAATCCAGGCCTGATGATATTCCAAGGCCCAAACCAGATGGAGAAACGAAGCAGGAGATGCTGGCAGATGATCCGACAAGGACAGTGGATGTTGGAACAGACATGGACCCAAAGGTCAGGGTCAACCTGGTGACTCTCCTAAGAGAAAACGCGGACGTCTTCGCGTTCTCAGCGGATGAGATGCCGGGAATCGACCCGGCCGTGATGGTACATCGTTTAAATGTTGACAGCACTGTCCGACCTGTCCAGCAAAAGAAGCGAAATTTTTCGGCCGAAAAGAACAAGGCCAAAAAAAAGGGGAGGTTGATAAGCTATTGGCAGCCGACTTCATTGAGCCATGCGACTACCCAGAGTGGTTGGCCAATGTAGTCATGGTAAAGAAAGCTAGCGGCCAATGGAGGATGTGTGTGGACTTCACAAACCTTAATAGAGCTTGCCCAAAGGATTGCTATCCGCTGCCGAGGATAGACCAGCTAGTAGACTCTACTAGCGGTCATGCATTGTTAAGCTTTATGGATGCCTTCTCGGGCTATCATCAGATCAGCTTGCTCGAGGCCGATAGGAAAAAAGCTGCGTTCATCACCGATTGTGGAGTATATAATTATAAGGCAATGCCGTTTGGGCTCCGTAATGCGGGGGTGACCTATCAAAAGCTAGTCGACAAAGTGTTCGCGGATCAGAGGGGGAGGAATATCGAAGCATATGTGGACGAATCCATCGTGAAGAGTAAAACTGACCGTGAACATTTGGACGATCTGGAAGAGACCTTCACAACTTTGAGGAAGTATAAGATGAAGCTCAACCCAAAGAAATGTGTCTTTGGGGTGAGAGCGGGAAAGTTTTTAGGCTTTTTGGTAAGCAAAAGGGGGATTGATGCATACCCAGACAAAGTCCAAGCCATTGTCGACTTGCCTGTGCCAAAAAGCGTCAAGGATATTCAGCGGCTAACAGGGAGAATGGCGGCCCTCACTCGATTCATTTCAAAATCAGCAGACAAAGCTTTGCCTTTATTTGCCCTGCTAAGGGGGAATAAGAAGTTCGAGTGGGGAGAGGAGCAAAGCAAAGCATTTCTGGCGGTAAAAGAGCATTTAAAGAAGCTACCTACCATTACAAGGCCCGAGACTGGAGACGTATTACAACTATATATCTCGGCCTCACCGAAGACAGTCGCGGCCGTGTTGTTGGTAGAAAGGAGAAGAGGCAGCATCCAATTTATTTTATCAGCCACATTCTTAACGGTCCGGAGAGCCGTTACCACCTGGTAGAAAAAATGGTCTTGGCTGTGGTTATAGCCGCCAGGAAGCTCAGACCATACTTCGACTGCCATCCCATTCAAGTTTTAACCAACCAGCCGCTAGAAAAAGCGTTGCAGAAAATGGATAGTTCCGGCCGCTTGCTGAAATGGGCCGTTGAACTATCGGAGTATGATATACAGTACAAGCCTAGGACCGCTATCAAAGCGCAGGCCCTGGCAGACTTTATCGTGGAAGCCTCATATGAGGAGGAAGAAGTGGAGCAAAAGGAAGTCTGGCTACTAGAAGTCGACGGATCATCCGCTGTTAGTGGATCTGGAGCGGGTATAGTAATGACTAGCCCCGAAGGAAATTCTTACCAGTACGCCATCAAGTTCGCCTTCCCGGCGTCGAACAACGAAGCAGAATATGAAGCGGCAATCGCCGGACTAAAAATGTGTTTGGCAGCAGGTGCTAAGAAAGTGTTTTTAAAAACGGACTCACAATTGGTATGGCCAGCTGAGGGGAGAATTCGAAGTCAGAGAGGCCAACATGCTAAAATACGTTGAAAAGGCCAAGGAATTGATAGCTCAATTGAATCATTTTGAGATTCAAGCGATACCTAGGGCCGAGAACACGAAAGCGAACGTGTTGTCCAAGCTGGCAAGCTCCGACTCATTTAGCATTGAAAGAACCGTCACGGTCGACATCTTGAAGGAAAAGAGCATCACAGAAAAGGTCGTAACCGTCAATAGTATAAACCAGCAGGGAGAATGGTTTAGTGAGCTGGTGGCGGACAAGTTGACTGGGGTGCTTCCGAATAATCCTTCGTCTGCCAAGAAATTGAAGCGACAAGCAAGCTGGTACGTCATATACCAAAATGAGCTATACAAGAAATCATTCAGTTTACCTCTGCTTAAATGCGCAACCGCATGGGAATCCGCGAAGATCCTTGAAGAAATACATGAAGGTATATGCGGTAACCATATTGGCGGAAAGGCTCTGGCACTTAAGGCATTAAGAGCGGGATTCTATTGGCCAAGTATGCTGGCGGATTCCCAGAGCTACGTTAAAAGATGTGATAAATGCCAGAGATACGCTCCCGTCATTAACAGACCAGCCAACGATTTGCAGCCTATCCTATGCCCGATCCCGTTCGCACAGTGGGGAATGGACATCTTGGGACCGTTCACTACAGCAACCGGGGGGAGAAAGTTCCTAATAGTGGGAATTGATTACTTCATCAAGTGGATAGAGGCAGAGCCGACAGCAAAAATCAAGGCAAATCAGGTCAAGAAATTCATCTGGCAAAATATTATGACAAGATTTGGGATCCCCATGGCTATCGTCTTTGATCATGGCGTCCAATTCGATTGTCGTCCTGTACAGGCCTTCTTAACGGAATTTCGAGTAAAATTTACATACTCAGTCGTTTGCCACCCTCAGAGCAACGGACAAGCAAAGGCCACGAACAAGCAGATCCTAAACGCCTTGAAGAAAAAGCTAGATGAATTTAAAGGAGGATGGGCTGATATGGTACCAGCAGTGCTATGGTCAAACAGAACAATGGAGAAAGAAGCAACGGGAGAGAGCCCATTCAAGTTAGCCTTCGGCGCAGAGGCGGTGTTGCCAGTAGAGGTGGGGTTACCCTCTTACCGGATCAAGCACCAAGACCTGCAAAGGAATGATCAGGCACTTAGGGAAGACCTAGACTTCTTGCCGGAAACAAGGCTCATGGCAGAACTGAGAGCAGCCGCTTACAAAGACAGGATCAGCAAGGCTTACAATAAAAAAGTCATGGAGAGGCCATTAGATGTTGGCGACCTGGTCCTCCGGGAGAACACGCCGGCCCGGCAAGGCGCATATTGAGGGAAAGCTGACTGCTAATTGGGAAGGTCCCTACATCATAGCCAAGAAGATTGCTCTCGGTTCCTTCATTTTAAAGAACATGGATGGCAAGGAGCTTAAAAATTGTTGGAATGCTAGCGTCCTAAAGAAATACTATGTTTGAATTACTTAATGTAATAGGTCGAGAACCACCATTAATTACTTAAATAATACAAGCTTCTGTCTGCAGTTCATCAATTGTCTTATTATTTTCATGCACATTAATCAAAAGCCATATGACAGGCCCAAAGTGCATTAACGGTCATATGACAGACCTAGCACAAATCAAGCCATATGACAGGCTCAAAATGCGTAAACGGTCATATGACAGACCTAGCACAAATCAAGCCATATGACAGGCCCAAAGTGTGCAAACGGTCATATGACAGACCTAGCACAAATCAAGCCATATGACAGGCCCAAAGTGCGCTAACGGTCATATGACAGACCTAGCACAAATCAAGCCATATGACAGGCCCAAAGTGTGCTAACGGTCATATGACAGACCTAGCACAAATCAAGCCATATGACAGGCCCAAAGTGCGCTAACTGTCATATGACAGACCTAGCACAAATCAAGCCATATAACAAGCCCAAAGTGCGTTAACGGTCATATGACAGACCTAGCACAAATCAAACCATATGACAGGCTCGAAGTGCATAAACGGTCATATAACAGACCTAGCACATTACAAAAACCATGACAGGCTCAGAGTGCGTTAACGGTCATATAAAAGACTGACGGATAATCAGACGATAATTTAATAAATAAAAAGATCGGCGGACATACAACAATCAGACGATAATGAAAGCGACAGAAACACAAGATATAAAGTACTTTCCCATAAAATAAAAACTACTGGCTTGGTGGCCAACTACAGGTAAAACGATGGCGGCCAGATGAAAGACTTTTAGTTGGAATTGTACTTATAAAATTAAGAAACGTTAGCGTTTACAAATGCCAACATGGGCCGAATAAAAAGATGAAATATTCAGAAATTACAACTATAAGCTATTAGAAGAACAGGAAGAGCTGAAAGAAGGCCGCCAAAAGTTTCAAGAAGGAGGGGTCTCCTGATTTCCTTGATCTGGAACATCTCGAGGATCCGCATCAGCAATAGCGTCCTCGTCAGCGATCTTACGATCCCCCTCAATAGGCGTGAGATGCTGGCCACCGGCATGAGCGTCTTCGATAACGTTCCAGTCAAATCCTGGAACCGATTTGCAAACGCATCTCATGGCGGCTGCCCATCCGCCATCATACCTTTTGTGCAAAGCTGTTGCATATTCATCGATCGTTTAAAGCGAGCAACGACCTTAGCGGCTCCTCTCGGCCTCGGCTTCGGCGACAAAGATCCAAGACAAAGAATATCCTTCTCGGTTTGAGCCGTGTCCAGAGCCTTGGTTAACGTCTGAACGTTAGCTTAAGTCTCCTCTAGAAGAGATGCTCGCGTCCTTAACGTTACCAGCTCATCTTCCTGGGCTGCCAACTTCTCCTCTGCATCCATCAGCAGGTCCTGGCAAGTCTCTAACGACTGCTTATAGCTGTCCGCCAACTTCTGGTACTCAATGTACTGCTCTATCAACTCAACAGCAGCATTGTTGGCCTGCAAAGACGAAAAGAGAACGTCAAATAAAAATATAAAAAAAACAAAGAGAAGGAAAAACAAGCAAATGATAAAACAAGTGCTAAAACGTACCACAAGTTGGTCGTGAGCCAACCTAGTAGCAGGAGTAACCAGAGACCCTGTCGGCCTGTCTAGAGGGAGCTGCATGCCTTTCAAAATCCGGTAAGCGAGAACACCACCGTTCTCCGGAATGTCAGCGTACAGAGACTCATCTTCTCTAACGTCCCAATCAGGTTGGTAGATTTTGCCTGGGACGATAGGACGACCGGCAAAGGAGGTCGCCATTGAATCACTCAGCGGCACTTCTCTCTTCTCAATCCACTCACCAAATCGGGAGAAAATGCCGGGAGATAAGCTAGATAGAAAACTTTGAGAAGTAATCATCTCTCGGATCTTTTGACGAATGGTGGAGAAGGAGCCAGACAACCAAGTACCACCGCTCGGAAGACCGGGATCAGTGGCCGCGATCTCCATGTGCCCATGACCCCCCAGAAGCATTCACGTCCTGATTTTCCATATGGACGATATCATCAGCAGGAGCAGAAATGCCAGGACCTGCCAAGGTCGGCCGCTTGTTAGCGGAGGAGTCCGTCGCGGTCTGTTCTCGCGGCCGCCTCCTATTCACACCTCCCCTGGCCACAGGCCGGGAAGTAGAAGACCTCAGAGGGACAGCAGCAGACTGCCCACGAGAGCCGGCAACAGCAGTGCTGGCAGCCGGAGCAGGGACGTGAGCAACAGAAACCCCGCCGCGACCACGACGAATATTCTGCGGTCCATTGCGATTACCTCCTCGACGGCCGTTAGTGTTACCGTGCATTGTCTCGTACTCGAAGGAGGGAGCAGGCGGCAGGTGAGTTAGCGGCTTGAGGCTCTCGTCAACGCCGAGCGCGTCGAAATCAAGGTGGTCAAAACCTGTGAACATTATTACTTTCATCAGAAGGACCAGTCCGCCAACAACACTTACCGTTTTCATGAGAAGAACTGAGCAGCATGGCCGACAAGGGTTTGTTCCCCAGGATGTACTTGGAATGAGGAATCCAATATTTAGGCTCTTTAACCTTCACCTCCTTCCCGTCCTCATAGGTGACTAAATAATCCTCCGTGTCAAAGTAATCGAAGGCCGCTAACTCTTCCGCAGTTAGCGGAATAAGGGGTAAATGCTCCATGTGAGGACGAGGCTCAGTAAAATGGCGACGCACAGGGTAATCCTCAGGAACTCGCAACCAAAAGAAAGCGTCCTGCCAGCCTTTCAAACCAGTCACTTTAGGCTGGACTGTCATCTTCTTGTCGGCCGTAGTAAGCGACCACCAACCTGCCTGCCTAGATGATCCATTTTTCTTCAGCCAATGGATGTGGCGGAACAAATTCAGCGTTTGCGGAAAATCCAAAAAGCGCACAACCCAGATGTACGCTATCAAATTCCGGACCGCTAGGGGAGTCAATTGAGCCAAGCACACGTTGAATGCATTTAATATCTTTACCAAAAAAGAGTCTAGAGGGAAGCGAAGGCCAAACTCGAAATGATGAGTATACACGGCCACGTGACCGGGAGGACACTCCGTCACAAGGGCTCCCTCTGGTGGGACTATCAGCCGATAACCCGACGGAACAAAGTATAAATCCCGAGCAACTCTCGTGTAGGCAAGGTCAGTGGCGTCCTGACGCCAAGGTAAATCAATCTCCACACTGAGAGGACCGGCACTGAAATCATCAGGCAGCCATAAAGCATCAGAGCCCGGTCCGGTCTCAGTCTCCTCCATCGGATTCGAGCTGTCGACCCTCAATTCGGCGGCATGGGAAGATTCCCCAACCACATGTGCAGACAAAGGCACAGAAACGTCGATATTTACATCCGCAGAGCTAATAGCATCCTCATTGACGTGGACGGCAGGACTCGCAGCAGTGCGACGATGATAAACAGTCTCTTGGCGGACCATGACGGTAGCAATAGAATCGATGTCGTCACCTAAATCAATAATATGAGGGTTAGGAGCCGCAGATTGTTGTAAGCGGTCGAGAAAGTCAACCGTTACTTCCACCCTAGCATCCGCCAAGCTATCCAACCAAGCATGCTCTCTAAGGGGTGCTACGTCAAGGCCGGGAGTGGCATCGGCCGGAGGATGCCTAACGGATCGTCTAGCAAGAATCTGATGCCTAAGCTCCCTAAGCGTTTGTCAGTCACCACTCTGACTGGCGGATAGATACCTCCTAGTTAAGTTATGCTCCTCGGGGGTAGCAGGGTCGTTTAAAAACTTCGACCTTAACTCTCTTTCCCTCTCAGCGGTAAGAGGTATGTCCGCTAACAACCTGGTCCTCCCCATCGGACTTAAGCTAGAAGTGGGTTCACTATTGGCCAGAGGGGAAGAAGGTTCGTTATCGGCCAAAGGGGAAGAAGGGTGACTCTCGGTCATGAACGCCTCACTAGGGGTATTCTGGTTATCAGACTGGTCCGACATGATGAAAACGCAAAAGAAACTTAACAAAACGCGGAGAGAAATCGAAGAAATACCTGGAAACGAAAGGTCACCGGAGAAAAATAAAGCAGAGAGCAAAAGACGTCGGAAAAGGTAAATGAAACCCCCGAACGGCAAAATCGCACCAAAAAACTCGAGCTTGAGCCAGAACACCACCGGAAAAGCTGGAAGAGGCACCGGCAAAAAGACAAATCTTCAAACTCAGGCAAAACCCAGAAAATGTTCGTCAAGAAAAGACGAAATTTTCAGTACACTAGAACCGGAAAGTGAAAACTAGAAGATTGAGTAACTTTTTGGAGTAATTTGAGCACAGGAAAAGTGATTTTTAAGCAACTTAAGCTTCGGCTATGGAGGTTTTGTCAGAGAAAAATGGAGAAAGGAAGGGAGAGCTTGGAGAATGAAGATAAAGAACTCCGAAAAGGACAACTGCTCCAATATAAGGCACTAATAAACGGCTGAGATTGAAAGACCTCTCAACTCCCTCTCCAGATTCCTGCCAAGTGTCAAAACACGGTAAACCCTAATAAAGTAATGGGCGGGATTTTCGGAAAAGTAATCATTAACTTTTCAAAATTTTTCAACTCCCTACGACGACACGTGGCACCCAACAAATTAACTTCTTCAAAAATTGAACACGACAACAAAGATTCGCGTCCATCAACAACATCATTAACGGACTAGACCCCAAATGATGCTGGGGGGGCTAGTTGTATGGGTATAACCCAAGTACGTTAGCGGACCCCTGTGATAAGTCCGCGAACACCGTAACGGACGTGAACTCTATAAATGTCGCTTATAGCTCTAACAAGTCAGTACATCAACATGGTCCGACAACGTTAGCGGTCGCCCAACAAGACAAAATAAGGGAATCTTCCCAACTGTCAGAAGCACCACGACCGTACACGTGTAAAAGGATTACGCACCTTGTCAGGTGAATAGTACTTCTATAAATACCCCACTAGTACTATTCTGCAGGTACATTCTCTCACACTCAGAATTCTTATCTCTCTCTCTCTCTACTTTCTCTCTCTAAACCCTATTTGTGCACGTGCTGACTTGAGCGTCGGAGGGGGTTTCCTCGCATCCCCCCCGAGGGTAGTTCACGTTTGCTTCTTGTGCAGCTATTCACTAGCGGAGTTTACCCTAATCTTTGGCGGACTTCTTTTAAGACCGCCAACCGTTTCAACACCGAAAAATTGGTATTGAGCATTGTCCAACATACTGATATTAAGCATGATCTTCAAGCCTATATCAAAATTACCACTAACAATAATTTTCAAGCAATCCTAATATGTCCAAAAATGTTAATATTTTCCAAAAATGACAATGCTCCTGAGTCAAGATCTTAGTTATACAAGGATAACAGCAGCACAAGTTCTAAAGTATGTGTAGACAAAAGCTATCAGGCAGACATGCAGTGTTTTAAGAAACAAGTCAAAGTAGTGTCAAACCATATCATCATTCTTCATTAATCAAATCAACAAAATTAAAACAGAGTACACAACTTCAGTAAGAGAGCCTAACATCAATAAAAATCACAGTAATTCCAACATTTTGCTATTAAATTATTTCATCATTGATTACAAAATCATAGATAAATCAACTCTGAAAAGAAGAAACGTAAGCACAAGATTACAACAATTTTTGAACGTCACAAGCAAGTATTGTGATAAAACAATGTAGTAAAAGAGAACATGATACTTTAAACTATTCTAGTTAAATAAAGTAGCAGCAGTAGCAAGTTCTTATTACTAAAACATGATGCTTGCTAAGATGAACATGATACCCAATTCACATGAAGCCTAATAAGTAAAAGAGATCCATGAATATAACAAAGAACCTTTGCACAAATACCCAATTCATATTTTGCTACAATCGTCATATTGTGATAATATAAGAAGTTCTTGACAAAGAAGAGATAAAATTTCAGAAACTATGATTTAAAAAAGTTACCTTGCTCCTTCAAATTGTGATAACTCAATTGAATTTTGTTAGGATATAGTGCTAATAGTGCATAAATAATATAAGATATATAAATATAAATATGTATTGAATATTATTCTTAATAATGTTGTTCTGTCTCTTGAAAGATTACAATGCTTATATAGTAGTGTGATTACAACAATAGTATAGTTATATGCTAAATAAATAAAGGTTGTTCTTATTATTCTAACAATAACATAGTAATTAATAGTTGTCAAATGCTAAAGATAGATGAAATGAGGAAGGTCTTCAATATTTTAACACTCCTCCTTGAAGAACTTCCTTTGAACGTCAAGCTTTTCTCTCAAGTACTCGAAACTTGTTTTCGAAAGAGCTTTTGTAAATATGTCAGCAATTTGTTCTTCTGAGGCACAATGAATTAAGCTGATCTTACCTGCACTTTCAACTTCACGTACAAAGTGATATTTTATTTTTATATGCTTAGTCTTTCGATGTAGTACTGGATTCTTAGCAATAGCAATAGCAGATTTACTATCACAATATATCTTCGTTGGTTGTTTTTGCTCTTCTCCCATTTCTGCTAAAATTCTTCGTAGCCAAATAGTTTGATTTGCAGCAGCACATACGGCAATATACTATGCTTCCGCTGTTGATTGAGCCACGGTATCTTGCTTTTGACTTAGCCAAGAAAATACTCCATTTCCCAGTGAAAATACATATCCTGATGTACTTCTCATATCATCTATGGATCCAGCCCAATCGCTGTCTGAATATCCAATTAGTTCAGAATTTTTAATGGGCTTGTACCATATTCCATAATCTGAGGTTCCTTTTAGATAGCGAAGAACTCTCTTGATTGCTTGTAAGTGTATTTGGCTTGGTTTCTGCATAAACCTTGCTAACATGCTTACAGCATACATCAAATCTAGTCTTGTAGCTGTAAGATATAATAAACTCCCAATTATGCTTCTATATTGTTTAACATCAGCATCTTTGGAATCATCTTCCTTGCTTAACTTTTCATTCTGAGCTAACGGAGTAGAAACCGATTTGCAATTTTCCATCTTAAACTTTTTCAAGATGTTTTCTGCATATTTCTTTTGACTTATGAAAATCTCTTCTTTGGTTTGTTCAATCTCCATACCAAGAAAATAATTCATTAGACCAAGATCAGTCATTTCAAATTGCTTCATCATGTCTTGCTTAAATGCTTCTATCATTGTTGGATTGTTCCCAGTAATGATTAGATCATCCACATAAAGTGATAAGATTATGACATTAGTCCCATCCATTTTTAGGTATAATGTTGCTTCATTAGGACTCCTCTTGAATCCTTGTTGAATAAAGTAACCATCAATTCGACTATACCAAGCACGTGGAGCTTGTTTGAGCCCATATAGAGCTTTCTTTAGCTTCAGTACTTTATCTTCCATTCCTTTCACTACAAACCCTGGAGGTTGTTCAATATAGATCTCTTCCTCGAGAAATCCATTTAAAAAAGCAGACTTGACATCAAGTTGATAAATTTTCCATTTTCGTTGTGCAGCTAGAGCAAGAATTACTCTAACTGTATCTTGTCTTGACACCGGAGTAAATGTCTCATTATAATCAATGCCGAATTGTTGTGAATATCCTTTTACTACCAGTCTGGCTTTGTGCTTTTGAATTGAGCCATTTGGATTGAATTTTGTCTTGAATATCCATTTTACACCAATGATATCTTTGTTTGGTGGCTTATCTTGCAATTCCCATGTTTGATTTTTCTCAATCATGCAAATTTCTTCTTTCATAGCAGCTCTCCAATCTTCATATTGAGAAGCTTGCTCATAGTTTACTGGTTCATGAGTAGTAAGACAACAAAATTCACATTGTTCAAGATCAAGATCTGGGATTCTTTTAGTAGTGTCATATATGTCAGAGATTCTCCGAGTCCTTCTTGGAGGTGATTCTGTAGAGCTACCAAACTCAAATCCATGAGAATCAGATTCATTATTGTCGATCTCCTCCTGCGAGCGTTGACCCGTCTGATTAACAGGAATAGATATTTGTGGTGTAGGATAGTTTTGTGGTTGTTATGGTACTAATGGTGTTGTCACATATCTTTTATCAATGTCATTTTGCTCCCAATTCCATGACGCACCTTCGTCAAACACTACATCCCTGCTAACTTGAATTTTATGAGTATATGGGTTATATACTCTATATCCTTTAGATTGAGAGCTATAGCCAAGGAAAATTCCCTTTTCAGCTTTATCATCAAGTTTGTGACGCTTTTGATCAGGTATATGAGCATAACATATGCATCTAAATACCCTTAAATGACTTACAGATGGTTTATATCCAGTCCATGCTTCAATTGGTGTTCGACCTTCTATTGCTTTTGTTGAGAGTCGATTTTGAAGATACACGGATGTATAGACTGCTTCTGCCCAAAACTTGTTAGGCATTGCCTTATCCTTGAGCATTGATCTTGCCATCTCCATTACGGTTCTGTTCTTTCTTTCAGTCACGCCATTTTGTTGTGGTGTGTATGGAACAGTAAGTTGATGATGTATACCTTCCGCATCACAAATTTTGTTGAATTCTGATGAGGTATACTCTGTGCCGTTGTCGTTTCTGAGATTCATGATTTGTGAAGAACTTTCTTTTTCAACATAATTCTTGAATTTATTAAATGTTTTAAAGACCTCAGAACGATCTTTCATGAAGTAAACCCATGTCATTCGAGAATAATCATCAATGAATAAGATGAAATACCTGCTATCATCAAGGGAAGGAGTTCTCATTGGACCACATACATCTGTATGTACGAGCTGTAATTTCTTTGTCGCTCTTCGTGCAAGTCCTTTTGGAAATGGTTGTCTTGTCATTTTTCCCAATTGACAACCACTGCAAACACCAATTATATTTGACATAACTGGTATACCCTTCACCATATTTCTCTGTGAAAGAAATTTTAGATTCTGAAAATTACTATAACCAAAGCGTTTGTGCCATAGCCATGTAGCTTCATCTCCTTGAGCTTACATTACCTTTTCTTTCCCTTCATATTGCCAATTTAAAGGAAAACATTTCTGTTGCATTTTAACATTAGCAACTTGATTTTTTTGTGGGTCCAATATTGCACATGATTCATCCTTAAAATGGACAGAATATCCATTTTGAATCATTTGAGGAACACTAAGTAAATTTTGATTTAAGCTAGGGACATAAAGAACATCTTTAATAAACCTTGTCCCCAGTTTTGTCTGAACAGCAATTGTGCCTTTGCCTTCAGACTTCACCATTGATCCGTTACCCATTTTGATAGGGATTTTAACAGATGTGTCAATGTTGGTGAAAATATCCGATTGCTTTGTCATATCATTTGTGCATCCGCTATCTATAAGCCAATCATCCTTTTTGTTACTATTATTTTGATTAGCATAAAATAGATAACCTTCTTCATCAATTGTCTCTGAAACGCTTGCTTGTTGTTTCTTAAATCTGCATACATTTTCAGTATGACCAAATTTCTCGCAATAATTGCATTGCAGTTTTCCCTTGTGCCAACAATTATTTTCTTCATGATTTGTATTTTTACAAATTTTGCAAGGAGGAAATTTACCTTTTTGATTTCTCTCTCTATTGTTGTATGAATTCTTGTGCTTGAAATTTCCTCTTGAATTATTATGAGGTTTCGACGATGAGGGTTTATGCCTTGATTGGAAAGCTCCCTCTGGACCTTCTGACGATGTTTCATCATCCCTGATATTCATTCTCTGTTCATGTATTTGTAGAGAACCAAGAAAATCCACAAGAGATAATTTTGTAATATCTTTTGACTCTTCAATTATTTGTGCAACTAATTTAAATTTTTTTGATAAAGTTAATAACATTTTCTGCACAACTCGTTGATCAGTTATATCTTCACCCATGGCTTTTAACTGATTCACAATTTTTATCACTCTTGCAGAGTAATCTTTTATACATTCATCTTTTTTCATCTTCAAATTATCAAACTCAAGTTGAAGAGATTGTAATTTGACAGCCTTCATTTTCTCGGTTCCTTGAAATTCACTTTTTAAGGTATCCCATGCTTGTTTTGCTGAGGTAGCTTTCATTATTTGAGGAAATACCGAGTCTGTAGTAGCTAAGTGAATTTTGGCTAATGATTCCGCATCCTTTTTTTGCCAATCAACTCCTCCTACAGCAGATTCTCCTTCATTTGGTGTAGTTGTTGGTATACCTGACTCAACAACTTCCCATACTCCAAAAGCACGTAAAACAGTCTTCATTCGAATGCTCCAATATTCGTAATTGCTACCGTTGAAAAGTGGAACTTGTTGTTGGTTTATTGTGCTTGTCAATGCCATTCTTTTTTTTTGTAGATAATATTGTATTTTATGAAATATTTCTAACTTTGCGGAAATCGTGCTAGAGCCTTCTTGATCGTTCTAGCTCTTGATACCACTGTTAGGATATAGTGCTAATAGTGCATAAATAATATAAGATATATAAATATAAATATGTATTGAATATTATTCTTAATAATGTTGTTCTGTCTCTTGAATGATTACAATGCTTATATAGTAGTGTGATTACAACAATAGTATAGTTATATGCTAAATAAATAAAGGTTGTTCTTATTATTCTAACAATAACATAGTAATTAATAGTTATCAAATGCTAAAGATAGATGAAATGAGGAAGGCCTTCAATATTTTAACAAATTTGTTTCTCCTCTCTACATCAAATACAAAGGGAACTGGAGAAATAAAGAACGAAATTTGCATAAAATTGCAAGAAAAATCATCTGGCGATTTCAAGGAGATGAAAAATGAATTTTGATGGTACCTGATTTGAGAAAATAAGATGCAGAAATTTAAGAAGAGATGCAGTAGATTTCATCAAAGACCAACAACGCAGTAGAGAAGCAGTATGAGAGAATGAGAAAGAAACGTTAAAACTTGAGATAAGTTAAAAAGATTTTCCAAGATTTTAGGTACCTGATTTTCAAACGTTAATTTTTTTTACCTTGTCAATATCAGTCATTTTAGGAACTGAAATTTTATTTTAGATATTTCCTAAACACACCATTTTAGCACCTAAAAGTTTTAGCAACTTATCACTTTAGGCACCTAAAATACCTCCCCAAATAGAGCCAAGTACTCCACCATACCATGACAAGCTACTCATTTACTATTTATGGGGTAAAAGTTACCAATATTTTACTGTGTTTGTAATCTATACCTATAATAGATAAAAAACTAGTATTTTGGCCCGGGAAATTCCCCGGGTAAGTTACAATTATCAAATATAGTATTATACATAAATTTTATAATTGATTTTATTGGCTTTTTGTAATATTTTGTCTAGTGCGAAATTGAAAAATGAACATTATGGTATGATGAGTTGTTTTAAAAAACTTCTAAGGAGTTGGGGATAAAAATAACAATTGGGGTAAAATAATGTTATTACTTGATAAAAGTGTTAGATATCAAAAAATTTGTCTATGTCTTTATAATTACATATAATTATAAGACTTTATTATGTTTTACTTTGAAACATTAAGCATTAAAATTGTTGTGGATTAGTGGTTTAACACTCACATTTCGTTTCAAACGTCTTGTGTTCGAATCCTAGTAACTACACATTGTTAATATTTTTTAATGAGATTATAAACATGTGAGAAGAGTGTCACGTGGCACCGTTCCTTTGATGGGAACGCCTTTTAATTAATATATTTGTATAGATATGTGGGATACTTTTAGATTAGTCTGATAGTGAATATTAATTTAGGTAAAGAAACGGCGAATGCAAATGAACACCCAGTTGTGCTGAATTATCAATTTCAAATCAGGGATTTTAAATTGACACAACACACTGATTCATGTCATTTTCTTTTATTCTTGTTATATATAGCCTTCAAAACAATCTGTATTTCCAAAAACTTTTTGAAGAGAGAGAATATACTAAACGTTGCAGATTTTTCAACTACTCCGTTTTTAGTTTGAAAACTATCATTCCAATATATATATATATATATATATATATATATATATATATATATATACACATATTAAACGGAAAATTTGTGAGATATTCTTGAGATTTGATTTTTTCTCAAAATACCCTTACTAATAATGGGCTACTAACACTGTAAGATTTTTCTTTCTCACTCTCACCTCAATTTTCTCTCTCTCCTCCCACCTTCTTCCATTACTAAGGGTCCGTTCGTTATCGTTTTTTGTTTCCAGTTTTAAGTTTTTTTGAAAACCAAAAACAAAAATATGGAAACCAGAAAAAGTAGTTTCCAGTTTTCTGTTGTCAGTTTTCAAAATTAGCATGTTTACTCTCAATATGACTAATTTTAACATACTAAACGTCCAAGTTTTCTCTCTCCCCCACTGCCGTGCCTTTATCTCTCCTCCCCATCTAAGGGAAAAAAAGAGAGGGGATGCCCGGTATCACGTGTTGGTATTCTTTTTAAGGATATACTCTAATATAACTAAATAGTTAAAATCTCAAGTGTAGCACTGAAAATGAGAGGCACAAAGCATAAATAATACAATAAAATTATCTAATTTTAAACTAGATAACAAATTATCCAAATAAAATACTCATTAAGAGATGAGGGTTGTAGACACATAATCGTCCGCACCCGAAGGTTGCCTACGTATCTCCATAAGTGTATTTGGATTTGGGGAAGTTTTTTTTCCAGTGATGATTGATTTTTTTTTTAAATGGAAAATCAGGCCCAACGTAGTTCTGATATATGAAATTTCACATAATTTTTCTCTATTTTTTTTTTGCAGCTGCACTCAAAAATGAGTTGCCTACGTACCCCTTTAAGTACATTGCATAGTAGAGAAAGCTAAGATAGATGCATTACAACATTGAATTTTGTTTTTTTGTTTTTGTTTTTTAGGGGATCAAGCCGCACGTAGCTCTACCTATAAAATACAATATAAAAGCGATTAAATGAATCAGGTACTTCTCAAACTTTTCAGATTTCAGTTTGCCGGGTGCCATGCCATGTATTCTCCTGTTTGAATACGACTGTTCCACCTCTTAGGATTAGACTAATGTGAAGTATTCGGATTCTTCTCAACCTTTTTCCGAATTCAGTCTGCTAGGCGCCAGACCATGTATTCTCCTGTCTGAAGACGTCTCTTCCACCTCTTAGGATTAGACTAATTTGAAGTACCTGAAATGTACACACTAACAATGTTAGTCGATGACTGATGAATTTTTCTTTATATGTGTTTTTAGCTGGAAATGGAAGAATTTTTTCTCTGTTTTTTTTTTTGAAATGTGATTATCCTTTTTGATTAGACACATTTTTTTTAGTCAATTTGTTTTAGACTAGACTTCTCGTGTTTTATACTATACAGTTTTAATTACTTGACACGTTTTGAACTCGTGATTATGACTCTTTTTCTTTTTTCATTTTTCATTTTTTTTTTTGTTTTGGGATCATATTTTCAAAACAGGATTTTTTCTTTTAAAAATCAATTTTGTTTTTGGTAAAACCAATTTGAATGAAAAGAATTTTGAAGTAGATGTGAGTTTTTTTTTTAAAATGGGTGAGCACACACTTTTTTTTTTACATGACACTTGTGATAAATAAACAAGAATACTCTTAATATTTCAATAACCATTTCGGCAGCAATTCAGCTGCAGTTAATGATTACTGAAATATTAATCGACTGAAAACGGACTGAGAAAATTTTTTGAAAGTTTTTTCCACATTATTCAATAACTGAAATAAATAAAGGACATGTGTGCATTGATCCTTGTGTCTTAAAAGTCAACTAAAAGGTGATTCATTTAGGGATAGATTATGTTAAAATGGCCTCGAGTCACTTCCATTGTGTCCATCAAGGGTGGACGCTCCTGACAGAGCCGGTCGCAATAGCTCGCGGACGCAGGTTTTACGCCCTTAATTCATTAATTTGTCATTCTAAAATTCTGACCCTTGCCAATAGACAGAGGTATCAGACCTAATAAGAAAATGGTTAAAAAGAGTGCACGTGTATGGATCGATAAACTACCAAGCACACGTAATTTTCACATAAGCATGCTATATACAAAAATTAAATTGTGAATAGCCATGATTAGCTTTTTATTATATATACATATGGAAAATAACGCATTATTCAAGTTTAAACCTCATATATTTCAAGTGGAAGTATAGTCCCCAGTGAAGTCGCCAGCCTGTGGTATCCGATTTTTTTTACTGTCTTAATTAACGGTCTGAATCCCACGAAAGTCTCTCATTGGACTTTGAGTTTTAGAAAAATTGGAAGTCGCCACCCTATTAATATCTGAATAGGGACAGATTTATTTAATAAATCATTTTAAAATCAATTTCAAGAAATATCATTTAAAACGATGATGACTTCATATGGATAAGGCTTTTTTGAAAATTGGTCTTTCATACCATGAGATAGGGTTCGGGGTTTAGATTAAGAGGTGCGCACGTCTGGAACTCGTCTCCTCTTCCGTTCTTTAGAACGGGCTCTTACTAAATGCGTTATTTTCCATTTTAAAGTAATCATGGCTATTAAAAAGAAAAAAAATCACATAATTTGCACATATACACATTAACCATTTTTATTTAGGACCAATATATCATTTGTACATGGTAGTTTGAGCACTGAAGTTGCACTACGTACCAATTATTGCGGGATTGGAATCCACTCATGGATCAAAACCGTCGTAGTTCGATCATATGTCTCACCCTAACGGCCAATTCCACTGGGGAAAGAAGAGGAGGGAATAGATTCTGAATAACTCTCCTTTAGAATTAAACAAATCTATTTAAAATGAGGTAATCACTCCAATTAGTGGTTGAAATGAGGTTATGATAATCACTTTAATTAGTGATTAAATATGAAGGATTAAGATAATCACCTTAATTAGTGATTGAAAATGGAGGTTAAGATAATCACCCTAATTAGTGACTAAACTTAAGAGGAAAGATAATCACCTTGATTAGTGATTAACAATGAAGGTTAGGAATTAATCACCCTAATTAATGATTATTCAAGGTTTAAGATGATCACTCTAATTAGTGTTTAAATGAGGAAAATAATCGTCCTAATTAACGATCATTAAGGTTAAGATAATCACTCTAATTAGTGATTGAACAAGAAGAATAACCGTCCTAATTAACGATTATTAAGGTTTAAGATAATCACTCTAATTAGTGATTAAATGAGAATTGGAGATAATCACCCTAATTAGGGATTAAAAAAAGTTTGAGTTAACCGCTCTAATTAGCGATTAATCGAGGATTGAAATAACCACCTTAATAGTGATCACGTTTATGATTTTCGAGAGGTCTTAGAAGGTTTGCTTCCTAATTAAAGGCTTTTGAGAAATAATCTTTATTGAAGATTATAAAGTCATTTGGAGAGAAATGATCAGTTTGAGATTGAATTTGGAGATTTGTATTTGGCTAATTGGAATTTGGCCATTTAAAGCGAGACACGTGAAACAGCCTAAAATCAATTTGGAGATCATAATTACCAATCTAATTATGTCAAATTATATGATTAATACATTTGAATATGAAGAACACATTTTTAAAATGTAAGATGGATCATCATACAATTCAACTTAGTTAGATTTGTAATTTTTCCTCTTAATTGAGATTGGGTCATTTGATTCATATATTATGATATATTGGCCCAACATGCAATATTTGTAGCATTGGTTGCTCATTTTATTAAAAAGAGTTGTGGAATTATTTATGAAAATTATGCATAAACATCTCCATGTTTTTTTTATTAATTGAGTGATGCAATAATTATTTACAAAGAAACTATTATTACAACAATATGTACAAAATCTATGATCCATACAAATCTTCAATCTTGATCTTCACAATGATGCTCCTTGATCTTCACCTCCTTGAATGGGCTTTCGAATTCATGTTTATTTGTGAATTTAAGAAAGTTAAAGATTAATTAACTTCTTTGATTTTGATTTTGATTTTTTATGACAATTTTTATTGATTTTTATTTATATAATAAAATGAGTCATTTTAAGATAAACTTAAGATTTCATGTTTTTTTTTATTCACATTTTCGTATGATGAAAACATTTTTTTTTTTATGAAAGTTGAGTCAATTGCTTTATTTCATTTTGCAGATTGCACTTTTGTTCTTGCACTGAATTACAAAAATCATAACTTTCTGTATAAAGCGTTAAATTGAGAATTTGATACATCTAAGGATAGATCAGTGAGTCTTTTATGTTGTATCAAAATTTCACAAGTTTTTAGTGACCACTTGAATTATGGTGAATTTTATGTCAAAACTAGTCAAAACAGGACCTTTATTTAATTTGTTCTTTGAGATCCAACTTATTGAACTTATTTTGAAGTGAAATTTGGTATGAACATTCTACACACTTTGAAAGACTAGACTAGAAATTTTTACTTAAACTAGACATTTTTAAGACCATTTTTTATTTATTTTCTTAACTGAAGAGAAAATTAGTATTCTGAAATTTAGTGATTTACATAAATGATTTTGTAAAAATGATGTAAAATTGTATAAAATTCATATGAACATGATTTTTATATTTTTGAAAAGCTACTGATGTTTCTTAAAACTTGATGTCTTTAGTTTTATCTAAATGGTTTTATCTTAAACTTTATTGATAGAACAATCCTAGGTGGTACTGGACAAAATCAATTTTGCACAACAAAGTTGTATGATTTTTTCGAAATTCCAAAGCCCAATTGCTTGAAACATCTTGCAATTCATAGGAAAAATATTAAATCCTACAAACTATTCTGATAATACAGACGAAAAATGGAATGAAATACGAAATTAAAACTGATTATAATTACAGCATCACATTTTCTTTTTTATGGAGATGTTTATGCACAACTTATCTTGAATTTTTTTATGAAATTATTTTTGGTGATGAATAACAACTTGAGTAAGGAAAATCACATAATCACATTATTTCCTAAGATTCACCCCATTAGAGGTGACTATTCTAGGTGGGGTGATTTAAGGTTGGGAACCTATTAGGACTTCCACTTACCCGAATCACTCCAAAGATTAAAAAAAATGATAAGAAGAAAACAAGGAGAAAGTTAGTAGATGATTAAGAAGATAATCAAAATAACAAGAATTTCAACTTTACCTTGCTAGCTCAATGATGCACTTCCTTTTTGCAAATTTTTCTACCTTTTTTTGTGATTTTCTTAATTTCTAAGTGAGTTTCTAAATCTTCTTAATTGCTAACTTAAACTCTTTTTGTGTTTTTTCCTTTTGATGAACTTCTTTTACTTACTTATTAAGACTTTTGCTTAGATGAAAAGATTAAGGAGGAGAAGAGTAGTAGAGAAGATGAGAGTGAAGTTGAATTGTGTTTTTTTCAACTTGGTTTTGAAGTGAATTTTGGAGGGTATTTATAGAAAAATGAGGGAGGTGAACTAAGGTTTCAAAGAGGGAGAAAATCAGATTTTTCATCCAAAAAATCTGATTTTCTTGATCCTTAATCACTTTAATGACATCATTCTAATGACCTCAACCTAATGACATCATCAAATCTCTTTGGAAACACAAATATTCTTATTCTCACATCTTTTCATGATTCTTATTCTCTAACTAATGGATAAAGGATGTGTTTAGTAGATAAAGAATATATTCTTATTATTTATCCAATGAACAATGACTTGACCATCAAGGAAACTTATTAATGCCGATTTTTTTTGGGATACGACTAAAATCCCGACGCCTAATCGCGACTCGTTTTTCTTTTATTTTTCCGAAAGACTAACTTAAGACAATTAATGGAAACTCGTCGAATTAATAAAGACGAGCATGATTATACTACGAATCATTTTATTAAAACAGTGGTGGTAGTATTGACTACGACTCACGAAAATTGTACTTCTAAGTCGAAACTGTGTGACTAATACGTAAAAATGGAAAATCGTGCGACGAAATGAAACTCGTGCTCCGGGGCGCGCGCTCCACGATGCATGATGATTTTGTTATTTTTTTTTTTCAAAACCTTTATTTATCCGAAAAAGGGGGTTCAAAATTTGGTGTCTACACATCTCTTGCCTCAAATGAGCATGATTTGTTCGTCCTTGGTGTTGCTTATTCTTTTCAATATCAATAGAGCTTTGGAGTGAAGCAAGTTTATTGATCTCTTCTTTTTTAATCTCAGCCAGGTGATTTTGTAAATCTTGCCTCTCCTCAGAAAGAAGCTTCAGCTTCTGATCAAAAGAACTCAAAGAATCTTGGATCTGTTTACTGAAATTTCTGAAGGATTTAGCTTGAGTTTCCAAAGAAATCTCCTCTTCCTGAAGTTTCTGAGCTGAGAATTTTGGAGGTTGGACTCTTGATTCAGCATTACATTGTTGAAGAAGAAGAGTTTCCTTAACATAATCATGACAAGGTATCTAGTACTCAAAGCCTTGAGAAATCAGGGATCCCAAAATCTGCTTAAGAGCCTGTTCATAAGGGTTGTTTGTTAAGGTCAAGCAGAGATCCCAGATTTTATCTTCTTGTTTTATGTGCTCAGATGATCCATCACTGGAATGATCACTGTTGGCAGAGGTATGTTGATCCCTTACAATGATAGATGTCTGCAGATTAACCTCTTTCCCTCCATCAGACTCTTTCATCACACTTGCTTCTTGAGCGCTTCCCTCTGCATCACAAAGAAGAGAAGCTAAGTTAGCAAGAGAGTGAAGTCCGGTATTTTGAGGACATGGACTCATATAGAGGAAGTCAAAAATGAATTCATGAGGAAAGAAAGACAGACCAGTCCCTGAAGTAGATGCTGAAGTTGATGAAGGACCTTTGTAAACAGAGCTAATCACAAGTTCAGTACTGCTCCGTAAAGATGTAACCTCTAAAGGAATAACATCTTTTGGAACTTCACTTCCAGCAATAGAAGGAATTGCTATAATAATAGTGGTAGCAGCATGAGAGCTTGGAACTTCAATATCTAAAGGACTTGATTCCAAGGGATCTACATCAAATTGATGAAACAAGTCCTCATCAGGATATTCCACATGAAAATGCTCAGTCTCTTCCAACTGGGGGGACAACACATCCTTCCAAAGAAGGGGTAGCCACATTCTCCAATTGGGGGGCAGCACCACTTGAAGCGGGAGGATTGATGACAGATTCATCAAAAGGACCACCCTTTGAACTTAACTCTGGATCAGCTATCTTGGGAACATTTCCTGAAGGATGGCTGGCAGAGTCAAGAGGCGATAAGTTCTTAGAAGAAGGATTACTGACAATCTTAGGCTCAATGTCATCAGCACCAGAGGAACCTGAAATAAATTAATCAGTATTCCAAAAAGTGAAACTTCTCATAAAAAGAGTAAAAGTGAAATTCATACTTGCTTTGACTCCTGGGAGTTTCCTTTTGAAAATTTGAGATATGGTCTTGTCATCTTCTTCATCAGAGGAGATGATATATTGTGGTATCTCTGAAGAAACCTCTAACTTAGGACGTTTCCTGTTGGAATGCCTTAAAGGTTTGGAGGCAGAAATACAGCCATAATCTCTCTTCTTTGTAGCCTTCTTAAGAGGACAATTGTAATCTCTTTTCCTTGCGGCTCTTTTAAAAGGGTCAATTTGCTCCAAAGGCCCCATGGTTTGGATATCCTCCACAGTTTGGACCTCTCCATAGGAAGCCCCTTGATCATAAGCAGCATCATCTTCATCCTTCGAAGAGGTATGAGGTGGAACCCTTTTGTCTATGGTGTTCCAATAGAACTGGTCAAATCAAGAATCTACTGTCATACCATCAAGCACTCTTAGCTTCTTCTTGCCAGCTTTTGCTAAAAAGTCAAAAGGAAAACATAAAGAAGGTTTAGTAATATTCATTCCCACAAAAAGTTATAAAATAACTAAGGATAGAAATTACTTACAGCCTAAGAAGAGTTGATCCTCAAAGTTCGCCAAAGCATCAGAACACATTGAGTTATTGGGTGATACATGATCCCACCACAGATGGAAGCCTCAAACAGCTTTAGTGATCCATTTCCAAGGAGAGATGGACATGGAAGTAAGGCTGAGAGTTCTATTCTGAAGGGCTCTACCTTCATCAAAACGACCCCTTGAAGTCCAAGGATCATTGCGGGTCAGGAAGTAAGCAATAGCTAGCGTTTGGACCAATCCAAATAGTCTAGCTACCAGCTGTGGATTATAAGCCTCAAAGCCAAAGTATTCAGGCTCAGTAGCTATTAAATCCCTTGACCAAAGGACACTGCTCCAAAAGTTTCCACTCCCTAAGGAACTAGAGTGGATGTTCAGGGACTGCAGCCAAGCAGGCACTGCTTGATGGCGCCAAGTTTCATTTTCAACAGAAACATCCATCTTAACCGGAAAAATGTTCCAGACACCAGGGTTGGACTTAGAAGCCAAAAAGTACAAAAGAATCAAGCTTGGATTCCAAACCTCATCTGGAGATACAAGATTGAAGCTGACTTCACCATAACAGCTACAATTATCAAGATTAGAGAGGAACAAAAGGGGATCAAAAAAAGATCTTCCTCCTCTGAACCCTTAGATGCTTTAAAACACTAGTGGAAAAAACTTCTTTTGCTACATTACAAATGCTTGGGTTGTTTAAAAAACCAAAGCATTTGATAGCCTTTCTAAAAAAATGAATAAAAAATTTCACAAATGCTTGGGTTTTTTAAAACAACCAAAGCATTTGACTATTTTAATAAAAAAAAAAAATTTCTCTATTCTCTTTTCCCTAACTGCTTATTGAAATTTGAAGCCCTATACTTGATTTCCCCCTCTTTCTCTCTCCTCTTTTCCTCTCTGCCTCCCTCACTTTCCCTATTTTCATTTTCTTCACCGAAAGCGTAGACTTAGGGTTTTCATACGCGGTACGCCTCCTCTCTTTTTCTTCCTCTCACACAACCACCGTTGTCTTTCTCTCTCATCTCACTCAACCATCGTCCTGGATCTCGCTCCTCTCACTCAAAATCCAATTTCTTTTGAGTCGTCTTCTTCATAGATTTACTCAGCCATGGCCGCTGCTAATGCTCCTATTGTTATGAAAGAAGCTTTAACGGTAAGTTCCTCCTCATTTTTCAAAATTTTCTTTTCATATTATTCCTCGGATTATATCATTTGTAGTACTGTTTTGTTTGAAAACTGGAGGTATTGAGTTGAAGCCCTAGGAATTTCGTCGTTTTATTAGGCTTTTGATTTGGTGTCGATCTGCTCAAATCTTAGTCGAGATTGAGGTTTTGCTTTGATTTCAACTAGTTTTTTGACTCGGTTATTATCTTAATCTTTAGTTAGTCGTAGAATTAATCCGTAATTCAGGAAATTTAGACGCATTTTAGCGTTTTTGGCTCGAAGTTGAGTTTGGGTGATTCGTTGGAGTAATTTCGGAAGATTATGAGGAATTGCAGCTTTTTTTTAAGGCTCGACTAAAGTTGAGTCAATGTAATGTATTCAAATTTGCAATTTCGAAGTAGCTTGATTCCTTGGTTGATGATTTTGATCTGTAAATGAGTCAAATTAGGAGGTTTTAATCTCTTTTTTTATTATATAATTGGAATTTGCAGCTTTGAGGTGGGTGGATTTACTTGTTCTGATGTTTGATATGTAATTTTGTAAAATTAACATAATTACCAGTTTCTTTTAAGGTTGCATTGAGGCTATTTTTTTTAAAAATTTATTTGTTCCATCTGCAGCTGCTAAGCATAGGGATCAATCCTCAGTTCAAACTTTCACTCATGTAACCATGGAATCAGACAAGTATATTTGTGTGAGAAAGACTTCTCCTCTAATAGTGTTGTGAATATCGATATGAGAATGGCAAATCAGCCTTTGAGACTTTCCATCGCAACTGATTTTGCTTTGATGAGCCCTAATTCAAGACCTCTCGCTCTCAAAGGTATTCTTGCCTATTTTGAACCTCTATTTTTAGCTAATTGTGCTTTTACAGGGAGCTTATTTTAGTTCGACTTAAAATCTACTCAATGTTTAGGTGCTTGTGGTTGATTAGTTGGTCTTATGAATTGGGTGCTGTTTTATTTGAATGTAACCTGATCTCTCTTAGTGGCCAATTGATGTTGATGAGATTATGATGGTAGTTGCTGCTGTTCTTGATGACACCTTGCATGCTTTGTCTCCTTAGTCTGGCTTAGTATGTTTGTGCATCTATGCTTGTATGTTTTTGTATCTATATATCGTTCATCTCTTACTAAGAAACAAATTCATCCATTTTCTTGGATTTGAAAACCGCTTGGCATTTTATTTGTATCTCAAATGTTTAAGTTCAATATGCTCATATATTATATTTTCCTAATACTAGCAAATGACTAGGATTATCCACTTGCTGATGCAAGATATTTGATGAGTATAAAAAATTCATATTGTAGCTCCTCATCTTGCTTGACATGCTGTGTGCTCTTGATACTCACTTGTATGATGTTTTGGTTTGTAATTGTGTTATAATAGTCTAATTGTTGTTTTCATTGACTAGCTAGACTTTGATGAATGTTAAAGCTAAATTCTTTATTTACTTCTCTGATTTATGTTCACAAATGATCGATCTAAAACCTTATTTTTTGTTTCTTCAAACCCACAGATCTTCCCCTCTTCGCTAATACCCAGTTGGTGTTTGTTGATTCTTTTCTGATCGTCGCAAGTCTCCGCTTTGCCAACCACTATCAGTGGTGGTGTTGTCGCTGCCTTTGCTTTTGCATGCTCTAGTTTCCCTATTCTCTTGTTTGGAATTCGCCTCACTCATTTGTTGCTGCCACTGGTCTTCCTCTCTGTGATGTGGTGGTTTTTGGTGCTGCTGCAGAGCGGTACCGCCGTCGCCAAGCTGCAGTGATTGCTGCTGCTCCTTTGATGCAGCTGCCGAAGTTCTTCCTGTTCTACTGCAACAACAGTTCTTCCTTATTATCATCATTCAACTCGCATTGCTTTTGTGGAGTTTGTTATGGTAATTTATGCACCTCTTCTATTGCTGCTTTTTCCAGTAAGCATAGGGAGGCATAATACTAACTTCTATGATGCATAAGTGATGATGAAAGCAGCCATTGTATGATTATATATCTACATTACTAAAGGTTATGTTATAGTAGTGTGAGTCACCATCATTGCATTTGTAATGGGCTTAAAGTCTATTAATAACGCACATGTGGGAAACAACCTAGTATGAATCTGAATTCATCATTGTTATTTTTATATCTAATCCTTTCATCAGTTGCTGTCACCATGTTGGTGACTTCATGAGGACATATGTAAAAATGTTAGTTATTAATGTGAACTTGTATATGGTCAGGAGATCCAAAAGTAAGGAATATCTTTCATGTGTAAGGTGCATTCACATTTTACTAGAATATCTTTTTTTTTTATAATTGTACCTTAGGTTTTATCTATGAAATAAAAAGTCACATAGGATGCTGTACAATAAACCGGAGATGTCATTCAACAATCCGTATATAAAGTATTTCTGTTATAAAGTTGATTATTTTTCTAATCCCTATATATTCTATAGCCTCGTATTTCTTTCTCTTTTTCTAATTGAGTTGTAGGTTTTAAATATAGATATATGTTTATTATTGATTACTCCTTTTGGATTTCACTTGAGCTCTGTACGTGTACGGTACGGTGATATTGCATATCGATGTGGTGTTGCGTAGCTGGCTAAAAAGTTAACTCAAGTGAAACCAATGCTTTGTTACTATAGTATGTTTGTATCACTTATATACTTTTCCACTTATAATTGGTGTGCTTTCATCATTTTGAAGATCCCAGTACAACACATCAAAGCAGTTCTTCCTAACTTAAACTGCTAATCAGCGCGTAGCTTTTATCTGTTGCTAAGGAGCATACAAGCTATGGAGAAGCCATTGAATCTAAGGTATGATCAATGAGTATTGTGGATTATCTTTGTACTTTTTCTTTTGGTAAATATGTCAAGATTCTTACTGATGGTTATCTAGCATGATTTGAAAATTTTACTTCAAATTAGCATTTTTCAATAAATGTAGTGCACCAGTAACCTACTTAACTACATTTTTTTTATAGTGAACCTACTTTAACTACATGTGCTCTAAATAAACTTACCAATCTCCTATTTGTTCCCGTTATGTTTCTTTTTTTGGATGAAATTTTGGCTTCTGAAGCTAAGTATTGCTTAATCTCTTAATAAGAGTGTTGTTTTTCTTTATTGCTAGGTTGGTTAGGGTACTGTCATCTAAAACATACTATCTATATACTCTGTAGGTAGGTCTGCAATCTTGTTCATTCTATTTATGCATGCACAATTAATGTTCGACTCACAAACAATTATGACATGCATTCAATCAAATTCAATTTCTTTTTTTGTCTATTTTGAGTTCGTTATCTTGCTGATTGAATTGTATCTTCTGCTAAATTAAGGATTTGAAAGTTGAGATAGAGGAGCTTGAGGAATTGGAAAAGGAGAGAAAAATGTTATGCAGTCAAATGCTCCGAAATGTTCGATGCTCTGAGGTTTTTGCTGATTGATTTGTATTATCTGCTAGTAGTTTTGGGGCATGTTTTTGTTGTTCAATTTTCATATATAAAATAGGAAACATAGACCCTCCCTGCCCTTTTTTTTTTGGTGAACAACCCTCCCTGTCCTTACTTGTATATAATTCATTCAATTATTAGTGGCTTTAAGAAAATGGCACCCTTCAACGTTCCAGTATTTGTAACCAAAATTCGGCCATAATGGTGTTTATTCCAGTGTATTTAATTGTTTATGCAATGCCATGAAGGTAAAGTGGCTACTGAAGTTATTACTATAATATGCTAGTGGACTGCTGCTAGCGTGCATGCTGGCAGTAACAGGAACTTTTTTTTCCTATATAAAATTCACAAATGCTCCGGTTGTTTATAAAACCGGAGCATTTGTTCGAACAAGTGCTCCGGTTTTATCCAAAAAACCGGAGCATTTGTGGTTTTTTATTGATGTTAAGAAGCTCAAATGCTCCGGTTTTGAGCACAACCGGAGCATTTGATGAAACAAATGCTCCGGTTCTTAACCGGAGCATTTGTAAAATGTTCAAATGCTCGTATGACGTTTGCTACGCGTGAAAAACGGAGCATTTGTGGACTTTTTACCAGAGCATTTGAGCCTTTTTCCACTAGTGAAAGCAAAAAAGGGATTGATAACCATCAGACAAGGTAGATACATATGACTCCAACAAGTGAAGAGCCATAGGGGTCCAAATCTCTTGTCAGTAGAGAATAAGGGAGACTCAGAGGTATGCTACTCCTGAAAAGACATCTATAAAGTTGTCCCAATAGAACAGGACTCAAAGCTACTTCTTCAGAAGTAGAGGAGATGTTAACAGCTAAAGATATCCATAATGTTACTACTCCTCCAGCTCTAGACATCATTAATTTGGAGAAAGCAAAAGTAAGAAAAAGTACTTCCTCTTGAGAAGTAACTACCTCACTAGTATCCTTATTAATGAAGAAATCAACAAATTTCTGAAAGACACACTTGCTAGCACTAGCAATCTGGCGAAAGATTGTTAAGCATTGACTGTATAGCTGGTTGTATTCTTTAACATGGTGAAAGATAGGAAGTTCAATTCCATATTTACCTGTTGGAGAAGTCCCAGTAATGAAGGTAATATCAACTAATGTCACAGTCATTGGTCCCCATCGGAACAAGAAGCAGTTGATGGCAGGGTCCCAACATGCCAACAAGGCAGTAGACATAGCCCCATCAAAGGGGATGGTTTCATAAGAAGCTAGTCTCAAGAAGGGCAATATTTTGTTCTTGGACCATTTGTCATGAAAAGGTTTCATTCGCTGAAACCATGCTCTTGCATCCACTCCTGAAATCCAACCTTTAAAAGGTTTGCTGGTCAAAGGCCAATGCAAATGTTGAAGGGATTTTGGAGCAAATAGAAGCGTTCTGGGCTTATTATCTTCTAAGATAATATGGTCTAAGAATGGGTAGCACTGTTGCTCTAAGATAATTTGGCGCTTTGGTTTTTGAATCTTGAAAGGAAAACAAGGACCAATAGTGGCAAGTTTCTCCTCCAAAGGAGTATTAGAGTCAGAGCTTTTATTCACATACCAGAACACTTGAGACTTATAAGTCCCAAGGTTCACTCTAATGGCATTGCATAATTGACGAGCTGCCTCAGATTGCATGGCATCACGTTTTTTAGCAAGTGTTTCACGAATTTTATCCTCACGAATTCTTTCATTAGACATGGTGAATTGAAATTTGGTGATGGTTGTGAATTCTTAAAAAGTGAATTAAATTTGTCTGAAAGATCTCCAATTTTCCTAAAATCCTTGAAAAGGGTATTAATGGAGAAGACAGCCAAAATGAAACAATAAAAGAAGAAAACATGTGCACAATGCGTGATACGTTTTATTTTGGGTCATGTTTGATTGGGTCATGTTAAAGCCTCGTTTTAACAAATTAAAACATAAGGTCCTGGAGTCATCTAAAAAGCCCATTTTCAAAGGGCGCGTGACTTGAAAGCCCATTTCCAGGGGTCAGTTACTCAAGAGCCCATTTCCAAAGGGCGTAACTTTTCGTTTTTCAAGAGACGGTAAATCTCTTTATAAAAAGGGGTAAGTGGAAGGAAATCTTCACACATCTCATCTCTTGAAACAACAGCCCCAAAACCTATCTCCTTAACCTCCTTCTCCAAAAAACTTCCATCTCCAAAAAATGGACGCCCCTCAACCATCTGCTGAGTCCTGTATCACTGGGACTCATGAGGCCAGCCCTCAAGAGGTTAACCAGCCCTTCTTCCCTCCTCCAGAAATACTAGAGGAGAGAGAGGAAGAAGAAGAGGAAGAGGAAGAAAAGGAGGATACTCCTCCACCATCAGATAAATCTAATGATGATGATGAGGATGAAGATGATGAGCCCCTTGCTCAAAGGAGGAGGGTTGATTATTTCCTTGAGGAGGTCTCCAGTGGTGACGACTGCTCTTACTCTTCTGGAGATGGCTCCGGTGAAGGTGCTGCTGGAGATGATGATGAGTCCTCACTGGACTCTGACGCCTTCAAGCCTCGCTCAACAAGGGACTGATTTAGGCCTTGTGGTATTCGATTTTTTACTGTCTTAATTAACGGTCTGAATCCCACGAAAGTCTCTCATTGGACTTTGAGTTTTAGAAAATTTGGAAATTACCACCCTATTAATATCTGAATAGGGACAGATTTATTTAATAAATCGTTTTAAAATCAATTTCAAGAAATATCATTGAAAACGATGATGACTTCATATGGATAAGGCTTTTTTGAAAATTGGTCTTTCACACTAGTGCAAAAATGCTCAAATGCTCCGGTTAATAAGCCCATAAGTGCTCCGTATTTGACGCGTAGCAGACGTCATACGAGCATTTGAGCATTTTACAAAATGCTCCGATTGAGAACCGTTGCTTTTACTTTATCAAATGCTCCGGTTGTTCCTAAAACCGGAGCATTTAAGCTTTTTTATACGGATAAATTAACACAAATGCTCCGGTTTTTAAGGATAACCGGAGCATTTGTTTTCACAAGTGCTCCGATTTTCCTTAACAACCGGAGCATTTGTGTAATTATATAGTAAAAAAAAATCCAGCTACTGCAGCATGCGTGCTAGCAGCAGCCATACTACAGTAATAAACCATAACTCACCCACAGAAACAATAATTGATAACCATTTTAACACAATCTCAGATTAAAACTAACTCTTACAAAATCCTACGGAAAAACATAATCTCTTACTGATGATCGCATCCAAACTAAAACTAACTCTTACAAAATAATATCCCCTTTATAGATTCTTAAAACACTTTGTAATTCAAGATAATTAAACTTGGAATTGAAAACCATAACTTAATGATTGTCCAAATTAATTTTCTTATAAATGGACATCACAAACGAAATCAGACTCAAATCTAAATGGGTTCCCAAAAAAAAATAGATATACCTCCGCAATCAAACTTGATTTTGGGTCATCTCTTTTAATAAGAGATAGAATTTGAAAGAACAAAAGCAAAAGGCAGCGCCAAGAGCCACTACAAAGCAATAATGGCAAGAAGCAGCACAGCGAGGGCAGCACCACTAGAGGCAACAACATGGGACAGCAGAACCTTGCAAAAGACAACAAGGAATTCATATTTAAAAACCAACATTAAACAATGATCAAACTTCAACAAAATTGAAATTTTCAGAAAATCTATAAATTACATACCTGAAAATGAAACCATATGAAGCAGCACAGAAAGCAACAGACACATTCTGAAAACAACAATCAAGAATCATTCCACAGACACATTCCGTTTGAGCTTCAAATCTAAGTATACTGCTATCAACATCCACCAATCTCATACTCTAGTAATTTAAAAACAGTATTGCTGGTGATCTGATCTAAAATACTCTAAGAGAAAGACTGGGGAGAGTATTATAATACTCTTGAAGGAACTAAACTACAAACCTTGGCCAACTTGATGAAAGCCCTTTTCCCATTCCATAACCTTCCCATTAGCATCATTTGACTCATCAATGATATAAGTAACTGGATAGGTTACCAAAAATGCAGAAGCCTGACATTTGAACATCAAACAATTAGTCTATTATACATGCAGTCTTGTAATATTAGAGTTCAAAAGGTAATTTAAAGAGCAACAGAACAAGTTGAGAATTCCTATCATCCATTGGTGATGGATTACAACTTCTCCCTCAGAAAATGAATAGTAATATTAATTTAGCATACAATTCACTAAATTTGTTTATTATAAGGTTCTTTTAAAAGGAAAAAACAAATAGAATGGCATAACTGGGAAAGGGTTAACGGCTACTTATACTAGTGGCCAACAAATATCAGAGAGATACATATAATGAACATTTTTTAGACTTTGAAGCAATAAGTTGTGCCTTCATACCTATGTCTTTACAAAAAAAAGTATCGAGAGGAAATCAACAAGAGTTAAGAACAACAATGATAAGTTGATAACTATATTAGATATGTGCAGACTGCTAACCTGATGGACTATTTTCCAGTGCTTGATGCCATCACCGGCTGTCATAAACCTGCACACGGTTTTGGTCAATGAGAACTCATGGACAACACGAGATAACTAATAGACTAGATTGAGTTCGTCATTGACTACAATCACAGTTAATCGCAGTACTTATAAGCCATAAACACATCAATGGAAGGAAAAGAAACCACGTATAAGCATGACAAGAAATAATCGATTATCATAAATTCATTCATAACTGGTGTTAGCAACTATTGAGGTGCCCATGAAATTTTCCAAAATGTAAGCACGTGACTAACTAAAAATAAAACAAGCTATCAAGTACACTTCCTTACAATTATTAGTATTATTCTCAGTTCATTAGATATTTAAAGAGCTACAAAATATGGGCAAAAGAAGGAAAACTGGAAGGGTAGATACAAGTTGATTACCTCTTAATTAGAGTCCCACTTCCCACTAGGACTTTAAGAGATCTATGAAATTTCTTTCGAATTTTATCCAGACATTGTACATGCATGACATAATATAAAGATATATCATTATAAATAATTTGGTTGAAAACGAATTTGTTCTATTTATTGAGTTATAGATTTGAGCCTTAAGCAAGTAGAGAGTAATGGTTGAGCTTAAACAGATTCTAGAGACTCACAGCCTGGGCTCAGTGATAACAAGCTTGAAATGTATACATGATGCTTGACTTTACTCAGCAGGCTCATTTAAACCTCTCTAACATTCAGCTAACTACCTACAGAAGGTATATGTGGGTCATCAAAAGGTTTCAAGATAATTACACATGTAAAATACCCCTCATCTTTAGGGAAAGTCGTATTGAGGAGGTGGGTAGTTGTTCAGAAATATTGCACATTTTGATAATTGATCGTAATAAAGAAAAGAAGTAACTATACATACGGAATTAGAGCCCCACTATCATGTTTCTCAGGTTCCAATATCTTCACAAGAGGTGAAAGATTTTTCTGCAAACAGAACAGAAATCAATGTCAACGGATACAAATGAAAATTTAATATGTCTTACTTGAAATGACTAGCTGAAAATTAATGCCACGTAATGTGTCACTGTCATGCAACATAACTAAAATTTAAAGACAACAGATAACTCTGAGATCAAGATAGTACAACTAATTGAAAGTGATATTGATCGTGCATTAGATAAGTTAGAGTAGTAAGTAAAGTACAAACTAACCTTAGGCACAACGAAAACTGCACAATGGTATGAGAAGTCGGGAGACTATGGTTGAGTATCTAAAACAACAGCTCTGTAGCGGAAAAGGGAGCCTCGTCCACCGAATGTCAACTGGACTCGTCCTTAGTTTTCAAAAGTGCGCCCAAGGCGCGACTAGTTGCCAGGCGAGCAGAGGCGCGAGCCAAAACGCATCCGCCAAGTCAGGCGAAGCGCACGACGAGAGGCGAAGTCAGGCGCGCGCTTTTTACCGCCTTTGGGTGAGGCGCGCGCTTTTAGGGAAGAGGCGTAGAAATGCCTCCTGTCGTCTTGCACTTTGCGCCTCGGTGCGCCTTGCGCCTTTTAAAACTAAGGACTCGTCGACCAGGGCTAAGCTATAGTTATTGCGGATTTCGTTTTCAGTTTGAAGTGCAGAATGAAATTCTCGCCCCTAATAACTTAAGTCAGATTCTCTAAGCAATGATGCAATATTATTAAGAACGAAGAAAAGGCCATCCAGCTGGTTAGTTGTTCTCCACAATTTCATTCACACACCCTATCCATCAATAGGTTAACATGTACAATCATGCTAGACTACGGAAAGGAATAAACCGTCAATCCTAAAGAAGAATGAGTGTAAGGAGCATAGTATACCTACTCTGATTTGCAATGAATGGAGGAATAACCAAAAGATAATCGTATCGGGTCCACTGCAAAAGAGTCTCCTTTAACAGCTACCACCATGAATGTGTTGAGACTAGGCTTACTAGAAGGTTTATGAGGTATGCAATGAATAGTCATTTGCCAGAAGAAAATTAATGCAATACAGAGTGCCGAAACCTAGGCTTGCCATGAAGCAGCGAATATGAAAGCAGATGAAATAAATTGATGTAACTGATCCAACTTGCAACAATATACTGGAGTTAGAAAGTTGGCACTACGATAAAAAGTCCAGCTAGACGCTAAACGATTTTAAAAAGCTACAGGCACTGAAGACGTTTGTCTTAGATAGAAACCAAAATGGCTCTCCCTTAGAAGGGCTAGATAGCAGTGATATTTAAGCAATGCCACATCAATAGCAGAAACTAAGTCGTTCATGTTGTAAGATATTAGCAACAAAAAGGAATGAGTAACTCACGGTTTCAGGGCGTTTTCGTGATTCACGTCTAGGCCAATTTGGATGGTTCCCCCAATGTGCCTGAGGGAGAGGTGGTGGAATAGGAAGTGTTTGTTGGCTTCCCTCAGCATGAATGCCTTGAGGTCCTGACTCCTCACTGTGGCATGTGCCTAAGTGGTCTTGGATCTGTGCAGTGAAAGGAGGAAGAGACATTTCATGTAGCTTCCAATCCTCAGGGGCATTTGTTTGCCTCTCCACATATGACTGTAATCTGTAACATTTTATGAGAATTTATAGTTAAAATTTGGCTATGTAGCTGTGACATTATATTCAAGACGAAGAAATGGTAACGAGGGCGTACAAAACAAAGACAAATATTTGCAGACAAGCTTACTAACACAATTTTTAGGCATATCTGTAATATTTTTACTCATGAGAGAAGTTAACTAATGATCTCAGTAGCTTAACCAAATGACTCGAGATCTTATGGATGCAGAAGTTTGTGTCAATCTAACACAAACTATTGTATAGTTTCCCTGATTAGAATTTACTCATGAGATGTGTTAACTAATGATTCCTGTATATAACCTTTGTGATTTAGTGTACACAACATTTTTTAATAAAATATCCACTTCATAATGTAAATTACACAACAGACACATGAAACTTGGCACAATGCAAGTAGGGAGTATAAAACTATCAACTATCAAAACCAGAGAATCATATAAAACAATACAGATTGACCAAATATAAAGACCAAAGTCACCTAGTATGAAGAATCAACAAGGCATGTACTATAAAACCACCCCCTGTTCTATGTACATATAGTAAGCTTCATATGTAAAGCCCACAAATTAGCTCATCTATGTGTATCAAGAATGAAATCAAAAGCACCTCAACAAGCATAATAGCTGATTTTCCACCACTCTTATACGTACATATATTCACTTGATGCACAAGCGGACATATATGAAAAGAAAATCATAGTATTGAACACAACTTTTACCATACCCCAAGATAAAACTATTTCCCTAAAATGCATTTAGAAGCTTATAAGCTACATATTACATTTATCACTAGGTGTATAAATGTCTAATGCAATTTAGATACTTCAAAATAATAAGAATTCTTGTTAATTGTTTAACAATGAAGTCTGCCATCTCATTTATTTAAAATATGCTATACAATGTGAGGTTCCAATAATTAAAAACACAAATTAAAGCTTAGAGTGCCAACCTAATATGGAGCAAAATTTCCATATAAGAAGACCAAGTTCAAACCATCATTAAAGCTCTTTCTCGTGCCAATCCAATCTTGTTATTACTAAAAAAATCATTTCAAGGCTGTAAGCTACTAGATTACTCATTCTTTATTTATTGCGATTAGAAAAAAAGATATTGACTGCTAATTTGCCCATATTCATAACCAGAATCATTCCCAAATTCAAGAAATTACACAGTCAAATAATTGAACAATATAGCAGAACCCACCCCAGATAGATCGAAAAAGAAAAGCAAAAGAAGAAGAGAGAAAGATCTAAGTACCAATCGCAATTTTCAGATCGACAATCAACACATCATAATCTCACACAACAGAAATAACCTAAAAGAAAAAAATTCCATAAACAAAATGAAAGGACTTACGAGGCGATTGGTTTCAGGAAGCGAAAGCCACTGTTCAAATAACTCTTGCGCCAGGTAAGGATTAGGTTTGAGAGCCAAAGGTGAAACCTCATGCAACTTCAAGAGATCAGCATCAAGAGAAATCAGATCTCCATTAAACTCCATCTTGATTCATAGAACTACGAATAAAGCCGAATGAAATCTCGCAATAAAAAACTGATGAAATTGCCAAACCTTAGACAAAACAAACAACGCGCAAACCCCAACAATTCTCCTCGTAAAATTCGACTGTGAATCACAATCAGCGATGAATTTGAGAAACATGAGAGAAAACATAAAGTTTCTGAAACCCTAGTGAGAAAGGAAAACAATCTAATCACAAATATCATCAAGGAATCTAATACCGGAATGGCGAATCGAGGTGAGACAAAAAGTTTTCGAATCAGAGAAAATCCTAAAAAAATCAAAGAAAACCTTAAAAAATCCCCAAATCTAGGAAACCAAAAAAAACCTAAAATACGGCAATAATGTTCGAATAAAATTACCTTGACATGCGTTCCAAGGAGCGAATCTGAGAGTGAAGAGGGAAGAGAGAGACACAGAAGCAGTTTGATGGAGAGGGGAGAAGAGAGAGAACACGGAGGGAGGGAAAACACTAGAGAGGGAAGGACTGATGAGGAGAGTGAAAATAAACAGTGCGAGTTTTAGTTTTCATATATGTGAGAGTGCTCAAGTGCTCGGGTTGACTAACCGGAGCACTTATTCACAAATGCTCGTGTTGATTAGTCAACCGGAGCATTTGACATCAAATACTCGGGTTGATTAATCAACCCGAGCATTTGTGAATTTTTTTATTAAAATTTTTCACAAATGCTCGGGTTGATTAGTTAACCGGAGCATTTGATAAGTAGCAAAAGCAGCTTTTTCCACTAGTGTCATACCATGAGATAGGGTTCGGGGTTTAGGTTAAGAGGTGCGAACGTCTGGAACTCGTCTCCTCTTCCGTTCTAAAGAACGGGCTCTTACTAAATGCGTTATTTTCCATTTTAAAGTAATCATGGCTATTCAAAAGAAAGAAAAGCACATAGTTTGCACATATACACATTAACCATTTTTATTTAGGACCAATATATCATTTGTACATGGTAGGTTTGAGCACTGAAGTTGCACTAAGTACCAATCATTGCGGCTTTGGAATCCACTCATGGATCAAAACCGTCGTAGTTCGAGCATATGTCTCATCTTAAATGGCCAATTCCACTGGGGAAAGAAGAGGAGGGAATAGATTATGAATAATTCTCCTTTATAATTAAACAAATCTATTTAGAATGAGGTAATCACTCCAATTAGTGATTGAAATGAGATTAAGATAATCACCTTAATTAGTGATTAAATAAGAAAGGAAATAAGTAATCACCCTAATTAGTGATTAAAATGGAAAGATAATCACCTTGATTAGTAATTAATAATAAAGGTTAGGAAATAATCACCCTAATTGATGATTATTAAGGTTTAAGATAATCACTCTAATTAGTGATTAAATGAGAAAAATAATCATCCTAATTAACGATCATTATGGTTTGAGATAATCACTCTAATTAGTGATTAAATGGAAGAATAATCGTCCTAATTAACGATTATTAGGGTTTAAGATAATCACTCTAATTAGTGATTAAATAATGATTGGAGATAATCACCCTAATTAGTGATTAAAAGAAGTTTGAGTTAACCGCTCTAATTAGCGATTAATCGAGGATTGAAATAACCACCTTAATAGTGATCACGCTTATGATTTTTAAGAGGTCTTAGAAGAAGATGTTTGCTTCCTAATTGAAGGCTTTTGAGAAATAATCTTTATTGAAGATAATAAAGTCATTTAGAGAGAAATGATCAATTTGAGATCAAATTTGGAGATTGTGTTTGGCTAGTTGGAATTTGGCCATTTAAAGCGAGACACGTGAAACGGCCTAAAATCAATATGGAGATCATAATTACCAATCTAATTATGTCAAATTATATGATTAATCCATTTGAATATGGAGAACACATTTATAAAATGTAAGATGGATCATCATACAATTTAACTTAGTTAGATTTGCAATTTTTCCTCTTAATTGAGATTGGGTCATTTGATTCATATACTATGATATATTGGTCCAACATGCAATATTTATAACATTGGTTGCTGATTTTATTAAAAACAGTTGTGGAATTATTTATGAAAATTATGCATAAACATCTCCATATTTTTTTTATTAATTGAATGATGCAATAATTATTTACAAAGAAACTATTATTACAACAATATGTACAAAATCTATGATCTATACAAATCTTCAATCTTGGTCTTCACCATGATGCTCCTTGATCTTCACCTCCTTGAATGGGCTTTGGAATTTATATTTATTTGTGAATTTGTGAAAGTTAAAGATTAACTTCTTTGATTTTGATTTTTATGACAATTTTTATTGATTTTTATTTACATGATAAAATGAGTCATTTTAGAAGAAATATAAAATTTCATGATTTTTTATTCACATTTTCGTATGAAGAAAACTTTTTTTTTATGAAAGTTGAGTTAATTACTTTATTTCATTTTACACTTTTATTCTTGCACTGATTTACAAAAATCATAACTTTCTGTAGAAAAAGTCAAATTGATAATGTGATATATCTATGGATAGATCAGTGAGTTCTTTATGTTGTGTCAAAATTTCACAAATCTTTAGTGACCACTTGAATTATGGTGAATTTTATGTCAAAACTGGTCAAAATTCTAGACACTTTGAAGAACTAGACTGGAAATTATGGTGAATTTGTTCTTTGAGATCCAACTTATTGAACTTATTTTAAAGTGAATTTTGGTATGAACATTCTAGACACTTTGAAGAACTAGACTGGGAATTTTCAGTTTAATTAGACATTTTTAAGACCATTTTTTGTTTATTTTCTTAACCGAAGAGAAAATCAGTATTATGAAATTTAGTGATTTACATGAATGATTTTGTAAAAATGATGTAAAATTGTATAAAATTCATATTAACATGATTTTCATATTTTTGAAAAACTACTGATGTTTTCTTCAAACTTGATGTTTTTAGTTTTATCTAGATGATTTTATTTTAAACTTTAGTTATAGAACAATCCTAGGTGGTACTGGACAAAATCAGTTTTGCACAATAAAGTTGTATGATTTTTAATTATTTACACAAAATTCGTTTTTTAGAAATTCCAAAGCCCAATTGCTGGAAACATCTTGCAATTCATAGAAAAAATATTAAATCCCACGAACTAATTAGTTAATGCAGACAAAAAAATGAAATAAGATAGGAAAGTAAAACTGACTATAATTACAGCATCACATTTTTTTATGGAGATGTTTTTACACACTTTTTTCTTGAATTTTTTTATGAAATCATTTTTGGTGATGATAAAAACTTGATTAAGGAAAATCACATAATCACATTGTTTCCTAAGAGTCACCCCATTAGAGGTGACTATTCTAGGTGGGTGATTTAAGGTTGGGAACCTATTAGGACTTCCACATACCCAAATCACTCCAAAGATTAAAAAAAATGATAAGAAGAAAACAAGGAGAAAGTTAGTAGATGATTAAAAAGATAATAAAAAATAACAAGAATTTCAACTTTACCTTGCTAGCTCAATGATGCACTTCCTTTTTGCAAATTTTTCTACCTTTTTTTATGATTTTCTTAATTTCTAAGTGAGTTTCTAAATCTTCTTAATTGCTAACTTAAACTTTTTTTTTGTGTTTTTTTCCTTTTGATGAACTTCTTTTACTTACTTATTAAGACTTTTGCTTAGATGAAAAGATTAAGGAGGAGAAGAGTAGTAGGGAAGATGAGAGTGAAGTTGAATTGTGTTTTTTTCAACTTGGTTTTAAAGTGGAAAAAATGAAGGTATTTATATAGAAATGAACGGGGTGAACTAGGGTTTCAAAGAGGTAGAAAATCATATTTTTCATCCAAAAAATCTGATTTTCTTCATCCTTAATCACCCTAATGACATCACTCTAATGACCTCACCCTAATGACATCATCAAATCTCTTTGGAAACACAAATATTCTTATTCCTTTTTAGATTTTCTCATAAATGAAGCAATATCAGATTTTCAGAAAATATTCTTCCCAAAATATCCTAATACGTAAAAAAAATGCATCGAAAAACATGCAAAACAAACTGATTAGGATGCTGCGCCTAACGCAACGTCCTGCGCTAGACACAGCACCGTGCGCTAGGCGCACATGCCTTCGTCTAGCGCAAGAGCCTGTTGTGTGCTGGGTGCATGGCCATGCGTCTGGCGCATGGTCGTGTGCCTGGCACATAGTTCGAATCTTCCGAAAAAAATCGGATCCTTGGCTCTTACACTTTGGATTTGATTCTTATTCTTATTCTTTTTCATGATTTTATTCTCTAACTAATGGATAAATGATGGGTTTAGTGGATAAAGAATATATTCTTATTCTTTATCCAATGAACAAAGACTTGACCATCAAGAAAACTGATTATTACCGGTTTTGGGATACGACTAAAATCCCGACGCCTAATCGCGACTCATTTTTTTTCGTTTTTTCAAAAGACTAACTTGAGACAATTAACGAAAACTCGTCAAATTAATAAAGACGAGCATGATTATACTACGAATCATTTTATTAAAACAGTGGTTGTAGTTATTGACTACGACTCACGAAAATTATACTTCTAAGCCGAAACTGCATGACTAATACGCAAAAATGGAAAATCGTGCGACGGAATGAAACTCGCGCTTCGGGATGAAACATGCATTTGACAGGGTGCACGTTCCACGATGTATGGCGGTTTTTTGTTCTTTATATTTTTTTAAAAATCTTTTTATTTATCCGAAAAAAGGGGTTCAAAATTTGGTGTCTACATGCCTAGGATTTAGAATTCCAAAATTCTAAATAGGTTGTAATTTTTATTTTAAAACAGAAATTTCAGCCCTAGGTTGTAAATTTTATTTTCATTAATGAAATTTACAATTTGGTTTAAATTTCTTTTACCTTATATTTTGTTTGCGTTATTTATTTTGTTCAATCTAAATTGGGCAAATTATATTATGTTATTCAAAAATAACTGTCAAATCAAATAATGCAAGATATACGGTTAAGATTGAATGGAAAAGAAATAAAATATCTCTTGGGATAATAAACTCTTAACATGTATTAATGGAACAAAAAAAAAATACTTCTAAAAAGGAATAATGACCACCTACTGTATATTCCTAGCAGTGATATATATGACACATTAGGGGGTTAATGGGCAAATCCATTTCTGCCCACTAGGGCCATAACTTGAGGTGATTAAAATCAGTTATAAAAATAACATGATATATTATCTAAAAAGATAATATCAATCGCTTCATCTACCCCTAATAATTAGAAATGACAGTTATCATAATAGTATTATAAATACGTTATTTTAACTCTAAAATTCTTCGTTCCTAAAATTTTGTTTCACAATCAAAACCCTAAGAAAGGTCTTGAGTATGGCGAATCAACAAAGCACTACTCCATCACTCTACCCTGGAGAATGCAGGGAGCACGGATGTATTAGAGACATTTCAATAGAAGACTGCTGGGAAGAATTCAAGGAAGAAGAAATGAAAAAATGGAACTCCAAAATCATCAAGCTCTTTGGAATGGATCCAAAGGTCCAATCTAGAGACTGGAAGGAGCAAGAGTCCAGTGCTGCTACTATAGGAAATGACATAGATTTCCTAGCACTGAATCTTTGGCCTAAAGAGGAGAAGGACGAATTGCTGGAGCAACTAATTGCAAAACAACACTTTCCTCCTGAACTTGAATTGAAGTACAATAGGTCTCTGATCTATGAGGGCAGCCTGGGTGTTTTCAATAGAAAATCCAGAATGATCCAATACGATGATCTGAGTTGGAAGAAACTCATACAGTACAAATGTCTTTGTCCTGTGTGGCAAGAACGCCTAGGGGTAAGGGGAGAAGACATCCCTATGCTCCCAGAAGATATGCCGGATGATGATGTCCCTGGTGTTGATGAAAAGGAAGAACCTTAAGTCATCACTAGTTTTATTGATCTCTGTGCTTGATAGATTAGGCGATGTTCAAAATGTTTCTAGTGATAGTGCATATCTTAAATCCTTCCTAGGAATTATGTAACTACTTGAATTAAGTCAATGAACATCTTCTTAAAGATGTCTTATGATTTCAATTACTAAATTTATGTCATTCTTTCGTACTTCCATATCATATATCAATTATGGGCTTGATGGTTATTCATAAAATGAATAATGAACCTAAAGGAAGTAATTTTAGGTCCAAATGCCTAAAAGGTGACGTATTAATTTTAAGACTTATCAACAAATTGATAGTCTTAAAATAAATAATAATCAACAAAAAGTCCATGAACTTCTCGAAGAGAGGGATCAAAGTACTCAATTACTCATTGATCCTATAAGTTATTACAAAAGTAACCGTTGAACAAATCAACTGGTTATTTAAAGGGACTTGGCCATAGCACCCCATCATCACATTTTCATTTCGAAAAAATTAAAACGGACAACGAAGCATATGCAAACTAAGCAGCAGAGTTTGATGATGATTGTTTCAATCATCGCTTCGCCCTCGACATCATAGAGGAAGATAAAGGAGCCTTCATCACAAATGAAAGGGCTAGTTGGGATGAGCAAATGTCACGCATCTTTGGCAATGAACCTGTAATGGGGCCAGAAGATCCTATGCTGGTGGAATCAAGCGCTACAAAGGTCGGTACAAATATCGATCTCCTGTCCACCCACATATGGCCCAAATTGGACGGGAAATCACAAGACAAGCTGCTAACAGTTTGTAAGAAGTGGGGCAAGGAGGTTTCCACTATCTTAAATTTCCCAAGGTCTCAAAGGTTGATTTGGGTCTACGCCAAGAGTCTAACTCTTTCCTGCACTCAAACTTCCCTCAAAGTGGTGAGGATAGAAGAGGGCCAAGATGAAAATCAAGGGAGGATACTACTTTTCAAGTGCGTCTCCAAACTGTGGGAGCTGTTAGCCCAAGAATATTTCCTTCCTTGGATGTATATCGCACTGATCGACAGGAGATACGCCTGGGACAGCAGCTACCACAGGATTATCTTCAAGGCAAGGTTCAACAACTCCCCTGGGGAACACTACTATTTTACAACTATCAAGAGTAGTGTAGGGCGTGAGTTGGAAGTCTACGAATATAATGCTATGGTAAGGGTAGTGTGTAGGAACCACTTCCAAACATTGTCTCTAGATCCAAGCATCTTCAATTAATTAATGACTCTATCTTCATAAAGATAAGTCATAGGACGAATGTAATCAAGTTACCCCAAATGGTAACTTCATTCATAATACATTTGTTTATTATTATGATCTAGTTGCTTTAATCTAAGTTTTGTTTCATCAAATTGAAGTAAAACGGTTATTTGTCCAGTTAACTTATTATCTTCCCTAAAAAATGTCCATCCCATTGCATAAAATGAGACAGTTAGGAAATAATTATTGGACGGTTGAAATATTTAAACCTCTATATATATGTGTGTGATCTCTAAAAAGATTTGAAAAAATCAAAAATGAATTACACATATCTTCCCATGTTTCACCAACTTGCTCCGGAAAATATGTCATATCCATCAAAATGCCCAAACCATCATAAGGCATTGAATGTCATATCTAAAGACAAGGATGAGATTAGTAAGAATGAATCCACCAAATGGGTTTCTGCTATCCAAAAATACTTTGGAGATAATCCTATCATACAACAAGATCCGGAAATTAAACGAGAATCTAAGGCTTTCCAAGTAGGGTCCAATTTAGATCTCGTAAAAGAATTGATATTTCCTAAACTTGAGAGGAATGATCAAGTTACATCTCTTCTGGTTTGCAAATCATGGGGCAAAGTCATTACGTAATAGATGTGGAAACCAAACATGCCTTGGAGATATCTAAAGAGGCTCTTTGTCAAGGGAACAACAAAGAAAGTAAAAATCTATAGATTGGTGAATGGGTCATCATCGAGAGATTTGGTACAATACAAATGCGTATGTCAAATTTGGTACGATCTCATGACCTATGATGTAAGTCCTTGTTGGTTATCTCCAAATAATCCTACAAGTTTGCATCTTGAAGAAAATTTCTTAATGGATTTCACAATGGCTAGAAAGAAGGGTGAAGGAATACACGAAAGGTTATTCTTCTCAACCAAATTCAGTCATCCTAAAAGAAAGTTCATCGATCACCTTAGAACAATGAAGGAAGTCACATTCAGAATACTATTGGATGATATTGGCTACAACCATTGAAAGTCCTTCTTTGCTCATAATTTGTGGGTGCTGAGTACATCACTCCACAAATCAAGGGGGCAATTTGTTACCACCATTTTTAGATGTCTACACTAGTGGAAAAAAAACGGAAGGGTTGCTGTCAAAACAACCCTAAGGGCTGCGTTTTTTGCCAGCAGCCCTTTCCGTAGCAGCCCTTCACTAAAAGTGAAGGGCTGCGTTTTTAAACCGCAGCCCTTCACAACGAAGGGCTGCGGTTGAGGCCCAAAAACACAGCCCTTCCATATTGGAAGGGCTGCGGTTTTGGGCCTAAAACGCTGCCCTTCTTTGTACAAAGGGCTGCGGTTTTGACCATAACCGCAGCCCTTTTGACCCAAAAAAAAATAAAAAATAAAATTTTTTTTTTGGCATTTTTTTAAATCAACAAGAACAGTCGAAATTTACAACAGGGAAAATCAACAAGAACAATCGAAATTTACGGTAAAAAAAAGGAACGATAATGAAAAAAAACCAAAATAAAAAAAACGAACGAAAATGAAAAAAAAACGAACGAAAATGAAAAAAAAGGGAACAAAAATGAAAAAAATGAACGAAAATGAACAAAAATGAAAAAAAATGAACGAAAATGAACAAAAATGAAAAAAAGCGAACGAAAATACAAAAGAGATAAATTTATAGATCTGAAATTACATGAACATTAATCAAAACAAAGATCAAGAAATTATAGATCTGAAAAACGAAAAATCATCACTTGTTGCTGTCGTTGCTTAAGCGGAGTTCGACGACGAGGAAGAGATGACCGGAGTTCGACCGACAAAGAAAAGGACGGACGACGAGGAACAGCGCGACGCGGTAAGGCGGCGCAAGTCAAAGAACGACGAACGAGGAGACGAACCCTCGTTGAGAGGAGACGAACGACGAACGAGGAGAAGGACGAACGAACCAATATTCGTTGCTGCGTGGTGTTGCTGCCGTCGGAGGGTGAGAGAGAACGAATATTCGTTGTTGTCGTGTTGTTGTGGAAGGAGTGAGAAGGGAGAAGGAAGGAGGGTGAGAGAGAAGGGAGAAGGAAGGAGGGTGAGGGAGAAGGAAGGAGGTTGTGGACGTGAGAGATGAAAGAGAATGATGGAGAGGAGATTATGAGAACCCTAGCCCGCTTAATATTTAAGCCCGCGAATTCCTTTCAAATTTTTTTTTAAAAACGCAGCCCTTTATTACTTATAGGGCTGCGGTTTTTGGGCTAACCGCAGCCCTTCAATAAGTGCTAGTAGTATTTATTATGGTATATTGTATTAGACCTCAAAAGGTTTAATTTCATCTTAATATGAAGGCCCAACATGAGTATGAAGCCCATTATACGAAGTCAAGATAAGTCAAAGTCAATAGAGGAAGACCATCAAGACCATCAGGAGATGAAAGTCAAGAATGATAAACGTGCAAGTGGTTAAAGAGCAATCATTAGACGAATCCACATAATAAGGAAGAACGTGCAAGGCTACGGTTATTCAGCGCCAGAAGACGGTTATGATTTGAATCAAAGATGATTCAAATGTTTTCCCTCCAAGTAAGCACGGAAGTTACACACCACGTATCTCTATAAATAGAGGAACGATCATCAAGAAAAAACAAATAAACACACAACAACTTGCACTTACTCTTTTCTTAGCGTAGCCTAGTCTTAGCCTAGCTAACCCCCTTCTGGGGTTATAGTTTAGTTCCTTAGACGTAGAACATGTTCTGGCGACGAGTTCTGTAATTCTCCGATTGAAGTAAGGAACCATGGAGGTAACTGCCTTCGTGTCTTCCCCTTAGTTGTCCAGCCTGGCTTATCCCCCTATGTGTTGTAAAATCTTTCTTAAAGTTTGTGGCATGTATGGGAATGTTGTGCTTTAACTAATAGATTAATTATTGTTTGCTCTATTTATTGCATCTCGCCTGAATTTGTTAGGCGTTGTAGTTTAATCCTTAATTAAATTGCAACAAAGTATGTTAGCAAGATTTTATCTAATTAAAACCGGTAACCCCAGGGGCTAAGTCTCCCTAGACATTTAGTATCAAACTACTGGGTGTGCATTGACTTGTTTGCAAAGTCAACCAACTGATTTTGCACCAACAACTTTAAGACTGGTTTTTACATTAGAGAAACTTATTTTATTTAACTAAAAGTGAATTTTGCAAGTAAAAATTGATCTTTACTAAACATTATAATTTGAAGTTGAACTGGATAAAAGCTTTAATGTTAGTGCTACTACTTTAGCTTATTACTTTCCTAATTTTAGAGAAGACAACATTATTAAATGTACTTACCCTCTTCCTTTTCGTTTTCGTGTCATACACAACATTTATTCTTTTGTCATTGTCGTTATAAGTAAATTTAATTTGGAAACAAAACTGTAATATAGGAGCTATTTTGAGCATTTTGCATAAGTTTAGGATTACCAAAGAAAGATACCAAAGAATTTTATTAAGAGAAATGATAAAATAAAATCATAGACGTTATACTCTGATCCAACGTAATGACCGGATTCAAACCTGCTTAGATGTTATTCAGAGAAATTTTGATCATTTATTGGTAATTACTTCCTCCGTCCCTTGAAAGATTGCCCCATTTTTCATTCTACGTTTTCCCAATTAGATTTCTCATATCTTTTTTAGATTAGGTCCACCCTACTAGACCAGCACCTCTCGCAGGTCAGTCAACCCAGCTACGCAGGTTAACGCTTGAGAGTAGGGGGGATTAAGGGAATCCCTACTCCCAAGCACACGTAGGTAGTGGGCTCGAATTTGTGACCTCAAAGTTACAAGGTGAGTTCCCCACCACCTCCACCAGGCACGCTTGGTTACCAAGTAAGTTTGATCGCAGTATTGGTATTGATATAGTAGTAGTAATGTCATTTAAACAAACCAAACTTTTTCATACGAGTATGACCCACAGCCACCCACAAAATGACAGTCACACAATTTGCTGGCCCTAATAAAGTAACGATGTTACTGTAGACCTGGGCATGGGCCGGGCCAGCACGCGGGCCGGCCCGGCCCGGCCCGGTTTGGGCCCAGCCCAGCACGAGCCCGTTCAAGGCCCGGCCCGGCCCGTTGTCCGCTTCGTGGGCCGTGGGCGGGCCACGGTCAAGAAATTTAATTTCAGCCCCGCACGCACGACGAGCCCGTGTGGGCCGGCCCGCGGGCCGAACGCTACTTTCTTTTGTGTTTTTAGCCTTAAACTGTCAAAAATACAAAAAAACAACATAAAACACGGGCCAGGCCCGCAGGAGGCACGAGCCCGGCCCACGGGCCCGTGGGCCTAGGCCGGGCCGTGGACAAAACCTGAAAATTTCAAGCCCGGCCCGGCACGGCCCGCCACTCACGGGCTCGGGCCCGGCCCGCCATTTCCCGAAGCCCGCGGGCCGAGCCCGTGAACAGGCCCGGCCCGGCCCATGCCCAGGTCTAGATGTTAGCAGCTTTAATCAAACTATTCAATATATGAAGTACCAATAAAAACATTCGCTTTAGCTATTACCTCAAAGTCAAACACATCTCCTCAGGGGGTTTTGAATGGGTGGTGGATTTCCCACATATTTTTTTTAAAGGTAAGATGAAAGGACATATTTGAGGGAGAATAAGGCGAATTTCTCAAAAGGGATATGAGATGAAAAGTTTGTATAGTACAATATTTGAAGGAAACATGAATACAATAAAATCATTATAAGATGGAAATATTTTTTTGCCAATTGTTTAATAAGATGTTGTGCATCCCGTATATGTAAGAGTTGTTAATTGTCTAGAATATTCGTTTAGGCATACTCGGAATAGAAAAGGGAATGGAGATGGGGATTAGATGGGAAACTTTACACCGCTTTATTACCAGACTATGCATACAAATGTCACATAGTAGCGAAATATTTTTCATCCAACCCCTTCAAATATTGTACTTCTTACTTTTTAAAAACTTACAATAATTCAACTTTCGCGCTAGAGATAATATAAAAAACTATAATATATGTTGAGACAAATTATAGACAAAGTATATGGAGGTCCTCGTGGGAGCCCAATGGTTGGTGCTCCCACCTCCCAACCGCGAGGTCGGGTGTTCGACTCTCATCACTCCCCAATTTGGGGAGTTTGTATATTAATGTTTGCTTGTGGGTATAAATCCCCTCACAATTATCTTTCCTGAACAAAAAAAAAAAACAAAAAAAAAATAGACAAAGTATATTTTATATAATAATATTTCTTTTCATATATTAGTTATAAAATATACTCAAAGTGAGATATATCTACGTGAATAGTGAAAGAATCAAAGTGTTGCAATATTTTGGAAAAATTGACAAGAGCGGTCCCAACTATGGCCGGTCCGCCATAAAAGGTCCCAACTATGGACTATTCCATAACAGGCCCAACTATTGCATGTGTTTGACACACGTGGTCCTTCCAGGTTACTCACCGGCAGAAACCGGTAGAACCATCACGTGATTGTTACCGTTGCTGCACGTGTTTTCTTTTTCTCCTTCTGTCTGCAATTTCTTCTTATGAAATCTCTAATTTCCTCTCTAATTTCTTCTCCAATGAAATCTTCCTTGCTAGGAACAAACCGAAAGTTACTGCTGGGTTATCTTTTATTAAACTTTGACAAAATTAATATTTTAGCTTGAAAAATTATCTCATGAATAAAAGCATAAATTTTGAGCTCATGTGACATTGTTTTGGTTGTTTTTGACGACCCATAAAGAAATTTACAAAAATGAGCTTAAACCCAAAAAATATATGGAGAAATGAACATAATTCAATCACATATGACACAGTTTCAATTATCTTTGAAAACCCATGAAGTACAAAACCAAAAATAAATGAACTCGAACCCAGAAAATAAAAAGGGCAAATCACAAAAATTGAGCTCATATGACTCTGTTTTAGTTGTTTTAGAAAACCCAAGTGGAAAAAACCACAAATTAACCCAAACCAAGAAAATATATGGAGTAAAGCACAATATTTAACCTTATATAACTCCGTTTTTGATGATTTTAACCCACACCCAGAAAAATTCCACAAGAAAATACAGAAAAGTTAGCTTATCATGAAGTATAACACACTAAGTGAAATTCATTAGACAATTAAACCCATATAATAACAGATTTCAAAAAATGAAGAGTAAGAACTTAAACACAAGTCCTTGCCAAGAAATCAGAATTGGGCTAGCTTTGACACGAGAGTAGCAAATAGCAACAACAGGTTGGGTGCTCAACAACCAGGACGAAGCTCTGGCATACCACCAGCACCGGCGACGAGCATTACACCAGCAACAACTGCGCAGTCCGCGGCGGCAGCAACACTAGCTCACGGGCAGCTTGGTAGCTGCAAATATGAGGAGAGATGAAGTACAGTAGCAGAGGAAAGAGATGAAGTACAGTGGGAAATTGTTAAAGAAAGTAAAAGAAGCTCTAAAAAAATTTTGGATAGAAAAATCAGTGCATTTTTTTATTCGAATTTGGAGATTTTCATTTCAAGCAAAGAGTTTTAGTTGATTTGGTTGTTGAAATGTTGACTAGTGTTCCACTATGGTTTGAGTTTGGCTAATGACAATTTTTACGGCAGAGGAGGTTTGAAGAGCAAGAGAAGGAGGATGTTAAGGTTGAAGTTTAAGGCAGTATGCAGGGAATGGGAAGGGGTTTCGGGGGTGGCTAGGGACGGGGAAAGAGGAGGGCTTGCAGGGGAGGAATGAGGGGGGAGAGAGAAAGAGGAGGAAGAAGAGGGGAAAATTTTGGAGGGAGATTATAACAGAGAAAGAAAAAAAAGGAAAATCATTTATTAACCTACACATCCGGTTGCCGGTGAACAAGGACCACGTGTGTCAAACACATGCAATAGTTGGGCCTGCTATGGAATAGTCCATAGTTGGGACTTTTTATGGCGGACCGACCATAGTTGGGACCGCTCTTGTCAATTTTTCCAATTTCGAAAGATCAAAGGAAGTGTTATGCAGCATACACACTCTAGTATTAAGGCGCTGGGTATATGAAAAAATTTCGTATCTAAGATGGGGTAAAATTTTCCTTCGTGATTGGGCGATGAGAATCGCAACTAATCAAAAGGACCGTGCATTTTGTCGTTGATGATAGGAAGGGAGGCAGAGTATGGAAATAATAGAACTTTTCTCTATAAGTAGACATAGGCTATGTCTGGTAACATGAAATAAATCTGAAATTGATAAGTTAGATAAAATCATAAAACTGAAAGTTGAAGTTAATAAATTGCTGAAACTAATAAGTACCTAATAAGATATTCCAATTTATGTAACTTATCATTAAGGATATAATTGAAGATCACACATGAAGAATCAAGGTTAGCCTAGTTGGTAGGAGGCCCTCTTCCAATCCTATGACAGGGGGTTCAATTCTTATGAAACGTGTTAATTAACCAAACAGTTTTTGCTGAAATTTCAAAGAGAAGCCAATAAGTGGAAGGAGTTAATTATTCACTTATTCTGGAAGATAAAGATGACGCCTGAAACTAAGCGGCAAATATCTACATCAGATAAGAAAAGCTACATATGGAAACAGACATAAGATTGAAGTTATATAAAACCGTATTTACTTCATTTCATTCGGCAAAAATCTATATCCGTTCATTTCCAAATCCCAACATTCATCCAAACAGACCAGAATCTTGGGACAAGATAGGTATAATAAGCCATAGCCAGTAATTACATTATTTATAAGTAAAAGAAAATCTACATAGTGCTTAATGGCTACCCAATACAACATAATGGTTATTGGCCAGTATCTGATTACGGCTGAACTCAGACCATGGTCATACTAACATATACTGTACATCCATTTCAACTTATTCAATGCTATACTCAATCAGTGTATCTAATTATGAAAAAAATGAATACCTTTTAAGAATGTAGGGACGACGATTGGTTATTTGTGTGATTGGAAGCCACCTCAAGAACAGCTTCATCTCGTGAGGGGACTTGCAGAAACAATTTCATTGAATCATACACAGTGAAGCCAATAGCGACCGAGGGTACAACCTGAAGCACAAGAATGAATTACAATGTGTATAGACTAAATTTTGTCTTCTGAAAAGCATTTTCCTGGTCTACGTTGCTCAGACTCTCATTTCATTTCACATACCCATGTCAGATCATCGACATTCCGACATGGGTGTGTACACATCATTTTGGGCCAAAATCATGGAAAATTTTTCATAAAATAGTCAGTTGGACTCTTGGATACGTGTGCGACTGTGCGTGTCCGACATGATTACCCAAGTCCGAGTAATAGAGTTTTGAGTTATGTGGCGTTAGAAGAGATTCATAGCTTAGTTACCTTCAAATAGTTCAGACTTAGTCCTGAGAATAAATGCTTCCACCCTTGCTCGTGAACTATAGCGAGAAGAGTGTGTAATGTCCCTTTTGTGGTACTAGCATTAGACATCCGCTCAACCTGTGAAATAAAAAGATCCTTTAACCCCCTTAAAGTTTGCAGAACATTTTATAAACCACATGAATTCACCCAAAAACAGATCAAAGGTTTGGAAGTAGAGCTAAATTACCTGCATTTGCCGCCTTACAACGTCAAGAGGATATGTGAAGGTTTGACCCAACAATCCAGCTACCGAACCACATATCAGTTTCACTGTGATATCTTTCTTGTGTTCCTCGGGTACATGGCGCTTCATCTCCTCGTAGAAGTAAAATTTCAAGCCCGCATATGGAAAGATTCCATAAAGTGATGGGGCTGATAAAGCAATAGTACGTGTTAAAGACCTGGATATGGAGACATAAAACTGCACATGTCTAGGTAAGCAGCAGACCTACTCCCCGGTAAAGACCTTTCAAACCGGCTTCTTTATATGTCATGGAAAAGCAGTCACGAATTCCTCTATACAACTGTTCGTGGTGAATAACGCCTTTCACATTTGATTTGGAAAATCCAACAACCTGTGCTATAGATGCATCCCAATATTAGCCACTGAGACACAATAATTAAGCTACTCTATACAATCTTTAAACTATTTAAAACTACAGTCCATAATAAAAGGCATTAATAAAACATTTTCAAAGGGAAGGACCATAAGCTATTTTTCCAAGTGCTTACCTGATAAGCTAACTTTGTCCGTACTAGATCAAGAGGATAAGTAAAGAGGACAGCTGTTCCACCAGCAAATGAACCAGCCACAAGATCAAGCACAGGGCCTTTCGAGAAATCAGGGTAACCAAGAACAATCCATCGCCTGTACTCCTCATAAGCCATATAGTGCAGAGCAGCATAAGGAACAATTCGTGCAACACTTGCCCCATTCCCTCTGAAAATTAAAAAGTATAATCTTTAGACATAAAACCTTCCAACACAAGAGAACAAAGGGAGAGAGCAATGCAGAATCTCAAATTGAAAAATTTGCAAGTCCAAACCGAAATAATTCGATATTATAATTAAAATTGTTATCCATTTCAAATTTTTATGCAGTCTAAGCTGATCAAGTCTCAATCAATCCATAGTAAGTTGGATTTAAACCAACTTTTATGATTGATTTTCTCGTTCAGTAAAAATATTTCGATTCGAGGCCTGTTTGGTTTAGAAATATTTGATTTGATTTACTATGGACTTTAGACTTCATCCAAATATTACAGATTTACACTCCCAGCAAAATGAAACTGGGATCAATTTTCCACCTGTAGAAACCAAGTATTCCCTCCGTTCTAGCTATCTTAGTAAAGGATCCTAATAAGCCAATATTTTTGTATTCTGCTTGTCTTGTCTGCAAAACAACAAAAAAAAGTGATATTTGTTATAACTAATTGCAGCTACACTTGTCAACTGCGATCAATGTGCAAAATACAAACCCATATTGTTTGGGTTTTATTTGAGAAATGGTCATCTTTGACCCGAAACATTTTGTCCAAGGATCAACATAACCTCTTTCTTATTTCATATTTCCTCATCAATTTCAATAACAACAAATAAATCGTTGCTTATATGACAGAGAAATTCGTAAAACAACTTACAGCCCAGTAATGTTACTAAAGAAGTTAAAAGGCATGACAAAAGACAAACAGGTACAACATAGAGGAATATTATAGCAAATAGAAGGAAGAAGAATGGATTTGCATACAATATGTTAGATATTCAGATTTCTGGGTCATCCAACCCGACCCATCCTATTCTGACACTAACTCAAAGCTTTTAAGATAATTGAGTTTAATAATCTTCTCTGTAACTCCACAGATATGCCTAATGGCTTAAGGTCAATTCAAGTCCCATATGCAGGGTAAATGCAGCAAGTCCATGTAGATTATTTTTTGTTCTAATCTATTACCTGCAGAAACAAAATTTGACTATATACCAATAGGAAAAGACAGTTTAAGGGGGGTCTGCAATCAATGAAGCTAGTAAAGGTTCAACAGCCAGCAGCCAACAACAAGGATTTTGGACTTCATTTGCAGAGGGAAAAATTAGCTGCAAAGATGTATCTTTAATTTTCTCATTGTCTAGTGGTTAGTCATGTTTCAGACCATCATCTAGAGTGCAAGCTATTCTAAAAGGCTATGAATAGCTCAAGCTCGCATCAGGCAAAAGAAAAGAAAACAACATAAAACGAAGAAAGAAAATGGTGTGTTTTTTATCGGGTTATCACTAAGAGTGTAAGGGCGAAACACTAGCGTGGAAGAACAAAATAATAATAAACCAGTGAGTTAATTATGTGATACCACTAGGTAGTAGATATACTACATGTCTTCCAACAAAGCGAAAGCGAAGTAGTTCTCAAAAATCTAAACTAGAAAATCAGTCATATCATGCAGGATAGAAGTCTATGTACTTTGTGCATTGGTCCTAAGCCCCACTTCTGAAACAATCCCTAGAGACCTACAATATATTGTATCTTCTTACTTATCCCTTCCATATAATTTCCTCCTAGCATACTTCGAGGAAACAAACGGTTCCTTCCAAGCGTCTGCTTTCCTAACCTAAAGTAGGTAACCTTCTAACAACAGCATGCCCTTTGATAGTACTACCTGAGCTCAAAGACATCTCTATCCCGGGTATATATATAGGTCTCAAAAATTTTATAATACAGCATATTATTCTTTGAGACCTCAAACGAAGCTAGAATAGGTAACAATCAGAATCTTAACGCACTTCAAAAGCGAGTTCAAACCAGGTCGAAAACAATGATAGCAGAGATAAAAAAACCCAAATGGAGTGGTGATAAAAATAAAAATAAAGAAGTAGAAAAGAAAAAAAAGAAGCAATACATTAAACTTCTGTCTTTCCAAAAGAGAGTTAGAAACCAAATTCAATACATGTATCTGTTCTTAACAATAACCAATCAAACACGCCAAATATAACAATCATAGTCAACCAATCATCATAGGAGATATGATTGCAGCCCATGGTCCCTCAGAACAGCCTACTGCAAACTTAAAAATTGATCTGGAATTAAGCATTAATCAGGGAGACTCATATATGTGTATAAACGGAAACAGATTTAACCACTATAACTATCTTGTAAGATATGTTTCAAGTGGCCATAAATATTCCAGCTCCTAATTGATGATAGTTAAGGTCTGATACAGCAGTGTCTGAGAAAATCCATAAGGTAAAGCTATTGTGAAGCAATTTGAGGGCCATATTTTCAACGACGTTCAGATAAAGGTCTCATGATAGAAAAGATTAAAGTTCAAAATCAAGCTAAGTTAGACTTCTCCCTTAATTCTGAGAGAAGGCAATCCTGACTATTCTCCTTTTACCCAAAGTAAAAAAAAAAGTAATATAATTAAGTGTGGGAATATTATCCTTCCACCCATAAACTTTTGAATTTAGGCTCCATTCGGTTGGACGGAAACCATTTTCAATGGAAAATGATTTTCCTTGAATGGATATTTTCCAAAGGAAAACATAATTGTTGCCTAGTTTTCTGTTATTTGGTTTTTTGCATAAAATGCTAGGGAGAAAAGGAAGAAAATGGTATGGAGAAGGATGGATGGGAGAAAGGTGATGAATAGGGAGGGAAAATGTGTTGCCCCTTCCTTTGAGAAGAGAAATATTTTCCACCATTAGGAAAACTATTTTCCACCAATTGGAAAACTGTTTTCCATCCTTCAAAAACCAAACAACGGAAAATGGGAAACCCAATTTTCCAAGAAAAGGTCTTACACATAACCAAACACACTCTTAGTGCCCATGCAGCAAAATTCAGTAGTCATTCTTAAGAAAAAAGAGATGCAATCACTATGCAAGTATCCATATAATTTTTTACTTACTCTTAAGAAAAATAATGGTCTTTTAGAATCTAGTGTGGCAATATCCACAACAGTTCAATATATAGGTCTAGGCATGACTCATGAGTCCATAAAACCAAACTACCCAATCTAGAGTGGCTAAGTCTACTCTATGGATGGCTTGGCTCTTTAGCCTCAGGCTTGAGTAGAATAGACATCTAAAACATCACCAAGGTGGCAACATGCATACGACTCAGACCATTAGTAAGCCAGAAATCAGGAATTTCCGTCATACTGATAATTTCCATCCAGCTAAAACTTTATCCTTTGCCATAATCTTTTTTCTTCTTTCTTGTTCTAATGCACTAATTCCCTTCCAGATAGGAGGATGAATAGCACACAAACTTCGACTCCTTCAACGAAAACCCATATAGGTTCATCAGTAAATCAGGCCTAATTCTCATAATCATCCATACCCATCTTTCCAAAACCTTCATTCAGAGAATAACAAGGCCTCCCAAGTTTCAACCTAACCCTCCAACTCTACTTCATCAAGAAACATACTTTACATTGTAATGAAAATGAATAAAACACACTAAAACATTATGAAGACTAATTCAGTATATAAATTCAACCCATTATTCATTCCTCAATTGGGTACTACATAACTAATTACCATTAAATTCTAACTTACTTTATACCATAATCAACCATAAAAATTCCCAATTTCACAAAGAAATCGGGAATTACAAGAAACAAGATCAACACGAGTATCAACTTCTAATCAAATTAAAGAAAAGCAACAACAACTTAAAATAAAGAAAAGTCAAACGGGTGAAAAATGGAATTGAATAAAAGATAGTGAAATGAAGATGAAAGTTGCCTGAAAAAGAATCTTGATGCGTTCAAGGGGCGCAACAGCACTTTTAGCAACGCCGCCTGCAACTCCGCCAGCGAGAAGCTCCTTTGTGAAGAGGGGCATACCATCGATGATCCCATCGAACCACATTCTACTCTCTCTCTCCTCTCTCTTAGTCTTCGCCATTGAAATGGAATTTGTATTTGAGTTTGCAATGAGTGAGGAGAGAGAAAGAGATAATTCAAAGAAGAAGAGCGTCGTCAGCAGTGGAGAATGATGCTTTGTGAAAAAAAGGGTGACGATTCTTTGGGTTGTGTTGGAAAGAGAAGAATGGAGGTTGAGAATTGAAAAGTATGGTTATTGAATATTGATTCGTTGTTGTTTTTGGCAACTTTACTTCATGTTATTGGGTGGGGAGGGAGCCGTCCTTTTTGAGGCGAGACCATTTAACAAGAAATGGGAGTTGACAAGTATTTCTCACATTTTGCCCACATTTGGGGTCTCTTCTACTCACATTCTTTTGAGTCCTCATAAAAAAATGTTTAGATAAGTTCAGTTAAGGTATAACAAGGACTAAAAAGGTCGAATAAATTCAGATAAATTCATTTCAGCAAAAATAAGCCTAACAATCTCACAAAATAAGGTATGATAAGTTAAGATAAGTTCAGAAAAGGTATACTTTCAAAAAAAAAGTTCAGAAAAGGTATAATAAGGATTAATAAGGTCCACTAAATTCAAATAAGCAATAATAAGTTGAATAGAGCACACCCAAAGTCATTCATATGTACCATGGAAAAGTTGTTAGGAGGTTATGATTTTGGATTTGGAATGGTAATCTCCTAGTAAGATTCTCAGTACGCGTATGAGTAAGGATAAAATGTATTAGAAAAAACTTGTGTTGGTTTATGGGTTATAATTGTTCCTATGAAGATTTGTTAACACCTCACACCCCACAAGGGTCGGAATGTTACATTTATAGTACTTATATGTGGTTTATGAGTAATTTTGCAACTACAGAGGTTAAGTCTAGGTTTGTTGATGGCTGGAATGGGATTCTAAAGTTTATTTAGGCTAGCATACATATAGTCGGAAGCTCATCAATCCAATATACAATCATTCACAATACTATAGACATTGTAACAAGAATTAAACCTGCAAAACCTGATTCTAATCCACCCTTTATCCCTAAGCTATATTTTACTTACCACATTGATGATGTTGAAGGCAAGAGTTTAAGAAGATGTTGTAGTTATTGACCAAAACGGTGACATTCTCTCTTGAGCTTGAGCATTGGCTGCAAATCTCTATCCCTGTTTAGTTTTCCATTTGCTCCATTTGGTGCAAGGGGCCACTACATTTTCTTTTCCCTTGGTTATTGTTCGCATCTTACTGACATAGGAATGCTACTTTGGATAGCCTACTATTTCCCAATACTTCTCCTTTTTGTGCCCCTACCCTCCAAAAGCAATGTACTAAGTGTCTTCTTCAACAATTTTGTTGCACGGTATTGTAGAGTGGATTCAGGATCCAGTTTGCTAAGTTTTATAATGCTTATTTGATGAATTATGGCCCTATAAGTCCAGTTAACCCAGCTGGTCTAGTCCTTTATCTTTATATTGTAATATCCTAGGTTTAATTCTTTTTGTCTTGTAGTGATGACTCTTCCTAGGGATTGATGATGTCAGTAGTATATATACTAGGTTGTTGTCTCTGAGATACGACATTAATGAAATTACTATTGAGTGCACCGCAATTCTCTTTTTGCATTATGTTGTTTCTATCTTGAGTAACCATGAATTACTCAACATGGTATCAGAGCTACACGTTCGATTAGTGAAGAAGAGAAATTGTAGGTAGCTAGTTCACTCATATAAGCTTGAAACTTTGTTAGAATGGTTGCTGGTAAAGAAAAGATAAGCTTCTCATATATACAAAACCCTCCCTACATCCATCCTTCTGATAGTCCAAACTCAGTTTCCATAGAGAAATTGCAAGGTGCAGCTGATTATAGACCATGGAGGAGATCCATGGAAATTAGCCTTGCTTCCAAACGAAATCTAGGATTTGTGACTGGTTTGGTGATGAGAAATAAGGAAGATGCTCAAAAGTAAATTCAATGGGATAGTTGTAATCACATTGTCATTGCCTGGATTCATGGGTCTGCTTCTGAACAAATCAAAAAATTCATACTGTATCTAGACACAACTAGGGAGATATGGTTGCAACTGGAAAGGAGGTTCTCTTTGACAAATAGGTATGCTAAATATAGGCTGAGCAAAGGCCTATATGAAACAAAATAAAATGGGGCTTGTGTAAATGACTACTACACTAAAATGAACGGAATGTAGGAGGAGCTCGAATCCTTAAACCAACAACCTGCTATTACAAGTGTGACAGTAGAAATAACAACATTTGTTGAAGCTTTACAAACTCAGAGAGAAGAGCAGCGATTGTATCCATTCTTTAATGGGCTAGATGAGGATTTTAGCACTCAGAGCAGCCAGCTACTTATGCAATCACCTCTACCTTCTGTGGAAACAGCATGCTCATCTCTTCAGCAAGAAGAGTCTCAGAGATTAAGGAGCCACTACATTTTCTTTCTACTTGGTTTTCCGCATCTTTTTTGTTAGGGAAACTACGAAAACAACAAGGGTCGCAAGATGAACAATCTTCTAGGCGTTATGCACTTTCCCAAAAGTAATATTCCGACCCTATTCGTATAACACGGGTTTCACGGAATTCACCTTCGAGATACAAAGAAGAAAACAATAGTGGTCACGCTAACTATTAACACTATCAATTGGAAAGGAGTTTGTGAGATTTCTAATGAGGAATAATATCAGTTTTGATCTTGAAAGTTGAGAGAAAATATGAAAGAGAGAGTTTCATTTCATAACCATCATTATACGAGAATAGTCATATATATATATATACTATATCGCTTCAGAATCACCGAAACAATACTTTGTCATAACCGTTAGAATCATGCGAAACAACGCGACACAACACGAGACAGAAGCAGGTCGCGGGGTGCGACCTGCCCAATGCTGCCCGTCGCGGGGTGCGACCAGTTTCCGACTCTCCAAACACAACACATCCATTGGGCTGCAGGCGTGAGCTTTTGGGTCGCGAGGTGCGACGCACTCAAAACTCATTGTTTCCTTTGCGGTAATACATCACAACTTGTGATTAGATTAATGAAGGGTTACACACATATAGTATATAATATATCATACGTTTGTTTAAGTTACGACAACCTAACTAAGCGCTCAAACAACCATATCATGATGCAACCTTCATTATACTCTAAATCTCCAACAATCCTCCCCCATTTAGAGTATAAAAGATTTATTTCTCAAACATCATCATTATAAACATCTCATGCATAAATGAAAGTGGACAAAGACTTGAACTTCCACTTAGTATAACACACATTCCAAGCTTTCGTATCCAAATGGTGTGGATAAACGATTAATTCATTAGCAACACATAATGAAAACTTGAAGATATTACACACACAAGATTAACTACTCATTTCCAATATATACTTGACACTAATAAGCCATGTGTCCATATCAATTCATAAGTGCATCAAAGCTATTCCCCACTAGTTCCTTGAAGCGGCCAAACTTCGCACTTACATAGGTAGATCTCTTAGAAGAAACATGCTCCTGTGATAAAGCATAATGTCAAGAGACCTATTAAGATAATCAACCTCTTAATCATCACAGATTTAAAGAACTTTACCTTGGATGTTCATATAAGTTCTTCCAATCATCAAATAAGGAAATTAATCGTCTTATTGAACTCTAGACCCAACGTCTTATTGGGCGTTAAGGTAAGATTCCCTTACTCGTGATTACCAATGGGCACCAATCCTAAACAGATTGCCATCCTTTTCACCGTATCTCTAGCTAAAGCTTTTATGAAATAATCCGCTAGATTATACATAGTTCTCACATAGTCAACAGTGATAGCACTATCTTTGATAAGTCCTTGGACATAACTATGTCTAACACCAATGTGCCTAGACTTACCATTATACACTTGACTATAAGCTCTTGCCAATGCTACATCACTATCACAATGTATAGCAATAGGTGATATTGGTTTTGGCAACAAAGGTATCACAAACATGAGATTCCTTTACCACTCAGCTTTTTTGCTTGCCGATGATAGAGCGATAAACTCCGATGTCACTGAAGAATCCGCAATGCAAGTTTGTTTCTTGGAAGCCCAAGATATAGCACCTCCCCCAAGGAGGAATACCCATCCACTTGTGGAGGAATGATCTTCTCTATTAAAGATCCAACTTGCATCTGAATACCCTTCTAAAACCGAAGGATATCCACTATAGGACAAACCATAATCCATGGTTTTCCTCAAATACTTTAATACTCGACGAATAGCTTGCCAATGTTCCATACTAGGATTACTAGTATATCTACTTAATTTCCCCACCGCAAACGCGATATCCGGCTTAGTACTCGTCATAGCATACATGAAACAAGCTATAACCCTTGCATACCAAAGTTGAGACACGGCATTACCATCATTTGGTAACTATTTTTCACTTGGGTCCATAGGAGTTGAAATAAGAGAGCTATACTAACATTAAACTTCTTGAGCACTTTCTCGATGTAATGAGATTGTGACAAGATCAACTTTCCATTGTCTCTCATAATTCTTATACCTAAGATGACATCCGCCGCCCCAAATCTTTCATGGAGAATTTTGAAGATATAAAGGATTTTTTCCACTCAACTTATGACAAATCCGTTCAAAAAATCAACATGTCATCTACGTATAGACAAATCATGACACCATTACCGTTGTCATCAAATTTGCTATATACACACTTGTCTGAATTGTTCAATTTAAAACCATTAGACAACACAAACTCATCAAACTTTTGATGCCATTGCTTTGGTGCTTGTTTTAGCCTATACAAAGATCTAATCAACTTGCATACTTTATGCTCTTGACCTTTCACGACAAACCCTTTCGGTTGTCGCATGTAAACCTCTTCCTCTAGTTCTCCATTCAAAAAATGTCGTCTTGACATCCATTTGATGGATCACAAGCTTTTGAATAGCCGTAAGAGCTATTAATAACCGTATTGTGGAGATTCTAGCAACGGGTGCATATGTATCAAAATAATCAATACCCGATTTTTGTGAGAAACCTTGAGCCACTAGACGGGCTTTGAACTTATCAATAGTCCCATCCACTTTCATTTTCTTTTTGAAAATCCATTTACACCCAATTGGTTTACACTTAGGAGGTAAATGAGCTAGAACCCAACTGTTATTTCCCATGATGGAATCCATCTCATCATCAACAACCTCTTTCCAAAAAGCGGCATCTTGAGACCACATAGCCTCATTGAACGTTAAAGGATCCTCTTCCACATTAAATATATATGGAAACTTACTCATTATAGAACTCCTTGATCCTTCAACTAAATATACATGAAAATTTGGGCCGAAAGATTTCTCTTTTCTCGCCCTTTTACTTCTCCTAGGTTGTGATGATGTTGATGCAACATTCTCACCAAGAGTTTGTTCATCAACTTCTTGATCAATGTTGGTTTGATCAATTTCTTGAACATTGGTATTATAAATAATATCCTTTTGTCTAGGAATTGATGAATATCTATTTTCATCAAAAATTGCATTTCTTGACTCCACAATAGTGTGAATTGACCAAACGTCATTTTATTCTATTACATAGAACCTATAGGATTTGCTATGAAGAGCATACCCTATAAAGATGCACTCAACTCCCCTTTCACCCAACTTTTTATATTTGGGTCCCGACACTTTTACAATTGTCCTACATCCCCAAACATTGAGATTGCTCAACTTTGATTTTCTTTTATACCAAAGTTCATACGGGGTAACCTCGTTCTTTTTCATTGAAACTCGGTTTAAAATATGACAAGTCGTTAAAACAGCTTCTCCCCAAAAACCATCACTTAAGCCTGAATAGGATAACATAGAATTTACCATTTCTTGCAAAGTTCTATTCTTTCTTTCCGCTATACCATTTTGTTGTGGTGTATAAGCTGCGGTTGTTTCATGTATAATGACCGTAAATTGAAAATAACTTGGGTCATAGTATTCACCACCTTTATCAGTTCTAAACCGTTTAACTTTGTTATTTAGCTGCAATTCAACTTCATTTTTATAGATCTTAAATTTATCAAGGGTTTCATCCTTAGTAAACAACAAGTATACATTAACAAAATCGAGAATAATCATCAATAAAAGTTATCATGTATTTCTTATTCCCTAAGGAAGGAGTGCTATGAAAATCACATAAATCACTATGCACTAAATCAAGCAATGAAGTATCCTTTTCCTCATTATTTCGAAAAGATTTTATAGTTACCTTTGTTAACATGCATGTTCTACACTTCTCTATACTTGGATCAAATGAGGGAATCAAATCATATTTAGACATGGAATACAACTTTTTATAGTTAACATGACCAAGTCTATTATGCCATAGAGAAAAATTATCATTAACAACAAACAAAGTATTGTTCAAAGCATTAGAAATACTAAGTTTAAACATGTCATTGCAAAGATAACCAAGTCCTACAAATATACCACCCTTAGACAATATGAATTTATCCGCTTCAAACACCATTTTAAAGCCTAATCGATTCAAGGTAGCACCGGAGACTAAATTTCTCCTAAGTTCCGGAGCATACAACACATCTCTTAAAATAAGAGGCTTCCCGTAACTAAAAAACTAATTCTACTTGTCCAACACCTAGAACCTTAGCCGTAGAATCATTTCCCGTGTAAAGAACTTCTCCATTTTCAACCTCCTTGAAGGTCTTGAATAGAGACCGCTCCTTGCATACATGTCTTGATGCTCCCGAATCGATCCACCATGAACAATCATCCTGTACACAAAAGATTTCAGAAATCATACACACAAAATTCAGATTTGAATTAAATGAAACTTGTGTACACATTGCAGACACTAAAAATTTATTAGTGTTTTACATTAAAATAAATTAATTATTATTGAGCTAAAATAAATATATTTAGCCCAATTTAAATAATTTAGCCCACCTAAATAAAATATCCAAATTAAATCAAATAAATATAATTTGGGTTGTCAACTATTTGGACCAGTCAATATTATAGTCCAAATAAGATGGTCAAATAGCAAAGGTAAAAAAAAGACTTCCAAGTCATAAACGGGCCCAAGCCCATAAACTACCAAGTCCATGAAGGGATCTTCATTCTCTATAAATAGACCTCACATCATTCAATTGAGGAGACCAGAAAATCATTATTCTCAAGAGCTCATAAAATTCTCTTGGAATTCTCTCTGCAAATAGTCAACAAGCACATCAAATCCGTGCCGACTGTTCAGATACACTCAAACACATTCGATTGAGATTCAAGCTTTTGTCAGCCCTCATTCGAATACACCCAAACAAAACTCAAACTCAGGTTGACGTTGACAAAACGTCATCCCACATTCAAACTCGGGTTGACGTTGACAAAACGTCACTCTACACTCAACTCCACGTCGACATCAACACGTGTCACTCTCAAGCTACGGAACGGAATCAGAGGACTTAGTTTATTTTCATTATAAACTGTTTACAGAGATTGAACTCAATATATTTATTGAAATAAAATTTCTTTGTTACTTTTTTCTTGTCTTATTATTTTGACTCGAAATTTGTGTATACAAATTTTGGCATGCCCGGTGGGACCTTCTCTACCTCTCATCTTTGTTTCGTTATCAACAACAAATCTGAGAAATGGCATTGAGAAAGAACATTTTTCGATATGCTGAAAATATTACTGACACCCAGCGAAAATCTATGACGTTAGGAGACTTTATGGAAGACATGAGTCTTGGTTTTCACACCAAAAGAATGACGAAAGATGTTGTCACTGCTTCTGTTATGGTGACCTCAGTTAAAACAGTTGATGAACAACTCGATGAAATGAACATCTTACTCCAGAAATTGATGAAGGACGGAGAGGAAAAGGATGCTCAGATCAGACTCCAAAATGAGCAAATTGCTGCCCTCAATGAGAAAGTTAGTAGAATGACAGGCGACGCATCATCAAGCCAAGGTGGTGATGAAAGCGAAGACGAGAATGGTGACAACCCTCACCATCCACCAACAGCTCGACAACTCGAATTGTTGATAGCTCGTGCTGTCAAGAATCAACTTGGGGAAAGCTCTCAAGGAAGTCATCACTATGTAAAGCCTTATACCAAGAGAATTGATAAGTTGCAGATGCCTTTTGGCTACCATCCCCCAAAATTTCAACAATTCGATGGGAAAGGAAATCCTAAGCAACACATTGCTCACTTTGTAGAAACATGCAACAATGCTGGTACCACAGACGATTTCCTCGTCAAACAATTTGTACGTTCTCTTAAAGGGATGGCCTTTGATTGGTACACAGATCTACCCTCACAATCCATCAATAGTTGGGATCAAATGGAGGCAGAGTTCCTAAACAGGTTCTATAGCACTCGACGTATTGTCAGCATGGTTGAGTTGACTAAGACTCACCAATGGAATGATGAGCCCGTCATTGACTACATTAATCGTTGGCGTGCTTTGAGCTTGCAATGTAAATATCATTTGTCAGAAACTTCTGCAGTCGAAATGTGCATCCAAGGCATGCATTGGGATTTGACCTACATCTTGCATGGGATCAAACCCAAAACATTTCAAGAACTAGCAAGTAAAGCGCACGACATGGAGCTTACAATTGCTTGTCATGAAAATGAATCAGACTCATCTCACGCAGCAATAGAGGATCCGTCGACGTCATGATTGTGAAAATTATTCTAAGTGAAAGATCTAGGGGGCATGGAAACAAAACCTCATGGATACAAACAAAAGAAATCCTCCTAAGCAAGATGGTGAACTGCAAGTCAAAAAATCTAACTCCTAAGCAAGAGTATAAACTGCATACCAAACGAAACAAAAGAAAAACTCCCAAGCAAGAGTATAAACGGCGCATAAAAAAAAAACAAAAAAAACTATCTCCTAAGCAAGAGTATAAACTGCAAGCTAATAAAAATGAAACTCCTAAGCAAGAGTCTAAAATGCACACTAAAAAAAATTCTAACTCCCAAGCAAGAGTCTAAACTGCACACCAAAAAAATCTAACTCCTAAGCAAGAGTCAAAACTGCACACCAACAAAAAAATTCTAACTCCTAAACAAGAGTCTAAACTGTAAGCAAAAAAAAAAATAGAACTCCTAAGCAAGAGTCTAAACTGCAAGCAAACAAAAAAATGAAACTCCCAAGCAAGAGTCTAAACTGCACACCAAAAAAATTCTAACCCCTAAGCAAGAGTCTAAACTGCAAGCAAACAAAAAAAAGAAAGGAACTCCCAAGCAAGAGTCTAAACTGCACACCAAAAATTCTAACTCCTAAGCAATAGTCTAAACTGCAAGCAAACAAAAAAAAATGGAACTCCCAAGCAAGAGTCTAAACTGCACACCAAAAATTCTAACTCCTAAGCAAGAGTCTAAACTGCAAGCAAACAAAAAAACGGAACTCATAAGCAAGAGTATAAACTGCCACCAAAAAAAAAAACTAACTCCTAAGCAAGAGTCTAAACTGCACACATACAAAAAAAATGCAATACTCCTGGCCCGCAAGAGTCTAAACTATGAATGGCGAAACAAAAAATTTGTTGTCATTGTATCACTCTTGATCAACAAGAGCAATGTAGGAGTGTTTATCATCATTGAATTCTTTAATGAACACCATCCTGAAGAAAAAAAAAATAGAAAGGAATGAGTGATAGTGAATAGAGGAAAATATCAAAGTCAAATGTCTCGATTATATGATCGTTGCCGACGACTTTCCTCGAACGCACTTCCAAAAGTGTCATCTTTAGTTGCTAGGATAAGCACAATTAGCAACTGGCCTAACAACTCTGATGGATCATCACTGACCCATCGCGATGAACACTCAAGTAGTGGACTTGATTGTCTTCGAACACACTCCAAAAGTGTCATCTTTAGTTGCTAGGATAAGCACAATTAGCAACTGGCCTAACAAATCCGATGGATCATCACTGACCCATCGCGATGAACACTCAAGTAGTGGGCTTGATTGTCTTCGAACACACTCCAAAAGTGTCATCTTTAGTTGCTAGGATAAGCACAATTAAGCAACTGGCCTAACAACTCCGATGGATCATCAGTGACCCATCGCTATGAACACTCAAGTAGTGGACTTGATTGTCTTCGAACACACTCCAAAAGCGTCATCTTTAGTTGCTAGGATAAGCACAATTAAGCAACTGGCCTAACAACTCCGATGGATCATCAGTGACCCATCGCGATGAACACTCAAGTAGTGGACTTGATTGTCTTCGAACACACTCCAAAAGCGTCATCTTTAGTTGCTAGGATAAGCACAATTAGCAACTGGCCTAACAACTCCGATGGATCATCACTGACCCATCGCGATGAACACTTAAGTAGTGGACTTGATTGTCTTCCGATGGCAAGTGTCAAAAAAAATTGTCGCCTGCAAGATATCACAAACAACACTTGCACAACAACAAAAAAAGGATTTAAGGGGGTGTAGCAAAAAATCATCACCTCACTAGTCTTGAGCTTTTGCAGGAATTCAAAGATAGCCTAAAAAGTTCAATATTTGAAGAAATTTGATGTACTGCAAATCATATGAAGTATGTCAAGATTTAAGTCTGTGAAAAGAAAAAAAACACACACCATACACATGAAAAAAAAAAAAGAGTGAACTAGAAGAGAATTTTAAAAAAAACAAAACAAAGGTCAAAGCAAGTTCATGTGTGATATACAAGCATCGATCATTAACACATATCATCATTAAGAAAAAAAAAAGAGAAAGCAAGGGGTGCATCCCAAACTGAAGTCTCAAAGCCAAGGTCAATTTTTTTTTTCTAAAAATAATTCTTGGATGAATTTTGTTCGTGATGATTAACAAAATCGAAGCAGTATTACTGCAATACTGCAGTGCTGGGTGTTATTCATACAGGACCAAAAAAAAATTGAAATAAAAAGAAGCATGTGAGTGCCGATACATCAGTATAGCAAAGAAACAATAAGTAAATATGGGTGCAAAGCATAGTCCTATGTTTACTTCCAAAGTCTAAGATTGGTTGGACAAGAAGGAAGGTCAACCATACTTACCGCATCAATATTTTTTACTGAGAAAGATAAGAGTTTACCTTATGATTCTGTGATGTTGATGCTGATGAAGAATTTAGCGTTGCTGATGAAATCAATTATAAGGTGATTTGTTTGTGCTGCACTAATCAGACAACAATAAAAAAAAAACTCAGTAAACCATGAGAAATTGACAGACGACAAAAACATGGCAGTGAGAAGCAAATATCACTTTTTTGTATCTTTGGTGATGATGATGATGTTAGAGAATAAAGAAATCAAAGTAGTGAATAAAGAAATCAAAGTAGTGTTAGTGCTACATGGTGCTGCACATTAATCGTACCAAAAAAAAAAAAAAGCAAGATCAAAGAAATATTTGCACTACAGGGATTATACGGAAGCCTAAGGAAAATCCCATAAAAAGAAAAGACAGTGGCTTACCTTGATTCACAAAAAAGTTGAAATTGCGTCGATGAAGACCAATTGAAAGGGGAGCCCTCAATAACAGTTTGTCAGACTCACGAGTTGAAAACGGTGGCGAGTCTGTTAATATGCGGATTAAACATAGGGTGTGCGTGTATTTGTACACTGGTACATCAAAAGCCAAAACCTAGTAGGATAAGATTTGTTTAGTCGATAACAAAGAAATACTAACCAAAAAAAGATTCAAGCTCTTGAATCTAAGACTTGATAGAGCTGGGAAAATTCATGACTCTACCTTAAAAAAGAAAATCATCAAATAGCACGGTGGTTGTCAAACCATTATCAAGTCAAACTCAAATTTGTCGAGACCTCGTCATACCAAAACACAACAAGTCGTGTACATGACATGGTCTCGAGGGGGCAATTTGTAGACACTAAAAATTTATTAGTGTTTTACATTAAAATAAATTAATTATTATTGAGCTAAAATAAATATATTTAGCCCAATTTAAATAACTTAGCCCACCTAAATAAAATATCCAAATTAAATCAAATAAATATAATTTGGGTTGTCAACTATTTGGGCCAGTCAATATTATAGTCCAAATAAGATGGTCAAATAGCAAAGGTAAAAAAAGACTTCCAAGTCATAAACGGGCCCAAGCCCATAAACTACCAAGTCCATGAAGGGATCTCCATTCTCTATAAATAGACCTCACCTCATTCAATTGAGGGGACCAGAAAATCATTATTCTCAAGAACTCATAAAATTCTCTTGGAATTCTCTCTGCAAATAGTCAACAAGCACATCAAATCCGTGCCGACTGTTCAGATACACTCAAACACATTCGATTGAGATTCAAGCTTTTGTCAGCCCTCATTCGAATACACTCAAACAAAACTCAAACTCAGGTTGACGTTGACAAAACGTCATCCCACATTCAAACTCAGGTTGACGTTGACAAAACGTCACTCTACACTCAACTCCACGTCGACATCAACACGTGTCACTCTCAAGCTACGGAACGGAATCAGAGGACTTAGTTTATTTTCATTATAAACTGTTTACAGAGATTGTACTCAATACATTTATTGAAATAAAATTTCTTTGTTACTTTTTTCTTGTCTTATTATTTTGACTCGAAATTTGTGTATACACACATACCTTGTTTGGCATGGGCTTGGCTAGACTCGTCATTCCCACCATTCTTTTAGTTCATCTTCTTCTTCCAAATTAATGGTGCAATCCTTCTTGAAGTGACCGGACTTACCACATTCCCAACAACCTCGTTGAGCACCTCCACCATACTTAGGCTTCTTTCCATTGTTGCCTTTGGTGAAATTGGTAGCCCTCTTCTTAGGATTAGAAGACTCCTTTGACTTACCATCCTCCACCATGTTAACGGTGGAAGAATTAGGATTGACATCCTTTTGTCCATCTTGGACCCGAATGCCCTCTTCAAACCGAAGATGAGCACCCAACTGTTCAACATTCATATCATCTTTCTTATGCTTTAAAGAATTTCTAACATCCTTCCAACTAGGTGGCAATTTGTCAATTATAGAAGAAACAACGAAGGTCTCGTCCATTACAACGTTGTGTTGCTTAAAACTCCCTAAGATTCTTTGAATTTCATGGAATTGCTCCATCAACGGCCTAGAGTCTACCATTTTAAAGGCATTAAAATTAATAACAAGGAATTTCTTACTAGAAGCATCTTCGGCCATATACTTACTTTCTAGTTCATCCCAAAGAATCTTAGCGGATTCAACAAATTGATAAATATCAAACAAAGCATCGGACATACGGTTAAGGATGTGACCACGACATATGTAATCATCTGTAATCCCCGTAAATTTATGAATTTTATAAATATATTTTGATGTGTATTTATATATATTTTAGTATATTTTAGTATTTAAACGATTTATTCTTGAAAGGTTGACTATTTGAAAGTCAAAGAAATTATTTAATGATTTGAAAAAGTCAAACATTTTACTTAGTCATACTTTAAAATGTATTTGAATAGCTTAAAACACTTTTGGGTTTGTGAAAAAGATTTTAAATTGGGTATGAGGAACCCAACCACTCAAATCATTAATCATTAAATACTAGTCTTAGCCCAATCACTTTTTCCTAAGCCCAAAAGGGGTAAATTATATAATCCCCCAAAACCCCAAAATTCCCACACATTATTTTCTCTCTCCTTCTCCCTCACTTTTCGGCCCTCCTCTTCTTTTTCTCTCTCTCTTCCTCTTCGGCCTTCTCCTCCTCGCTGTTCCTCGCCACAGCTGACCGCCGGCAGCCCGTCGCCGCCGCCGCCGCCACCCTTGTGCCGCGCGTCTTCCCTTCCTCCTCTTCTTTTGTTGGTTGTTATTTCTTCCTCCTCAAGTTTTTATTTTAATGCAAAGTTTGTATTTCTAGGGTTTGTTTTAATATGGTTATGTTTATAAGTTGTAGTTTGATAATTTAACTATGCATCTAAGATTATATAATCTATGTATTGAAGAAATTAAAATTCAGATTTACTTATTATGTTTGAATTGGAATTTTAATTATCAAAGCATGGATTTTTAGGGTTTTATAGGTTGGAAAATCATAGTAGTAAGTTGTAGTTTGTGAAATTGGGTTTTCTTATGATTATAAGTATGTTTAAGTATATTTAAAAAGAGTTTTAGAATATTATATGTTGCTGGAAATTTAAAAAGGATGTTGTTGTTGGAGTTTTTATGATTTAAACATGAGTTTTAAGGGTTTTAATCAACTAGTGTAGTAGTACTATACTAGGAGGTTGTAATAATTAAGTTTTAATGATGGGAAAGGTTTTTAAACACTTTGAGAAGGGTTTAAAGTATTTTATTAGTGCTAGAAATTTATAAAGTATCGATTTTGGGTTATGATTGATTATTTTAGGCGGAGATTTCTCTTTAGGCGACTTTTAAGGTTGTGAAAGTGGCCGCTCGATTTGTCTACACAAGGTACGTACATACCTATTTATTGATTGGACTAGTATCATGTCCTAAGGATGAGAATTGAATACTATCATGTATAGGGAACTATTTTTAGTTCATATGTGATTTCTATTAAGTTGGATTTGCATGTTTTATGCCGTTGTGTGAAGCATGTTGGTTATGATGTTGATATTATGTTTGTATGGAATGTTGATGCAAGCATATGGGATTTGAGAACTTTATTTTATTAATTCACATGAGGGATTAATATTTATATTGGTTTGGATCATGATTGAATCATGTTGTTCCCTTTGATTTATTTAACTACTTTATGAGGACCGAGGGCCTTATTTAGTAAGTTGATTTTTATACCTATGAAAGGTTGGTTGGTTACGTTGTTGACTTGGTTCAACACTTAAATAAAGGTTATGGATTTAATATTGGATTTATTCTTGGATTGTTAAGTTGATGATCACTTATCTAATCCTAAGATAAAAATGGAAGTTTATGGTTACTTGATGATTATATTGTTTCTTCTACTTGTGAGTCATAACAAGTAATAAATTATTAATCATGTAAAGTGAAACGTAGATAGCAATAGCTTTAGACTTGTGCACGTAATAAATTATTATCATGTGCACGTCTGAAGTGTTGGACTAGTATGAGTTGGAGTACATGGTGGTAGCCCATGGCTTTTCTTAGGACCGGATTGATCACCGTGTCCTATTTTTATTTTAAAGGTTCCTCGATATCGTAGGTCATGGGAATACGGAGTCGTGCCCGTATTTCGTCTTCTAAATTGAAGACTGATTTTGGTTGGACAACTCGTTCCATTGACTATTCCATCTAAATTAATTAACTTACTAGTTGTGGAATTTAGTTCAGTAAAAGTAGTATGCTATGTTGTTATATTATTATTTATTCTTGTTTAGTATTTATTAGTATCATGTTAGGATTGTTTATTTATTTACTGTGTAGTACTCAGCTTTGCTGATTACGTGCTTTGTGTGTATGTGCTGATCATGGTTATGCCTTATTGATCCTGTGATGACCCAATTAGTGAGCAGTCTCTAGGGATCAATTGTGCATCGTCATTTACAGGTTTGAAGATGATGCATCATGGGTTCGGGATTGGAGAGCTTGTGTTGACTTTACTTTGACTTTATGCTTTTCTAGTTGACTTTGACTATTGTAGTTGAATTTTATATTGGAGGTTGACTTTTGACTTTATGTTGGTTTGACTTTTAGAGTTGACTCTTTGGGTTGACTAAGTTTTATTTCTAAAGTTATTTATTATGTTTTCCGCTGCAAAATTCTAAATAAGCTGATACGTTTTCACACGGGCGATAATACTTTGATAATTCTCTAAGTTTTATATTAAAAAGGTATTTTAGAAAAGAGAGAATTGTCGGGGTGTTACATCATCATTCTCCCATTTGTTTCTCTTCCTAATTGCTTCAACAGTTTCATTCTCCACTTCCTCGGGCTCGGGAGTACTTAGGACATACGCCACACTTAGAGAAGTGAGGAAATGCATCTTCTTTTGCCATCTTCTAAAGCCAACACCTTCAAACTTGTCAAGTTTGTGAAAATTTGCAGACATTTCACGGATTGTAGTCATCTTGCAAAAATATTACTTTTGGATTGTTAGGGAAACTACGAAAACAACAAGGGTCACAAGATGAACAATCTTCTAGGCGTGATGCACTTTCCCTAAAGTAATATTCCGACCCTATTTGTATAGCACGGGTTTCACGGAATTCACCTTCGAGATACAAAGAAGAAAACAATAGTGGTCACGCTAACTATGAACACTATCAATTGGAAATGAGTTTGTGAGATTTGTAATGAAGAATAATTTCAGTTTTGATCTTGAAAGTTGAGAGAAAATATGAAAGAGAGAGTTTATTTTCATAACCATCTTCATATGAGACTAGTCATATATATATTATACTATATCGCTTCAGAAAACACCGAAATAATACCTTGCATAACCGTCAGAATCACGCGAAACAACGCAACACAACACGAGACAGAAGCAGACCGCGGGGTGCGACCTGCCCAATGCTGCCCGTTGCGGGTTGCGACACTGGTAGCGAGGTACGACCAGTTTCTGACTCTCTAAACACAACTCATCCATTGGGCTGCAGGCGCGAGCTTTTGGGTCGCGAGATGCGATAATCCTCACGAGGTGCGACGCACTCAAAACTCATTGTTTCCTTTGCGATAATACATCACAACTTGTGATTAGATTAATGAAGCGTTACACACATATAGTATATAGTAAATCATATGTTGTTTAAGTTTTGACACCCTAACCAAGCAATCAAACAACCATATCATGATGCAACCTTCATTATACTCTAAATCTCCAACATTTTTGACGTAGAAATGCTACTTGTTGTAGGCCAACACATGTAGGATGCAGCTTCTACTATTGGCAGCGGAGAATACATCAACATAGCTTATTTGATGATCATAGTCCTCCTCCAGGCCATTTCGAAATATGAACAAATACTATTCCTCTTTTCCGTGGTTATGGAATCTGATGAACTCATTAGTTTCTTCAGTCATTTGAGTGATTGAAGGAAGGTGATTAAGATACTCTTTCACTTGATCTCCTATACCATTCATAGTGGTGTCTTGATCTCTTGATATTTTAGGATGGAAAGATTGGAATTCGAGTTTTTGAGGTGAAGATAGCAAATTTTAAAAAAAAAATTAGGCAGATTTGATGGGTGAAATGAGAATGAATTGTAGACCAGGTTTTCACTTCTTTTTTTTTCCTTTTTTTGGTTGTCTAGCTCCGGATACCATAAATCCATAAACAGAGAAATCCTTTCAAAGTTTTTAGGATTGAGAGAAAAGTTTAACATAGCCAAAAGCAAATTGGCTCATTTAGTGGTGCTAATCGAGTTGAGCAGCTCACGAACAGCTCGAACTCGATTTGGTCAAAACTCGATCAAAGCTCGACTTGAATTAGCTCGAGCTCGCTCGATTGAGCTCGAAACTCGATAACCTTGCATGCAACTCAATTGTTTTCAATTGGTTTCTCTTTGAAATAAAGAAATACATTAACACTCATTAAAAATAAATTGATCTAGTAGAAAATTAAGGAAAAAAAATTGTAAAGAAAATAAGATAAAATAATCTAATGCCTAGAATTTAAGCTGAACCGAAACTTTAAACGAGCTGCTCGTGAGCAGCTCGACTCGACTCAAAACTTAGCGAGCACAAGTCGGGTAACCCTCTGCTCGTGAACGACTCGCTCAATTAGCACCCCTAGGCTCATTGGTTTATAAAAAACAACGCAGGGTGCAATCCATTCACATGGGGGAAATATTATATTAGCAATTGTAGAGGGTCTTAAAGTGGCAATTCACTAGGGGTGGTTCAAAGTGATAGTGAACTTTGACTCACTTGAAGCTATAGAGGATCAATGATAACAACCCAATTAGTAATATTAATCATAATCTCATCCTACACTATAGGGCACTAGCATTTTTTGCATGCTATGCGTGCGTGTCATATTAGTGTTTTTTTCTCAATTAGTTATTCATCAGTGTTACACAAATTTTAATTCAAACAGACATTTGTAATATTTTTTTAATGTTTTTCTTAAATTAATATTTCGTTGGTTTTTTTAGTTATTTGTTCATCTTTATTCAAATATAGTATTGAGAGAAGGAAATATAAATTAGAAGAAAGTTTGTGCTCAAATAAAGTGGAAGAAGTTGTGTATCAGGTTTAATCGTTGAATATTAATAAAGTGGAAGAGTTTGATTTATATAATAGAGTTTACCGAATAATTATCAACATTTAGGTTTTAGAATATTATCAAATAATTATTAATATGAAATTCAAGTTTTTTTTTGTTTTTTTTTTCTTCTGAGTGTGTCAATTAAGTTATATTGTAAATTTAATTTTTGATCAGATTTTTTCACACATGCAAGAAAGGGAAATTTTTCTCCTTAATATAATATTTAATTGAAATTTTATATTCATTTCGATTGTTAACTTGTTTAATATATATGGCAAGTAGAAAGAAGAAAATATTATTTAATAAATATGGCAATTTAAATTCATTAAGGGTTAATAAGACTTTTTGTAAGGGGACACCATCTTCCTCCCCCCTTCACTTATATAATAGAGATTTAGCGCATAAATTGAAGATTGAATAATGGAATTTGCGAACAGGAGCATGAATAGGGTAGCTGATCTTTTTGCTAAGTAATGTAGAACCTTAGGTTGTAACCAATTTAATGTCGTAACAAAATTTGGCTAATCTACCGGGAATATATAAAGATGTTTTGATGGAGGAAACACCTCTCTAACCTTGATCACTCTTTTTCACTTGCTATTTTAATCCCTGTTTTGCATTAAAAAAAACAATAATCACAAAGAGATTAAATATTACTGCTTGCTATAAGTATAAATCCTTTCGCTAGCATAGAAAAGTGGAAATCTAGTATTAACTATCAAATTTATTCGTTCTATTTGTTGTAACGAACACAATAAAACAAATAATTCAATAACAATCGATACAAGAATTAACGTGGTTCACTAACAATGTGTTAGCTACATTAACATGCAGAGGAGAAGCATTTTATTGTATTTTAGGTTAGAGGGAGAGAGTACAAATTAAAGAACAATGGAGGGAAAAAGTTAATTATAAGGTTTATATAATACTCTTCTAATTAATTAACCTAAACAAAATGGGTCTAAATCCAAAGTTAAAATAGAAACAGTTTCCTAGACTGCATACACTGAAATCTTCGGGGGCGTTGCCCTGACTTCCCCACCAGTTTCACCCCTGAACCCTGACTCGCTGACCAGACAACGAGACTCCCGTGCTTGGTTATTTTTAACACTAGATAATTCAAGGCATATTTCAACAAATCTCCACCTTTACTTGAATTATCTCACATATAACAAATGTACCAGATGGAAAAATAATTGCAATATATACTGATATTTTTTCCCTTGCCCCGGAATGCCCCTAAGACCCAGATTAACAACATAAAACATTTAGCAATTATATTGGAACTTACCATGCGGAACCGGCTTGGTGAACATATCAGCAGGATTATCAGCAGTACCTACTTTCATTACCTGAATTCTTTTTTCACCTCTTAGAAAATGATATCGCACATCCATGTGCTTAGCCCTCTCATGATGGTTATGATCCTTGGTTAGGCATATCGCACTCAAACTAATACAATACACAATAAACTGATCGTGATGTAGACCAAGATCACTAACTAGTCCTTTCAACCATATTCCCTCTTAGCAGCTTTTGTCAGCACCATATACTCTACTTCAGTAGTAGACAAAGTAATTGTAGCATCCAATGTTGACTTCCAACTAACAATAATACCACCAAGAGTAAATACAAACAGACATGGATCGTCCTAGGTTGCCCCATGAACCTACTAACAACACTAACAACATGTGCAAGATCAAGCTAAGTGTAGACCATATCATACGTCAAAATTCCTACCGCACTACTATATGGGACTCGAGACATATAGTCCTTCTCTACTTCAGATTGAGGTGCAAAAGCACTAATTGATGAACATTAGCAGCACTGGGAGTATCTATAGATTTAGCCGATGACATGCCAAACCTAGACAATATCTTCTGGATGTAGCTTTTCCGTGACAAAAAAGCTATTCCTCTGACTTCTTTCCCTATACATTTCCATACCCAATATTTTTTGTGCAGCACCCAAATATTTCATATCAAACTCAGCACTCACAAGACCCTTTTAACTTCTGAATATTAGACTTAGCCTTTGCAGATATGAGCATTTCATCTACATATATACTAGAGATAGATCATCAAATTATCTCCAAGCTTGCTATGGTAAACATGTACAACAATCATATGGTCTCTTAGTGAATTATCTCCAAGATAGATCATTGAATTATCTCCAAGCGAGACCCCCGTGCTTGGTTAATCCTAGTGTCAGATAATTTAAGCAAGGCATATTTCAATACTAATATATTTGGATTATTAGGTATTTAGCCATGCATCATCATCCATAAGAAGAATCGAGCTTGTTATTGAGTTGGATCATGCTAGATCAACTTTCATTTTTCCTCAGTGGTGTATTCTTACCCTTTATTATAACACACTCATAATTCTCAGCTTTTAAAAACTATTTTCTCAAATAATAAAAGAGAATTGCTAACTGTAGGTGTGTTTTTATTGCCTACTCGGGATGAGCACATATTTGACAACCTCATTGTACAGGTTTTGTTTTAAAATACGTTATGAAATGAAGAAGTTGCCAACAAGTCTGTAAAGGGAGACTCATAAACCTAATTAGATATTAGGAAATTGTAGGGATAACTTAGGACTTATCCAATGTAGATTTCGCCATCATGACTCCATTATTGATCATTGAACCAAAGATTGAGTTCGAGGGTGAGGGTAAGAATTTGATCAGGAATAAAATGTGTTCATTGTTGGCCTTTACTTAATACGATTTATGTGAAAATTTATGCAATTAAACAACCACACAATATGTTTATGCATTCCAAAACTCAATCTATACAGGTCGGTTCATTAAACACGCAAAAGACTAATTTTTGGTGACATTTTATTTAAGAAATCAAATTACAGGGAACCTATTCCGATTGTCCAAATTATCTAAATTTAGCATTAAATCATATATTTAGGTCTTTAATTAGCGGTAATAAGCATGTGCGGTGATCAAAGCGTTAAACCATACAAGCATGCATATGAATAAAAATGATAAATATAGGAATATAAAAAGAGATAATAGAGAATAACAAGACCCCGTTAACTCCTTTGATGATCTATATCATGACAAATAGATGGTTAGTTAAACAAGAATTTAGTTGGAATTGACCCTCATGAAGTATACCTTTGTCGCTTGGGGTCTCATGTAACAATTTGCGGGAGAAGCAATCTTAAACTTGAATGAAGTTTGAATGTAAATCAATGGAGTTTGAGTATGTGTTTGTGGTATGAGAGAGTATGAAAGTGTATGTGAAAGTATGTTGCTAAGTGTACGTATGTCAAAGCGTGTGAAAAACGGTCGTCGAAGCAAAGGTATTTATAGTAGAAATAAGGTCGAAAACAACACGGAAAGATAAGAACAGAGCTTGCGTCTGGCGCAAGACTGGTGCGTACGCATGGCCCATGCGCTCAACACATCACCATGCATTTGGCGCATGGGCTTGCGCTTAGCAAAAAAGCCTTGCGTTGACGCAAGTCCTTGGTTTGTTCCTGACTTTTATAATTAATTGCCTCTGTGTTGCGTCAACGCATCATCGTGTGCTTGACGCAACACATATATGAGCGGTTTTCGTTTGCTTAAAGATTCCTCTTTGATGAAAGTTTATCCTTTGAAATCCAAAATCTGCTATCTTTAGGAATAAAAATCTGATTTTTAAAATATCTTTGAATTTAGGAGATATTTATTAATTATCAAGAATAATTAATATTTATTGAAAATAATACAATTAACTATCATGAATAATTAATTGGGTTCTTAAAAGTGGGATCGAAATTATTTTAAACAAATAAATAGACTTTAGATTCTTAAAACGCTTTTGGGGCTTAACTTTTTAGATTGCTGCTCTTCCTTTGTACCGGACCAATTAGGACGACAATATGTTTCATCATTGGGTACTACATGGGGATAGGGGAGACACGATTTTGTATCTACACTAACGTATCACCTTAATCGTGAAAACGATTAAGGAAGTGTCGAAGTTTTGTAGCGTAAAAACTAACTTAACTAACATTTTTACAACTTGAAACCACTAACGACCCTGAAATACTTAGTCAAATATAATCAACGATTACACAAAACTATCACTAAAGCTATTCATAAAGATAGTTATTTTTAAAACTCAGATAAAATAAAGCAACTTTCATCACAAAATCTCAATGTAGACGTCATGCTGATACCAGCAACAGGCAAATTCCTCTCGCATGTATATGACTATTCACCAACCAAACAAGAGCAAGGATAGGTCGTCACATGGTTAACTAGAATTAGCCATGACCATATTAAAGCACGAAATCAACATAGCTAAGTTTATACATGCTAAGTACAAGTAATACATATATAATAAACATGCTAATAAATAAAACCAATAGTAAAAACAATCAAACTTACTTACTACTTTACTAAAATATTAATTTGATATTATACTTTAAATTTTTAGAAAAACTTATAGATTTATCTTTAAATAGTCCACATTTAGTTGCTTGTAGATTGAGGTTACAATTTTATTTTGAAAAAATTGTCAAGATAAATCCCAAATTTGGGGTCTCTTCCCATATTAATCCCAAGTTTGGATAATTTTTAAATAATCCAAAGTTTGAGAGTTGTCTTCTCATATTGGTCCATGTAGGCGTGCTTTTATTTCGCCTACGGGATGTGAGCGCGTATTAGATTTGACTACCCCATTGTTAAGGTTTTATTGAAAATTGTTTTGAAAGAAGTCACCAACAATTCTTTTTAGGAAGAATCATAAACCTAATTGGATATGGGAAAACCATAGGGACAAATTATCCAATGTAGATTTCCCCGTCTTGACTCCATATATGGTCAAAATGAACCAAAGATTGAGCTCGGGGGTGAAGGTACGAATATAGTCATAATGAACCGCATTCGCCCAAAGTTGGCCTCTACTAAATATCGATTCATCACAGATTTTATGCAAAAGAATAATCATATAATGTTTTAAGCAGCCTAAAAATAATTAGTCTAAGTTGGTTTAGGAAACACATAAAAAGACTATATTTTAGTGATATGTTATTAGGCAATCAAATTACAGAGAACCAAGCAGGTTGTCCAAATTAATCCGATTAATGTTAGAACATTTATTTAGGTCTTTGATTAGCAAAAAAAACATGTGGGTGATAAAAGCATTAAAACAGGACAATCATACAATATGAATAGAATGATCAGGTAAGCATATAATATACAAAGGCATGAATAAATATAATATGAAATAAAGCATGGAAAAGGGGTTAGAATATACAGTAGAACGATTTATTACTTAAAGATCTACATCATGAAATAAATTGTTAGTAACTTCAAAGCAATAAATATAATTGATTATTCAAGGATCCTTAGGAATTATACCTATGCGGCTTAGATTGAAGAGCGCAACGATCTTTAGGCGGAGCAATCGTGGAACCATGAACGTAGTATGATTAGGAATTGAAATTGACTTGAAAGGATTGAAGTGTTTGAGTATTTGGAGATTCGAAGTGTATTTCGGAAATATTCGTAAGTTTGTGTGCGTAAAATAATAATCAAAAGTCGTTCGTAACTCAAGAAATCACGAGTATTTATAGGCAAAGAGAACCGTGCGCCTCATGCAAGCCCTGCGCCAGGCGCAAGCCTACGTGGCAGGCGCAATGCCACGCGTCAGGCGCACATTGCACTAGTGGAAAAAACCTTATATGACACAACAAAACTGATCCGGTTCTCCAAAACTGGATCAATAAATCCACCAAAATATGGGCGCAAAATTTTGGTTCAATTAACTGATCCGATTAGGAGGAAAACCGGATCAGTTTTTATTAACTGATCCGGATCATCCTTACCGGATCAGATTCGCGCCAGCATGGCAGGCCCAAACGAGCCGGTGATACACGGTGAGAAGCCCAATAGCCCATATGTCCTCTCCTTCTCACCCTACCCCGTTTTACCCTAACCCATTTCACCCTACCACCTCTCATTCTCTCTCCTCACCAAAACCACCAAACCTTTATTCTCCCTCAAATCTTTCTTTCTCCTCAATTTTATGGCATCCTCAGCAACTCACCCCTCTTCTCTCTCAACCCTTCCTCTACTAAACCATCCATTTTCAATCAACCCCTCCTTCCATCAAACTGGGCTATTTCCCTGATCATTCGGGTTCAGCCGTCGTCCCTCCCCCGCTGGAGTCCGTCGCAGTTCAATTCCCCGTCTTCTCACTGAAATCACAAGGCGTCCTTCCCTCCCACTTTCCCTTGCTCAAGTCCGTCGCTCTCTCTTCAACCTCCAAACACTTTCAGGTTTTATTTTCTCCTAATTTGTAGGTTTTTCTGAATTACTTGAAATAATTCTAGGGTTTAATCTAATTAGTTTTTTCAATTATTTCTCGAAGTCATCCTTCCATTCTTAGGTTTCCTTGTCCTCCTCCATCATGTTGTAGATAGTTTATGCCCTTGAAGCTTCGCCAGCGTTAAATGCCCGACGGTGGTCGAAATTCTGCATCTTGGACTCAATGCCCTAAGCTTCGCCGGCGTTCAACAGCCTAAGTCTAACTTGGCAGGTCAAATATTAATTTTCAACTGTTACATTTGTGATTCGTGAATATTCTCCTCTGTGATTAGACCCTTGTTTATACTTATAAATTTATAAGTAGCAGTAATTTTTAGATTAATATGCCTGATAGAGAATAGAATTCTCATCAATTTAGGAAATAGAATAACAAGAAAGATAATATATACAAGATATATCCTAAAATGAAGAGAACTGTATCCTCTGTTAGGGACAACTTTATCTAAAAAGAATGAAAGTAAAGAAAACAATCACAAGTATAGTCCATTGTGAAATATGACTCTTTATATTTGTCATCATGATATGTCACTAATTAGTGTTAAAGACTTTAACTTAAAGAACACTTTGAATCAGCAAGTAAAAGAAGACTTGTTAGTTGAAAGTAGAAAAGTTGGAGCAAAAAACTTACAAAGGAGGGAACTTTCTAGTTTTATCTACTTCTTAGTCACACTCGATTTTGTACATAAGAGAGATAGAGAGAGAGAAGAGGGGGAATTTTAAATGAGGTGTGAGTTGGAATACTGTTGGATGGCATGGGATACATGAGAAGCAGGAGTATATATCAAAAGTTTTTTTATCCCAGCTGATCTGCTCTTCTAGTTGACAATTCCAAAAAGGATTTACTAAATTCGGAATCACATGTGATGTGTTTTAATTACGGCTTTTATAACCAAATGGGAGATAAACAAAAAAAACTATCTTTGTATGAAAAAAAAGATACGTAGATTGCTTTTGCTCATGAATTTGAATTCATTATAGTTTGTGTTTAATACACGTGTGCCTTGAAATTGAATGTGCTGGTGCTTTGTGATGGAGAGTTTAAGTTCTAATGCAGATATCTTATGTGCTTGATATTGAAGATTTCACCTTTCAAAAGGGCAATCCATTATCATCTACAAAAGGCAAGTGCCTGAGTATTGCTTGCGTTTCATATATATGTAGAAATTTGACTCTTCATTTTGCTGTCATATTCTTTATATTCTTGAATCCTCTTGAAATCTCTTCATGAATAATATGTCTGAGTCGTTCATCTCTCCTTTCTTGGTAAATTTCTACGTTCAATAATCCTCCATAACTACAAAGGACACTGCAGCTTACAGTTTCTTTTCAAGGTAGTTTCGTTGATAAAATCCATATTTGACATGAAATTACTTCAAGACCATTTGATTCAGGTGGGCCTCCAGAAATTTGGGTGAAGGTTCTTGAAGGGATGTGAAACATGAGATCTTCTGAAGATGCACCAGTAGACTCTGTTGGATGTGAGAAGGCTGGAAGTACTCTTCCCTTGAAGGGGTGTTCATTATCGGATATCGGATCCGATCCGTTCCGAAATTCCGGATATCCGAAATTTCGGATCATCAAAAATCCAATCCGAATCCGATCTGAAAACTTCCGGATATCCGAAATTTCGGATCGGATCAGATCCGATATCCAATCCGGGTATCTGAAAAATCCGAAATTAATTAAAATTGCCTTATGAAATCTACTCCCAAGTGCACGAACTCACGAAGACCTGCTGCCATGACCATGAGCACGAAGACCTGCTACCTCATTACTCTTCTTTTATTTTTAATTTTTTGAGTTGGAGTCTTGTAATTCACAGTCTTAAGCATCCAAAATAACAGTTCAACAAATCAAAAAAAATAGTTACAATTACTGACAATGTAATCCAACATGACAAATTGACTATCACAAAACCTAGCACTGATTGTCTGATTCACACAAAAAAAACTACACACACATTTACAGTCAATCGCTTGCCACCTACCATCATTTACAGTCAACAAAAACCGCCATTACAGTCAACAAAAACCACCATTACAATCACAAAACCACCACTGATACACACAAAAAAACCACACACACACAATGAGAGAGGGGGGAGAATTTAACGCACACAAAAATGGAGAGAGACTAGAGTAGAGGAGAGGACTGCCGTGAGTTAAATTGAGACTAGAGTAGAGGAGTGAGCGTGTGAGACTGCGTGAGGACTGAGGAGGGTTAGGGATGTTAGTATTTTGGGATTTTTTTGGTTAAACTCACTAATTGTGCACTTGTGCAGTGTGGACTCATGAAGTATTGCATATTGGACTATGGACTCACTAAACTGTGGACTGTGGAGTGTGCAGCCCATTTGGATAGTTTTTGTGTAAAAAAAAATCGGGTTTTCGGATATCATAAATGCAAAAAAATCCGATCTGTATCCGATCCGAAAATCCGATAATTTTTTCGGATATCCGAAATTTCGGATCGGATCAACGGATAACCAGATCGGGTCATTCGGATCGGATCTTTTTGCACACCCTATATGCTTTTAACTTACATGCTCTTTACTTTAGGAAGCCTTCATTCATATAATTTGAACTGTCATTTCCAGTATTTATGGATTCAGATGACCGATATATAGGTGATGGCTTTTTGTTTCTTGGTCTATGCAATATCATTGTTTTTGTTTGATATATCATGACGCATATGTCGTATTATCATCTGCCAATTTATAGTGTGATGAATTGAAAATTTAAGATGTTTAAGATTCCCACAGAAGAAATTTATTATAGTATGTCAAATTGTGTTCCTTGAATTGCTTGCTAATTTGTACCTCGCTTGTTTCTCTATGATTGTCATGGTTGACTTTTTACTCACAATAAGAAAGTTAAAAATTAGTAATTGGTATAAAGGTATGTGGAGTAATGCATTAAATACACAGAGAGATAAAGATTCACCATGACAATCATATATTATTATCCTTCCTGTGTTGGTTTATTACTGATCATATATTCATGTCAAAAAAAAGTGACTCCAATGTTGTTTGAAGATGAGTGTGAGTTTGTTTCTTCTATGACATTGTACTGTTAGCTACGAACTGTATCAATGAGGATTTGAACATTGAAAGTAGTCATTGATATCAAGGACTGCATCTTGCTTCCATTCTAAGATGGACCCAAAAAGGATTGTGGATATGTGGCATGTATGCATAATGAGACCAAAATGAGAAGATTTTCATATTGCTTATATATTAAAGTTTCTTTTTACTTGTTAGTACTTAGGAATGATGTCTTAGCTGCTTAATCTGCATGTTTAGGGTGTGCCAAGTGGAACCCCTTCTTTCTTCATTCTTGGCTTTGTGTTAGTTCATTGTCCCCTTTAGATTTAGTGTTTTTTCTGTTGCACACGGATTAGGGAGTGTCATTCTCTGTCAAATATCATTTATAATTCATTTCACTTGCTTTGTATTTATGTTCCAGGAGCGTGTTTAAATTTCACTTACTTCGTCTACCCTTTGATTTCATACGTGGAATTTATCTATGATTGTGTTGTGCAATGACCTCCTTTCTTGTCTTCATATACTAATATATGAAATCTTACATAGGTTTTTAGTTCAAATGAATAAAACCAACGTGTTACTCTTGTCAGGTCGTCTTGTGTTTGTTAACTCTTGTTCAATATCCTAGTGCATGGAGCTAATAATCCTCAATCATTTAATACTCAAAGACACTAAGAGGTCAGCATGATGTGACATTGAAACTAATTAAACTAAACTCAACATCATCACAAAGAACTATGATGATATTCTGTCCACCTATAAAAACCAAGGTGAGTGTAATCATATGATGTTGGTCATAAGGAACCTTCTTAACTTTTTCTATTAAATCTATTTATTATATGTTGTTTTTTCAAGGTGGTTATGACTTGCTGGGAAGGACTAAAGATCAAACTACAACAATTGAGCAAGTTAATGCAACATTAGCTTCATGCAAGGCTTTGAAGCTGGATGGCCTTGTAATTATTGGAGGTACTTATAATAGAAAGATTACCAAGTTGATGTTTTAAATGAATATGTAGCTTCGTCAAATGACAGGTCCCTAATTTTTCTTCTTTTTTGTCTTTTGTTTTCTTTTGCAGGTGTAGCATCAAACACTGATGCAGCTCAGCTTGCTGAAACATTTGCTGAGGCAAAATGCCCAACAAAGGTGTCCTACCTTTTTGGTGTTTCTCCCTTGTGCTAATTTAATACCAACATCTTTCTTATCATAGTATGATATAGTTAATAGTAGATGACTCTTAGTTTTACTCAATGTATCTAGTTATAGTTGAGTATGATGCTAAAATTATAGTTGTTAATATTTTTATGTATCTAATTATTTATGTTTATGCTTCAATTGAGCATAATAAAATGAGTATTGATATATATTATTGATTTTGTATTGATTAATAATGAAAAAATGAAAAAAAAAATTTGGTTTTTGGGGTGGTCAACTGCTCCAGTTTTCGTCAAAATCGGAGCAGTTAAGCAAGTTAACTGCTCCGGTTTTCACTCAAAACTGGATCGGTAAATGATTAACTGATCCGGTTTAGGACCATATCAGTTAATCATTGTGAACTGCTGCGAGCCCACCCGATCCGGACCAAAACCGGATCAGTAAGACCGGTTTTGACCGGATTGGGGGGACTTTTTCCACTAGTGTTGGTGTGCCTGACGCAACCATCCCAATCAGATTCAAACATGTGTAAACGCATTTTTGAAAAGATAGAAAAGAAAGGTTGCGTCTCACACAGGACTTGCGTCAGACGCAGGACTCCGTGAGCGCCTGACACGTTCTAGCCAATGCGCTGGCGGCACGTGGCGCACTGAGCGCAACCGTCGCGTCCGGCGCATATTCCAGCATATTCGTTTTTGATTCTACGCGTCTTTCGAATATACTTTTTTATCCCTAAAATCAGGGGATTGAACTTTACGGATTAAAAAATCTGATTTCTATATAAAATATTAATCAAAGATAATAAAAATATTTATAAAAAATATTTATTAAAATAATAAATATTCAAGTGGGCTCTTAAGTGGACTTAAAATATTTTATGGGCTTAAAATTCAATTAATCATCATGAACAATTAATTGGGCTTTAGAATATCATTTCAAAACACAATTTTGGATTGGTTCTTTAGATTGCTCTTCCGTGGATCGCGCCAACTAATACCGCGGTATGTATCATCATTGGATCCTTAAATGGGGAGACACGATTATGTGTCTACAGAAGCCTCCACTTTGACTGAGGTTCAGGAAACCGATAGTCAAAGTATACGGTGTCGGGACGGAGAACGATTCTAAACGCTCTGCAGTTTAGAACTGATCTATATACGCCGGTCTTTGCAAAACAAATTTATTATGCAGGACAATAACTACAAGCAATCTGATTACCTGCAGAAGAAGATGTTAGCAGATAGGTGCAAACAACTCAGATAAAGCACATAATGATGCAAAAATGTAAACTTAGACTCTCTAAGGATGCATGAGACGCTGTGCAAGGATTAAGGTTATGCAAAGCTAAGGGATGACACGTCATGCAAGGTCAGGGATATGCAAGACTAGGATGCATGAAATGCAATGTAAGGTCAGGGTTTTGCAAGGCTGCAATGCAAGGTCAGGATTTTGCAAGGCTAGAAGATGTGGATATGTAGAATGATTAGAAATGCATAGAATGATTTTCGAAAAGGAGAGTTTGGATTGAAAAAATTGACATAGGCAAAGTCAAATATCGTCAGAAACCATGGAATTGTCGGAGAGTCCTTCGAGGAAAAAGAGAGTTTGGATTGAAAAAATAAAAAGGGTTAAATTTTGTGACTCAAATGAATGTAGGTGGGAAAAGGCTTTAACGAGGCTAGGTTCAGACTCGAGTCTATGTCGGGATCTAGAAAGAGTATGCTCCTGAACTCTAGAAAATCAAATCATTAGACCATGGCTAATTTATTTTATTGAAGCGGTCGGACCTCGAGATAAGGATTCCTACGTATCCTTGCGGAATCAGACCATTCGTAGTTCCCGATCTGATTTCTTATTTTTATTCTTTTTTTTAAGTGCCCTAACTTTTGCCTAGGCCGCCCTTTCGGGTTTTCAACCTAGCGGGCTTGGACATACATTGGAGAAAGAGTTAAGGTTGACGAGAGGTTGAAAGGTTGAAAGGTTTAAGGCTTGAAATTTTGATGAAGGTTCAATTGGTTGGATTAAGGTAAGGATTATGGATTTGAATTATAGGGATTAAGGTTTTGATGGATTGAAGGATTTTGGAATGAGGGGTGGAACTTGTGTGCAAGCCCCCTAGCTTGACTTTTCTTTTCATTGTCTTTGGCTTTTTCTTTTTGCATTTTTTTTGTCCTGTGCGTTTTCTTTTGCTTTTGCATTGTTTTTTTCGCACTTTGATCTTTTTCACTTTTTTTGTTTTTGCCTGGCATTGATATATTTTGATGTAGTAAGGCTTGCACACAAGTTATTGGTTTAAGTTATTGAAAGGTTTAAAGGTTATTTGTGGAGCATTGATTTTGAAAGGTTATTTGGCTAATGGAGATGATGGTCTATAGATGATGGAGGGATAGGGGAATAACTCATGATCCAAAGTATGTCCTTTTTTCATTTTTCTTTTTTTTTTCATTTCAGATCTCTTTTTATTATTATTATTAGTCAAGTTCGTTAGGTGATTTAAGTTTCATCATCAAATTAGAAGCATAAATAAAATGATGGAAGGCCGGCGAAAATGAAAATGAAAATGCAATTATTTTATTAATTAGAAATGAATAGAACAAGGCTTATTAGAAACACAATCCTAAGTGACATAGACTCGACGGGAAAGGAAATGAAGGAGCTAAGGTATGGACTCTCTGACTCAACCTAGAAAACTAGCTTTAAATGACCATGCCCCGGCGTTATTTAGGCACTGCCCAAGGGATTGCGGTTATTGCTGACTTTTGTTGCAGGCGGAATTGGCAATTGATACGCTCATGTTATACGGTGTATGTACGTTATTTTGGGTGCACTTCGCTAGAGGTTTTGATCATAATTGTTCACATTTGTATTATACTTAGCCCTTAGCGGAAGTTGGGAGTTATACGAGATAATTAGTGTTAGTGTCATGTGTTTCGAGATTTTGTGGTAAAATGGGTTTGAGCTATATACTTGGAAGTGTTCCTAGGTGTAGCTCAATAGCATTGCACCATCTCAACAACGAAGCAGCCCAAGCACACAGCATCATCGAAGCTCAGCACCTAGCCATCACAGTCGCACCAAGCTCTCTCGCGCGCAGCAAGCAGCATCATCGCCCATCATCGCAAGCCCAGCGCGTGCTCGAAGCAAGCCTGCCCAGCACAGCAGCTCGCACCTCGCGACCAGCTTGCTCGTACCTCACGAGTTCCTTCGCACCTCGCGACCAGCTTTGCCCAGCCAAGTTTGCGGTAGACAGAGCACTCTTCGCACGGTGCGACCAGACTCGCACCTCGCGACCCCTAGGTCGGTGTAATTGTCGGCTGATTTTTGAGCTTTACTATAAATACTAAACTTGATTTTTGGACCTAAGGGACACACACACTTAAGGAGAGAGAATATCCAACACTCCATTCTTCTCTTCTTATCTTCTCTTTTTAGTTTTTATTTTCTAGTTTAGTTTTTAGGGATTTCAATTATGGAATTAATTGGCTTATGCTATGCCGATTGTAGCTTGAACTGTTCTTGAACGAGATTAATATGAAGCTTCAAGCATTATTGTGAGATCTTTCCTCTCTATTTAGTTTCTTTGATTATGGTTTAATTTCTATGATTGTTTTCTATGGTTTTTTGCATAATTATGCTAGGAATGTTACTAGTTTGATTGTGTAATTAATCTAATGCTAGATTTAAGAATAGAATCGGATTGTTTTATTCTTTTATCAATTTGTAGCAAACTAGGGAGTAATTTAGATGCTGATCATCTTGGTTATTTCTTGGGGAAATTGAATCAACTGTTGAATGTTTATCGCTTGTATGACGTTAGCAGGTCTGTTGGTTCTCTGTGTTTATTGCTGCTATTGGATTGAACTTAGACGCTATCGGACTAGGTTATCCTTTAGTTAGGGTTTTATAGTCACGCTGATCGTGCTATTCAACTAAGAACAAGGAGAATGCGAGATTAATTCTCAGCAATAGATAATTATGGAATTAATTAGAGTCGAGGTTCAATGATCGATAATGAAATTGAAGTGGATGTTAATCGGATTCAAGATCTTTCCATATTGATTTCTCATTTTATCTATTTGCTAGTTAATTTTAGTTTGTTTAAAACTCTATTTGAAAACCCCTTTGTTATTAGGTTACTCGACCCTTAGAGTCATCTAGGTATTAATTCACGCTAGATATTAAACTTGTCCCTGTTTCCCTGTGGATACGAACCTTACTTCCCTTCTACATTTAATTGTAAAAGAGAGTAGGGGAAATTTTATCTTTGGTCGGGTGCGGTGCACACGACACATCCGCACCCGCCAGCAATCTACCGTCTTCAACCATATCCTGCATATGATGCTTCAAAGTCCAGCAGTGTGATGTCATATGCCCATTTCCTTGATGGTACTTGCAGTAGGCATTAGGATTCCATCTACTGGATCTCTTCTCAGGAGCAGGGTCCGGAGTAGGGCCAAGAGGCTGAAGCGCTCCCTTTGCATGAAGCCTAGTGAAGGCTTCTTCTAGAGACATGTCTAAAGGAGTGAATGTCTTTTGAAGTCCTTGATAACCTCTCTTGTCAGTAGTTAGGGCATTGATGTCGTTGCTTTTAGAGGTAGAAGGGTTGTTATTACTCTTCTTGAAAGAGTTGTTGTTGTTGGAACTCTTATTCTTATTGGCTTGTACCTCTTCTTCGATCAGCATGCCTACCTTATAGAGCTTCGTGAAAGACTCTATGGGTTGGAATTTAATATGATCCCCATACTTGGGCTGCAAGTTACGGATCACTAGTCGGACCTGATCCTCTTAAGATGGCCTGTTAGTCATTTGTGCAGCTTTTTGCTTCCATCTGTTAAGGAAGGTGACAAAATCTTCGTTGGAATTTTGTTTAGTTAACTCCAACTCACGCAGGCCAATAGGAAGCTGAGTATTATTTATATATTGTTTGTGGAACTCCTCTCTGATGTAGTCCCAGTCATTCAGCTTGGTTTTGTTCAGCTATCTGAACCACATGGATGGATGTGCATCCAAGGACAAGGGAAAACATTTGGGTCTTCGACCCCCTTGAATTTTGGGAGGTCACCCAATGTTACCTTTTTAGGGAGCTTGTCCCTTAGTTCAGGATCAATGATGTCATGGCCATGAGCCTGACTCTCGAGTGCAGGAATTGACTGGATCAATTGCTTGAGTTTTTCAAACCTCAAATCCGTGTTGGTCTTGATTGGTGGTGGAGTGTCGCCTTGTTCGTCTTCTTCAGTAAGCTTCTCCCTCAGTGCCTTAATCTCTCTGTCTTGTTCCTCAAGACGAGAGTTCATTAGTGTGAGTTGAGCCATAATGGCACTGAGTTGTTCATTAGTGTCCCCCATTTCAGATGACGATTCGGAAGAGTCGGAGGATTCGTCTGAAAAAGTGAGGATGCGCTTGACGATTCTGGGAGTAGGTTGACCTTGTTGCTTGTCTGTTGGGCGTTCCTAAGTTATAATCTCACGACCTGTCCTGAACATAAATCGAATGGACCTCGTAAATTTTTAGAAATGATGCTTTCGAAATGAGAAATGGAAATGAGGGATGGAGAAATGGAAACGAGAGAAGAGAAATGAGGATGAAAGTGGAAGTGGGAATGGGAAACGATTAGGAATGGGTATGCTTATGGTTATGATGGCGACATGGACCTACTATATGCATATGCAGACATGGACTGGAGTGGACTGGGCTATGCAAGCAGACTGGACTGGATGATTGGGGGTTTTATGCTAGTTTCACTAGGCTTAATGGACTGCCTTTATGGACTTATGGGTGAATAGCTTCGCTCGGTCAAAGGGGTGCCGTTATGGTCTTTAGGGTGACTAGTTTCGCTAGGTCAAGGGGTGCCGTTATGGTCTTATGGGTGACTAGCTAGCTTAGCTAAGTCAAAGGGTGTCGTTATGGTCTTAAGGGTGACTAACTTAGCTAAGTCAAGGGGTGTCATTATGGTCTTAAGGGTGACTAACTTAGCTAAGTCAAGGGGTGTCGTTATGGTCTTAAGGGTGACTAGCTTAGCTAAGTCAAAGGGTGCCGTTATGGTCTTAAGGGTAACTAGCTTAGCTAAGTCAAGGGGTGTCGTTATGGTCTTAAGGGTGGCTAGCTTAGCTAGCTAAGTCAAGGGGTGCCGTTATGGTCTTCAAGGTGACTAGCTTAGCTAGACTTAATGGTTTGGACTTCGTCCTATATGGGTTTGGAAATAGATTGGATTAGACTTAGTAAATGAGCTGGGCCTTATATGGACCTAATTTTGGACTTAGTCCTATATTGGTTTGAAGTTAGATTTGGAAATGCACATGGGCTTGACGTTGGAAATGGACTAGGATTGGACTTAAAATGGAATAGACTGGGAATACACTTAGACTGGGTTTGACATAGACTAGGGTTCACATAAAGGTGCAAATGGGCCTAGATTTGACTTAAACTAGACTTATATGGGCCTAAGATGGACTCTAATGCTAGCGGGCCTAATATGAATGCACGGACTCAAATTTTGATGGACCTGATATGAATGCAAAATGGACTCTAATGCATATGGGCCTAAAATGAATGCAAGTGAATTGGATTGATTGGATTGGATTGAAGGTGCTTAGACTGGGCTTAGAATTTTCGAAATTCATTTTTAAAAGGAACCCCTTGTTTTTATCTTTTGTTAGGAAAAGATGATGGATTAATTTTGAAAAATATTTTTTTATTGAAATGTCGTCGTATGATGATAATTAGTCAATATTTTCAAAAAAGGTATAATAGAAGAAGGTGTAGGATTGATTTTGAAAAATGTAATTTTTTTTATTGTTGAATATGGTAAGGTAAGATTGACAAGGATAGCAGGGATGAAATGGAAAGAGGTAGACATGCATGACAACTCTAACTCTACATGACCATTTTTTTTTTCTTGATGCACTTTTTAGGACAGACTCGACCTTGCATGAAAAGACTGTTTTTTTTTTTTGAATTAGATGAGACCCCTAAAATGACATGTTTTGACATGAATGCAGACAGCCGAACATAGGATCGACCACCACGACGAATAAATCAAAGAAAAATAGGTGATGCACAGACTGCGTGCCGCGCAGCATTGCTGAGTGCGGCGCACAGTCGCGCGTCTGGCGCGGGAGTGGTGCGCTAGGTGCAACTTCATGCGTCTGGCGCACTAATACCCGACACGTTTTTCGGGGATTTAGACGACGTTTTGGTCAATTGACGAACCTTTGCATGTTATTTAGACGCGATTTTGGACGCAGTAAATAACAACGATTTTGACAAAATGACATTGACACAGACTTGTTATCTTAGACTCGAACAAAGGTCAAAAGACCAATAAGCATGGGACGAATAGACTGCATGCCACGCAACTGGTGCGCGCGGCGCGCAGTCTATGCGTCTGGCGCAGGAGCGTTGCGCCAGGCTCAACTTAATGCGTTTGGCGCAATGCTCTGCGGCATGCGTATTGATTAATTGAAGGTTCGGGTGAAAACGACGATTTGTTTTAGACGTGATTTGCAATATTTTCGGGCGCAAAGCATATTAGCAGGCAAAATTGCAATCACACATAAATGTCAAGTAACATGGATGCAAAAGTTCTCAACCTAAAGTGCAGTTCTACATTCAACTATTGGTCAGGTTTAGGTTAAGGCTGAAAGGGTCCATGACTAAGAGATTAATCTCACGCTTCGTACCCCTGCTTAAAGAGGTGGCCACGTCTAAGATGCACTCCAGTTCTCAAGTCAGGAACAAGAGAACAATGCCTTGGTTGGGTAGGTTTGCTTATGACTATGATCCAACACTATTGCTCAGGATGCTTTTTGGAAGGAAAAAGCGCAAACACCCTGGGGGTGACCTCACACATAGAACATGTGCTAATGAGGCAAGGTAGATTGTCCTTATGGTGGCTGAACAATAGCCATGCATATGCAAAACTGTATATTATTCTAAGGCATAAAAAGAGAATGAATCTTATTTTTCAAGTTTCACCCACTCATTTAAAAAAAATTATTTTTTTTAAAAACCTCCCTAGTGGAGTCGCCAAATTGTAGTCGTGTTTTTATTTCGCCTACACGGTGTGAGCGCGTATTAGATTTGACTACCCCATTGTTAAGGTTTTATTGAAAATTGTTTTAAAAGAAGTCGTCAACAATTCTTTTTAGGAAGAATCATAAACCTAATTGGATATGGGAAAACCGTAGGGACAAATTATCCAATGTAGATTTCCCCGTCTAGACTCCATATATGGTCAAAATGAACCAAAGATTGAGTTCGGGGATGAGGGTACGAATATAGTCATAATGAACCACATTCGCCCAAAGGTGGCCTCTACTAAATATCAATATACATTACAGATTTCATGCAAATGAATAATCATATAACGTTTTAAGCACCCTACAAAAAATTATTCTAAGTTGGTTCAGGAAACACATAAAAAGACTATATTTTAGTGATATGTTATTAGGCAATCAAATTACAGGGAACCTAGCAGGTTGTCCAAATTAATCCGATTAATGTTAGAACATTTATTTAGGACTTTGATTAGCAAAAAAAACATGTGGGTGATAAAAGCGTTAAAACAGGACAATCATACAATATGAATAGAATGATCAGGCAAGCATATAATATACAAAGGCATGAATAAATATAATATGAAATAAAGCATAGAAAAGGGGTTAGAATATATAGTAGAACGATTTATTACTTAAAGATCTACATCATGAAATAAATTGTTAGTAACTTCAAAGCAATAAATATAATTGATTATTCAAGGATCCTTAGGAATTATACCTATGCGGCTTAGATTGAAGCGCGCAACGATCTTTAGGCGGAGCAATCGTGGAACCAGGAACGTAGTATGATTAGGAATTGAAATTGACTTGAAAGGATTGAAGTGTTTGAGTATTTGAAGATTCGAATTGTATTTCGGAAATATTCGTAAGTTTGTGTGCGTAAAATAATAATCAAAAGTCGTTCGTAACTCAAGAAATCACGAGTATTTATCGGCAAAGAGAACCGTGCGCCTCACACAAGCCCTGCGCCAGGCGCAAGCCAACGTGGCAGGCGCAATGCCACGCGTCAGGCGCACATTGGTGTGCCTGTCGCAGCCTGCCCAATCAGATTCAAACATGTGCAAACGCGTTTTTAAAAAAATAGAAAAGAAAGGTTGCGTCTCACACAGGACTTGCGTCAGACGCAGGACTCTATGTGAGTCACAAGTCCACGTGTCAGGTGCTCATTGGCTCGCCTGACACGTTCTAGCCAATGTGTTGGACGCACGTGGCGCGCTGAGCGCAACCGCCGCGTCTAGCGCATATTCCAGCATATTTGTTTTTTATTCTACGCGTCTTTCGAAGATACTTTTTTATCCCTAAAATCCGGGGATTGAACTTTACGGATTAAAAAATCTGATTTGTATTTAAAATATTTATAAAAAATATTTATTAAATTAATAAATATTCAATTGGGCTCTTAAGTGGACTTAAAACATTTATGGGCTTAAAATACAATTAATCATCATGAACAATTAATTGGGCTTTAGAATATCAATTCAAAACACAATTTTGGATTGGTTCCTTAGATTGCTCTTCCGTGGGTCGCGCCAACTAATACCGCGGTATGTTTCATCATTGGATCCTTAAAGGGGGAGATACGATTATGTGTCTACAGTCCAAGTTACCTATGACCCATTAAACATGTAAAAGTAAGTGATGTGCCACCTTCTTTTTACAAAAAAAAAAATCTTTTCCTCCATCCTTCCCCACCACCATCAACAACTTTTGACCACCACAACACCACTAGTCCACCATATCCACCACCCTTGCTCAACCACCTTCACCACCCTCTTCCCCACCATCCACTGAAACCAACAAGCACCATCCACTGAAACCAACAATCTTCTTCATCCCTCACTCCTTCTCGTTTATTCAGCCACCACCCTCAGCTTACTTCTTCCCTCCCAAACCCCTTCTCCCTACCTCTCGTTTTTTATGCCACCAAAACCACTATATGTCTGCCCAGTCACCACCCTTACCTCTTCCCTTTAAACTCCTACTCCCTCCTTCATACCCTCTCATTTTTTCTGCTACCGAAACCACCAGTCGTGAAGCCATAGTCACCCACCCTCGAAAATCGAACCACCTACTAAAATCCTAAGACATCCAGCCGAAAACCCTAAACTCACCCATAAGAAGACCCTAAATTCACCCAATTGAAAGCCCTACGCACCCAAAAACCTAAAAACCCTAAAAATAATAGGAGGGGAAGAGAGGGAAAATGGTGATGGTGGTTGTTATGGGTTATGAAGGGAAGGAGGAGGTGAGAGAAAAGAAAACGAAGGGATAGCGGTGCCGAGGGTGGTTCAGACAGTGGTGGTTGTCTACTGTTGAGGGGAAGGAGGAGGAGAGAGAGAAAAAATGAAAGAAGAAAGAAAAAAGAGAAAAAAAAATTAAATAAGACCAATATATAGTTTTGAGCCACGTGGCATTATGACATATCTAACATGTTACTAACTGGTTATTTTTCACTATGGACCAATATGGGAAGACGAATCACAAACATGGGATTAAACTGAGAAGACACCAACCCTTGGGATTTACCTTGACAATTGTTCCTTTTTACTTAGAATAATATTACAAATTATTAATATTATTATTATTATTTAATTATTATTATTATTATTATTATTATTATTATTATTATTATTAGAACAAAAATTTAGCACGTTAGAATTGGTAATCCAACAATTAATTAAGTAAACTCAATATGAAAGTAATTTAATTTTTTACTCTAAAAATCTAATTTTTATTTTTTAGTTTTATGAAATTCTTTAGATTATTAATTATGCATGATTAGAAGTTGATATTTTGATTGGTTGAATACTATAAAAAAACTCTAATATAATGTAATACTTTTATTTTTAAATTTTTTTATCTTTCTTAAAATGGTTTGTGTATGGGAAAATCAGAAGGGTAGCGTTTCATTTATTTGAATCACTCTCATCATTTGGAGTATGTACTACTATTATGGGGTAGACATTACATTAAAAAAACTAAACGCCAAAGTACATAATGGACTGCCCAAGTAAGATTTTCTAAGGTTGGGATTGATTTTTTTTTTTTCCAAATTTTTAATAAGGGGGTAAGATTTACTACTTAGAAATGGAAGATTTTATAAAAAAAAAAGGGGAAATTCGGTGGTAAACACTCTAATAAGAGGTCAAGGATTCAAAACCTCTAGCATTGATTTTTGAATCATTTTTGTAGAGACATGCATGTTAGAAATATTATAAATGATATAGATATTATTCAGGTAAAATGATTTAGTAACTTAGAAATGGAAGGTTTTATAAAAAAAAAAGGGGGAAATTCGGTGGTAAACACTCTAATAAGAGGTCAAGGATTCAAAACCTCTAGCATAGATTTTTGAATCATTTTTGTAGAGACATGCATATTAGAAATATTATAAATGATATAGATATTATTCAGGTAAAATGATTTAGTAACTGAAAATGAAACTTAATTAATAACAAAAGGGGACATAGCATGGTGATATATTATGACTTTCTGAATAATTTATCATTCAGTCAGATCCCCTTCTATTATCATTGGCAATAAACATTGAAACATGAGTGAAAAGGCTATCTATAAACAGAAAAGGACTACCATCTATGTAACTAAACATTCAAATCCATATGAAAAGAACAACAATGGAGCTATCTTGTGGGGAAGAAATATTCAATTGCACGTGAAAGATAAAGAAGGAGGAGAAGGTAAAGGCAGAAAAAAAAAAGTTGCTTAACCATAGAGGCAAATTTGTCATACAATCATTTGTTCTATACCAAACTATTCGGTAGACAGAGTTTTTCATTATCTTTTTGTATCTCATATAATGTGCACCACCTTCATTAAGTGCCCATCTCAATAAAATATTTTTAATTTATATTTTCTATTAAGAACCTTATTACTAGGGGAACCAACTACTCTATTGCATGCATAATTGCATATCAGTAAATGTATGCAGTATTACCAAGCTAAGCTTGGCTTAGTGGTAAGGAAAAAACCTTTCAACCTCAAGGTTGGGGGTTCGATCCCCACTGAGGGCACTTTGCGAGAGGGATTTCCCTTACCATCCTACTCTTAAAGTGTTTGCCCGCAAACCCAGACCGGGTTAACCTGCGAGAGGTTCTAGTCTAGTCGGGCCCTTCATCTTACCATGGGGTCCTCAGTTGGGACCTAAAAAAAAATGTATGCAGTATTATTATTGTTGTCATAGGTGGTGCTCCAATGGATATCAACTAAGGCAAATATGTCAATAGGTGTTAGTTAGGAGAATTGGGGATTGATGACAAAAAAGTTAATTAAAGACATGTTGAACTTTAAAGAACTTGAAAAGCATATAATGCATTTTTAAAGGTTAGAAGGTTTTTAGAGGAAAAAATTAGAAATATTTGACGAAAAATATATACTCCCTCCGTTTTTTTAGATGTAACATATTGACTTTGGGCACTATTCATCCAATACACTTTGACCATTAATTGTTATTTATGCATAAGGAAAAATATAGTCATGTGGGATCTTGTTTGATTCGTCACGGTATACACTTTCCAAATATATATTTTTTATAATTTTTACTTTTATACAATTAGAGATATTATCGGTCAAAGTTGTGCCTCGACAAATGTGAAAAGTCCAATGTTACATCTAAAAAAACGAAGGGAGTATGTTTTTTGAAACTTGGTTTGGGCGGTGATCCGGGTAGGCCACCCCAGATGTACCCATGATTGAGATAATTTGTTCAAAGATATTATGTCGTGTGAAATTGATACGGTATATGATAAGAAAAGAAAGAAAAAAGCTTCAAAGCTGTTTAGATGGCCCATATTCGTGAAACACGAGTTTGAAGTAGTAGATATGTAAATAATAGTGAGTAGTTGGTCATAAATTTTTTTTTAGCAGACTATCAGTAGAATGGAAGCGCGGGTACAAAACAAAGGAATATAATAACAAAGCATGGATTATGCATGTTCATATTTGTGATATAAAAGGATACAAGTCCAACGCAACAAATATTAGTGAGTACTAAAACGTTGCCCATATCAACAGCTATGTCAGCCCCAATCCCAACCCTCACCACCATAACACCAACACCTCCGCCGAGCAGCAACCGGCCGCTTCGCACGATACCGGGTAGCTATGGCTTGCCGGTACTTGGGCCAATCGGGGATAGGCTAAATTACTCTTGGTTCCAAGGACAAGACACGTTCTTTAGGAAGAAAATGGACACATATAAGAGCAGTGTGTTTAGAACCAATATCCCTCCTTGCTTCCCTTTCTATATGGGTGTTAACCCAAATATAATTGCTCTTCTTGATGTTCCATCTTTTTCTCACCTCTTTGATATGGACATCATTGATAAGAAGAATGTTCTTGTTGGAGATTTTATGCCTAGTACCAAGTTCACGGGGGATAGGAGAGTTGGTGTGTATCTTGATACAACTGAAGAACTCCATACCAAGGTAAAAAAAAAAATTATAATGATGGATATTGAGAATTTTACATCTAATACAATTTATTCTTTATCAGATATACATACAAAAGTTGATTTTGCTCTTGGTATTGTACAAATTTTCTCTTAGAATGAGATAGTTTAATTGCATTTGTATTTCTAGGGTGTTACACTGCCCTTCCCCTTTGCACGAGGCCCATGACGTTGGTTCTTGCTATGACTATACTTGGATAATGTAAATGGGAAAAATAGGGAGAATTTTGGGTGTTTATGTTTATTTTAGGATTTATAAATATTATCGGCCTAAGTGAGCCATGGTGGTGTAGCGTTGTTCACTGGTCTTGAAGTCTAGGCAGTTCGATGGGTAGTGGTGGTGGTTGTGGATATGTGTGAGGGTGAAATGATAGGGGATGTTATAGTTGCTGGTGTTGGCTGTGGTGGAGGTCGAGTAGATAGAAAGGTAGTTGCAGTAATGGAAAAGGAGAGCAGGTTGCGCAACATGTTTCTCCAAATATTAATAAAGTACATTGTGCTATACGTATACGGCTATACCACCAACTTCCTTAATACGTTAGGGAACAAATAATCCTTCAATGAGTAACACTAAATTTCAATTTAAAATTTTAAATAGACCCGGTTCACACTAAGTGTGCACCGAGGTGGTAATTGATATTAACTTCATATAGTGAGTTTTATAGAGATATAGTGAACTTATATACAATATAGTGGGTTTTATTAACGGAAAATATATAGTGAAATTATATGTAATATAGTGGAGGATCTAAATTTAATGTTTTAACATGTAGGAAGATGTAGGTTGTGTAGTATTAACATATAGAAAGATGTAGTTTCTGCATGATATAGTGAGTGTCTGAATGATATAGTGAGTTTCTGCATGATATAGTGAGTGTATGAATGATATAGTGGATTGTTCATAAATGATGTAGTTTCGGTATGATATATTATGTTTCCGAATGATATAGTAAGTTTCTTCATGATATAATGTATTTTTGAATGATATAGTGGATTGTTTAGAAATGATGTAGTTTCTGCATGATATAATATGTTTCTGCATGACATAGTGGGTTTCTGCATGACATAGTGGGTTTCTGCATGATATAGTGGGTTTCTAAATGATATAGTGGATTGTCCAAAATAATACGTGCTTTTAGCCTAGTGCACAGTAATGTAAACGTGAACCGGGTCCATGCAAGTCAAATTGAATTTCAATAGTCGCATAGTACTAACTGAAGAACAATACTAATAAAAGCAATATTATTAATATTAATCAAATATAAATATAGGTTAATAATTACCATCCAATTATAAGACATAGATTTTTACACATAAAAACATGTAATTGTGGAAGTCATAAAACACATAGCATATATATAATACAGGTCAAACAGCTCTAACCGAATAAGTGCCATTAGTCAAAACATATAAAACATAAAACTCTAAGGACAAATAGAGTGTGATTACACTTAATTGACAAAATTAATGGTGTACTAAATATAATACTACCTCTGTTTCTTTTTAATCTACACAGTTTGGGTCTCATATATGTCAATACAAAGATTTGACCAATAATATATCTTTAATTACGAAGAAGTGAAATTATAAAAAGTTGATATTTGAAACTTTAGGTTGAGATTAATCTAACAAGATCGCAAATGACTATTTATTCATCCATTTTCCTCATCAATGATCAAAGTTACATGTGAATCATGGGCACATATTCAAAGGTCAACACTTTGAAGATTTTGAACGTACGTATCAGATCCGCGTTCATACTTCCTAGTACAATATCATAAAGTTTTATACTTCCTCCGTTTTTTTAGTTGCAACACTTTCCTAAAAGGGAAATTTATAATTAGTTGCAACACTTTCTACTTTTGCTTTTCCTTTCTCTCTATCTCTCTCCAATCACATGAGGCCCTCTCCTTTTTTCTTCTCTACATCTCTCCAACCCAAATTTTGCATTGGAGTTTGTGAAAAAAAAAGTGTTGCAACTAAAAAGAAACGGAGGAAGTACTTATTTTTTCATTCTTTTAATAATTGCAATATTTTAACTTTTGAACTATTTATGAAATTTGAAACTCATATTATATTATATTGTAATAAAAATTTTGAAAAATAAAAATTTAGTGACACACTATGTTACCTGGACTCGGCTAGGAGTGTCGGATATGGGTACGGATCCGAGTGTCGGGTACGACACTTCCAAAATATCAGGACACGGGGACTCTCTCCGAGATTTGGACACGGGTACGGGTATGGCAAAATTAATATTTTATAATATAATATTTAATACAAATTTTAAGTTTTATAATTATCTATTTATAATATAACAATAAATTAAGGTAGTGTTAAAAAAAAGTAAAATAGAAGAAGAAGAAAAGCAGTGTTAAAAAAAAGAAAGCAAAATAGAAGAAGAAAAGGAAAAAGAAAAGGGTAAAGAGAACAGAAGTCACGTGGCCACAAAGGGCAAAAAGAAAATGAAAAAGAAAAAAGAAAAAAGAAAAAGAGAACAGAAGATCGAAGGATGAAGAGAGAGAAGTAAGAAAGGACAGAGAAGAAAGAAGGCAGAAGCGAAGAAAGAAAGAAGCGAAGAAAAAGAAAGAAACTGACCGGCGGTGGCGGCTCCGGCGAGTTCGAAGCTCCTGTCGGCCGTCAGGTAAGTTCTCCTCTTCTCCCCTTCTCTTCTTCTCTTCTCCTCTTCTTCTCTTCTTCTTTTCTCCTCTTCGCGTTCGAATTAGGGTTTCCCGTGTCCGAGTGCAATTTGAAGGATCCGACACGTATTTTATACCCGAGTCGGCGTCGTGTCGTACCGACCCGGGTATTTGCCGATTTTTGCCGAGTCCAGGTAACAGAGGTGACACATATTATTCATTACTTCCTGCGCTCTTTTTATTTGCTACATTGTTGTTTTGGGAAATGAACAACTAACTTTGACCGATTTTTTTGATTTTTTTGTAACTGAATATATAGTCATGTGTGGTCTTATTACATTCAACTCGATGTGTAGATTAATAATATCAAATTTTTATCATTTTTAATTAAATGAAATGAGAGATATTAAGGATTATACAACATTTTGAAAACCGCACAACAACAATTTAGTAAATAAAAAATAGAGGGAGTATATGTCAACAAATTTTTGTATTTATCCAAAAAAAAGTCATCGAAAAACTTGATCTGTTTAATAGAAATTAAACTTCGCATAATTTTAGTTTTAGGGTTTAAAATGAGGCAAACTTTTCCTTCCAAAAGCGCATAACTTTTCGATATGCGCCCTGGTTAAAAAAAATCTTTTGAAAATATATGGGCCAAAATTGATTTTCAGTCCATCGAAGATTAATTTCAACCCTTTTTTCCCAAAAAATACATTTATTTTTTATTTTTTGGTTGTATCACCACGTAGATCCTAAAACATAATGCGCTTTTAATAGAAAAACTAGTTCTTGTCCCGGGCCATACGCCCCGGATTATTTGCCGATGTGTATTTGAAGTCTTCAAAAATATAAATATTTGTCTTTAAATGATTTTTTCCCCCACAAAGACAAACATGAGCATTGTAGTGTAGTTGGTTAGTGCATTAGCATATCAAATGAGAGGTCATGGGTTCGAGTCTTGAAACACACATTTTTATTGTTTAATGTCTCATTTGATTGTGTGGGGGAGGGAAGAGTACATGTGGCAGCATGACATTTATTTGTCTTGGGTTTTATATATATATATATATATATATATATATATATATATATATATATATATATATATATATATATATATATATATATATATATATATATATATATATATATATATATATATATATATATATATATTGTCTCATTCTGAGTCCTAAAACTAAAGTTATGCTCTTTTAAAGTTTTTGTTAATTCAGATGACTTTTATTTTTGGCTAATTATGGTGTAGACTTTGAAAAGTATGCCTAAAATGACCATGCATGCTCATTCAAAATTTTTATAATGCTTGCTATTTTTTCGACTGAAGTACATTTTTTATTCAATCATATTTGCAATATACTTCCTCCGTTTTTTTACTCGTTTCGTTTCTCACTTTTGGCAATTCCCTATTACTTGTCTCGTTTCTATTTTTGGCTATATATTCTCTCTTCCTCTCTCCTAGCACGTGGGTTTCTTTTATATCTCTCTCTATTTCTCTTATCTCCTTTCCTTGTACACACAAATGATGCAAGTAAAAAAATGGAGGAAATATGACAATAATATTTATAAAGCATGTTCACAAGAAAATGAAATTGTAAAAAAAAATCGAATGAGAGAAAATTAGATGGTAGGATGAGAGGGGAATCGTAAGAATAATGGAATGAAGAGTATAAAAGGAAGTATAGAGACAGGACAAGACGATGTTTAAGAAAAAACCCTCCATTATGTGAGCACGACTCGATCCATTCATTGCATCCCTCAAATGTTAAACAACTATAAATTTTGGTACCACCTCTGTTCCATATTAGTCACAACAGTTTGACTTTTGCACTATTCACATATCTCATTTTAAGTCTTTAACCATTATTTTTATCTAATATTTAAAAACCAGCATTAGTATACATGATATTCTAAAATTTATAATAATTGGTATTCCTTAGTTTGTATTACTTTCACAGAAGCTTAAATACAAGAGTAAATACACGTCCTTAGGCCCAAAGTAGTCAACGCCTAATTAAATACAAGGCCCACACTTTATGCTAAGTACATATAAGACAAGGATGCCTAACACCCCCCTCAAGTTGGAGCATGCGGGTCACAAATGCCCAACTTGCGAAGTAAGAAAAAAAAACTTGCGCTTCCCTAAACCTTTCGTGAAAATATCATCAAGTTGGTTATCAGTAGAAACATGAGAGGGAGCAATGATGCCATCCGTGATGGCATCCCGAACATAATGGCAGTCAACTTCAATATGTTTGGTGCGCTCATGGAAGACGGGATTTTGAGCAATATGAAGAGCGGACTTGCTATCACAAAACAAGGTCATAGCGCGCGGTTGATGAACACCCAAGCACTCAAGTAATGCTTTGAGCCATTTCAACTCAGAGGTAACGGCGGCCATAGACCTATACTCGGCCTCGGCAGAGGAACGGGACACCGTGTGTTGTTTCTTGGTCTTCCAGGAGACGGGACAACAACCAAGAAACACAATCCAACCCGTAAGAGACCGACGAGTCAAGGGACAACTAGCCCAATCAGAGTCACACCAACCAAATAAAGAAAGCTCGCTAGTAGAGCTAAGAAGAATACCTTGACCCGGAGACTCTTTCAAATAGCGAACAACACGGGTAGCGGCATCCCAGTGATCCGTACGAGGAGACTGCATGAATTGGGCCAAGATATGCACTGTATAGGCAAGGTCAGGACGAGTAAAGGACAAGTATATCAAGCGCCCAACAAGACGACGATATGGCTCGGGATCAGAAAGTAATGCGCCCTTGGCAAGAGCGAGAGTATGATTTTGTTCAATTGGAAGGGCAGCAGGTTTGGCGCCTATAAGCCCAGTCTCAGAAAGAATATCCAAAGTATATTTACGTTGGCACAGAAACAAGCCCTCAGGACTACGAGCAACCTCGATACCCAAAAAATATTTGAGAGGTCCTAAATCTTTCATATGAAAGCAGGCACCCAGATATTCTTTAAATGAATGAAGAGCGGAAGAGTCATTACCGGAGATTATAAGATCATCAACATACACAAGAACGTTGAGCTGAACGTCACCCTGGGATAAAGTGAAGAGAGAGTAATCAGAGTATGACTGAAGGAAACCATATTTCTTCAAAGAAGCAGCTAACTTAGCAAACCAACATCGCGGAGCTTGTCGGAGACCATAAAGAGACTTTTTCAAACGACAAACAGTACTGGGTGTTGAGGGAGTAAAGCCGGGAGGGAGTTTCATGAACACTTCCTCATCTAGGTCCCCATGTAAAAAGGCGTTGTGAACATCCATCTGATGAAGTTCCCAATTCTTGGCGGCAGCAACAACAAGAAAGGCACGAACAATGACCATTTTGGCAACCGGAGCAAAAGTCTCATTATAATCAATGCCAGCAACCTGATGATTACCAAGAATAACCAGACGTGCCTTGGGACGTTCAACAGAGCCATCAGCATTATACTTGATTTTATACACCCACTTGCAGCCAAGAGCCTTTTTCCCTAGGGGAAGATCATCCATAACCCAAGTAGAGTTATCTTCCAGAGCTTTAATTTCTTTTTGCATGGCCTCACGCCGACCAACATGTGTCATTGCTTCCGAGAACGTATGAGGCTCAACGCCATCAAGCACAGCTGCAATAAAAGATCGATATCGTGCAGAGAAATTATCACAATTCACAAAATGTGCTAAAGGATAGGGAGTACCTGGGGAAGCAGACGGAACCGATGGTGATGGGGAAGGACTTACTTTTCGAACATGATTAGTGACGAAGTCGCGAAGAAGCACAGACGCTTGCTTGGAGCGCATACCACGACCCAAATGTTCTGCAGGGACAAGAGGAGGAGAATTCGCAACATTTGGCTCAACCTCCCTGCTGGGCGAACCCGCAGCAGCAGCATTGCCAGCAGGAGGGGAGTCAGGGGTGACACTAGTGCCCTCTCCTACAACGGCACTCGAATCCCCAAGGGAAGGCATAGGCTCAACAACCGACACATCCGTATCATCCAAAACCGACTCTAAGTCGAGTAAGAAAGCATCATCAATAGAACTAAGGCCCACAAGCAAGTCGGCATTCAAAGAAGGAGCAGGCACAGGTTCAAAGGGAAATTCATTTTCATAGAACTTCACATCACGAGAAACAGAAAACACATTGGCCTCAATGTCATATAATTTCCAACCTTTCTTACCATTCGGATAGCCGACAAACACACACCGCCTACTACGAGAGGCAAATTTATTCCCTTTAGCCTTTTGATTATGAGCAAAGCAGAGACAACCAAAAACACGTAGAGCATCAAAAACAGGGGGATGACCAAAAAGAACTTCAAAGGGGGTTTTATTGCCTAAGATGCCAGAGGGAGTTCTGTTTATGATATGAACCGCAGCTAGAACACATTCACCCCAAAAGGTCATAGGTAAATTAGCCTGAAACATTAAGGCACGACCTACGTTGAGAATATGCTGTTGTTTGCGTTCCACACGCCCATTTTGTTGAGGTGTCCCAACACAGGAAGTTTGAAATAATATGCCATTAGATGTGAAATAGTCAAGCATGCAGTGGAATTCGGTACCGTTATCACTACGAATAATTTTAATAACAGTATCAAATTGGCGTTCAACCATAGCAAAGAAGGCACAAAAGACTTTATGAACTTCAGTTTTATCACGTAAGAGATACACCCAAATAGCTCTAGAAAAATCATCAACCAAAGTCAAGAAATAAACTGCATCACAAGAGGAAGGGGTACTGTGAGGTCCCCACAAATCACAATGTATGAGTTCAAAAATACGACTTGCTTTATGCTCACTAACAGGGAAGCTATCACGATGTTGTTTTGCCGATGGGCAAATTACACGTGCTTTATTCAAAGATTTCTTAGCAGTACTAGAACTAATAGCAGGAATTAACTTGACTACTCTATCTGAGGGATGGTCCAACCGTCGATGCCAGAGCTCAAATTCTGTCAAACCAGGAACAGTGATTGCTTGAACCGTCGGAATACCTCGAAAAAAGTAAAGTCTGTCCCGTTGTTCACCGGCTCCAATCAGGTTCCCCGAAGGTTGGTCCTGTATAGCACATAAAGAATTAGTAAAACGAACAATACATTGAGAATCATTGCACAATTGTGATACTGATAATAAATTGCAATTGAGCTGAGGAACAAAAAGGACATTATCAAGAATGACATTCTTAGAGAGGATCACCCTCCCTTTCAACTTTGCTACAGCACGAGTGCCATCAGGTAACCCAACAGGCCATTCAGGAATAGTTTGTACATGAGTCAAGCAAGATTGTTCGCCCGTTACATGATGGGACGCCCCCGAGTCTATAATCCAATCAATACTAGAATTCTTACCGGTCATGCGGTCAGTAGAATTTTTCTCAGAATTAATCATGTTGAGGAGAATCTGGACCTGTTCAGGATTTAATTCAGCCAGGGAAACACCTTCACCAACTTCGCGTGGCTTGGGATCAGTCACGGCATTGGCACGAGGAGCACCACTGCCATGGGTACGAGCAGTAGCAGTAGTGGGTGCTGCAGACCCCCCCACCACGCCCATTTGTTCGGCGTCGATCTTCCCAACCTTCTGGGTACCCATGAAGTTTGAAGCACATGCTTTGGTCATGACCCCGCTGTTTACAGTGATCACAAAAGAGCTTCGCTTTTTCGGCGCGATCAAGACGACCTCTCCGATTGATAGATTGAAGAGCAAAAGCATGAGTTTCTTCTTGCACAGCCTTTCCTCGTGCTATGGCCTTTGATTTCTCTTCTTGAACGAATGCTTGATAGGCTCTGTCCAGGTCTACTGGTGGACTTTGAGACAAGAGATTGGAACGCACTGTCCCATATAAATCATCATCAATGCCGATAAGAAATGGGTGCAGCTTCTCTTCTTCCCTATCCACTTCAAATTTCGCGACGACGTTGCAGGTACAAAGCCCACAGATGCACGAGTGCAGGGGTTTGAGTCTCGCAAATTCATCGTAGAGACTCATCAATTTGTTGAAATACTCCTCTACGCTCATGCCTTTGGCTTGGTTGCAACTCGTGATGTCGGCACGAAGTTGCTGAAGTCGTGGTCCATTAGCCACGCAAAACCTTTTCTCAAGGTAATCCCACAATGGTTTGGCTTCGAAGTGATAAGGTATAGAGACCGCGAGTCTTTCGTCCATCCTTCGCAAAATCCAAGACACAATCATTGAATTCACAGTCTCCCAATTGAGGAATTTCTTTGTTTCAGTCGGCTTTTTGATGGATCCGTCAACAAATATGTATTTCCGGCGTGCTTTCAACGACAGGGTCATTGCCCTTGCCCACGCTGCGTAGTTGTCCCCTTTGAGAATCACATGAGTGATGACGTTTCCTGGCTGATCTCCTGACCCAAGATAAAAAGGAGAAGAAGGATCTATTTTCTCTTCGGTGGTCATGACTGATTGCCGGCGAGTTCACGCTGGTGATGCTAGCAATCTGACGCAAGGAAGAAGATGACAGAGGAGCAGCGTTTAGGTTTGCTAAGTGCGTTGCTCAGATGCCATGACAATAATTGGTATTCCTTAGTTTGTATTACTTTCACAGAAGCTTAAATACAAGAGTAAATACAAGCCCTTAGGCCCAAAGTAGTCAACGCCTAATTAAAGACAAGGCCCACACTTAATGCTAAGTACATATAAGACAAGGATGCCTAACAAATATATATATTATATAGTATACCTTATCTTATAATTACCTTGAATTTTGCTGCTAATTAGTAATTACTACTTCCTCTGTCTGATACTCCCTCCGTCCCATAATATAGTGCTTACTTCTTTTTTTTCACGGGAATTAAGGAGAATGGAGGGAGTAGTATGATTTTCAATAAATATATTTAATGAAGTACAATACTTTTGTCTTGGAACTACTTTATTTTCTTTTTCCTTCAAAAAAAAAAATCAAAAAGCAATTAGTTTTCCTTGGAATGGTGCAAAGCAATAAATAGGAGCACACATTTTAAAAGAAATGTAGGAATATTTTGAAAAGTTTGTGTATGATTTGAGAATAATTTACTCCAAACAAATTGATAAAAAATGAAGTTAGCATAATATTTTAGGACACCCAAAATAAAATATAAATATTATATTATGGGACAGAGTGAGTAATAATTTTCACACTTTGATTAGGAATATTTGCCAGCACACGCCCTCAATTATTGAAGTCTGTAATTAGTCATTAGTCATTACTAACAACTATAAAAGTTGATAATACAAAGATATACATTGAGACTAATAAGAAACATTTTCATAATCTCGTGTCATTTAGTACAATTATTAGTTAATCTAACTAGTCAAGTATTACATACGACTGGTGCAGAAACTCAAAGCTTGTAAAGAGTTAGTATAGATAAGAAAATAAATTTACATATTTATACATGTTTAAATATATTATTTATATTTCAATCTTCACAGGTCAAGAATTTTGCTTTGGATGTTATGAAGAGAAGCTCAACAGTATGGGTGTCTTCATTGTTAACAAACTTGGACATTATGTGGACAACCATTGAACAATCTCTCTCCAAAAATGGCACTATCAACTTGTCCACCCCTCTAGAGAAGTGCCTCTTCAACTTTCTTTCCCAAGGAATGCTTAGAGCTAATCCTGCAAATTACTCACCAGAACTCTCAGAAACGGGGCATAGTACAATTAATAAATGGCTTGCCGTACAACTCTTACCAGTACTTATTTTTGGTTTATTCCAACCTCTTGAAGAAATCTTCCTACATTGTTTCTCATACCCCTTTTTCTTGGTTAAAGGGGACTATCAAACACTTGTTAGTTTCGTTGCGAAAGAAGCTCGTGAAGTTATCGAACGAGGCAAATCTGAGTTCGGGTTGAGTGAAGAAGATATCATCCACAACTTGCTTTTCAACTTTGGATTTAATGCATTTGGTGGGTTTAAGGTTTTCTTACCTGCTTTGGTGAACAACCTAAGGTTGAACAATGATGCAATACAAGAAGTCTTAAGAAAAGAAGTGAGGGGAAAGTGTAGAGCACCTTCATCATTGAGTTTTAGTGCAATTCAAGACATGCCTAATGTCCAATCATTCGTATACGAAACGCTCCGGTTAAACCCGCCCATACCACTTCAGTACGGGCGAGCGAGGAAAGACTTTGTGTTACAATCACATGATTCAAGATTTCATGTAAAGAAGGGTGAGTTGCTTTGTGGGTATCAAACACTTGTGATGAGGGATCCGAAGGTGTTCGATGACCCGGAAACGTTTGTTTCGGATCGCTTTATGGGTGAGAAGGGTGCTGAATTGTTGAATTATTTGTTTTGGTCGAATGGACCACAGAATGCGGAAGCTGATGCATCAAATAAGCAGTGTGCAGGAAAAGATTATGTTCCTTTAACTGCTTGCTTGTTTTTGGCAGATTTATTCTTAAGATATGATTCTATAACGCTTGATTTATCTGGGACCATCACAGGAGTTGAGAAAGCTAAGTCAAAATCGTAGGAGCAATCTATGCTATGTGCATAGAATTTATATGTGTGAACTAGCTCTTGGACCAGTGCAAATTGCACGGGAGATTTTTCGTTTTATAAATTGAAGATGTTAGGAAGTTGCTCCTAAAATTATGGTGTGAATTTTAATTTGTGATTTAAAATTTTATAACCGTGTGTTGCGATTAATTTAAAACTAGCTTATGACCCATGTGTTTAGTGGCTGGTATAGTTAATGTCATGGTGGATCACGTCACCCATCATTTATTTTAAAAAAAGTTGATTGAAAAGGTATTTGCTCTGTCTACTGCTTTTCTTAGAGGCTTAGATTAAATCATAATTCGAATTGCTATTCTCATTCACCCATACACCCGTGTCTGCTCCCGTTTTCAGTCGTCCAGCTCACACACACACACATACACACTCTCTCTCTCTATTACTTAGCTTGCACCACCGTTGCACCACATCAGACCACCCACTGGCCACTGTTCACTTAGCCATGACTTTAATTTTTTTCAGTATGTTTGAGTTTTAATACTACTTAAGGTATACTTAATTACATCTAATGGTTTCATAAATTGAAGATGTCGGGAAGTTTCTCCTAAAAATAATAGTGTGTTGAGATTATGCTAAAACTGAATTATGACCTCGTGTTCAGTGGTTGATGTAGTTAATATCATGTTGCATCATGTGACCCATCATTTTATTTTGAAAAAAAGTTGATTGAAAAGGTCTTTGCTATGTGACATGCTTCCCTTAAAGGTTTAGATAAAATCATAATTCACACCACAATTGTCATTCAGCCATACACCTGATTCCGCTCCCGCTTCAGGTAGTCCTGCTCATCTTTTTCTCTCTTGTCGTTACTTGCACCACCATTGCACCACATCAGACTACCCGTTGGCCACTGCCCACTTAGTCGTGACTTTACTTTTCTCAATATATGTTTCGTATACTTAATTACTTCTAATGGTTTAATAAATTGAAAATGTTAAGAAGATTTTCCCAAAACTATGTTGTGAATATTAAGTTGTGATTTTAAATCTTATAATCGTGAGTTGAGATTATTTAAAACTGGGGTATGACCCATGTGTTCAGTGGCTGATGTAGTTAATGTCATGGTTGATCACGTGACCTATCCTTTTGTTTTTAAAAAATTTGATTGAAAAGGTATTTGCTTTGTCTATTGCGTCTCTTAGAGGCTGAGATAAAATCATAATATGCACCACTATTGTCATTCAGTCATACACCCGCTTCCGACAGTCTTGCTCTCTCTATCCTTCTCTTTCTCTCCCCCTTTCTCTCGCTATATCTTGCCGTTACTTGCACCACCGATGCACCACATCAGACCACCCGCTGGCCACTGCCCACTTAGCCATGACTTTAATTTCCTCAATATGTTTGAGTTTTAATATTATTTAAGGTATACATAATTGCATCTAACAGTTTTATAAATTGAAAATGTTAGGAATTTTCTCCTAAGATTATGCTGTGAATATTAATTTATGATTTAAAATTTTATAATCGCGGGTCAATATTATTTTAAACTGGCTTATGACCCGTGTGTTCAGTGGCTAAATGATGTAGTTGATATCATGGTGGATCACGTCACCTGTAACACCCCGTCCTTATACAACTAAGCTACTTAACAATAAATATTTAAAGTTAACTAAAAGATGTTAGCGGAAATAACGTCATGATGAAAATGCTACTCTCAATCAATAAATAATGGTAAAACCCAAAACTTAAGATTTAATATCCTCAAAACAACTCAACATGTCATAAGTTCCATCAAAGTAAAGAAATACCAAATCCATAAGTAAGCTACATTATTAAGAGTTATGAGACATGCAAGTCTCCAAACCAAAACAAGCTAAGCGTCCTTAAGTCCTAGCATAACATAAGAATCCCTATTCTCATCATAGTACTCATCAACTAAGAACACTAAAAGGAGCTTCCTGTCATCACCAACCCACTCTTTGTTAGCAGTAATTAGTCTAGAATGAATCATTGCCATCTGCACATATAATAATAATTCCACAGTCAGTGGGGAGTAACTAGCAATTCTCCCATAACAAAAGAAATCACAGTACATTTCAGATATAGATTATTAAAAAAAGGAATAAATAGGATCAAAGTCAACTATAATGTCCAACATGAATCAACATCTTAATAAGCTTACAAGTAACACAAATGAATAGTCAATAAACGAGTAAATTAAATCAGTAAATAAGTCGTCTAAAAAATACTGAAATAATATAAGGAAATAAACATAGCAAGTTTGAGTTAGAATACGAATACCAGTGGATCGCAACCCACTTCCTAAGGTTTGTCAGATTGCAACCTCCAGGTCAGCCCATGGGATTACATTTTCCGCTGCCAGTGTCTAAGAATGGCTAAACTCCCGATGCAGGGTAGTACACGCAGCACTCCCTGTCCTCTCGGATGACAACAATTAACCCAGGTAATACCCCTAGATCGCAACTTAGGTGGTTGGCATGTTCTTCACCGGACACTACTTATATCCCACCGGATATCCTTTCTCAAATAAATTATCATAAATATCATATAAAATATCGTTTCATCTCAATAATGTTCATTAAAGGGATGCCCACACAGCCTTACACCAAAAATCATAAATAGATATCAAGATCTCTTCAAATTCTTCCACACTTTCTCAAAAAGAATAAACGTACAAGCTTTAAAGCACAAGTAGTAACACATAAAGAGATATACAACATTAAGTAGCATCAAACTAATTAATTCCCAAACAATGATAGCCATCGGCAGTCGTATACGCTATGCATACATTCGAATACGTACGAAAATCCTACAAAAGAATACGCACAACAAGCAGTAGACCAGAAGAACGTGCGCTCAGCGCAGGAGCATGCGCTCCATGCTAGAGCGTGCGCTCGGCACAGCTCTTGTGCGTCTAACGCACAGGCGCCAACGTCTGAAGCATCTCGGTGCGTATGACGCTACTGGACAAATAGTTCCAGATTAACCCAAAATTCATTAACTCATAATAACGTACACAATTAATCATTTTATTACGTTAAACTAATCCCAAGTTAATGAAAAAATCATTAAGAAACAAACATAATTCATTCAACTATTTCAAGAATGCAAAAAGTCTCACTTAAACCAGATTATTAATCACATAACAATTAAATAAATAAACTTAATCCTTAAAAATCATTTAACAATCTAAAGCACCCCTTAAATTCTTAAAAAAATTACTGAACACCTCCATGGTCTTACTGTCACAACCATAATTTTATTTTTAATTTTTCGACTTTAAAAGTAATTTTAACATAAATTTCCAGATTACTCAATAAAGCAAATAAAATACTTGTAAATTAAAATATTCGCACAAAAATCACCAAATTTTCACACAACATACATAGATTAACGGTTCATCTATTTATACAGAAAAATAATTTTTTCGGCCCTCTTTTACATTAATCACAAATTAGTTACCAATAACCAGAAAAATGCAACAAAAAAAATTTAATTAATTAAACACGAAAACAATAATCAAACATTATTTTAAGACATAACATACATACTACGCATTTAATCTATCTCAGTACAAATAATTTCGTTAATGATCAATCTCACACACTAATTATTCAATAAATTTTCCATAAACACATACTCCCTCCGTTTTCTTTTGTTGTTCCTATTTGGAATCGGGGAAGAAACCAATGCAACTCAAAAAACGGGCAAGATTCCACTATTTTAAATAAAATTAAATTAACTAAAATAATGATTTTAACCCTTTTAAGTTATTCCATGTTAGGCAACCAATGGTACAAAAAGTTTGATGGGTAAAAAGGTAAAGTAACTACAAACTAGTGTGAATACATTTATTGCTCTTTGAGCTATTCTTATATTAGACAACCAATTAGACAAAAGTTTGAGAGGTAAAAAGGTAAAAAATGACTAATCAATAGTATGAACACATTTATTGCTACTTAAAACTAATGGAAATTTAATTCATAAATTATACTCCCTCCGTATTCTTTTGTTGTTCCTGTATTTCCCATTGGGAAATTTCAATATGTTGTTCCTATTTTGAATCTTTCCTTAAATAATATAATTTATGAATTAAATTTCCTATTATTTTCATGTTACAATAAATGTGTTCACACTATTTAGTAGTCATTTTTTACCTTTTAACCTCTCAAACTTTTGCCTAATTGATTGTCTAAAATAGAGTAACTAAAAGAGCAATAAATGTGTTCACACTAGTTTGTAGTTACTTTACTCTTTTACCCTTCAAACTTTTTGTATCATTGGTTACCTAACATAAAATAACTCAAAAGGGGTAGAATCTTTATTTTTAGTTAATTTAATTTTATTTAAAATAGTGGAATCTTTCCCATTTTTTGAGTTGCATTGGTTTCTTCCCCGATTCTAAATAGGAACGACAAAAGAAAACGGAGGGAGTACTATTTATGAAAAGATTCAAAATAGGAACAACATATTGAAATTTTCCAATGGGAAATACAGGAACAACAAAAGAAAACGGAGGGAGTATAAAACAAATTTAATTATTTAAATAAGAAATCTCAAGCAAAAATTATCCTACGCTACATAATATATATACGGCACACAAAATGAACATTTACACTATTTTCATGTAAAAATATTATAAAAATAATTTTCCTAACGAATTAATCTATTACTAAAACTACTCTAATCTCTAGTGTTCTAAGATAACTACTAGTTACCTGGAACGTCGGGAGGAGAGCTAAGCCTAACGAGTGATTCAAGAGCTATGAGCACGATCCAAGTCCTCTTCTAATACCCCAAAAGCACCACGAACGATAATTGTATAAGTGAGAGAAATAGAGAATAACAAGAACAATTTTATGATGAGAACAATTGGGAAGTAGAAAAATTAGAGAGAATGTGTATTGGCCGTGTGAAATGAAGAAGAATGGCAGCACAAATTTTCAGATATTAAATCAAAATTTTTGGTGATTAAAAGAGATGATTAAGAGAGGTTAAATGATGGTTTAATGAGGGGGGTTATGGAGGTTAAAGAAAATGAAAAGACAACAACCAATGGAAGAAAAATCCTCCATTAATCACCATATGGCCGGCTGTCATGATGCCCAAGCCCACCCAAATTTCGGACCCCTTTCATAAATAATCCAAATGATAAAAGGTAGGGAAACTCTACATATTGGCCTCCTACTTTCAGTTTTTCTATTTGGTGGCAGGCCAAAAAAAGATTTATACCAAGTGACATCCTACTTTAAGCAATTATATTTAGTGACCCTAATCCACTTAAAACCTGGCTAACCACCCAATTAAAGCTGAATTACTAACCTACCCCTAAGTTAATTATCCTAACACAATAAAAACCCTCCCCCACCCGATTAAAAATCACGCTATCTATTCTTCCATCTCATAAAATCATCACCCAATCAATCTTGAGCTGATGAAGTCATCACACTTTTCTTGTTTGTTGTGTTGTGCACACAATAACATTAAACCTGAAATATCAATTAGTAAAGTGGTTCAGCAACAGGTAATGAACATATGTTCCCTGCACTGCAACGCAAAGTGGTTGGTTTCTTGTATTTGTTTGTTCCTCATCCTCAATTTCTCTTCCATATTATCCCCAAGATAATGCTGTTAATAAAATACAACCTATGCAGATGCACTTGCATGAGGAGAGCACCACCAGAGTGTTCTATTGTAGCATAAATGAACGCAAATACATTAAAAATCTAAAAAATAGCAAAACGACCCACACAATTTAAATTTGGAGCAACATTAAAAATCTAAAAAATAGTATATACTTTGGAACAACATTGACCTCACACAATGAATTCTAACTATCATCCTCCTCTAAATCTCTCATTTCCTTCTCTGACAATCAACATAACTAGTTATAAATATCAAATTGCTGAACCACTTTATAAATTGATATTTCAGGTTTAATGTTATTGTGGGCACAACATAACAATCAAGAAAAGTGTGATGATTTTCATCAGCTCAAGATTGATCGGGTGATGATTTTATGAGATGGAAGAATGATAGCGTGATTTTTAAACGGGTGGGGAGGGTTTTTATTATGTTAGGATAATTAAATTAAAGGCAGGTTAGTAATTCATCTTTAATTGGGTGGTTAGCCATGTTTTAAGTGGATTAGGGTCACTAAGTATAATTGCTTAAAGTAGCATGTCACTTGGTATAAAACTTTTTTTGGTCTGCCGCCAAATAGAAAAATTGAAAGTAGAAGGCCACCATGTAGAATTTCCCTAAAAGGTATGTTAAGCGATAAAACGATAAATTCCTAATTCGAACCTAAACTTAAAAATAATTAATTACAAAAAATAATATTAACAAATCATATTATAAATATAAATATAATTCACATGATAAGCACATCAAATAATAAAAATAATTCGGTACCTAATTAATTATATAATCAAAAATCATTACTTAAGAGAAAATATTAGTTTTAGGGAAAATATTTGCGAAAAAGTAGGAGTAAAATTACGAGGTGTTATATCAACCATCATTTTATTTTAAAAAAAATTGATTGAAAAGGTCTCTTTGCTCTGTATACTGCTTCCCTTATAAGCTTTGATAAATTCATAATTCGCACCACTATTGTCATTCAGCCATAAACATGCTTTCGATCCAGTCCCGCTTCCGGCAGTCTCACTCATCTTTCTCTCTCTTGTCATTACTTGCACCACCGCTGCACCACATCAAGCCACTCATATTATTTAAGGAATACTTAATTACATCTAATGTTTATTTTTTGTATTTGATGATATCTTGTGTAAAGTCATAGATATTGTTTAGATCACAATCCATATTATACTATTAGAAGTTACACCAAGAAACCACATGTAACTTCCTATTGAAATTCAATTTTTTTCACTTCTCCCATCTATGTTATTATATGACAATAAGTTATACGACTTGGGACTTTCTTTTTAATTTTAGGATGGTAATTTGTATAGAATATAGGAAAGGTAAGGTAGTAGAAGTATATTTATGGGATGGATATTTTGAAGATGTGATAATGTCGTATTTTGAAGAAATTTATCTTTACAAATTGTACTTCTATTTTTCAAAATTTCATAATATTTGATTTGTAGTTAACGTTACAACATAGAAGATACTTTTTAGAAATTATATTCAACTATTGATATCTTTCCAAATCTTCTGTTTCATATTAATTGCAACATTTCTTTATTGGGAAAATCTACATGGTGGCCTCCTACTTTAGGTTTTCCTACTCTCAAAGGACGCATGAGACGCTATGCAAGGATTAAGGTTATGCAAAGCTAAGAGAGATGAAACGTCAATGCAAGGTCAGGGTTATGCAAGGCTAGGAAAAATAAAATGTAATGCAAGGTCAAGGTTATGCAAGATTAGGAGGTATGGATAGGATGATTTTCGAAAACTGTTTTGGTAATGAATCGGGGTCCGCAAGTACGATCCGCAGATTACAACTTTTAGGGAGTTTGATTTGGAGGAACCACCACATATATATGAACCCCCATTTTGGGTAAGCTTGTCTTGAATTAGGCATTTTAAGCCTAAATTGGAATGTACTTTATCTGTATTAAGTAATCAACGTTCTTGACTGGGGATTCTTCTTTGGGAAGTTGATACAGGCAAAGTCAAGTATCGCTAGAGATCATGGAATCATCGGAGAGTCCTTCAAGGACAAGGAGAGTTTGGATTGAAAAAAAAAGTTTAAATTTGTGACTTAAATGATTGTAGGTGGGAAAGGCTTTGACGTAGCTAGGTTCAGACTCGGGTCTATGTCGGGATCAAGAAAGAGCATGCTTCTAAACACTAGAAAGTCAAATCATTAGACATTAATTAATTTTGATTTAATTGAAGCGGTCGGACCTCAAGATGAGGATTCCTACGTATCCTTGCGGAATCACACCATTCGTGGTTCTTGATCTGATTTCTTCTTTATTTTTTTGTGCACTAACTTTTGCCTAGGCCGCTCTTTCGGGTTTTCAACCTAGCGGGTTTGGACATACCTTAAAGGAGTTAAGGTTGATGAAAGATTGAAAGGTTTGAGCCTTGAGGTTTTGATGAAGGTTCAATTGGATAGGCTAAGTTAAAGATCATGATGACAGGCTTGAAGCATTTTGGAATGAGGGGTAGAACTTGTGTGCAAGCCCCCTACCTTAACTCTTTTCTTTGCCTTTGCCTTTTGATTTTTTTCGCACTTTGAATTTCTTTTCACTTTTTTTATTGTTGCCTGGCATTGACTTTTAATGTACTTAGGCTTGCACACAAGTTTTATGGTTTTAGGGTATTGGAAGGCTTGAAGGCTATATGTGGATTTTGATTTTGAAGGAATATTTTGTTAACGAATCATGGAGATGATGGTTTAAGGGATTTTCAAATTTTGGTTGCATGGAGATGGTTTATGGATGATGGCCTTTTGGAATGATGGAGGGAAAAGAGATGTAACTCTTAATCCAAAGTATGTCCATTTTTTGTTTATATATTTTTTTTGTATTTTTTATTTTATTAATCAAGGTCATTAGATAGGTTTCGTCATCGAATTCGAAGCATAAATGAAATGATGGAAGGCCAATGAAGATGAAAAGAAAATGCAATTATTTTATTTATTAGAAATAAATGGAACAAGGCTGATAAATAATAATGTCCTATATGACATAGACTTGACAGTAAAGGAAATAAAGAAGCTAGGGGAGGGACTCTCCGGCTCAACCTATAATCGTTCGCTCAATCTGCTTCTCTGAATGTATAGGTGAGTTTCCAACTATCGAACTTATTTAATCGTTGGAGGTTGATATCCTTTGCGATATTAGCTATTTCTCATGGAGGAGCCCAAATAACTTTGACTCCATTGATGACTAGAAGGTTATCACCTTCAAGGACAATATTTTTAATGATGTGCTGGATCGCTAAGAATAATCATTGTCGTAGAGCAAAAGCTTCGATAATGAATGCTGAAGTAGAACAAATGTTGAAAGTACGAGCATGGATGGGTCATTGCGAATGATAATTCCTGATGTAGCTAAAGAATATCTAAAGGAACCATCAAAGTTGAGTTAAAGAGTTTATAGGAGGTCGCTACCAAGCAACTAGGATTGTTGATGGTAAAGGGAAAAAGAAAGTGGGTTGTGTCCCCCTAAAAGGGAGATCTAGAATTTTGATTAAAATCAACTTTAGTGCGAGTGCGTCATTCATGATGCGCAAACCAAGCACTTTATTCTATGGATGTTCTGACTTTCATGGTTGAAAAAATGGAATTTCTTTCTTTCCAAAAGACTCCAAATTAAATAAGGTGTGTGTGTGTGTAAGGGAGGGATTCGGTGAGAATAAGTTCTTATGTGATTACCATTTCATATATGAGCATAGATCTAAGCCATTGAATTATGCGAGATCTAACATTTGAGAGTGGACACGTGCGTCATTAATGGATGTATTATAAATAACTGGACTTATGTTATACAAGGTATAATATATGTATCATGTTTTCATATAGTTTTTAGGTGCATTTTGGTTGTATTTTAGGACCATTTAGGTGCATTATAGTTCATAAATGCATATAATTATTTACGTTGTTAAATATTACTCTTTTTGCGCGTTTTCGGTTTTCTTTGATAAATTTAAGGTATTGAAAACATAATTGGAGTATGATTGGATAAGCTTGAGTATTAGGAGCAATTGAAAGGAAACTACATTAATAATGATCGTCATAGACTCATAGATATCTTTGTGTGCAAATTGGAGCCAAAACGAAGTTGGAATTTAATGAAAGAACTATGAAAATTGAGTCATGTTTACTCTTTTGTCCATAATTTTTGACACGATTATGATAATTGATTGATTCCAGCGCTGCGCAAATTATTACATGGACCCGGGTCCATGTACCTCTTACATGGACCCCCTCTAAACATTCACTCTGTATATGGAAATGTTCAACCACCACCACCTCCACCAACTCCAACGTGACACACTTCCACACCAACTATGCGAACATCTTCCTCCCCAACCACCACAACCTCCATCGTCTCTGAACACCTCCCCACCCGCACCACCACCACCACCACCACCACTACATCCACCGTAATGCTTAGAATGGAGCTGCATCCACTTCCTCGACTTCTCCTCGAGTGACACCTCGACTTCTGCTGTTGCGACGAAAGTGTTGCAGCACCGTGTAAATGTTTGCATCACTGGCGGTGGAGGAATTGACGTCCCTAGCTCCGTCAGTGGCGAGTTTGATCAACTCTAGGAGAGAGAAAATGATCAATTTGGGAGGAAAGTGAAATCTGGTGATGAAATATAAATGATATGGTTTTGTGAATCTTTGAGATAATATGTGTTTGATATCAACAAGTTTGATTAACTCTATCTTCATGTTGAAAATTAGATGAGTAATTTTCCTCTTGGATTTTAGGGTAGAGCAACTCAACTGAACATTTGATGGTCTATATTGTTGAACAATTCTAGAAAAATAGTGAATATTTCACATTTCACGCTGAACATTTGATGTTATAGATGAAGCATTTGCATTTTTTTACGTTTGAACATTTGATGTTAACATTTAAATATTTGGTTTAAAAATGTTTACATTTGTGAATTCTATTTTACAACATGAATTTTGGAACTTTTGCATTTGAACATTTGTTTTTTCAGTTTGAATATTTTTATGTCAATATTTGAATATTTGATATTAACATTTGAGTATGTAGTTATAAATGTGAACATTTGTGAATCATGTATTACCACATGAACATTGGAACTTGCATTTGAACTTTTGGCTTTTCAGTTCGAATATTTTGTGCAATATTTGAACATTTGCAAATATTTCCATATACAAAGTGAATACTTTATTTGTCAAATTAAATATTTGCATTTTAAACTGAAGAGATGGAGTTGAACAATCCATATACAAAGTCAATATTTACTTTGTAAAGTTGAATATTTGCTGAGAAAGTAAAGGTGTGCAAGTGAATATTTGCATTTTTAAGCTGAACAGATACAACTAAACATTTTCATATACAAAGTGAATATTTTGTTTGTTAAGTAGAATATTTGCTAAGCAAGTAAAGTTAAGAAAGTGAATACACTACAAAAATAACTCAATTTAGCAACAGTCAAAATTCGTTGCTATTTGCAGAAAATTCGTTGCTAACTAGATTTAGCAACAAATTAGAAACAAAAAATCGTAGTTTCTAAAAGGCTTGTTTCCATATGAATTTAGCTACTAAATTCAAAACAATTTCGTTGCTATCTTGCATCAATGTAAATATGGTAGCTATATTGGTTGCTATGTTGTGTGCATCTGTTGCCAACTCTAGCAACAAATTATCGATGGTTGTTGCTGAAAGTGGCAACGAATTATAAATATGGTTTCTAAAATTAAAAATAAATTATTTACAATAGTTGCTACAATAGCAACAACGTATTAGTCTAGCTGCTGGAAATAACAACAAATTATTCACAATAGTTGCTAACAATAGCAACAAATTATTCACAATAGTTACTTACAATAAGAATATGTTTACTGAAAATGGCAACAAAATATTTATTCCAGTTTCTAATAGTGGTAACAAATTATATATTTCGGTTGCAAAAAGTGGCAACAAATTATGTATTTTAGTTCCTACGTCGACTACTAAAATTTGCAACAAATACTTTTTTTTGTTGCCAAATTTAGCAACGAATTTTGAAAAGCATTGTTTCTTTTTAAATTTAACCTGCCTTTTTTCCGTCATTTTTCGATTCTCAAACAAAAATTTAAAACCAAAATTAAAACTTCTAGTACAACAATCATAACAAATAATGAAAACTTTAATCAAAAGTTGATTCATAGCCTAAAAATAAAGTTTACAAAATAACCAAACATCAAAACAATGTAATTTCTAATAATTATAGTTAATGAATGAAAATAGAGATGATCCAAGATTCAACGAAAAACAGCATTTTGAGTTAGGAAAAGAACTTGATCTTGTATAGTCTTCATCGCACTTGTTGTTTCATTAAGCTTTTTTGTTGTTTCTTCGAGCTTTGCCTTTGTCTCCTCAAGCTCCTTTGTTTGCTCCAAATTTTTGGAAGTGAGTTCTTCAACATGATTTTGCAAGTTAGTCACTAGCTTATTTCGCTCCTTTCTCGAACTTGGCTCATTATGTGGTTTCACATAGTAGTTGTCAACAGCACTCCCAAGACCATATACTCTTCCATTTTTCCATCCACCTAAAGCTTCCAAAAGTAACTCTTCCTCTGTTTCAGGATTCTCATCCTCCAAGCTAGCAGATTTCTTGTTCTGAAACTCATCCTGGCAAAGGGTGAAGATATATAAATAAGACTTAACACTCTTATGTTCTTAAAACAACCAGAACTACATTATCTTACTAAAGTAGGTACTCACCCAAACTTTCTGTGATGTCTCATCCATAAACTCTTTATTCTTATTAACATGACATTTTCTATATAACTCGGCTGCAGTAGGGACACGCTTCAATTCTTTCTCCTAATCAAGTCCAGAAAATCACATAAAAATGTATTAGTATTATTTATCACGATGTACAAAAATCTGCAAAAGTGTCTCCAAATTCTGCAATTTTTTTTACTTATCTTCGAATATATAATTAGTATTTTTTCTTCCATACAAATTGAACTTTTATTTTTCCACTAGATGACAAATAAATAAAGGAATATCCAATGTGTAATATCCCTCCCAAAAAAAACAGGAAAAACATGTGCATATTTATATTACTGAGGATAAACATGCACATATTCCTCTAGTGATGGTATCCGTGTCAGATAGTGCTCTAAATTGCCAAACTTATTTAGTGCAAGTGGAAACTCTAAGACAAGAATAATTATAGCAATTGAAATAGCAAGTTTCAGATTTCTAGTAAGTTAACTCTTATGGAACTATGGGCTTTTTCTGCAGTTCCACTACAACCCCCTGGAACAAACATATGGTGAAGCCAAAGGTAAAGTAGAGTGGGTCATTGATTCAAAAAATTCAATGCGGTGGATCTCAGCATTGTGCAGCTAACAAGTCTAATTACTACAACATATGATGATACTAATGCAATAGAGAAGATAAAACAAGTAAATAAAAAGTATATTTTTTCTCCCTCCTTAAACAATGGTAGCAAACTTAATCATCTCTTGATGTTATTTTCCAATGGATAGAGAAGATAAAACAAGTAACTTGATCATCAGCAACACTAAACACCAAACAGGTCATTAAAAACCGAATAGAAACCTCACTCACTCGAACACATTAATAAAACTAGTCTTATATGCATGTTATGCGTGCGAAAGCATATAGAAGAAACTGTTGCGAGAAACCGCATTATAGTTCTACAATTGAGTGTATACATTTTTAGTAAGGGTGAAGTTTCATCTGTCTCAACACTTATGTTGTATTTTATCTGTGGGTGTAGTAATAATATCGTTAAAAAAGCCAATGTTTTTTACTTATTTATTTTTGGTGTCTCTTCCATTTTTTGGCGTAGTTGTATTTTTTATTGGGATTTGACGGTCTTTTATTCTAACTCCATTTGGACCTTTGTTGTTGTATATCTTTTATTTGTTTCTATCCATATATTTACACTCAATTTTATATCTTTCATTCTGTTCTATACATTTGAACGTAATTTCAGAAATCAAAATTACAATTAGTGAAATGTAATGGGTACTAAATTTTCCTTAAAGATTTAAACGACAAATTTAGAAAAAGAAGCAAGCATAACATAAAAGACATACCATGTTGTAAAGACGTGAGCTATCTAGTATTATTCTAATCCTTGATAATGAAAAAAAAAATAGTATAACTTTCTATAAGATAAATTTATAAATAATAATATGCCCATCATGTCCTCTGTCCTCCTCCTCCCATCTTCAATTCATCACTCCTCCTCCTCACTCTGCCTTCCTTTCGTCCTTTTTTCTCCTCAATGAAACAATAGGCTTGATTTTTTCCCCTTAATTTCCTCTCTTTTTACTCCATACTTGATGATTTTACCATGTTTATTGTTGAGATTCACATTAATAAAATGAAAGAGGCAGAATTTTTAGATCATAATTTCTCTCCTTTTAACCAAAAAAAAATCTCTCCTATAAAAGATAACCCCTGAAAAACAGATAAATGATAAGTCTCTCATTCAAGCAATTTAATAGATTGATTTTGTTCTTCATTTGTGGTCTTCTTTATACTCAGTGGTCTAATTATATTGTAATTCATTTCTCTCTTTGTTCTCTTTCCTGTTTTTTCTCTACAATTTTGTTATGAGTGCGTTTTTTGTTTTTTTCTTACTGATTAATAGTATGATGGGCTCCACTATAATACTATATCTTAATTCTCTTTTTTCATTCCACTTGAAGCTTGCTTGACATATGGTGGTGTTAAATTTCTTATTTTCCTTGGTAGATTTCGTGCTTGAAGTGTAGGTTTGGTCTTTGATTGAAGACAAGGATTTCGATTCTATATTATCAACCTAAATATAGATATATTCCGATTATGATAATGGTCTATTAAAAAAATATTATGATAATGGTATGGAGAGTACTATTAATTTCATATCACAAGAAAACAATAGATTTAAGCTAGTCTAATATGATGGTAAAAATAAAATAATGTGTTCGGAAGCCATGAAATAATAATTATACTTACCAGATCTTTTTGTTGGAGGGAGAGAAATTGATTTTTACTTGTTTTCATTTTTTTTATTTGTATTTAACCACAAACTAAATAAACAAAAAGTAACGAAAGTTACTTTTCGAGTCCTTAACAATAACTTTTGAAAGTTCACGTCCTTAATGATAACGTATGGCAAAGTTGAGGTCCTTATTATATACTTAACTCGAGAATCCATAAACAATTGAGCTAAGCTACTTAATTTACTTAAAACAACAATTTCCTAAACACAATAAATTCAAGGGAGTAAAGTGATAGAAGACAAACCAGTTCAATCCTAATTTGCTCAGTTGATTTAGATCCTTGGCAGTGGATAGGAATTTTTTTGTCCAGGCTTCTTTCTATTAAGAGAGTATTGGGCATACTTCTTTTTGAATACATCAGTTGTTCTAATAGCTGCAATTCGTTTCTTAATGCTTGGGTGACACCATTTTGCACGATAGCATTTTGCTTTGAACATCTTACACACTACTCCTGTTAGTCTCCTAGAACACTTTTGTTGCCATCCTTTCTTTACCATCTTCGCCATCGAAGGATCCCAAGAGAACTTAGTCTTTAATTGAGCATGCAAAGACAAATTATTAGTGAACGTTTAAGAGGAAGGACAAAAAACTTATAGGCGTGTAATTATAATTATAGAAAAAATTATTAAGTATCAAAATAAAAGTCACCTTGAAGGCTTTCCACCATACTCCCTTTGCATATTTGGGAACATTGGACCAATTGTTCCATGGTCCCGCAAAATAAGTCATATATGAAGTTTGAACAACTGCATCAACAACTTCACGAGAGTGGAACCTGTTTCAAAAACACTTAGAAACGACAAATAAAATATATATACTAAATAAAATCATTTTCAAGTACTCACCATAGTCCCTCAGTTTTGTGCAAATTTGAGTAGCCTCAGGATTACCCGTTTCATCTAGGAATTCAGCTTCCTCTTCATTTTCACTAGTGTCTACGTCTCGATCGGGTTCCCTCCCCTCCTCATGATGATTAGAGTTGTGCTCAATGGATTGTTCTTCATTATGAGAGCTATTATGGACTTCCAAGGCAAAATCGGGGTTTTCATCTTGAGATGATCGTGAGATTGGCTGAGAAGGATTAGCGGTTCGAGGCCTAATGATAATCCTCCCATTGAGTCCACCTCGGCTTCTAACCATTCTCTCAATCAACCTGCACATTAGAAAATCATAAAAGGAAAGGTAAAAAAGGCACTATAACAACAATAAGTTTCTAACTAAAGAGGTAGAAGGCTATATAACATAGGCTTTGGATTTAAACAGTCAAATAATAGTCAAACTTGCAATAAAGAATCACACAACATTTATTTGAATAGTTCCTAATAAAAATAACATGTCAAATCTAAAATAAACTATTTTCATCTTCTTCTTCATCCTCGTCATCTTCCTCTAACTCGTCATCTTCCTCTAACTCGTCATCATCCTCTAACTCGTCATCTTCTTCTTCCTCCTCTTCTTCCTCATTTTCTTGGTCCTCTTCCTCCTCTTCTTGTTCATCTTCCACTTCCTCATATTCATGAGAAGAAAGCACTTGAGGTTCTTCCTCACTCACTAGAACTTCTTGATAATTTCCTTGAAACTCGGATAGCAGTTGAGCATTTTCATTTTCATGTACTTGGAATGCCGTAGGCTCAGGTGCATCAATAGTTCCTCTTGACTTGATGTTAAAAACAAACCACCATTGATTTCCTTCATTACTACTACTTGGACAAGGAGCATAATAAAATTGCTCACCTTGATGTGCCAGTACAAATGGGTCATACTTTAGATATCTCCTTAAATGATTTACCTCAACAAGATTGTACTTTTCATGTATCCTAGTACCATGTCCAATATAAAACCAATCACACTTAAACAACACTGTTGTATAACGCTTTCTTGCTCCAACATAAGCCAATTCTATCACTTCTTGAAGAATACCATAAAAATCTTTTCCTTGGGAACTCTTCACACAAATACCATATTTCATAGTTGACTTATTCTTTCCATACTCAAACGTATGAAAATGAAATCCATTAATGTGATATTGGTTGAATTTTCGAACTCTTGTCAGCGGTCCAAATGATAATGAGCGAGTAATGTCATTATTGATGCCCTTTACTAATACCTATAATAATAGGAGCAATATGTCACTATGGTCATTGACTCGGATGACAAAAATAGTATAATATATATTCATATAATAACATCTACTAATTAACTTACATATTCTTTGAACCAATTAGGATATTCATCTTCACATTTGATCCAAACTTCTTCTGGACTTTGATAACCACGTTCTCTCATCATTTGTTCTTCAAATAAACTGTTAATTATTTTAGTATCTTAATATATCTAAGACTTTACTTATATCATGAAATCAAAGAAATTTACCTTTCATATCGTTGTACAATTTCGCAATTGATTAAAACATATCGGTGAGCAACTTTGTAATCTTTTCCATCAAGGTAACAAAGTTGGCCTTGTGATGAACTATGCCCGATAGTAGAAGAAAACATCTCAGGTAGATCAGAGTTAAGGTATAGTTCATTATTAGCACATGTTGTCAATCCTAACTCTTTCACCTTGGAATCAACATCTTCTTCAAAATGAAGGGAGAAAAAATTTATTATCTCCTCAAGTAGGTAGGCATTGCAAATTGAGCCTTCCACTTGAGCTTTATTGCCCACCTTCTTTTTTAAATGATATAGAAACCTAAGTAAAAGTAAAATGATTATTATGAATGACATACTTTAATTTTAAAAAAAAGGTTAAAAAATAATTTAATAATATTACCTCTCAAAAGGGTACATCCACCTATACTGAACCGGTCCACCAACTTTTGCTTCATAAGGTAAATTAACAGGGAGATGCTCCATAGAATTGAAAAAACCAGGTGGAAATATCCTCTCTAACTTGCAAAGAATTTCAGGAATATTCTCCTCTAAGCGCACCACGTGATTAACTTTCAAGGTGGTCGAACAAATATCTCTAAAGAATTGGCTCAATTTAGTGATAACATTCCACACATTCAGGGGCAACAAATCTTTAAAGACAAATGGAAGCAATCGTTGCATAAAAACATGACAATCATGACTTTTCATACCGAATAACTTACACTCCTTCATATCGACGCATCTACCTAAATTTGAAGCATATCCATCAGGGAACTTTAGTTTTTTCACTCATTCACAAACAAGTTTCCTTTTCTCCTTAGGCAACATAAAAGGAGCATTCGGCTTTAGGGTCTTCTTTCCCCTTCGAGTCTCCAATTTTCTTCGTTTACAATACACTTTTATGTCTTTTCTTGCCTTCAAATCGTCTTTAAACTAGTGGAAAAAAGCTCAAATGCTCCGGTTGAAACCCCTCCTAAATGCTCCGTATTTGACCCGTAGCAGACGTCATACGAGCATTTGAGCATTTTACAAATGCTCCGGTTCTCAACCGGAGCATTTATTTTTTCAAATGCTCCGGTTGTGCATAAAACCGGAGCATTTGAGCTTTTTTACATTGGTCAAATACCACAAATGCTCCGGTTTATAAGTATAACCGGAGCATTTGTACCCTACAAATGCTTCGATTTTTCTTAACAACCGGAGCATTTGTGTGTATTATATAATAAAAAAAACCCCAGGCCCCCAGCTACTGCCAGCATGAGTGCTAGGTAGCCTTACCAGTTCACTCAGATGTAGCATATAAAAGAACAATAACAAAGCAGCAGCAAGAACAACATCACAACAAAATCCCATACATAACGTGCATTTGATGCAACTAATAACATGTGAAATGCAGTAAGCTTATCTAACAACATACCACTAGAGAGCAATGTCATTTTAAGAGAAGATACTAAAAGAAAATACAAATGATACACTTTTTAAAGCCACCACAGCACAGCCCTCTACTAGCCAGAAGGGTTAACATCGCTTGGGGAGGAGCAACTTTAATCTTGAACTTAGCTAGTGGCTATAAACTTTTAATTGCCACAATATATAACAACTCCACAATGTATTTTCAAGAGTGAAGTCAATTCTTTCAGCCTATTCATATCAGTCATTTCTCATAAATTATAATATGCATGATAGAAATCTCTTTTTATTTCTTTTGATACATGAAATAGGTGCACTTAGAAGGTTGATTTGGAAAGAAACAAAAAGATATCTATGCTTACCAATAGAGGCGGGGAGAATCCTGTAAAAGGGATTGTCCACATGAAACAATCCAGTAGAATCCAAATACCCACCAAAACGATGATGCTACTGTGTTCACTGATTCCAATGTCTTCATAACACTGAAAAATCAAAGGAATAAAGGTGTAATGGTGATGCTTTCAAATCTCAATTAATCGACAACAGAATAAGGACGCTTAAGAATGCAATGCGAGTATTTTTTCCAACAAAGGCAACTAATATTGCATGTCAGAACTTAGACAGTATCTAGAAATAAGCTAAGGTATAGGTTGTATATAACAAAGAATCATTTTAATAGAACTTGCATAGTACAAGATAAAATATCATAAGCAATCACATAAGCAGATTAAGAACAATCTTGGATTTACTTTCAAATATATGCTCCCTTTTTTTCGAACATAATAGTCACGTAGTTCCATCTCCTACACACTAAAGACTTCATATGACTTTACGGAGACTGCTATGTATTGCACTGAATGGAGAGCTTTCCACATATACTAAACTCGGCTTTGTATGTCAGAGAAGAGTACAGGTGCAGTCTCCAACCACAACGTGGCATAAATACATACTTCTATAAGTTGGTAATCGTATCGTAGATAGATCACTACCCATAAGTTGCAAACAACCAACCGCAGGTCTCCAAACCCCCTTCCCCCTTCTCCCCTTAAGCACGAGTTTTTGAATCAGGCAGGAATACATAAGCTAGGTAAAAGCTCCTGTGCAGTCAGCAACTAATAAGTGATCCATAGTTAACAAAAAAACGTGACTATACTTAAACATAACCTTATTCTGTTGCCACTAAAGACTGACCTGCATACTGTGAAAGTTATAGAATTTTGGTATAATGGCATTTTGGCATTTTGGTGTGACTCCTCTAAGTTCTTTTCTTATTACAAATAATTTCCATGTACGAAACACAAATCAGTAAATCCATCTCATTATTATCCTAAAAACAACAAAATGCTAGTATTATAAACTCATATCCATTGTACTAAGCATATTAGACCCAAAAATCAATTTTTGATGTTGTTTGAATGCCTACCTTCGACTTCCTTCGATCTAAGTTCTAAGGCCCTTGATTTTATTTCAAAGATGAAAGAGGGAGGAGTTAAGGAGGAGCAAGAAAGAGGAGTTAAGGAGGAGCAAGAAAGAAGCGTGAAGGAAAAAAAAAGGACTGAGAAAGAGGAAGAAAGGACAATAAACATGCATATCCATGACGCTCTCAAAATAACAGCGATAAAGAGTTATGATGCTCTCAACCACGAGATTTTCAGCTATAAACAACATGCATAACAATGACTATATTTACTAACAAATAGAGTAATATGCTATAGAGATCAAAACAGAGAATATGGAGGAAAACCATTAGCGAACAACAGATTTTCATCAAAATAAACAATTAGTATATCTTCTCTTCATATACTAAGCAAAGTTACAACAAAGAGATCGCATACTTATCCTTTATGCTGCATTTTCTGAGAGGCAATCAGAAGCAGCGCTAAATTGTCTAAAGATGGCATTAGCTCGAAAGTATAACCCTGGTAAAATCTATCAAGTAGAAGTTGCCTAATTTTAACCTTAGCTGTCCAAAGTAATCTCTAAAATAAGCAACGTTTGTATTACAACATTCGCATTATAAACAGAGTCAACAACCCAACTTTTCAGATGACATGTAAGAGTATTAAACCAAATCCTCCAACTTTGCTACTCTCATGCAGTATTACGTGCATAATATGCTTATATCACAACAAATTCATGCTAAAGCTTGGCAATACTGACCTTTTTTGAGAATTTCATGTGTAGGTTTTAGCGATTTGTCATTGCATAAGTTCATGGAAAGCTCAATTAGTCGCTACCATTACGCTCTGGACCACCAAGACAATTAACTATACCAGGACGTTCGTAGAAAGAAGTTAAACGAGCAACCAAATAAGCAGAATATCCATTGTCAGCACGCATCTGGGCTGAATTCGCTTTCTGAAATCTGGCCCTGGCTGATCTTTCTTGAAATCTGAGACGAATTCATCGACTGCTAAGATGGCTCCGTATAATAATCCCCATTGCCACTTCCATAACCCCTCAATCCTAGCACTAAAGCACCTTTATCTTAGAATCCAAACAGAAGGAAAAATAAAAAACAAAGGTAGAAATATCAAAGGCATTTCATGTTTTTCTCCTCTCAAAAAAAACAGTGAAAAGTAAGAACTCAATTAACATAAAATACAACCAACAGTGCGGGAGGAGAGAATAAGGTGCATAGATTGATAAAAAGTAGCATTTAGAAAAACAAAAAAGTTATTAGAGCAGTTCTGTAATTTAAACTTATTTAATCCTTGATATTGGAAAAATACAATGCATACTGTCAACCTTATATGTGGAAATAATAGAACTATATCCATATCAAATCAAACACAGCCAATGCCACTCCTAATAATGCATTCCAGCATGGCCACATTCAATTGCTGAACTAATTGGACATCCTTAATAAGATGAAGCTGTCACTAAATCACATTTTATCAAGCATACTAGTAATGTGAGTAAGACAAATTGTTCTTAGAGAACTTGTTGGCTATCAAGTGTCCATAGAAACTAATCACAAGATTATACAATCAGGCAATCAGCTCAAAAAGACCACAACATTTTTCTTCTAGAGCCTCATATCATTAATCACTTTATCAATTCAATGATGACAGTTGAATAATCAAGGACGAGAAATCACACCTGCCAGCAAGAACACGATCCAAATCTTGTAGTTCTGCTTCGAGGAAACGACGTCCACGCAAGTACTTTTCATTCTGATCTGAATCCCTCTTACCTGGAAAGGAAAATGACTCAGTTTCAGTTATTTCATATATTTACTCAAGTACAATGCAAATTCAATGCGCGAAGGATGGATTTAGTACCACAGAGGACGAACGGAGAAAGGCCCATCTTATCCACAATATTGTCATTACAAAAATGAACCCGACCAAAAGACTGTAATCCATAATTCTCTCTGCTTCAAGGAACTCGTAATCCCGCTCAATTTGCCTGATTTTCAATAGATTACAATCAATTCAAGCTGCACAACAGTGGTACTACAAGGTTATACAAGATGTGTGACTTCAATTCACTTGGTCAGTTCCTGGTACCAGTTCCTTTGAAGGCGGAAGACAAAGTCAAGATCAAGATCCTTGAGGGTCGTCGTTTCATCTATCTCACCCTCAGGCTTCTGCGTTGTCCGCCCATGTCGAGATCCTTTTAAGTCGAATCACCTATGAATACGCTACTCCGAGCAAAACAAATTGCCCATAACTATGAAGTGTGTCTGGTTCAAATACATTAAACAAAGTACTGTTAATCTGGCAACTCATTTATTAAAAAATTCAATGAACAAGCACACAATGAATCATTCAACCACTATAAAAATAGGAATTCTACCTTAAGTCCACCGTTTGGTTTCACACAATGCACACCATAAAAACGAGTCACGAATGAATTTCCTTACCGGTAAACATGTTGGTAGTAACATGGAAGCATCCTGAGTAAAACCTGAACAGTGTAATCAAGAAATTAGGACACACCTAAACATTCTAATAGCAATACCAACTGCCATTATTATAACTAAAGGAAAGCAAACAACAATTAAACAGGCATATTAGAAGCAGAAACATCTGGAAAGGAAAAAAACACAAGTCAAAGAAATGGTAAACTAACCTTGACTTCAGATTTCTTGACAGTCTTAATCATAAATCTATCATCTTGAGTAAGGTAGAAAAAACTTCCACTTTTGCAGGCATGACAGAGCATCCTAGTTATTCCACCAAAATGTATGCTTTTAGTCGGATTGTTGTCAAACTATTGCTCACAAGACTCAGCATGCTCCCTTTAGATTTTCCGCCAATCAAGTTATCTTCCACTCAAAATCATGGTTCATCTTTTTTTTCAATTTAATAGTAATCCATTGCAAAAACAACCCCAAACTTCATATATAATATTCTGAGATCCAACAAATTCAAATTAAGAAAAATATAAAGATCCATAAAGGCCAAATAAAGAAGAACTACTGAAAACTCACATTACATTCGTCATTAAACTCCAATTTGAACGCATCTCTAATAGCATCAGCAATAATCACCTCACCAACAACCAGCATTTGACATCAACTGCTACCACTAGCACTAAAAATCAACTTATTTTTTCTTGCTTTGCATGATATTCTTAAGCCTTCCAGCGCCAAATTTGCAGTAAAAATAGCCTAATATACTAGATGAAAATTGCTCATATATCCATCCAGCTATAATCACCTCACCCGCAGCCAACATTTGAATCGACTACTGCCACTAGCACCAAAAATTAAAATCACAAAGTCCGCCTAATCATAATATTCTCGAGACTTCCATCCCCAAAATTGAAGTGAAACATATCATCTACTAATTGCAATTTCCTCCAACTTCTATTCAGCTACAAACACCTCAACAGCAGTCAACAGTTAACAATTTGACATTGACTTTATACTAGCATCAAATAATAAATCCCCACAATATTTGATCCTATCATAAATTGCTAACCTAATTTCTTTGTAAATTGAGATAATCAGAGCTCGCATACATAGTTGTAACGAAATTAAAGAAAAAGAGACCAACATTTACAGCACAATCTGCTTTAATCTCTTATCCTTGAGTGCAAAATCTATAAAATTCACAAATTAAAGAACCCTAGATACTCAACTAGATGAAACTGAACGAACACAAAAGCATCAGAAACGAAAAAATACTAGGAAATCATGTCGATCGAAAAACCAAAATAATTTTATGAAGTCGCAAAATGACGAAAGAAAATGAAGGATCTAGGGTTTTGAAGCGTGAAAAAAAGAGGTAGAACAAATACCTCGAGCTGAGAAAGAAGACGATTGCAGGTATTGAAATCATTGCGGAGAGACGATTCTTTGAAACGTTCGAAGGTCTGAGAAATTACTTCCTTGTTTTGCAATCGAGGTAAGAGATAAAGTTTTTGACCTGAATAAAACCCTGAACGAAATCAAAGAAAACCCTAAAAAATCCCCAAATCTAGGAAACTAAAAAAAAGTTACAGCAATAAAACTAAATTACAGCAGTAAAGTTCGAATGAAATTACCTGGACATGCATTCCGATGAGCGGACCGAGAGTGAAGAGGGGAAGAGAGAGAGAGAAGCAGTTTGATGGAGAGGGAAAGAGAGAGAAAACTGCATCCTGAATTGACAATCGAGGGGGGGTTAGGACTTAGGAGGGAGGGAAAACAATCGAGGGAAGGAAAGATGAGGAGGGTCGAAATAAAAATATCTTAGAAATAGGTACAGTTCTTCCTGAATTGACATCAAATGCTTTGGTTGACTAATCAACCCGAGCATTTGTAAGTTTTTCATTGAAATTTTCACAAATGCTTGGGTTGATTAGTCAACCGGAGAATTTGATAAGTAGCAAAAGCAGTTTTTTCCACTAGTGTTAGTTTTTCCATTAACATCCATTATAGTGTGAAAAACATTATCAAACACATTTTTCTCAATGTGCATGATATCAAGATCGTGACGTATCAAGAGTTTGCTCCAATATGGAAGCTCCCAAAAGACACTTTGCTTTGTCCAATGGTGCAAGATACCATACCCTTCGGGCCGCTTACCTTCATTCCTTATGCACTCAGTAGTTTTTAGCAACAAAGATACACGATTCCAAACTTCTTCTCCACTCAATCGTGGTGGAGGGGAAGAGTTTTCAACCGTGTCTTTACGAAAAGCACTCTTATTTTTTCGAAAAACATGATTATGGGATAAAAATTGTCGATGACAATCAAACCAACTTTGTTTTCCACCATTTTTAAGAGTGAAAGCCTTAATGTTTTCCATACAATATGGGCAAGCTAATTTACCCGCCGTGGCCCATCCTGAGAGCATGTCGTATGCTGGAAAATCACTAATAGTCCAAAGCAATGCAACTTTCATTTGAAAATTTTGTTTGTTGGAGATGTCATAAGTTGGAAATCCTATCTCCCACAGTAGTTTTAACTCTTCAATAAGAGGCTGCAAGAACACATCAAGGTTCCCTTTAGGGCTTTTCGGACCCAGAATTATCAGACTGAGAAACATAAAAGGTTTCTTCATGCATAACCTGGGGGAAGATTATAAGGAGTCAAGATGACTGGCCAACATGAATATTGTTTTCCCGTCTTCCCAAATGGTGAAAATCCGTCAGTACAAAGACCAAGTCGGACATTTCGGGGCTCGGCGGTAAAAGATTCATACTCTTTATCTAGGCGCATCCATGCTTCTCCATCACTTGGATGAGACATTAGGCCATGATCTCGAGGATTATCCTTATGCCACCTCATTTGCTCACCAGTAGATTTGGTCGCATATAGTCTCTGCAATCTAGGACCAATTGGGAAATAAGTAAGAACACTATGAGGAGAATTGTTGCCATTATTCCTGATTGTCTTATAACGACCTCCTTTGCAAAAAAAGACATTCTTTGAGATCTTTATGTTCCTTCCAGAATAACATGCAACCATTCGGACATACATGTATCTTTTGGTGCGGAAGCTCTAACCCCTTAAGTAATGTCTTTGTCTTGTAAAAGCTTTCTGTCATCTTATTTTCATCCGGGCACATGTCTTTCATCAAGGAAGAAAAACCATCTATTGCTCTACGAGGAATATTATACTCACACTTGATGTTTGCCATTCTTGCAGCAGCGGGTAACAAAGACAACTTGCAACCATCATATAATGGCTCCTTCGCTGCCTTCAACATGTCAAAAAACTTCTTATGACTAAAAAATGGTTCTTCTTCAATGTCCTCTAAATCACCTTCTTGTCCAAAGGCATCTAATACCATGCTTCTATAAGGGTTAGATGTACGCTCAGTGGAAGTGGAGGCACTATTTTCCCCGTGAAAAACCCATCGATAATAATTAGGCGTAAAACCAAACATATAGAGATGCACCTTAACGGTCTCTAGATCTTCATATGGAATATTTCGACACTTGACACATGGACATTTCATCATACCATCTATCACAACATTATCTTGGGTGGTAGCATATGTAATGAATTCATCAACCTTGTTAGCAAAAGTTGGGCTAAGGAAGTTAGCATTCCCACATTCAAATCCAAGGTGCAATTTTATCTATATATAATTGATACTCCAAAGCAAAATAAAGAAGGATGAGAAGGGGAGGGAGTTGATCAACAAAAAACCTAATTTAGTCTTCCATTAAAAATATTCATGAATTTGCAATGCCATGAACAAGAACCAATTCATATATTTAAGGGAGAAGAATTACCAGTTGAATTCGCGAGAATACGAGACTTTCCGCAAGCAATTGACGAAAAGGGGATGGAGTTGACGAACGTGATGAATGCTTGAAGATCAGTTGAGAGAGTTGAGGGAGTTTGAAAGCTTTCTACTATTTTTGCGCCAACTGCCAACGTGGGTATCTTGCGCAGATTTGTGGCTTATTGTTTGGTATTAGGATAATTAGATATATCCTCCTAAAAATGAAAAGTGAAATTAGGTTAAAAAAAAATACCTTAAAGAAAGGAAAATTAAATGTAGTGTTTGCTTGATTTTTTTATCTTTTTTTACAATACTTGGGAATTTCCTTATGGGTTTCCATAGGGGGTTTCAAGTTTAAAGATATTTTTACTTTGAATTTGTTTAAATTAATGAGAAATTTGGTTTTCGAAACGAAAGATAATTTGTCGTGGTGCATTTTATAACTAGATAAAGTAATAATAAGTTATGATAACTTCATTGAAGTCCAAATGAGAAAAAATAGACATAGACTGAATATAAACTAATATGGATTTATTTGAATTTAACAGAACTATTATATATTATAAACTTATCTGAACTTATTAGACTGTATTTAATGAATGTATACTCAAATCTTATTTTGTTTATTTTTTGCTAAATTGAACTTATCTGAACTTATTATTATTATATCTCATCTGAACATATATTAACTTATTTAAACTTATCTCAAGTTATTTTAACTTAACTAAACTTATTTTTTCTTAGAAGAACTGAAAATAAGTTGAACCGAATCGGGCCTAAGTCTGGCTTTTTTGTTTACTGTTGTCATTTTTTTATTTCAACTATGTTTGAGTTGTGTATATTTCTATTGCATAATACTAAAGAAAAAAACAATAAGTTTTAGGTGGGACCGTCTCAGTACGTAACTAAGACGGATTTAAAATATCCCTAAGAAGATATAAAATATGTATAAAGCTTATAAAGTAATCAATAGCTAATATGTTCAAACCAATAACAAATATGCATAATTTTGATAAGAACCATGCATGAAATGATAACTAAAGAATATATAAACTTAAAACTCACTAATTAAGGGGATCCTTGAGCGTAAGGTTTCCTTTAGTATCCTCCCCTCTCTCTCTCTCTCAATGATTTCACCTATAATAATATTGGCTAGTTATACCTGCAAGAGGAGTAAGTTCAGTATGATCATTCATCTTACCTACATAAGAAATGAAAGCATTAGTTAAAGTTTCCCATGATAAGTTTTGCATTTACCAAACTATTAAATTGTCAAAATACGAGCAAATGATAATAACGGTGATTTAATAACTAACATCAAAACTCACCCTAACTAAGCATATACTTAAAATTAAAAAAAAAAGTAAAATACAACTCTTTTTTTGCCTCAATTTGCTTTGTCAACCTTATTAATACCATGTTCTCTTCACCTTTAGAAAATATTATTTTAAACATTATAGTGAAAACCAATTTGCAATCACTAAAATTATTTTGAGAGAAAATAGATTTAATCGTCAAAAATTAATAATTTCATATAACTAACAAGGAATACCCAAGTTAAAATATAACTAAATCAAGTTTCATCTCTCGCTAACTTATAATCAATTCGAAAGACATATGATTTCAAGGTTTACCAATAATCGTTTGCAATTCCATATTCGAGATATATGGATTTCATTAGTTAAGATTACTTGATTTGTAAGAAAGAGTCACGTCATCTGAACCTTGAACTATAATAATATCTTACAAAAGATTTTTACTATAATTTATGTAGGTCATGTCATTTTCCACTTGAAAAGTAAAAAAACGTGAAATTAGGATAAGTAGTTGTACGTTTAGAGAAGTTTATAATCTAAGATCATAATGGTGCATTAATTCTATGATCACCTAATTTTCACTTAGTGAAATTATTTGAACTTAATTGAAATTAAGGACCTCTCTTTTCAGCTTAGCCTTATTGAGTGAACTTATCTTAGTATATCGTTACTTATCTGAACTCAATTAACCATAATTAGGACTTAATTTAATCTTATTTGAATTTATTGACATTAATTTTCTTACGTGCTATGATGACTTATTAGAACTAATTTACTAGAACTTATTAAAACTTATTTAAACTAATATGAACCCGTCGTAAATAATTTTTTTCTAAATTAAGTTAACCAAAACATAACCTTATTAATTAGAACTTATAATAACCTATTAATCTTGTATGTGTACTTGGTTAGCACTTTTTTTTAGAACTCACGTGAACTTAATTAAACTTATTTAAATAAGTGAAAATAAGGTGAAAAGAATAGGAGTGTGAGTTCACTTCTGGCACAATGGCAACAAACTATAATTTGTTTTTGTTTCTAAAAAGCAACAAATAGAAAATTTGATGTTATCTAGAAACAGATAGTAAAATGACTTGTTTCCAATGTAAACAAATAAAATATGAATTGTTATATGTTGTTGCTAAAAACAAATCCAACAATTTTATTTAATTTTTCAAATTTTCGGTAATACAAGATGTTCATATTGTTCAGCAACAAATTAAGACAACTTGTTTACAAAGGCAACAAATAAAAAATTGGATGCCAATTTCGTAACAACTAAAAAGACTACTTGTTGCCAAAAGAAACATGTTACTAATTAGTTGTGAGAGTTTGTTGCGAAAACTGATTCGAGGATCTCTTAATTTATAATTTTAAAAAATTATAAAAGAGTGGTTCCTATTCTAACAACAAATTATAAAATTACTTGTTTCTAATGGAACCAAATTGAATATTTGTTACCAATATTTGTTTTTAAAAAGGAACAAATCAAAAATCTGATGTCATCTAGCAACAAGTAGTAAATTGACTTGTTTCCAGTGTCAACAATGCAAATATTCGTTACAATAAAATGGTAAGAAATTAAAATTTTGATACCATCTAACAACAAATAGTGAGACAATTGGTTTCCAATAGAAACAAATCAAAACTTCGTTTCCATCATTTGATGAAAAAGACAATACACTAGTAACATGCAACAAAATAATTATTATTCATTGCTATTAATCAACAAATGAAAAATCTGTTGCCAACCTACGTTTCTAAAATGCCCCCAATTTTGTAGTGATATATACATTTTTAAGCTAAACAAATACAGCTAAACATTTCCATATATTAAGGGGCTGTTTGGTTTTAAGGAAGAGAAACAAGGAGAAAGAAAACGAAAACCCTTTGATTAAAAATGTTGTTTGGATTGAAAAACTTCTCTTCCACTTCTCCACCATATTCTACCCCCCTCTCTTTCTCTCTCTCAAGTGCAGTTGGCCTCCCCTCATTGTCGGTCTCCGCTGCCTCCCCTCACCGTCGACCTCCGTCCTTCCCCTCACCGCCAGCCTCCTCCTCCTCTCCTTACCGCCGTCCCTCACCACCTCGACACCACCCTTACCACCCCCTTCTTTCTTTTCCTTCTCCACCACCATTAAAAGTAAATTTGAGGTTTTAAAAGCCTAATTCAACCATGAAAACTCTAAATCTAGAGTTTTTATGGTCGAATTTGACCATCTAAAGCCATAAGAAAAGATATTCATCCATCTTTACTCTTGAATTTTTTTTTTTAGTTTTTAAGGTTATGGGTTTTGAAGAAGTGTTGGTGGATTTTTTGGTGGGTAGTGGTGGCTTATGTGATGGTTTATGTGGATAAGGTAGTGTTGTGGTATTTTCCTTCATGGGGGTGGCGGTTCTAGCGGTCGGATGGTGGTGAGGGTCGTGTGGAGCGTGGAGAGGTGGTGTCAGTGGCTAGGGTTAGTGGGTTGGTGGCTGGTGTGGTGGTTTAGTGGCTGGTGGGTTGGGTGGTTGTTCTGGTGGTTGGGGTGGTGGTCAATCATTGGTCAAAGTAACCATAGATTAGAGGAGGGAAAGAGTAAGTGAAACCTTGGGGTGTGGGTAATGAAAGTAGAGGAGTTTGGAGGAAAGGGGAGGGTAAAGGGAATGATTAAAATGTTCTAACAAACAACAAGTAAGGGAATTAACTTATTTAATTTATTTCCCTTATCCTTTCCTAAAAAACCCCAAACTAAACACCCCCTAAGTGAATATTTTGTTTGTTAAGTTGAATATTTCCATGTACAATCGAACAGATGCAATTGAACATTTTCATATACAATTAAATTTGAGACTTTGCTTTCCTTTCCTTCTCGAACTATCTCCTTCAATTGAATTTTCAATATTTTTTCGGGAGATTTTCTTCGGATTACAAAATTCAAGTAAATTTGTTAGAAAATTCAAGCAAACAACAAAGTTGAACATTTATATATTCAATTGAATATTTACTATCTTAAGTTGAACATTTATTGTTTTAAGTTGAATATTTGTTGTTGTCAGTAGAACATTTGCTTCATTGTTTAAGTATTTTCCAGTATTCAAGGCAAACATATACAGTTGAACATTTTCATGTACAAAGTGAATATTTTGTTTGTTAAGTTGAATATTTGCGTTTTAAACTTAACAGGTGCAATTGAACATTTCCATATACAAAATGAATATTTAGTTTGTTAAGTTGAATATTTTCATATATAATTGAGAAGATGAAATTGAACATTTTAAATTGAACATTTGCTTCATTTTTCAACAATTTTGTAAATATTCAAGCCAATCAAACACATTTGATGTAACTTGCAAAAATTCAAGGCTATACTTCGAATTTTTTTAGTAAGAGTGCGAGAACTACAATATTCAAGCAAATTTCTTAGTAAAAATACAAATGCAACTATATTTGTTGAAAATATTCATGAATTTGAAATTTGATACTTCGAATTACCTTTTTTGTTTTTTTCTTCATGTTTGTGTGTTTTTCATGATCAAATGTTGAATTTGTGCTTGTGAATGTGAAGATTTCGTTGATATTAATCTTATTTTCTACTTTAATTTTGTTGTATTTTACTACTTTTTTTGAAAAATCTAGGCCGTTTTTATGGTTTTAAGGAGGTTTTGGGGTTTTTGAGGAGAGAGTAAAAATATATGAGTGAGATTTTAAGGGATTTGAAGAGAGAAAAAATGGATGAGAGATTTTGGGAGTCTTTTTTTTGGTTTTATGTTATTTATTGGTATTTATATAGTAGTTATATGGGAGGGAAAGGGTGGGTCCATGCCAGAGGTACATGGACCCGGGTCCATGTAATACCAATTGGGCATTGAAAAGTAGACTTAAAGAGCTTTCCAATGACAGGTTGCACGGTCTAAGGCGAGTTATATTACGAGAGATATGGATTCTGCAAGTTCGCACTGTTTTTCCGAAGCCTGCTACGCGCACGCGGATTAGGTAATTCTGCCCAATTTAATGATTTAATTGACTTTTCTTATCTTGTATCTTACTTCCTAGTCATATATATGAGGTTACTTAGTCTTATATAAATACTAGTTGTTGGTCGGCGCGCGATGCGCGCCGTCCCCCAAGTTTGCAAATACTAATTAGTGAAATGGTTGCCTAATTATCTCGATCACAGTTTTTTGGGATAAACTCGATACAATTTAATGCAGTACAAGTTATTGGGCGACCCTTGAAGTTAGGGAAAATGATTGCGAATAACTAAATGCAAGCATTAGCTTAATCGATTTAAGCAAAACAAAGCATGTGTATTTGGTAATTAGATATAATAACATTTATGCATATAGTCCTTGTTACTGCAAGCTAGTTTTGTGTTACAAAATATGCCAAGGGTTTTTCGCATGCTCAAAAATGTCCTTGAGTTATTGACTCATTGGTATATCTATTACATTCCTAAATGATGCCTATTAGCAAAAGAAATTTGTCCATATTAGAGATGATTAACTATACGGGCCACACTGTTAACATTATCACCCTGATGCGCGCCGTCCCCCAAGGTTGAAAAAACAAATGTGTAAACTAGAAGCATGAGGATAAGTAGTTGAATGATATTCAAAATATTTGGATTTTGTAGGCAAGAACATAATATACTTAAATTGCATAGCATATATGGATCAAATCTAACGGTGTAAGCATGTGTCTTCAATTGGCATTTTGAAAAGTTTTTCCAAGTTTTTACTGAACATTGTAACTAAACATATACACAGAACGTTCCTAGCTCACAACCTGCATTCATATGGGAATTCAGTTGTGTACTCTGCCACTAAGTTCCTTTTTGAGATACAATATGAAGAAAAATATTTCATATATTAATGAGAGACACAATTTACACTACTTTTACAACTTAAGCAAAATTATCATCCAAGCTAATGATATCAGAGCTTTCTTAGCAACTTCAGTTCCAAAAATGCCCATGAAAAGACCAATGTCTGCCTAAAAGTACAAAGTAACAACATAAATCAACAAACTTAACAAAGAAGACTTTCAAGACCGACTGAACGGGAGCTTAAAAGAGGCTTCTCCTACTTGCTAACTTAGACAAATACTAATAATATACATGAATATACCATAAAATCCTAATTTATATCTTATGCATGAACGAAATCCCCATAACAAATTGCATGATCGAGTTTGTTAGGCTCATTGCAAATAGTTTTTTTACGACAAGTACTAAATCTTGTTGTAAATTAGTTTTATGTACAACAAGAGTTCTATCTGCAGTTCTCGTCGTTGATCTTCGTCTTCTACGACCATATTGTGGTTGCAGTAAGATAGCAATGACTTCATTTACGCCCAAATTTTAGGCTTATTTCCAGCCCACTTTTTAATATTCCCTATTATACAAATGTATTGCGACCACCTTTCTTAACTCACAAAATTTTTTCCTTGCTTGCTAGTAGATTCCTCCACACAACCGCTTTAAGCATTGTGATTATCATATTGCATGAATAATGTGTAAATAAGTATATGTCAATTACAAGTTACCTATTAAAAAATCAAATCATCTACCAAAAGTAATATAATGTAGATATATAATGTTAAGGTTCTCCATCTTCTTTGCTTCTTGTGCTTGGTCAATCTTATGCTTGAGGCTCGAAATTGAAATACATAAATTAAAAAAGTTCAATGGAATGAAAATATTCAAACGCAAGAAAGTGGAAAATAATTATCTAACATATGCTTCATATTAAGAAAGTGAATAGTCTCTATCACTCTTTACTTCTCACCTCTTGTTCTAGTAAACATCATGCAACAACTCTCCACGATATATGATCAACATATTAAGCTGAAATCTTGAATAATTCGACTAATTTGCGCTAAAATCTGTCCAACTATCTCGAACTTTTAAGAATCACCTCCATTACCACATCAAACAAACTAACAAAGTGTAAATTCTTTGAGTAACAGAGATTTCAAGCCCATATTTTGTATACGAATAACACGTCATGTTCATAATACTAATCAATTAGAGTTCATAGTCACTAAAAAAATCATTGTTGTATGAAGCACTAATTGACTTGTGGGTTACCCGACTCTGCACATATTTAAGAATCTGGAAAGCTTTGGTGGGACGGGTGCACTCAGAGGGAAAAGTTGCTCACTTTTAAACAACAATATCATCACAGCTGCTCCTGAAACAGCGATGGTGATAAACTTTTTCCATGCTTTTGTCTCCTCCTCCTGGACACATTCAAGCAAAGATGTATCAAATATAAAAAATGTGCAGCTTAAAAGTAGTCCAGAAGTGTAAGTTCTGCACCTAGATTCCTTTTTCATGGACTTGAAATCTACAAACCTCTTATGTTCATACATAATATAGCAGCTTAAGGTGTATCTTGTAACCTAAAATAGCAAATCTAGGCAAGCTTAAAAAAATCTCAAGCGCTTACAATACGATGATGCACCCAAGTTTAAATACCATATTCTTTTCTTTTTTTGTTTAATGTGGGAGGGTGCATATCACAAAGTAAATTCCAGCCGAAAAGGTCTAGTACAAACATAATGCAACACAAGGAATGTTCTCAATCATCTTGAGATGAATAAGAACTTGGGAGTTTATGGGATCTCAACTAAGTCTCTTATAACAAAATGAATATATGGTTAAAAAGAAAAGGTTATCACTCCCAGATAAAGGTAAGAAGCAAAAGCAACATAACCTGCGTAAACCCACCAGCACCCAAAAATTGACTAAAAGCTAATAGTGGCAATTGTTAATAGCACCATTTGGTTGCATAATGATTAGAACGGTGCAGCAAACTATCAAGACCAAATTGGAGAATGACAAGATGTTCTCTAAAAGACAGGATAGAACTTCTGCTCGTCATAGATCTCAATCACAATTAAAGTCATTATTGCTTCTACTATCTACAACTCCAGTTCAGCTAGCAAAATACATATGTTTAACAAATTCATACAACTTGCCTAGGTTGACCATTTCGACCACCAATTGTTGTCCTGATGACAAGCCCTGCTTCTGCACCAACGCCATCAATCATATCTGCTGAAATAATCAAATTAAAAGTTGTTAGTCACCTGTGTTTATCCTGCTCGGAAAACCAATCTCAGAAAGTAATAACATTTAAGCTTTGAGCCCTTACATAAACCGGAAAAAAAATTGATCAAAAATCTCAATCACTTGTCGAACAATAGATAACGACGTAAAAATGTGCAACCAAAAACATACAACGATTGTAACAAGTGCCCAATTTTTTTGGCAATGGTGGGGGTTTCGATTAGTGGTTTGTGGGTGGTGATGCTAGTGTATTCGGTGGTGGTTGTTGGAGGGAGGTGGTGGGTGAGAATTAAAAGAGAAAATAAAGGAGGAGAGTTGCGGTAGGTTTGGGGCATTCACTGCCGGTCTCAAGCCCGGATAAAGGAGGAGAGTTGCGGTAGGTTTGGGGCGGCCAGCGTAAAACATAGCCCCATCTCATGACATGCTTCATGTTAGCCGACCCCAAATCATTTTGGGAATAAGGCTTAGAAGAAGAAGAAGATAGTAGTACCTGAGGACTAGGGAAGCCACCAGTTGGCCATCCAAGAGGCCAGTTGATATCCTTTTGAAGAAGTGTGTATTCTTGTTCAATATCATACCTACAAAGTTGAGATAATCCTGTTAATAACAATATTTTTCCATAAAAAGTTTCAAGTACTTAGTTTGGTGCGGGCCACTAAGTAAAAGTCAGGTTGAAAAGTAAGATTTAATTAAGACTTCATATTCATTAGTTTATTTGGGAGATAAATTTTGGTGTGGACAATTAACTATTGTTAATATAGGATCAAGGTGGAGGATAATGGAGCCTATTCATAACCAAATTCACAAAGCTACTTTTTTCTCGAAGAACAATTCGCTAAATAGTCTCAATAGCATCCAGCAAAAGGATAAGGTAGTGAGGGAAGTGACATTTGGAACTACAAGGAAAAGGACCTTTTATTTTGTACTGAGATAAATTATTAAATATATGTGAGTGTTCATTGATACATACATCACACTATCAAAGTCATAAACCTAACTCTAGATCAAACCTACGTCCCTACTCCCATCCCTTTATCTCTATCCCTCGTCCTATTTGTCAATCTCCCACTCCTTTTGTTGTTTCGCGAATATATAAGATCTTTTGAAAGTGCTCCTCTCTATTTGTTTTCTCCTCTCTCTCGATTGTTATGTTTTTGTAAATTTTATAAAGTCAATTACTACTTTCTCCCCCTCTCTTTCCCATTCTCTTTCTTTCCTTCTCTCTCGTCTTTTATGATTTTTTTGAATTTTTAAAAATCTCTTAGAAGTGTTCTTTATCTCATTCTCAATTACACTCTAAGATTAGTCTCCTTAGGCTCTCCCTTCCTTCCTCCCTCTTATCTCAGTTCCTCATCTTCACTCCTACATCCTCTTTCCTACACTCTCTCGTGTCTTGATCTTATTTAGTCTCTCTCAACCAACTGCTTGCTCCCTCTTTCACTCTACGTATCACGCTTATTTAATTATATAGCTTTGTAAATTTAAAAATTCTCGCCTACGGTATCCCTCCTCCTTTCCAACCAATATGTTTTTTTGCAAGTTTTAGGAGATGATGTAATAGTGTTCTTTATCTTTTTCTTATAGTCTAAGTTATGACTATCTCTTCCTCCTTCCTCTTTCTCTCATCTTGACCCTCTCTCATCTTGACCCTCATATTCTTTCCCTCTCCCCTTTACCATTATCCCATCTTGATTCCTCCACCTCTCTCCATCTCACTATTCTCTTATGTATTTGTGAATTAACCTTTTCACCTTTTCTTTCTCTTTCTAGCAATTATTATTATTATTGTTATTATTATTATTGTCATCATCATCATGATCATAATCATTATTATTACTAATTTGTACATTGACGTGTAACATAGCTTGATAAACCTTGCATCTCTAAGTAAAAAACATAAGAAAGGAAAAAAAAAGAACATATTAGTAGGCATATAGTTACAAACAAATCAATAAGATATGTTTCACCCAATTAAGCTAATTTGCTAGATATCACACAAATTGCAATCGAATTACAAGAATATTCTCTGTCATGATTTCAGGCATTCGCTTTAACTTAGTTTTACTTCCTTCTCTTCTTCCTTTTTAAGCAAATATGAGTAATTAAACCTAGGCATAATATAGGCCTAACTACCCAACTTGAGTTTGCCTAAGCAATGATAGGATGGTGAGTGAGGAATCTTTAGAGTAGATCTATACACTGAAGTAGAAGAGTCATTTTTCCGTTTTTTATTTTGCATTGATTCTATTCTTTCCTAAAAATAGAGAGCGAGTAGAAATGAAAGAATGGAATCATATTTATTTAATAAGAAATAAGGTCGAACAACTCTACTCTTCTCTCCAAACTCGACTCTTTCTTTTTCATTTTGATATTCTTTTTTTTTTCCCTCTCTTCCTCAACCTCTAACACTTCAGATCTTCTCCTCAACTCTTATCTGCTCATCTTCCCTCTTCTATACCTTTCTCCATCCTTCTTACTAATTCTCCCCTTCCCTCGTATTACCATCATTTTTTTTCAAAAAGAAACTAAAATGAATATAATATTCTCTTACAAGTGCTTACTCCCTCATTTTTATTTAGTGAAATATTTGCGTTTTGTAGAAATTGTCTCAAATTCACTCTCTATCTTCCTCAAAAGAACGGCGAAAGTGTATCATATAATACAATGGATATTAAGCATGCTCCTCAAACGACCTAATTCTCTCCTTAATATCTCTCTCTCTCTCTCTCTCTCTCTCTCTCTCTCTCTCTCTCTATATATATATATATATATATATATATATATATATATACTTCCTCCGTTCCATTTTAAATGAAACGTAGGGTCTTGGCACGGGGATTTAGAATAGGAGAGAGATAGAGAGAAAAAAAAGAAGGGACCCATGTGATGAGGAGAGAGATAGAGAGAAGTGAATACCAAATAAGGTAACGTTTCACTTATTTTGAAAGGCCTAAAATAGTAAGTGTTTCATTTAAAATGGAACGGAGGAAGTATATATATATATATATATATATATATATATATATATATATATATATATATATATATATATATATATATATATATATATATATATATATATTATCATGAATCTCCTTCTTTCTTTGTTTTTCCATCAAACTGTCCATATATTCGCCTTGATTATCCCTATCTCTTTGCCTATCTATTCTCCATGATTTCCTCTTTTGTTTATTAATAAATCCTTTTCTGAAATTCCCAAAAACACAAAATATAACACAATAGAAAAAGAAAATGTTTAATCTTTGACAAACAAATTAAAGAAATCCCAACATGCACCTCGTCCAATACCACCAAAGTCCGAACCACCCACATAATCAGGAGAGAAAAGAGCTCAAGGAACGTGTCTCGCTAACAAATAAGTTCAATTCCATAATCAAGTGCACCCGCACATCAACTAATCAAGTAAACACGAAAAAGAAAGAGAACTCAAAACACATATGCGGACAATTAGAAAGCAATTCAGGGCATCCTCAGATACAATAGTACATGCAGAAAATTGAAGTTCAAACCTACCACAGTATAGAAATGCCTCTGGAAACGTTGTATATGCCTTCCCAAACATTCCCCTGCAGAAGGTGATGGAAAGCATCAAATAAGCTTCTGAAATTCTCCAACAAAGATACATACCCCCATATGAAGATCCCAAGACGTTGAAGTTCATGTAAAAAAGATAATAATGAGTACAGGAAACTCGAATAAAAGAGCAGCATAAATGTGCTACAGGCCTCCCCCCGCTTCCATACACCATGAGTTGTGAACATCAACAACAGACCTAGAAAAATCCGAGACAAATCAAGCAAATCTAGCTGCATGTTGACTATTCCACATTCAGATAAAACCCATAATTGCTTTTGATAACATGATGCCTAAAGGACTTGATCTAGACAGGGAACCAACACTGTTACTCATTGCAGTAACATTCTTAGCTCCCCAACCCCCTTCATTTTCAGTCAACGTACCCTATATCCAGAAGATTATGCTTCTTTTGGTTGACAAACATATGACCTTCTCTATATTCCCAACTGTTCACTTTGACTCAAATTCCACTTGCACGTCCCCCAAGCTTGCTTATACCACCAACTGATATTTATATAGACACAAAAATATCCCACTACTTCTCAGACTCTTTAAAAGATTGAGCCTGTGCTAGCTCCTCTAAAAAAAACCTCCTCCATTTCCTTCAAATTTCTCTCCTTTCTCCATCTTTCCCCTCACAAAAACCCTCAATTCTGCACCCCCTTTCTTTATGGCTTAACAACCGGGTTGGTTTATGACCCGACACATATCAGGGGGAAAAATTCAGGTCAGATATGTTAATTTGCACTCAAATATGACTATCGTGACATCTTATTAATATATTACTTCATTTACTAAAATCTAATTATCGTATAAGGGAATATCATGGTCTTTTCTTACCCAAAAAGAGAAAAATAGTTGTAGGAATTGCAGTGGTTATTGAACCTGTCGAAGCGTGAACTTACAAGTTGAATTGGTGGGTACTGGTTCAACTGCCAAATCATTTTGATATAATATAGTCTATGTTACAGCCTTTTGGATTCAAGGTTGTCTCCAGCATTTGTTCTCCGAACCTGACAAGTTGCAACCCTCAGCTCTACTTTTTTCAATCCATCTTCTCATCCATTTTCTTCTGTAAAGAAGGCGGATTAAATGGTATGTCTATCGATTGACTCCCTAATCATAGCTATTGCAGGTCAGGATGAAGGCAGGAAGTATAAATCTAGAGTGTAAAGGAAAGACGAAAGATCTTATATCAAGTGCACAGGATGCCCTTCTAAATTCTTATAATCAGAGATCCGGCAAGTGGCTGTTATTGCTCTGAAAACTCACAGTAACACAATCACAATCTAATGACCTGCAATTTAACTTACATGGATAAGAAACATAAGGTGATGAAGGGTATTACTTGTAGATATCGTATATATATATATTATATGAGACCCTTTTTTTCCCCTCTCCTTCGCCTCTGGTAACTCCATTAAACCTACTGGAAGGATGTAAGTTTTTTCTTTTCCATTTACAAAACGAGTGCTAGGGTATCTTAATAATCAATAGGTTCTTGGAATATGGTTCATGCATAATTTTTTGAATAAAGCAGGTAAAGTGTGAGGTATGTGGGACAAATGTATACAACCTGATCTTGTGATTAGAGAAAGGCTGTTTATTAGGTCCTCGATCAGAGACACTGAAAGTCCATGCTATTTGCAGCCATACAGGCGCTGTTTTTTCGAGCTCCGTGTATACTTATAGCTATCTTTAAGAGGGAAAGGGGTGGTTATTCTAATTACAACCCGAGCTTGTGATTATATAGAGGCTGTTTATTAGATCCTCGATCAGAGACACTGAAAGTCCATGCTATTTGCAACCACACAGGCGCTGATTTTTCGAGCTCCGTGTATACTTATAGCTATCTTCCAGAGGGGAAGGGGTGATTATTCTAATTATTGGTTATATAATGCAACCCTTGTTATCAAATTTTTCCACACTGAAATGAGGCGATGACTGAAATAACATGTCTGTAACTATGTCGCAGAACATTGCAGAAAAATACATTTCAGCACAATTAAGGCACCACGTAGCAATAAACGTAAAAGAGAGTCACAAACTACCTACAATAGAGGGGACCTCCTTCAAGAGCAACCTTCTCTATCTAACAGGTCCAAATTGAAATGAGTCCGTAACAAAAATAACGTAGAGCATGATTTTGTAACTATATCACTTAATATTGCAGAACAATACTTGTCAGCACACATAAGCCATCACTTTGCAAATAAATGTCAAAGAGAATTTAAAACCATCTAACAGAGGGGACGTTTTTCAAGAGCAACCTTTCTCTTTCTAACATTTCCAAATTAAAAGAAGATGATGTCAGAAATAACATAAAGCAGGATTTTGCAACAGAGCAATAAGATATAAAATCTAAAAAGTCAAGCACTATACACCTCATATTCATATAATGAACAATGAAATAAATAAGGATCATCACACCTCAATATGAAAAGCAGAAAGTACAAATACAAGTATACCATCACACCTTAGGAAAGATTATTCCTAATTACTCGTGTCACCACTCTTTATCTTTTTTTTAGAGTATGCTCTTTTTTGTAAAACAATATTCAGAAAATGATCTTCATGTCCTTACCCTTACCTCTCTCTCCTCAAATATCACTTTTGCCCTTGCTTCTACTCCTTCGCCGACCTCCAATCTCCTCGCATCCTACCCTAAAATAAAAGTGGCATCCATCATACTTGAACCCAAGTCCACTCTATCATACCAGCATTGCAGATAGATATAGAAGTTCAAATCATCTAACATACCAATAATTTAAGCAAAGAAAAAATGCTATTCGCTAATTACACCTGATATTGAGGGTTAATTTACCATTACAAGAACAAATCAACAGAATAACACAATCACCTACAACTCTTATCAAACCATATCACATTAACCAAAATAAACCAAAAAAATTAAGATATTAACAGTTCAATTGCTAATTTGAAGCTCATTCAATTAATATAACAAAAAAATGGAAAAAAAAAACCCAAATAAAACGAATTATTCTACCATAACAATAATTATTATTATTAAAGAGAGAGAGGAGACCTTCCAATCAATGGCGTGCAAAAAACCGATGAAATTATCGTAAGCCGGGCCCATATCAGAGCGAAACTCAGAAGACAACTTGTGAATAAGATCCGCCATTTGATTCAAGTGTTGCTCCATTGCCAATCTCACTTCCTCCATCTCTCTCTTAATTGAATTGAAATGCAGATTCCTTCCACAAGTTGAGGAGATTTCTAGAGTTCAGATTTAGGAGCTTATTGTAAATCAAAATGAATGATTTTTCAAACTTGGCTTTTTATCGATTTTTGTTAAGCTCTCTATTTTTCTCATTTCAGTTGACTTGTGTTTATGTCTTGAATATTGCATTTTAATTAGCTTAAACTTCTCATCGATTTTTGTTAAGTCTTGGTGGTATTATCTACTAACTCGCAATTGGAGATGGATGAATCTAGAGAGAGAACGGGGTTGTAAATTATTTGCTCAACACCATAAATCACAAACCTTAGATGCTGCTGTTGTTGCTCCTGTTGCGAAGCTAAAACGCCGCTGAAGTCCTTTCAAACTCCGGCTATCATTCCATGTCTCTCACTCTTCCTCTCATCTCCACCTTCACTTCCGTCACTCTCTTCACTCCCACCAACTGCTCATTTTCTCTCTCCTCCGGTCAAGCTTCTCTCTCTATCCTCGAATATTACATTTTCTCTCTCCTATGGCTTCCAACTCCCCACTCTCTTGCCTCACTTCTCGCTCAACATCACTTCTTCTGTTTTCGATGATGATGTTTCCATCAATGAGCTTCCGATAAACCCTAACCCTAGAAATTAGACGACTAAGTAGTTGAGTGAACGGAAAAAGCGGCAAAAAAGACATGAGATGTTTTTCGATCTGGGCTTCTCTATCCTCCTTGACAATTAATCTCACTTCATCAAGCTGAACTTCTAAAACTCGAAATAAACAATGAGAATCAACATCAACGACATGAGAGAAAGAAGAATTAATGAAAAAAAAAACTGAAACTCGAAATTATAAACAACATAAATCAGTTAACTTACCAGAAAAATGAATGAAGGAGGGAGAAATATCGAAGAGTTGGAAGAGAAAAGAGTTGCAAAAGTAGAGAAAATCAGCAAAAAAAAAAAACATTGCGTCTGTCGTTGCTGCTGTTGTTGATGCTGCTATTGCTGGAAGAAGGGAAGACGAATGGCTTGTAGGAAAACCAGGAAGAAAGAGAATGTGCGAGCTGTGAATTGAAGCAAGGGGCACGTTCAGAAGGGACTTTAGTTATTGAGGGGCAATTTCAGTAATCATTTAGGCAGAAGAAGGGCAGGGCGGGGAATGCACTATTCATAAGGAATAATAGAGGTGAAGTTCTCTCTTTTTAATGGGTTTGGATATATGAGGAGTCACTTCTAGTGGAGCATCTCACACTCTCTTCTTCTGCTTCTGATATTCTAAACGTGATATATAGTTTTTTTGGAGAGTTTCTCTGTGTTCTTCAAGTATTGATTCAAGCTACACACTCTAGATCATAATTCAATCCAAGTATTTTATTTCTTATTCTTCTCTATTCTCTTATTTTTTGTTAATCATGTTTCTTTTATAATTTATTATGTTTTCTCTATTTTCTTTTATAATCACACTCTCTTCTTCTACTAATTTTTAACCCGTGCAAAAATGTCGGGAGGTTTTGTGAAGATATGATTTGGACCCGTGCATAATGCACGGGAATCGTTTTATTAATTATATAGTATTTTTATTCCAAATATATCGAATTCATAAATATTAGAATCCATGCATTTAAAGTTGAAAAAATATAAAATGTAAAATTATATTTCATGATATATAAATATCGTGTGTTACAACATCTTAAAGGTTAAAAATCTTATAATCGTGATATATAAATTTATATATACGTAAATGAAACAAAAAACACATCAAAATGCATGGAAAGTTTTTGTTTATAAATTTAAGATTTTAGGATATTTCTCCTAACATCATGGTGTGAATATTTGCTCATGATTTAAAACTTTTATAATCATATTGTGTATTAAGAATACATTTTAAATCTGGCTTATGACCCGTGCATTCAGTGACTGATGTAGGTAATGTCATGGTGCAATATGTGACCAACTTTTTTAAAAAAAAAAAGTTGACTGGAATGCTTCATTCAGAAGTTAGATAAAATCACAATTCGCACCACTACTAACACTCAATCATGCAACCACTTCTGCTCCCCCTTTCCGCATTCCCACTCAACCCTTCTCTCTTGTTGTCTTGCACTACTGCAAACCACCCACTGACCATCACCCACCAAGCCACCACTACTTGCACCGAAAATTATGGTAGATTGTACAATTTAAGGGAGTGATAGCACAAGATTGATAATCTTCAATGACCTGTCGCAAAAGTCTCATCATATTATTTTTCGTAATACATATATTTTGTTTAAGTGAGCACCTAATCATCTATTAACTTTATTTAAATTAATAGTTGCCTATTTTTGCTCTTATTGAGATCTAAAGAGCTCCCTAATAATATTTTTTAAGTGATGTGCCATCTATGTGACGAAAAAATCAAATTGCATGAAAATGGGTTATATTTTAGGTTTTTTTTTCAAATGACCCATGATCACACACTAACATATGATAGATCCTTCTTTTCTTTTATCCCGGTAAATGAATTTTTGAGAAAAAAAGTTATATTTTAAAAAATAAATGTTGCTTTGTAGACCCTAGATCCCTAAACTCACGTACATAAATTATATTCTCTTATTGATTGTTTCCTTTTTAGTTAATAAGTAATACATTGATTATATCATATATGCAAATTAATTCTCTATTGACGAAATCTAGCCAGTTATGGAAATTTGTTAGCATTGTCAAAAGATCATAGTATCAGAAATAATCATCACATATATAATCAATATATCTCTTAAGTGAGTAATTAATAAATTACGTAACTAATTTTTTTTAAAAATGGTCAAGTAACAAATATTCTTCAAATATAAAAAGGCTTGTAAATATTATTGTAATGTTACCTATTTGAAGAAAAAAGAAAATCATTCCCATAATACCATTCTTAGTTATCGTAAAAAATTTTATATATATATATATATATATATATATATATATATATATATATATATATATATATATAAGTTACATCGTTCTAGTTTAATTAATATTATTCAAATCTAAAAATATATGCACACATGATTAAAATTTTATTTCCTATTTTAAGTTGCTGATTCAAAATGCTCATCTGAAATTATTGGCTTAAGTGTTTCGTTATATATGACTTTTTATATACATTTTGTAGTAGTTCTCAGTTTTGCTGACTAATCATATATAATTTTTGACATGCAAATATTTGTAATTGACGCATCTAATATTCAATATCACTATAATAATAGAATTCACACAAAGCCAATAATAGCTTCACAACGCCTTGTCTAATACAGTATCAATTCACATGCCATAAAATCAATGATTCATCGTGATCTTAACTTATTCTTTAAAAAAAAAAGAAAAATCCAACACGCTTGAGAAACTCCTCTCTGTCTCCCAACATTTATTTGTTACTTTCCTACAGAAAAAATAACAAAATAGTGACTGTTGGTAAGTCCGTTAACTATATATAAATTTTTCTTTTTATAAAAAAAAATACATTTTTTATTACATAAAAGTTTATAATTTGTCGCACCTACTTATATAAATATGCACATTCTTTTGCCCAATCGGTATTAGTAACAAAATCTACTTTATTCGGAGAAACAAACAAAGATGCGTCATCTAGAAGAAGGACACAGATTTAAGAGCTTCTAGTAGGTGAAATAAGTCTCGATTGTAAAACACTTCGCTCAAGCACCTGCAACATTATAAAAATTGAAATCATTTAATATAAATGCATTGCTTTTTTTTTTGGATTACATAATTGCAACATACTTAAAACACTTTTTTTATCCCCTATGAAGTATATATAAAAAATATAAAAATTTACTTTTTCATTTGTTTTCTCTCTCCTAAAATGACCTCTAACCCAATCGAAGCTTTGCCCCTCTTTTGCACCAAAAAATATATATAAATATAATGATGGGAGAAAATGATCCATTGATGAAAGATAACACAAGATATATGCCTTCAAAAATTTATCTCCATTGTTAAAAAAAATTAAATTATCTCCAATAAACAATAGTAGAAATTGATGAAGTGATGAAAGAGAAATCAAGATACAACGAAAATGACCATGTGATCCGAATAATATAATTGGAATTCATTGCAAAATAGCCGAACGTGATGGCTTTGGATTTTTTGGCAGATTTGTGGTATGAGCTGTAACTTGTGTACATGAGCAATATGTCTTTAGTCTCTCCATCGCCTACTTCAGTTTTAAATGCTCCTGGTCCAGCTATAACACCAAGAACTACCTTTTTTCAACAAGCTAGCCTTCGTCTTCGTAGGCTTTTACAAAACCCTAACAACTTAGCTAGAGTTCATCCTGAACTTCAGATAACAATTCCTTCAAATGCGGTTGTGTGGGGTCAGCCAGTCTCTCCTCCCTTAACTGGTGTAGTTCTGTCTTGTGAAAATGACCTCCCTTGCAGAAATTGCATCGCTCTTTGTCCTTGGATCAATCACCTCTTCCTAGTGTGGTTTATACATATTGGTTTAGGAAAAAACGCAGACTTCAATTACAGAATTGGGAATCAAAAGGTGCTTTTAATGATTGATGGAGTATCCAAACTGTTTCCTAAGGCTATCACGGATGTTCAATTAGCGATTGATTTGGGAGTTGAGCCTGATGATACATTTTCTTTCTCTAATGCTGCTAAAAGAATATGTGGTAATGATGGTTCTGTTGGTTAGTGTTCTAAGAAACCTAAACTTGTGGATGCTGATTGCTCAGATGCCTCGTCTTCTATAGCTCCAACTGAAGAAATGGATTGTGATGCACAATGTTCCTTGATTCTGTCTCTTTCTCCTCCAGGTGAGTTGGCTGGCCCTTTACAGCCAACCAAAGCACCATGAAGATAGTTGCGTGGAATTGTAGGGTGCTAAATGAGCCAGATACCCCTAAGAGCATGTACAATGGCTTGGTTGGTCTTGGTTAGTCTTAGAGTTTTTGTGATTCTCTCTCCTTCCCTCCTTCTTACACCTCACATCCCACTAAAACTCCCACCAACTCATCTTTTTTTTCTCACAATGGTTTGGTTGGTCTTACTTGGTTTTTCTATTTCTCTCTCCTACTTTTACCATACCCCACCATATACTCTCTCTCCTACCCAATGTTTATTTTTATATAAAATAGATGATTTAAATTAATAAAAGCTAATTAGATTACGTTAAATTAAATTACGTTAAATTAAATTACGTTAAAAGCTAATGAGCTTACGTTAAATTAAATTAGCGTTAACTTGACATTATAGTAACTATGTGCTAAGTAGCTTACGTTAAATTAAATTATGATTTGAAAATTATTTTGGGGATTTTGTGGGTGATTTGGATTATTTTGGGAGTAATTAGGATTATTTGAATCCATAATATTGGCTTAGTTTAAGTAATATTATGTAGGAGAGAGTAATTAGAAAAAAATAGATTGGGAAGAAGTGTGATAAAATATATGAAATTTGGGCTCAATTTATAGATAAAATTATTTTATAGCCGTTAATGTAATTATTATTTTTTAATTATTAGCAGATTTTTTTTTTAACGTTACAAGCTTTTGTAACGTTTACAAATTACAGTTGAAGAAATCAGCAAAAAAGAGAGCAAAGAAGCGCTGCGTGGCAGCTTGGTATTCGCTGAGCAGTGGGCTCTGACGCGCGTCAGACCCACTGACAGCAATCCCAAGCTTTGGGCCCAGCAGCATGTTGAAGTTCAGCGTTTCACCATATTACGCGGTCTCTCTTTCTCCCTTTTTCTTCAAAACAGTGCGTTTCATTTGGGCCCAGTATTTTTTGCTCGCCAGCTTCTATGCCACGCGGCACATTTTCACTCGTCTTGGGCGCTCCATCCAAGGCGCATATGGTCTGGATTTCCAGACCAACCAACCCAAAGGACCAAGTGCCACAATAACAAAGCTAAGTAAAGCTAGCTTTACTATTTGCTAGACCAACCCAAAACCATCCCATTGTACATGCTCTAAGTTCCCTTATGTCTGATGGCTTTTATCTACTAATTTACCTATGTTTATGTTTTTGAGTGAAACTAAAATGAAGTATGTTGATGCTCTTGCTAGTTGTAATCTTATGCTTTCTCCTAATTTTGTGACGGGGTTTGATGCCCTTGGTTCTAAAGGAGGTCTTTTAGTAGTAGGGTGGAGTAATTTGGATATTACATGTACTCATGTATCTGCTCATTTCATAGTCTGTAAGATCAAGGACACAACTAATATGGAATGGAATGTTGTGTTTGTGTATGGTCCGCCTCGTTTTGCTCAAAGACAAGCAATTTGGGACCAATTATCTATCATTATTGATTCCTTGGATGTGGTTATGATCATTGGTGATTTTAACCAATTGGATAATTATGATGACAAATTGGGGGGCTCACCACATATAAAAGGATGGCAGGCTTTCAATAATTGGAAACTTGACTCGCAATTGTTAGATATTCCTTTTATTGGTCCTCGTTTTACATGGACAAAACAAAATACTTACCACATACAGTTTTGGAAAGACTGGACAGGGGTTATATGTCTACCTCGTGGTTGCTAAACTTTCCCCATAGCCTGCTTACAAATCACCCTCTTACTTGTTCTGATCATGCGGCGATTGTTTTCTCAAATAACAATCCTTCTAAAACTGGTAAAAGGTCTTATCAAATTGAAAATTGGTGCTTAACTTTGCCTCAAGTGGTTCATTTGATTCAGCAGCAATGGAGTCTGTTAACTTGTGGTAATCCAAGCTTTGTTGTTTCGCATAAATTAGCTAAAGTTAGACATGCTCTTCAGACTTGGTGCCTTCAGCATAAGAAGTTTAATGGTATTAATTGGAAGAACATTTCTATGACCCTTGATCACATGGGTAAAGTTTCAAATTTGGATCAAGCTCAAGATTATATTAATACTTCGAACTCTTTAATGGATTCTACTGCCCTTGCTTACACTTTTTGGTCTCAAAGAATGAAAGATTTATGGTTACATTCGGCATATACTTCTGCTAAAGTTTGTTATACTAGAGTCAAAATCCGCTCGTCCTTGAATCGCATTCATGCTCTTAAGAATTATGCAGATAATTGGGTTACTGTACCTCAAGAAATGTTGACTTTAGTGTTTAATGTTTTCAATCAACATTATCGTAGGGATGCGGACCAAGTTCTGGATAACGAAATTGTTAATCTCCTTAATGAAATGGATTTACCTGGTCTCTCTCAGGAACAATGTGACAGTTTGTTAACTATTCCTAGTGCAACGGAAATTAAAAGTCATATGTTTGCAATGAAAAATAATGCTTCTCCTGGTCCAGATGGAATTACTGTTGAGTTTTTCAAAACTCATTGGGATATCGTTGGATCTGATACAGTCAAGGGGATTCAAAAAAATTTCATTACTGGGAAGCTTCTCAAATCATGGAATCACTCAGTTTTGGTTATGATTCCCAAACGGCTCTCCCCGTCTAATGTTAATCGTCTGAGACCAATTGGGTTGTGTAATACCTTGTACAAATGTGTTACTAAGTGTATTCTGAAGCGTCTACGGGTTTTTCTTCCTTCTCTTATATCTGATTATCAACACGCCTTTGTGGTAGGAAGACAAATGAGTGATAACATCCTTTTGAGTCATGAGTTAAGCAACAAAATTTCTTCAAGGTCTCAAGGTTCTAAAGCTTTAATGGCTCTTAAGATGGATTTATCGAAGGCCTATAATAAACTTAAATGGAATTTCTTGTTTTGTGTGCTCAAAGCTTATGGCTTTCCTGATGCTTGGATAAGATTGGTTCAACAATGTATTACAACGGTTTCATACAAGATCCTTTTTAATGGTGTCCTCTCTTCTAACTTTCTGTCAGAATGGGGTCTTCGTCAAGGTGATCCATTATCATCGTATCTCTTTATCATTGCAATGGATGTTTTCTCTAGAATGCTCTCTCTTGCTCAAGACATTAACCTTTTTAAAGGGATTAAACTCTCACGAAGAAGTCCATCTATTTCTCACCTTTTATTTGCGGATGATGTTTTACTGTTCTTTCATGCCACTCCTGATGCTACTCTTAATGTGAGAAATGTTATTTCTCGGTTCAGTAGATTGTCTGGCCAAGTTATCAACTGCTCTAAATCTTACATTAAGTTTTCTCCTAATATTAGGGTTGATCTGAAGCAATATATCAAGGATTGCTTTAACTACTTAGAAGTGGATATTTTTGCTCCGCATTTGGGTGCTCCCATTGATATGCCAGGTTCTAAAAAGCATCACTTCTCCTTTTTACTTAATCGCATTTCAGCAAAAATTACCCAATTGACTGCTCTCAAGCTTTCTCAAGCTACTAAATTGGTTTTCATCAACACAATCTTATTGGCCATGATGTCTCATGTTATCTCGTGTTATGAATTACCAGTTTCCATTTCTTCTACAATTGACTCAATGATCACTAGGTTTTGGTGGACTGGTTCTTCTTCTAAAGGAATTCATTGGGTTCAAAAGGCTACTATTCATCTTCCTAAAGGTCAAGGTGGTTTGGGTATAAGAGCCACTGCCCTCATTAACAGGGCTTTCTTAATGAAGAAAGCTTGGATGCTTTATAGTAAGCCAGCCTCCTTGATAAGTAAGGTTTATAATGCTATTGTCCCTTCTCCCTTACTTTCAGGTACTGATGTTGTTTGTAAAAGAATCTCCTCTTGGGGCTCAAGAGGAATTGCAAGAGCAGAAAGCTTGCTTTGACAAGGTTGTAAATGGAAAATTGGGAATGGAACTAAGGTTAGAACTTTTGGGCAGTCTTGGGTGTATGATCAAACTCCTCAAGCGCGCTCTTCTGCTACTCTTGGGCAGATTCAATCTTCCAAAGTTAGTGACTTGATTACTGTGTCTCCGTCGCCGCATTGGAATGTGCCTCTAATTAGAAGCTTGGTTTGTCTTAAGGATGCTAAGTCAATTTTCACTCTTGAGCTTCCCCAGTCAGATTCTCCTGACTCTTTGGTTTGGCAACATCATATTTCTAGTTCTTATACCATGAAAACGAGGTATGCCTTCCTTTCTTCCTTAAATCAGCCTGATCATATCTCTTCTCCACATTCTTATGCGTTGTACAAACTACTTTGGCACCTTAATGTTTAACCTAAGTGGAAGTTATTTCTGTGGAAAATTTCCTATAATATCCTTCCTTTGAGAATAAACCTTGCTAGGAAAGGTATTGTTTCCTCGTTTGTTTGTCCGTTCTGCCAAATTGAAGATGAAGATGACATTCATCTTTTTCGAGATTGCTCGATAATTCAATTACTATGGACGAATAGTGCTCTTGCTATTCATTCAAAAGTTGATGAATCTATTTCCATGAAGGACTGGATTCATTCCTATATCCTTCTGTTTATCAGAAAGGATGGTTTCTCTAGCAATAAGATTTCTACCTTTGTTGCTACGTTGTGGGGAATTTGGATTGCTCGAAACAATTGTATTTTTCGAAATCACAACTCCTCCTTGTTTCAGATAAAAGTTTATGTTGCTGTTGCTTTGGCTCAACATGATAGGTACTCTCTTATTTCTAAACAACAATTAAGATTCTTGCACCCTCCTGAGTTGGATTTGGAATAAGCGCCTGGGTTTTTAATGCTGCATATTAGACAACACTGTTCCTCTTCTAATATAACTTGTATTCAAGTTGATGGCTCATGGGACAAAAACTTTCATGCTGGAGGTGGTTGGTATATTAATGGATCTCAAAATTTGTTTAGGGGCATTCATTTCTCGGCTAAAAATGCTCTTCAGGCTGAACTTCAAGCAACTCTTCATTGCATTCAATGGTTAATTATGAAAGGCTTATCTTCTGTCGAAATTCTCACGGACTCTTCGGTTATGATATATCTCCTACAAGCTAAAGGTTGCACTAATGTTTCCCTTTGTTGGACAACTCAACAAATTCTAAGCCTTGCTTCTTCTCTTTCCATATGCATTCTTCGCAAGGTGCCTCGCCTTCAAGTTCAAGACGCTCATTATTTAGCTAATTTTTATCGTTCTAGTCCTTAAGTTTTATTTTGCTGTCTTAGTTTCAGATGTAGCTCTTGTCAAAAAAATATATTAATTGGTTGTATTTGACTAGAATCCGTAAATCAAGCAATGTTTTAAAAAGTAACCAAAAATGTAATGAGATTGCAATTGATTCGTTTACCATAAAAGCAAAGAGCTAAATATTTGGCAAGCAATTTGCAACGCCATAATTGAATGGCACATCAGCACGGGCAAAGAAGGATTGACACATGGCAGTGGAATACTGGGAGGCGTTGATGGGTGATGACAAATGGTGTGAAGGCCTAAATTGATGACGTGTAGGTAATGAGATTGATGAAAGTGGAATACCTTGGCCATGATTAATATGTGATTTGTTCTTTTAGATCCCCAAATTAGTTGTTTCGATTGTTCTTGATTAATTAATTGTGCAATTTCTAATACTAAATTAGGGATAATTAGTATTGTTATCATTCCTTGGTCTTAATGGTAATGGGAGTTGGGTTTCAATGGATTCGAGTATTTCAATTAAGGACATGAAATTCTTCATGGGAGTAGGTAGAATGAATTTTTAGGAAGTTAGAGTGTTGAGTTTAATGTCTTTTAATTTACATAATTCCATGGGAGTAGGCTTGATTGCATATTAGGGAAGCTAAATATACTCAGGAGAGGTTTATGGTAATTTATAGGGTGTATTTTTCCTTGTGGACATTTAATTGATTAGTTTAGAGTAGAAATTATTATTGTACTAATTCATGCTAGTGAGAGTGCTTAAGTCTAGAGTCTTTTATTTATATATAAATTTGTATAGTTCATTCGATCATTATTGATATTAATCTCCTTTAGTCCTACATTATTTAAGGGCTAATCATTGAACAACTTTCTCTCTGTGTGATCGATCCTGACTTACCCTACTATATTATTAGGAGGATTAATTATGTTATTTATTTTTGTTAGGTGCACGACAAGTCTATCAAGGTACAACTCGTACAAGTTAGACCATGCTGTGTGTTTTTTAGAATAACATGTAGTATGTTTTTTCAGAACACGTTGTATGTTTTTCAGAACATGATACAAATCAGACACAAATATCGAATTTTTTTCCTTCATGATTATATCTCTCCAAGTTTCCCGCGTGTTCTCTCCCCAAATTTCATCAATTTCGTCTATAATGTTCAAATTCATCCCAAATTCTTCAAATTTGTGAACATAATTATCTTCTATATTTGGAAAGTTTGCTTGAAAAAATTAACTTCAAGACCAGAAACGATAGAAAAATCATATGTTGGTTTGAATTGAAGAGTGGTTGCAGAAAGCTCAGGTGAAAGGGAATACATGAAAGGGGAAATAAAGACAGGGAAAGAGGGGGAATGATGTTTTAGAATTCCAAAGTTTAGAACATGAAATAACAAATTTTAGAACATGAAATACAAAATCTTATAACATGAAATTCAATTTAAATAAAATCGAACTTCAAATTTTTTGATGAAGAATTGTTAAATTTTGTAAGAACCTCTATTGAATTCATGGAATTTTGTTGATTCATATATGAAGAACTTTATTGAATTTTATCTTGAATTTCGGATGGAATTTACTTGAGGAGAGAGAATGGGTATTCTTGAGTAGTGAAAATGGGTTTTCTTGAGAAAAAGAACAAAAATAAATTCATTCTAGATAAGTTGAATTTCAAACAAGAATAATTTTGTTGCATTAGTGAAGAACTTGATTAAAGTTGAAGTTGGACCTTCAATGAAGTCTACTTGATGAGCAAAAAAATGGTTATTCTTGAGGAGAGAGAATTAGTCTTCTAGAGGAGAGAGAAACAACTAAATTCGTACTTAATAAATTCGTGCTAAATATATAGAATTTCAGAAAATTTAATGGAGAATTTAGTAAAATTCATGAAGAACTTGGTTGAATTTGAGTTTCAAGCTTTAATGGAGTCTTCTAGAGAAGAAAGCATATAGAACATATATCACTTAATGTATAGAATACATAATATGTTCTAATATAAAAAATTGCTCTCACATAAGGAAAGGATTCTCGCAAGAGTCTTCCCCTACACACACACACACATACACACACACACACGCACACATAGAGGGAGGTAGAGGATCATGTAAGAACACCTCCTTTTGGTGAGAAGATATCCTAATAACCATTAGATGCCCAAGATCAAATGGCTCAGACAGTTCTGTTAGTAATGGCAAAATCGTAGTTTTGCCATCAAGAAAAATGCCAACCCACATATATATGACTATGACATTGTAGGTATATTTTTATTGCCTACGTGGGATGAGCACGGTCTTTGATTAGCAAAAATATACATATGAGGTGATGAAAACAATAAACACATAGGCATGCATATATATGAATAATATAACAAAGGGAAAAGATTAGGAGAAGAATATACAAGAAGACATGAATTTCTTTAAGATATACATCATGAAGAACTTTGAGTAACATCGAATAATTCAAATTGGAATTGGATTATGAAGGACCCTCAGAAATTATAACTTTGTGCCTAGGTTTGACCGTACGGACGTCGGAGGAATCAATCTTTAGCCTTAAAAAAGTGAGTTCTTGAATGAAGATTGAATGGAGGAAGAAGAATTAATATTGTTGGTTTAATGTGTTTGAATAGTTTAATTTGAATATGTTTGAGAGATTTTGATGTTTAGATATAAGTTTATAGATATGTTGAAGTATATGTCAAGTCCGTTAGAAAATACGAGTGAAAATGGGGTATTTATAGTGAAAAATATGATTAGAATTCGGAAAACATAAGTTGCGGACTTGCGGATAAAAAAGAAACTTGTGCTCCGGCAGGCTGGTGCGCTTAGCGCATCTGTGTCGAGTGCCACACAACAGGCTCGGTGCGCTTAGCGCATTTTGTGTCGCCTGCCGCCCAACAATGTCGCGCGCACATGACGCAACAGTGTAGCGCTGAGCGCATTGTTCTGGCGTGCAGCGCATTTATGCTTTTTTTGTCGAAGTTCAGTTTTTATCTTAAATAACCATTTTGACTTATCTTTTATCAAATGTTATCAAGAATAGCATATTTAAATCGCAAAATATGATTTTATGAAAATAATTTAACAAAATATATATTTTATAATTAATTAATTACCAAGAATAATTAATGGGCTTTAAATTTAATTTTCTTTGGCCTTAATATATATTTTGACTCAAAAGGGTTTTGGACAAGGCTTTTAATTGCTACTCTTCAGTCCAGACCAAATAGGACGATGGTATGTTTCATCATTGAGTACTAAAATGCAGAGAAACGAGTATGTGTCTACAGAGAAGCAATATTCTCTCTGAGACCTCAAAATTTTCACTCAGCTTACTTCTCTATTTCTGTCTCTCTACTTTCTCTCAAGTTCAATAACAAATCCATAATATTTTTCCCTGATCTTCATCATATTCAATGTCTCTTTTCATTCGACGACGATTATCAAAGTTTTTTTCTGAATTCAAATTTTTAAGGTTGAATTCAACTGGTACTAATTCTATAATTGTCAATTCATTGAAACTCTTCATAAAATTTTCCCAAAATCCAACATTTTCATGTTGATTTCAACATGTACTAATTCTATTATGGTTTATACTCATTAATTTCATTTTTGAACTTGATTTTTTATTTGGTGTGTTCAAATTGTTATCCGTTGGATAGATTCTCGAAATTTATATGTTGTCAAATTCTATGTTAACATCTTCAATGATTTAAAATTTGGAATTTCATATTTTAAAGGTTGAATTCAACATTTACTAATTCTGTTACCAATTATTGAATCAAGTGTAATTTATTCTAATTATTAACTTTAGTTTTCAATGTTATAAATTTTCCTTCCTTATGCTCTACACTCTAATTGATCTTTAAATTTGTTTGTACATGTTCTGAACTTTAATTGATATCCTCTTGCAGATGTAGTTGTGAATAATGAACAATCAGCTAGTTCTAAAACTACTGAATTTCTTAATCTACATTAAAGATATTGCGCTTGTGTCGAAATTCGGTCTTTTCTCACTTTTATTTTCTCCATTAATACTCCATTAAGAAATAGGTTTTATTATCAGTTGGAGGAAGAAGAGAGAGAAGTAGAAAATGAAGCAAAGAAGAAGAAGACTAATATTGTTTATGTTCTAAATGAGAATTCACCAATGGTGGACATTGTTCCAGAACAATGTATAACATGTTCTAAAACAATGTAAGTCATATTCTAAAACAACGTACAACAAGATCTAATTTTACATACTTCCTTCGTTTTTTTTACCCGCAACACTTTCCCAAAAGGGAAATAATTAATTACTTGCAACACTTTCTCTTTTTGCCTTTCCTTTCTCTCTATCTCTCTCCAATCACATGGGCCCTCTCTTTTTTTCCTCTCTACCTCTCTCATACCCAAAAATTGCATTGGAGTTGATGAAAGAAAAAATGTTGCGAGTAAAAAAAACGGAGGAAGTAAGAAAGTTTGTATATTTGCAATCGTGCCACTAATGACACGCGGTCAATCTACATCGTTAGATATGGCCTAACCAACAACCTATATACATATGATATATTTTCTCACATAAAGACCCATTCTCACCGTATCCAGTCCCTATAATAATCTTTTTGCAAATTACAATTGATTGTAATTTCTTAGCTCACATGATAATTGATACGAAGTTGATGCATACGACAATGACATGATAGAAATAATCACCGTATAAATAATCTAATTTGACCAGGTAATCATCCAGTAATGACTTAGAACAAAAAAAAATTTGATTTAATATTGAACTCAGTGAGCCCTTATCTGGAATCTAATTAAAAGCAAAATGACTCGAACTAAAATTGACTTGCTACCAACCCGATTTTAACATAATTCGAAATCATTCGAACCTAAATTATGACCCAAACCAGTTTTAGGAACCCAATTGGACCAACACAACCCGTTTAGAATTTGGTACAAGTTTAGAAGAAATCGATTTGTCCCGACCTATAAATGACCAGACCCAAACTTGATCTGTACAAGACCATACGTTGCCAACTTTGACTGAGACCTAACGGTGTTCAAGTTTAAGGGTAAATTAGATCCGTTATAAATCGATCTTAGACTTGACCTAGCTTGGGTCAACCCAAAATCCACTCATTAACCCAAAATAAAACTCATTTGCTAAATGCCGCCCTGGAATTTCCTGGTAACGCCCTGTATTTTTGTACAAAAATACATGGGGTGTATTTCCCTATTCCCTCCTTTCTTCTTTTCTTTTCTTTATTTAAACTCCACATGTGCCACATGTTTTCCACACAAACCCCACCACACTTTCTTTATTCACTTTCATTCTCTCAAGATTTCCGGCATTGACCAAGGTGTTTACCGGCGTTGACCAACATTGACCGGCGTTGACCACACAAACGCTAATGTAATTAAAAAAAAAATCGAATAAAACTGATAGAATGTCTTAAACCTGGCGCTTCGAAAAACTTAGCACGGGGGTCTCGCTGACCGGTGATACATGGGGTTTAGTGTAATCATTTTTTGTTTCAGTCCCTATTTTGGCCGATTTTATTTAGCTTTATTAGAACATCTCATAATAGAGTAAAATTTACCAGAAATTGACTTAAAAATGCTGAAAAAGTGCCCAGGCGCCTAAATTAGGTGCCCGAACCTGTGGTCAGGCGCCTAAATTAGGCGCCCAACCACAGGTACATGCGCCTAAATTAGGCGCTTGTACCTAGAGATGGCAATGGGTAGGATCTGGACTGGGTCCTCTAAGATTCAGATCCATATCCGTTTTTTAGGCAAGGATCCAGATCCTACCCGGATCCGCTGGGTAATAAAATTGAGGATCCAGATCCAGATCCAATGGATCCTACAGATCCGGGTCCTAAACGGATCCAAAACGGATCCTAACCTATTTTGTTCAAACGACCCTAATTTTCACAATAATTAGAGATTTTACAGAACAAAACAACGCCATTTAACATCTTCATTTGTTGATGTTGAAGTAAGCAAGCATTCAACCTTAATATAACAAATCCAAGCATAAATAACATTAAGAGTTTAACATTAATTTTTACCCTTTTAATTATATATTTTAAAATAACTTTCAAAAACGGATAATGGATCCGTATCTGGGTAATAATTTAGGACCCGGTCCAGATCCGTTTTCAAAAACTAGGTTCCATATCCTACCCGGATCCGTAGGATCTAAAATTTGAGGATTCAGATCCGCTAAAAACGGATCTGGATCCACGGATCCGGGTAGGGTCCATTACCCACTGACATCCCTACTTGTACCTGTGGTTGGGCGCCTAATTTAGGCGCCTGTACCTATGGTTGGGCGCCTAATTTAGGCGCCTAGGCACTTTTTCGCCATTTTTAAGTCAATATAGTCCATTTTTTGTATTAAAAGAATTATAAAATTTCATTAATATTAATAATGCAATAATGTGGCCAGAAAATTGGCCGGAAAAATTACCGGAGTTCTTGTCGCCGGAAAATTGGCCGGAAAAGTTATCGGAGTTCTTGATGGGAGATCCTTGTTGATGAAAGAGATGCAGTGAGAGAGTGATGGAGAGTGAGGGAGAGTGAAAGAGAGTGGGAGAGTGAGTGTTAGAGTATAAATACATGTATATGTATTTATACAGGGTGTCAGTAGGAAAATTTAGGGTGGCATTTAGCAAAACCCAAATAAAATGATCTAATTAACGGAAGAAAAACTTGAAAATGCTGTTGGAGGATCAGAACTCGGATCACAAGTAGGGTGAGAGACGCTAATAATTATTGTGTTCAAGATATTTATGAGATGTAAATCATTTTGAGTAAAAGAACAAATAAACGTTCGAAACAATTTGCCACCTGGCTTAGATCGTGAAACACGACTTTGAAGCTGGCCCTTTTAACCCTCCTATGATTTAAGAATGATATTTTTTTTTGGCCCCGAAGATGATTTGAACTTTAATCTCCCATGTAGGAGATAAGAAATCATACCATTAGACCCAAAGGTTCTTGGTATTTAAGAATGATATAGATGTACTATACTGTATCTAAAATTTAAAAGGCGATAAGTTAAAGAAACAGACCTCACACTAAGCCAAACAATCATATTGAGTATTAAAAATGCTGGCCATATCGACGGCTATGTCAGCCCCAATCCCAACCCCCAAAACAATAATCCCCACACCTCCGCCGAGCGGCAACTTGCCGCTTCGCACGCTCCCGGGCAGCTATGGCTTCCCTATTCTCGGGCCGATAGGGGATAGGCTAAACTACTCTTGGTTCCAAGGGCAAGACACTTTCTTCAGGAAAAAAATGGACACATATAAGAGTAGTGTGTTTAGAACCAATATACCTCCTTGCTTCCCTTTCTTTATGGATGTTAACCCAAACGTAATTGCTGTCCTTGATGTTCCATCTTTTGCTCACCTTTTTGATATGGATATCATTGAAAAGAAGAATGTTCTTGTTGGAAACTTCATGCCTAGTACCAAGTTCACGGGGGATAGGAGAGTTGGTGTGTATCTTGATACAACTGAGGAACAACATACTAAGGTAATTTTTGTTTATAATGATGGATATTATATTTTCATTTTGTGAATTGGGTCTTAGAGTGATACTGACATACTGTTTATAGAATTCAAATGCACCTGGAAACTATTAAGATATTGCTGCATCTATGAGAATAAATTACTGAACTGTCCAAATCTCATACTACTAAAATCTCACTTACTACAATCTCAGTTAAGCTAGTCTCCGATCCTCACTATTTAGATACTACTAAATTACTCAAATTGTAGTTTGATTTAATCTTGGGATCTCTAATTATCTATCTATCTTACACGGTTACACCTAAAGTATTGTTTACCATTATAGTGACTAAACTAAGCAAAAGTATAGACTTTGTTGGGTAAATAAAGGATTGAGTATAAATTAGGGGTTTTTTTTATCAAAAAGGACCTAATAAAATACAAGTTTTGTAGGAAATGACCTACTAAAAAAAATTTGTCTAAAAGGACCTATTAAAATACTTCCGGTTGTTATTAGGAACCAATTTATGAATTTCAGGCCAAAATTACCATAATCCGGCGTTGAACTTTTGCAATTGGGACACCACAACTACATTTGACAGGAATTTTATTGCTTGAACATGATTTCGCACACATTTTCCTTCAATTTCTGAGAAAAAAATAGAGTTTTTTTGGCCTGAAATTCATAAACTGGTTCCTATTAACAATCGGAAGTATTTTAATAGGTCCTTTTAGACAAAAAAAAAATTATTAGGTCCTTCCCTATAAAACTTGTATTTTATTAGGTCATTCCTGACAAAAAACCCTATAAATGAGAGGTTTCAATTTGATCCATTTTAGAGGATTGACTAGTCATTATTAACAATGGTGTTTGGTTAATAGAAGATTCGAAGAGTTTTTTGGACCCAAACCTCCAATTTTGAAAAAGTAGTATGAAGAGCTTTTTGGTGAGAGGATTGAAAATATTAAGGTGAACGGTCACCACATTAGGCTAATATACAACCAGCTATTTATCAAACACTCCTATTCAAATTGCTAGTACAATCAACTATTCAACCCCGTTAATACAATCAGATAATCAAACCCATTACCCTTAATACGATCAACTGACAGATATCACTACTTGCAAATAGGGCCATAATATTCTACTACTTCAATAGTTGTCGCATCTAAACAAATATTTTCATCAATTAAATTTCAATCATTTTCATTCTGACCCTTGTTTCAGAAGATCAAATTTTTGGCTCTCAATTTTTAAAAATTGATGGACAAGGTAGATAAATAAAACCAATTAAACAAAGATTTATGACTTACTAACCCAATATTCCTTTATAAATGTTTGAATCAACTAACCCAATCACACACTTTCTCATTGCAAGTTGTTCATCCCTTACACCATTATTTTGGTCTTCAAATTTACGCTAAATGGGTAGATTAATAGTTGGGGAAAGAAAGTATTCGTCATGTCCCGCTTAAGAAACGGGACCAGTTGCTTGGCCATGTTCTCCCCATTAAATTGCTTAGTGAAAATCAAGTTTGATAGTTATAGCATGGGTGTCAAATCACAAAAGAAGTATTATATTGTCTCTTATCCCTTGTCATTGGTATTAATACCCACAGTCTATGTCTTTCATTGTCCTGTATTGGGAAATAATGGTGCGTGAAATGCATTGGAATTGATTCATCGAGATATTGATATAATAATAGCCAGTACAACACAATACACGTTTATGGTCGTCCTCAATTCTGAAGGAGATTAGAAGAAAAATGACGAAAATATCCCTTTCGAAGACTTTTCCTCAACTTAGAGCGAGGTATGGTAATGTAGGGTCTAGTTTCTTTTTTTTTAAGTAAGAAGAAAGTCCGTTCCAAGAAGGGGGAAATAAGGGAAAATTCGTTCTAAAATGAGCTTATGAAGTGAGAATTTTGTAGAACAAATAGAGTATAACATTACTGAGGAAAAAGAATTCAAAGTTATTTATGATCAAATAAATAACAAGAATTGACATACCAATAAAGTTGGATTCATATGTTGCTGCTTGTTATAACTCATTTCATCGTCGGATATACTTATGTTATTGCGTACTAGCTTTTTATGCACGCTATGCGTGCGGTGACATTTTGGGTATAACTGTTGCTCAATAATAAAATAAACCAAAAAAGAAAGTTCGTATCTAAGTTCACCTACATTTGGTGAGTAAGAAAGATTGAAATACTTACAAATAGTATTTAAAAATATTTTAATAAATAAGCACATGTAATAAAATTGCATCTCTAGCTACTGTTTTTTGTTGACTTTAACTAATTTTCCTGAAAATCTATGCACACTCATCAGCCTAGTCAACTTCAAATATATAATCAAACTTATGTCCTTAAAAAGGGGCTGTTAAAAAAATAGAATAGTATTTACCCTTTAAAGGTTTATGTATCCTTCTTCCTAAACCCTCCACTTCCGCTTGCTTCACTTCACTGCAAACTAAAAAAAAAACCCAGAAAACATTCCACATCAAGAAACTAAAGAAAACCTTCATTGAACTCATCGATTTTTTTCCCAGGGAAAAAAAACCCAGAAAACATTCTACACCACCCTCATTGATTCACCTTTTCTCTCTCTCTCCTTCTCACGCCTTCAACCATTTTTGTTCTCTCCTTCTCTCTCTACTCTCTTACTCCAAATTAACCCTGTTTTCAAAATACTCGATTTGTTCTTCGATTGTACCGTCATCTGAACTTTCTAAGCATGTTATGGTATCCAAAATTCTGAAACTTTAGGATAAGCTTAAGGTTCTACAATGCTACTATATATTATAAGCTTATATATGGTAAGAAAGGATGCAGTGGGGTGAGGCGGCGATTATGGTGAGAAAGGATGCAGTGGGTGAGGCGGCGAAAGTAAGATAGTTTCTGATTCATTTTTCCTTTATGATACCAATTTTTTCCCCTTTTATCTTATGATCCCAATTTTATCTTCTCCATATCTCACCTTCGCCTCGCTATTTGTCCTCTATGATCCCAATTTTTTTTCTCTTTTCTAACTCTTACAATTCTTATTTCTTTCCATCTTTAAAATGTGATTTGAAAAATTGATCAATTTTCTTCATGGGCTGAAATTCAAATTGATCTATTTTTTCTGACAATTATATTTATTGTCAAGTTATTTTTTACGAAATATGATTTTTTTTCTGTCGATAATTGTTGATGTAATTTTTATATTTGAATTTCAATTACATTAGAATGAAATCTTATTACTGTAATTTGAGTTTAATTTTTTTAATAATTTTGTATGCAGTGTTGTTTTAAAATTTACTCAAACATAGTACATATTATTGCACATACTCTTATTGTCAACTAACAAACTGCGTACCTGATTACAATGAAGTATCTGCAAAATTGAGAATGCCGTGAAACTCCAATTAATAAAAAAATATATGTGTTTATGTTTGTAATTGATTTTGTATTTTAGAAAAAGTTGTTTGAGTTTGTAGTTGATTTGTATGCCATGAAGCTCCATATGATTATGGTGTATCTTTTTGTTATTGTCTCTGGTATTAATTTTTGGTAAGTTTTTTGTTATGAATTTTTTTAGTTGATTGGGATGTGAATTTTAATTGATTGAATATTTTTTGTTGGCAAGTTTATGAGTATGACTGCTATATGAGTTGCTTGGGTTGAGTTTAATTTGATTGAATTATTTTTTGGCAAGTTTTTGATTTTACCGTATCTTGATTGATTGATGGAGGATTTGTTTGAGGGGTGAATATGTAAATTAATAGGGGGACACCATTGCTCCCCCCTTCACTTATATAATAGAGATTTACTTAGCCAGTTCACATAAATTCTTTTTTGTTTAGATGGAAAGTTTATCACACCACGTCCTACACGGCTATACATATCTGATGTTAAGCCAACAGCTAAAGAGAATGAACTCTTGTGAATTGCGATGATTTCCTTTTTGATTGGGCTTAGATGTCAATTCTTCACCCAATTGAAAATCGATTTCAGAGTTTTTTTTTTCTTAATTTGACATAATTAAAAAGTTTGATGTCAAATTCAATGAGAAAATATCCATTTACCAAATAAGTCATATGTTTGTTCATCATAAAGAATTTTTTGCGTCCTAATGCGTGATACGTGTATGGCTGACATTTGGATCCTGCGTGGTGCACATACTGTATGCTTCTAATTGCATGCCCTTTTCATTATATAAATAAAGGTGTAAAAATATATTATGAAAAAAAATACAGTAGAATGGAAAGAACATTAAAATGCATTAAAAATTTGAAATAAAAATAAAAGAAATTGAAACATTCGACCTTTATTTTAGGGGGCAAAAACATCTAACTTGTGGCCGCTCTCTTGCCTACCATGGTTCATTGATTTCTCGAACGTTGCAAAAATCTAGTTCACTGTGTTATTGAGTGGGTCTGGGTTGACCCGAGCTCGGTCGGATGTGTTTGGGTCAGACTGTATCGGATCAAACCTTTTCTCGGATCGAGTGTGGGTTGGGTCGGAGCCACTTAGGTCGGATCAAGCCCGACCAACGTATACTCGGGTGCGGCTTGGGTATGGGTGGGACCATTTCGGCTTGACTCAAATCGGTTTTGGGTTGACATAAGTCGGGTTCTAAATGGGTTTGTGCGGATCAAGTTCGATTCGAATGGACTTTGTCAGCTCGGGTCGTATTCGGATGGACATGGGTCAGCTCAAGTCGGATTCGGGTGGAGTTAGAATGGTCCATTATATGTTTGAATCCGTTCGTTTCTAGTCATTATCGATATCGATCGAAGTATATATGTCGGTCACACGCAAATCTGTGTGTGCGACAATGCGAGAAATACATAAATGAACAAATTAATAAACTTTACCAATGTTAACTATAATCATATTCTCAAATATCTCCAGAGATTTTATTAATAACAATTTTTTAATATCTTATATAGAATTATTTATAAGAACATGAACTAGAGTTATGAGCAAAACATATTTGATTGATAATGTCCGGTCGGTATGGGATGGATTGACATGGGTCGGGTTACAATGGGTTGGGTATAAATGGATTTTCTCGTGTCTACTTGGGTTCGGGTTGACTTTAGGTCGGATGCAGATTGAGTTCGGATTTTGGTATTCGGATTGAACTGGGTTCAGATTAAGTTTGGGTCAATAACAGATTGGGCTGGTTTCTGATATGCTCGGATATAATTAGGTTGGGTTGATTCCGGATGGGAATGGATCGGTTGGAAAACCTGATTATATCGGATCGGAATAAATCGGACGCTGATCGGATGCGGGTGGACCCATGGGTCGGTGTGTTTTTGACACCCCCTAAGTGTATGTACTAATGTAATATGTTACGCCTCTTTCAAATGGTACACCAATTTGTCCTGAACGAAAAATCAATTTCTTTTATATGTAAATATTTTCTCAATAAAAGAGTGTGATAAGTTTTTAAAAACTAATTTCACGTGGGTTTGTAGTACCACAACACCACAATTGTTGTTTTTATATCCTTCTCTCCACTCAATTAAAAATGTAGTTAAAGGGTATCGAACACGTGACCTTTGAAATGAAAAATGAAAGTTTAACCATTAATCCAACATAACACCATTGTTTAGTATTTCAAAATAAAATATCATAAGGTCTTATAATTATATCTCATTAAAAGATTTGCACAAGTAGTTATATATCTAACCTTTTATGATAATAACAAGACTATTATAGACATAAACTCTTACTCCAATTCCTTGTAGAAAGTTTAGCTATTGCTTTCATCCCCAAACTTTAAGGGTTTATTTTTCAAAAATTATGCAATTACTTATCATGTCATTACGTCAATTTTTCATCACTTCACAAAAAGTTACTAAAAGGAACAAACCGGAGCATCGCCCGGGACACTCACTAGTTAAATTATCAAAAGAGAGAAAAAATATTGTGTGAACTAGAATTTATATATTTTTAACGAATTAAGCCTATATTAAGGATATAAATTTTTGGGGTTTTCACCTTAAGGATCTTATATTTATTTTTTCACCTTTAAATAGCATTCCGGCCACTTTTAATTGACCGTTAACCGAAGATTGATTGTTAACCATTAGAATGCATATGAGTTAATTCATTTTTCCAAATTAAATAAAGGGAAAAAAAATTGAATGCAAAAGTAACCGTTAACAAAAATGCAAGTGTACTACAAAGACGAGTATCATCTAAAAAAAAAAATCTCTCCCCTTTCACTTATAATCTAAACATTTTGACTAGCATGCTTACAAACACACGACTTTAATTGCTTATATATTTAATCATTCATCAATAAAATTTGTAAAAAGTTGATTTTTATGAAAGAAAATATATTGTGACTATAATAGCTGAACATTTTCATGATCTCATTTATCATCTACTTGTGTAGTCTATCCGTCCCTCAATAGACTCTCCATTTGCATATATATTTTCAAGGTCAAACTTTATTAAGTGCGACCAACAATTCTCATCCACATATATAAGAAAACATAGTTACCTAGGTTCTTGTTAACCTCATCTCAATGTGTACAATTCAATTTTTGCATTCAGAAAGTATATAAAAAAGAAAAGAGTAAGTATATTAGTAACAAAGAGTATATATAGAGGTAGGATCCACTGAAAACTAACCTTAAGTTGAAAACTGAAAACCGGTATTTTTGCTCATTTTACAGATTTTTGCTCATTTTATGTTTTTTGCTCATTTTATGTTTTTGCTCATTTTAAGAAACCTTTGCTCATTTTAGCAAATTTTCGCTCATTTTACGAAGTTTTTGCTCATTTTATGTTTTTTGCTCATTTTATGAAACTTTTGCTCATTTTACAAATTTTTGCTCATTTTATATTTTTGCTCATTTTATATTTTTGCTCATTTTATCTTTTTGCTCATTTTCATAAACTTTTTGTTCATTTTATGTTGCAGTTTTCAGCATAAGAAGTGGTTTTCATGTGATCCTATTCCTATATATATACTAGCCTTATATGCACGCAATGCGTGCGTTAATTTCAAAACTTGTTATTCTATTATATACTCCATCCGTACTATAGTTATGATAATGTGAAAGATTAATAGTTATATGAATTTACATATATTAATTCGCTAATGTAAAAAACAAACAAAAGTTGTAAGTGATTTATAATATTAAATTTTTGTGAATGAATTTGGAACAAAAATAATAGACATAATGAGTTGTTTGACTGAATTAAAGAGTATCAAAGGTAGTGAATGTTTCAGACTTTTCAAGTGGACGTCATATATATAATATTCTCTTATAATAAAAAGGTCAAGATATTTTGTCCATTTAATTTTTTGATTGATATATTTGATGCATATACCATTTTTAATTTATTTAGAATGTCAAGTTGAAATGAGAAAGAGTTCTTAAATTGTTTTCTTTTGTAGTTTTTTTTCATTCCATTAAATCATTAAGGGTAATTTAGTATTTTCAGATGGGGACACCATCTTCCTCCCCCCTTCCCTTATATAATACTAGCCTCGTATGCACGCGATGCGTGCGAAAACATATTAGTATTAATACGGATATTCGGAATCGTAAAAAACATTAATATTAATGCGAAAAATAAACATGTACTTCGTACTTATAATTTATTTTCACCAAACATAGGATTGAAAATAATGAAGATAAGAGAAGTTGGTCTATGCTTACTTTTTCTCATTAGGTTTAACTATTTCGCTTGAATAACATCGTAACTACGACAATTATGAAATCGAAAAATACAAAGATGAGTTATACTTTTCTTCTCAGTAATTTTATGAATTTTTAATTTATATTCTTTGTAATTGTTATTGAATATTTAGATAAAAGAAAACTTTGTATATTTTTGGCTTTACAATTGTTGGAAAATTTATTTGTTATGCTAGTTTCCTCATTGTAAGTAATCTTTTGATGGAAATCTTAAACTTTTTTATATTAATTTTCTTTTTTTATAACTTTTCTTATTATGCATAATTGTAATTTAGGAAATGAATGAGAAATTTTAAATAGTTTTTTTTTATGTTTCAAATTAGGGGTATATAAGTCTTTTCATGGGGGGACACCATAACTCCCCCCTTGGCTTATATAATAGAGATATATATATATATATATATATATATATATATATATATATATATATATATATATATATATATATATATATATATATCTCTATTCTATATGTCAACTCTTGAGGATTTGGTGTCCACCCTTAATTACCTATATACCCCCACAACAAAACAAAATTACATAATCTACCACAATTTAAATTTAAAAGGGAAAAGTAAAATAAGGAAAAAAAAAAAAAACCGCACAGCAGTTGGCCAGTTGCTTATTCACTTCATCAACTACCCAAAAAGAAAAAACTAAATAGAACACTACAATAAATAAAACCGTCAGTTTCACATCAACCAACAGCCTTCATCCTCTTCTCCCTTTCATGATCTGCAAAATCTCCCTTCCGTTATCTACATCAGAACAAAAATATAAATTAAGGTAGCATAAATCTACGGGAATAACACGAGCTCCTAACTATATTCAAAACTGAGATCAAGACCAGGTAAATGCCAAGCATAAAAAAAAGTGATTTGTTTTGATTTTAAATACAACATTATTCTTCCTATAGAACTCTAAAGTCTAACATTCATTCTTTTGTGTGATTTTAATTTTGGACACAAGGAGAAAAGAAGTAACGTTGGTGATCGCTGTAATTGACCATGTATCCTTGAACAAAGAGCAACAAACAACAATTGCAAGTTGAATCAGGAAGAAAACAAAAGGTATTTCTTACTACTAGAGTATATAAATGCAAATCTTTTGTTTGAAAAATTAGGAAAATAGCAATTAATGTAAGAATTCAATCGTACTAAAAACAAAACAAGAATGTAAAGGGGGATGTTTTTTGCTGGAATTACAACCAAAAAGGGACTTTTGGCTTGAATGAATCGTGGTTATCACCATTATGTCCAAGTTTTTATGCAAAAAACTCATAGTACGTTATCATCACCATCATAATTCAACCGAGCAATGTATCCATGATTATTTTAAAAGAACTAAAATCTATATAAATCATAAAACTAAGGTAGAATTTAGTTTTTAACAATGATAATTGAGGTTCCAAGTTTTCATCTTTCCTAAAAAATTCAAAACAAGAAGAATTGGAGCCGAGCCCAATGACACGAATGGTGGTCGGCGGTGGCAGGGGAAATTTTCTATAATTTTTTTTTAGTAAAAGAGGAAAAAGAGGAGATTACCTCGAATAGCTTGATGAGTGAATTGAGAGAAATTATTTCGTTAATTTGAAGGGGTACCCAAAACGGGTAGGAGAGAGAAAGTGAAAAGAGGAGGGAGATAGATATGAATTTGCAGTTCACCCAACATATGCGATTTTTGGCTAATTTGATATGTCGCATGGAGGTGGTGGAAGGTGGTTGTTGTGGTGGTGGAAGGGATGAGAGGGAGATGAAGAAGTATGATTTTAGACAGAGAAATTGGGTAGGCTAAAGAGATAGATGGGGTACAAGAGAAGAAAATCACTCAATAAAATCAATAATAAGTTGAAGAAATTGAACTGTGGTATGAGTGCTAAGTTAAAAATGTTTATCTCTATTTTCTCTTATATTGGGAAAATGAGATTCATATGACAACGCTGCAATGGACACTCACTAATAGGTTACGAATAAACACCTAAAGCCTTATGCCCTTATAAAGTCACCATAAGCCTTCAAAAGTAGCATGATAATTAACGTGGAGTACATGTTGCGACATTTCTATGAAGTTGGTTAATTTGTATTTGATGGAATCAACACAGGAAATGTAGAGATAATATCTAATAGCCAAAGGATACTTTGTGTTTTATTTAATAATTTAACTAATAGAAAGCACAAATATACATATGGTCTTTTATTCTTTTTTAATGTATTTATTTGCTATATAAAGGATATTACTTTGGTATCCACAATTAGATATAACAACGACATATTAAATAAAATAATTCAACATAATTACAATTAAATGTAATCACCAATTAATCTAACTTTTAATATGTTTTCGCAAACATCGTGTGCATATAAGGCTGCAATGGGTATGAGTATATAGGTTCAATGGGTATGAGTATATAGGTTCAAAATTGAGACAATTTGTGATATTATATTTGTAATAGGAAATTTAGAAAGACTAGCTTCATTTGAGTTATAACATAAGCCACTAAGGGGGCGTTTGGTTTAGATAGGGGAAAGGGAAAGGGTTTAAGAAAGAGAAACAAGGAGAATGGAAAGGAAAACCCTTTGATTAAAAAGGTTGTTTGGAAGAAAAAAACTCCTCTTCATCTTCTCACCAATCCTCCACCATGTTCTCCCTCTCTCTCTCCAAGAACCACCTCCACCTCACGTTGCCCCCTTCCCTCGCCGCCGCTGCCACCTTCGCGCGTCTATAACCACCGGCCATCACCACCGTGAAGTTACCGTCACCCATCACCACCGCCAAAAACCGCCGCCCCCTTCTTTCTTTTCTTCTCTACCACCATTGAAGGAGAAAATTTGAGATTTTAAAGGTTAAATTCGACCATAAAAACTTCAGATCTGAAGTTTTCATGGCCGAATTTGACCTCTAAAGCCATAATTATTGATAAGAAGAAGTATTCATCCATTCTTACTCTTGAATTTTTTTTTTTTTCAAATTTTTAGACTTGTGGGTTTTCAAGTGTTGTTGATGGATTTTTGGGTGGTTGTGTTGTTTGGGAAGAAGTAGTGATGGGTTTATGGTGGTGGATTTTTTTTCCGGTGGTTTGGTGGTGGCAATGGCTCACGGCGGCGGCGTGGTGGTTACCGGTTAGGGTGGCGAGGTGTGGTTGTGACGGTGACTTTGATGGTGGGACGGTGGTTGTTATGGTGGTGACGGTGGCTAGGATGATGGGTCGGTGGTTGGTGTGGTGGTGACGGTGGCAAGGATGGTGGGTTGGTGGTTGGTGTGGTGGTAGAGTGCCTGGGGTGATGGTTGGAGTAGTGGTCAACTATTGGTCAAGGTGACCATGGAGTAGAGGAGGGAAAGGGTAAGTGAAAACCCAGGGGGATGGGTAATGGAAGTAGAGGAGTTTGGGGTAAAGGGGAGGGTAAAGGGAATGATTAAAATGTGTTAACAAACAACAAGTAAGGGAATCAACCTATTTGATTCTCTTACCCTTTCCTGAAAACCCCAAACCAAACGCCCCCTAAAAGCATTGAAAATTTTAAAACTTTATAGTACAGATAGGTATTGTAGATCGTCATTTTAAATATCTCTATTCAGACAATCCCTATTATATAAAGGAATTTGTATCAAATCATCTGTAAATCACTTCCTTTCTTCGTTGTTGATTATAATTGATTACCTTATTATTTTTACCTTGATATGCACTTATTTGTTAACTTCTTCTATCATTTATATTGCTCATATTGTTCATAATGATATTTACTTTTACTTTCATATGCACTTATATAATAGAGATTTAAACAAATAGTTGAAGTATTACTATTAGAAATGGGTTAATTGATTACAAAAATTAACAAGTATGGGGTAATCTAATTGAAAGGTTGCGAGCCATGACTATATAATAACACGAATTCAAGAAATCTAAAAAATTATCATACATGTGAAAAAGTGTTGTATTAATTATTTAGAGGAATTATCATGCTATAAGTAGTGGCATTGAAAAAATTGCAAATTTGTTACTATAGAATACAGAAGGTAAAATAATATCATTGACTGCGATATCAATTGTAGATAATCAATAATATTAATATTAAATAGATATAATTAGATAGGTACCTATAGGTGTTATTGTTATGAATAAGTTGTGATATGATTGATTAATGTATTAGATGAAATAATTAAACACATTTGAAAATTACAAAATTATAAAAAAGGATTATACATATGTAGAAGTACTAATGTTAAAATAAATGTGTAGTAAGAATAATTTTTTTTTACAAATACAACTATGCATAATTAGGCGGAGGAGTGCATGTGGTTGAGCAAGCACAATAATTGATTACGCAATTGAAAAATAATTGAGATTAAGTGAAATAGTGTAACACCAATTATTTTAGCTTTGTTAAAATAGGTAGCTAACTGAAAAAACTAAAATCAAACAGATATAATTAGATTTCGCACGCATCGCGTGCATATAAGACTAGTATATATATATATGAGTTCAAGTGAGAATGTTTTTTATATGAGAAGTGAGAAGAATTCTGGGACGTTAGATGAACTAAATCTAACGGTCAATAATTAACCCGTGTTAGTAATGTCATAATTGCAAATTTCCTAATATTCTCGTGTCCCCATTCGCTAACCTCCCTTCAAAACCTCTCTGCTTCTTCCTTCAAAAAAAGAACCTCTCACTTTCAAATTCAAACTACCCATAATCTCAAAAAATAACCTATCAAAGAGAAGAATATTAACATTTCATCCCCTCATTTGCAATTTGCAAATATGGGGATTCATCAAATATCCATAATGAGGCAAGATGTAAAAAATGAGGACTTCGACAAATTAGGCAGCTGAATCGGAATTATATTCCCATAGAATTTGGTGGTCTGATGTTGTTGTCAAGAACCCAAAGAATTTCCTTATAGATGGAGAATAGGATTCCATATTAGTCCCTAATCTATGTGCGACAGTGGCACTATATGTGTTTTTTTGCTCCATTTACATTTAATTGGGGTTCATCTTGCTTTAGGTTGGTTTGATTTGTTTTTAATTTTTGGATTTTTCTTCAATTTTGCGCTCTAATGTGCTGAATTTCAATTTTCTGTCTTTAAATGAATTTGTTGGTTTTTGATGAATTTAGCCATAAAATTGCTATAACTCTAAAGCAATGTTGCTATAACTCTAATGACTATTTCCTATAACTCTAAAAATATTGGTGTGACACTAATGAGTACTTTCTATAACTCTAAACAAAGATTAGTGTAACTTTAATTAGTACTTCGTGTAACTCTAAAAATATTGAAGAATTTGAATGATAAGTGAACTAAGAAGAGAAGTGGAAGAAAGTAGGATGATTCATTGTTGCATTTATGGTGTTTGATTAGCAGATAAGAAAGAATTCGATAGAATATTAGGGTTCCAAGTTGTAAGAGAGGAACAAGATGATATGGCTATGAGGGTCGTGATAAAAATCAAGCACCTGGCAGTATTGAGTTGAACAGTTGAAATTTGATTTAAGGAGGACAGAAAAAAATATATAGATGCTCTAGATTTGTCCGTCTATCTTACTTCATCTAATGGCCCAAATTTCTTCTCATTTCTCATTTAAAAAGTTTTCTCACGTGATCTTGCCTATATATATATATATATATATATATATATATATATATCTCTATTATATAAGGGAAGGGGGGAGCTATGGTGTCCCCGTTTGAAGAGACTGTTTTACCCCCCTTCCCTTTCTAAATTACAAAACCAATTTCAACCAAAGCTAGGCTTTAAAAAAACTGTCGGAAATACAACTATAACAATCAATCACAAGTCAACTGAAATCAATAGAATTGCATAATTCACGTTATACAAATCACTCAAATGATGAAACTTTACAAAAACAAGAAAATTCAATTACAAACTATAACCCATTAGCAATTACATACTCCGTTCTCAAGAACCATTTACAATTACATATTCAGAAAAATTACCAATACACTACAACGTCAATACAATTTACAAACTAAGAAAAACATACGATTTCGACAGGGAGATCAAACATTTGTCCATTGGCGATTTGCGAACTTCTGAAAAAGGTACATAATTCTTTTTAATCTTGCAAGTTATTTCAAATTAGTTGAAAGAAAACTAGCAACTCTTATATTCGAATTACATGAATAATTTAAATCTGTATTGTATGGTATAAATTTCGAAATAATTATTAAAAAATCAATACAGGTTTGTAACAAAAAAAGGCATTATAAAATATAAATCAATTTCAAATACAATAACAATGACATAAAAATCAAACTAAAAATGAAATTTCATTAATTTGCCAAAACAAATAGTGAAATTGAAAACCGATGAAAACGATTGATTTTACTGAAATTTCTTATGAATAATTAAAAACCCAGAAAAAGGAGTAGAAGAAGTATGAATAATTAAAAATCCAGAAAAAGGAGTAAAAGAAGTCTTGAAAAAAAACAAAGGGAAAGAAAAAGGAAAAGTGGATGATTCAAGAACTCCAGCCGCGAATTTCTTAAAAAAACCATCTTCACAAATAAAAGTTCAAACAAAATGTAACCGGATCTTTGAGAAATTTAGTTGACAATTACATTTTTGGGACGAAATCAGGAACATCAAGCGTAACGAATTACCTTCAAATTTGATGCCCCCCATTTAATTCGTCAACCAAATAAACTCCAATTTCAACCCCATTCCGACGAACGTTCTTCAACATTACCGTCCGATCGAAATGAAAACCCAAAAAGACCCACAAAAACATAGACCAAAATTACCCTAAAAATTAATGGAGCTTGATGGGGTTAATTTTGACACCAGAATTGGCTTATTAACATGGTGTTTGTTGTGAATATGAATATGAAATCCCGATAATTTTGAGTGCGATATGAAAGAAGTGCGGATGAGGAGATGAGTCGTTCTAATTTTTTGAGGGAAGGGAAGATATAAGGTTGTAGGTGGGAAGATGAAAATGTGGAGGATTAGATGAAAAAAAAACGTGAGATACATCATTCATATGGGTATGTGGGGGTGGATAGCTACATGGGTAGGTGGGATTGATAGTCATATGGGTAGGTGGAAAAAATTATGTGGGTTTGTTACTTGCATACAGGTGGCTTTGTGGCTTTTGGCTACAATTTTTTTTTACTATTAACAAACAACTAATGTTAATCATACTCAGTTAGCTACAAGTGAAACAACAATATTACATAAAATCATGAAAACAAAATTATATTTGTCTTGGCTCCTCTTTACATGATTTGGCATGAACCTCAATCCATATCAATCTTGATTAGCAGTATTTATCTTCTCTTTACATGGTTTGTTTCACTACTGAGTAACAGTTATGTCCAAAAATATAGTCGCCCGCATCGCGTGCATAAAAAGCTAGTATATATATAAGCCAAGGGGGAGCAATGGTGTCCCCCTTGGAATTTACTTAAATGCCCCTCCACTACATAGATATTACGTATCAACTTTCCACAAACAACCTCTGTAATCAACCCCAAACCACGCATTAACTTGCCAAAACTAAAAAATCAACCAAATCTCTAATCAACCCCAATCCACGCATAAACTTGCCAAAACAAAAAAAAAATCAATCAAATCTATAATCAACTCATATAATGTTCAATTACATAAAGTTGCCAATAAAAAAGATTCAATCAAAAAGATTGATAATCAATAACTTACCAAACATAAATACCATATAGTACATAAGAAAAAAAATTACACGGCATAACAGCCTCTCAAATCAAATTTTCATGACACAAACTCAATTACAAACACAAACTCCAAACAAAACAAAAAAATCAGTTCTCTTCATAGATTGGAGCTTCACGAGTCACGACATTCTCAAATACGAAACTCTCAAATTTGCTGATTCTTTACTGTTAATCAGGTACGCAATTCGTTATTGAAAATAAAAATTATGTGTATTGTTCTATGTTCAGCGAATCTTAAGAACATGTAATATGTTTGAGTAAAATTAAACTCAATTTTTATTACTAATATGTGTTGTTTTAGATTTCCTTTTGAAAAAACTAACTTAAATTACAGTTTATTTAAAATTTAATTCGAAAATAGTTGAAATTAAAATTACATCATAGATGGTCGGGAAAAAAAATCGTCAAAAATAACTTCAATATTCGTGCCCATATATTGAAAAGAATTACTTTTGTTCCCATATATTGAGAGAAAATATGAGGACACGAATTCAATTTCAAGAATTTGAGAATACAAATTATTTTTGCGCCCATATATTGAAAATAATTTGAGAAAAAAAATACTTAAACTCATATATTAAAATAAAAAAAATATCTCTATAACCGAATTTCAACACATACCTTAATTTGGGGGAAATTGAATATCAAGATAAACTGTACAACTTGCGCCATGACCGCAAGCAAGGTCGGCGATCCATGACGGGCTGAGCGAAAGCCAATTGCCAACCCACGAGTTGCTTGAGATAATCCTCAGCTAATAATCGACGTTCTCAATTGAAGAGAGAGAGAGAGAGAGAGAGAGAAATCGAGTGTGTGGTTTGATTTCGCATTTGGAGTTCCACACTGTTGATTACATATTTGAAGTTGAGTGGGCTGATGAGTGTGCGTGGATTTTCAGGAAAATTAGTTAAAGTCAACAAAAAAGTAGTTAGAGATGCAATTTCATTACTTATACTTATTTATTAAAATGTTTTTAAATACTATTTGTAAGTATTTCAAAAGTCTTATTCACAAAATGGATGTGAACTTAGATACAAACTTTCGTTTTCTGTTTGTTTTACTACTTAGTAATAGTTATGCCTAAAAATATCATCGCACGCATCGCGTGCATAAAAAGCTAGTATATATATATATATAAGGCAGATAGCTAGAAACTCAAAGTGTTTGAGGCAGTAGTTAAGTAAAAAGAAGTTTCTCTTCGAAAATAAGAGTAAAGAGTTTATCTATGCTTACATTATAATGAAGTTTAAATAATCTTTAAATTTTAATATCCACAGGTTAAGAACTTTGCTATGGACACCCTGAAGAGAAGCTCTAAAGTATGGGTGTCTTCCTTGTTAACAAACTTGGACACCATGTGGACAACCATTGAACAATCTATCACCAAAGATAAAACTGCCAACTTGTTCACCCCCCTACAAAAATGCCTCTTCAACTTCCTTTGCCAAGGAATGCTTGGAGCTAACCCTGTAAATTACTCAAAAGAACTCTGCGAAACAGGTCATGTTATGGTTGATAAATGGCTTGCCGTACAACTCCTACCCATTATCAATATTGGTATACTCCAACCATTTGAAGAAATCTTCTTACATTCTTTCACATACCCCTATCTATTGGTTAAAGGGGATTATGAGAAACTTTGTAGTTTCGTTGCGAATGAAGCTCGTGAAGTGATTGAACGAGGTAAATCCGAGTTTGGGTTAACTGAAGATGATATCATCCACAACTTGCTATTCAACCTTGGATTCAATGCATTTGGCGGGTTTTCGATTTTCTTGCCCGCATTGCTTAACAATCTAGTACTAAACAATGGTGCAATACAAGAAGTGTTGAGGAAAGAAGTGAGGGAAAATTGTAGCTCACCTTCATCATTGGGTTTTAGTTCAATTCAAGATATGCCTAATGTGCAATCATTCGTGTACGAAACACTCAGGTTAAAACCGCCAGTACCACTTCAATATGGGCGGGCGAGAAAGGACTTTGTGTTACAATCACATGATTCAAGATTTGATGTAAAGAAGGGTGAGTTGCTTTGTGGGTATCAAACACTCGTGATGAGGGATCCGAAGGTCTTTGATGACCCGGAAACGTTCGTTCCGGATCGATTTATGGGTGAGAAGGGTGCTGAATTGTTGAATTATTTGTTTTGGTCGAATGGACCACAGAATGCGGAAGCTGATGCATCAAATAAGCAGTGTGCAGGAAAAGATTATGTTCCTTTTACTGCTTGCTTGTTTTTGGCAGATTTATTCTTAAGATATGATTCTATAACGCTTGATTCATCTGGAGCCATCACGGGAGTTAAGAAAGCTAAGTGAAAATCTAGGAGTAATCGATGCAATGTGTAAAATATACATTATGTGTATGTGTTTTTGGAGATGATCATGAATAAGAACTTGAAACGCTATGATATTCATGTTGGATCTTTTCTTGTTTCAGAGGTTATTTTATTTGTAAAATTACTATATATATGACGTGCTTATTTGTATAATTATATCTATACAAATATATTAAAAAGGCGTTCTGAAGCAAGTCTACACGCCACGTGGCACTGTCCCTTTAGTTGTTTCATTCCATGTCATCAACATACATTAAAAAATTAGAAACATGTTTTGTACAAGATTCGACCACGTGACCTCAAGTTAATATAGTAAAGTTGTAACCAATGAACTATGCAACATTAGATGCTCTTTTTTGACATGAAAATATTAATAACTCGGGGCATCGCTCGGGCGTAATAACTAAATATATTAAAAGACGTTCCTAGCAAAGGGACGGTGCCACGTGGCACTCTCCAACATATGTGCCACATGTTTATGATCTCATTAAAAATATTAACAATGTGTAGCTACTAGAAATCAAACCCATGACCTTTGAAATGATATGTGAGAGTTTCACCACCAATTCACTACAAATTCAATGTTTAATGTTTCAAAATAAAACATAATAAAGTCTTAAAATTCCATTGAAATTGTTATTTTTACTCTCAATTCCTTAAATTTTTTTTTAAAAAAGCAACTTATCATGCCATAACGTCCATTATCCAATTTTGCACTAGATAGAATATTTAGAAAAGCTAATAAAATTAATTATGAAATTTATAAATAATAATATATTTGATAATTGTAACTGACCCGGGGCATTGCCCGGGCCAAAATGCTAGTTACCTACTATAGCTTGTGATATTTAGGCCAAACGCAAGCCCATGTTGGAGAGTTTGACCACATTCAAACCTAGTAGGGTTCCATCCTAAAACCGATTGACAATATTTGGAGTAGCCCACTAGACATATATGATATATGTTAGTTATTTGTTTCCTCATTCTTCAGGGTGGGACTTTCAAATATGGACTTTCCCTCTTACCAGCTTGGAAAGTACTATTGGCCAAATCGCGATTCTAGTTTAAACCAGAAGAGTCTTTCAAAATCGAATCGTAAAATTGTAAGATTATGAGAATTTTGCGGGAATAAGATTCTATGATAATATATGTAAATCGTATACCCATTTTTCCAGTGGACAACACTAAAAAATCAATATTAGCCATAATGATAATCATATGAGATAATAATGTCATCAAGGGAATAAAAGAGGTAAAAAAAAAATACAATAAAAATAAGTTTCCCTTTGTCCTAAGTGATATTCATTTGCGAGAAAGTTAAACAAAAATACCACCCAAAGTTTATACTTTCTAGTATTAAGTCAAATTAATTGAAATTAGAGAAAAATTGGAAATTAATTAGCAATTAAAACAACTAATTTTTTTTTTTGACAACAGCAAAACAACTAATGTTGAAGAAGCATACAATTACCTAAAAAGACAATTATTTATGAAGGACAGAAGGAGATCGAAATAAATCTATACAAATATATTAAAAGGCGTTCCTATCAAAGGAACGGTGCCACATGACACTCTAATGAAGCTTCTAATACACATGTTTATAATCTCAATCAAAAACATTAACAATGTGTAGTTACTAGGATTCGAACACATGACCTTTGAAATGAAATGTGAGAGTTTAACCACTAATCTATTACAATTTCAATGCTTAATGTTTCAAAGTAAAACATAATAAAGTCTTATAATTATATTATAGAAACATGTAGACAAGCTTTTTTATCTTTAACCTTTTTATTAAGTAATAACATTCTCTTACCCAAATTCCATTGAAATTGTTATTTTTATCTCCAATTCCTTAGAAGTTCTTTTTTGAACAACTTATCATGCCATAACGTCCATTTTCCAATTTCACACTAGATAGAATATTACGAAAAGCTAATATAATCAATTATGAAATTTATGAATAATAATATATTTGATAAATGTAACTGACCCAGGGGCCAGGGCATCGCCCGGGCCAAAATATCAGTTGTTGATGAAGCAGTGTACAAGAGAATTTATTAATGATGGAGATCGAAAGAAAGCAAGAAGCACCAAGAAATTTGTAAAAATGAAATCAAGAAATTGCTGCCTGGTAGGGTAAGAACCGAAGAAGAAATTGCATTAAGAAGAACCGAAGAAGATAGAGAAATTCGTGCGTGTGTGCGAGATCCGAGGATGAAAATGTGGCAGCTAGGGCTTGAAACAAATGAGATCTTATGGGTCTGGCCCATTTATTTTAATATTCAGTTGTAGACTTCAATAAAAGGAATAAATGCAGAATCGTTAAAATCGGTAATCAATCTCGATTATACCGATTCTACCGATTTTGTACGATTCTATATCCAATTTTCTTCAATTGTGATTCTGCGCACGATTCAAATCGTTTAGCCTAAATTATTAGATCGTAGAATCGTGAAATTTAGCGATTTAAATCACGATTTTGATAACCTTGCTATTGGCTATTTGCATAAATACGACAAATTAAATCAATTAAATTTGTACAAAATGGTATGATTGAGATTATATGTATAACCCACATGTGAACAGACATTTTCTCCCATAAGAGAAGAGAAAGACAAAATTTTGTGACTTTTGGGAGATACTCCTATTGTGAAATGGTAATGTTTCGCCTACTTGTCCGACAAGTAAGCTAATAGATCTTGAGTGTTCTTCAGTTGGAGACTTGTGCAACAGATGTCTGAATCAACTTAGTCCAAGCTTGAGCTTCGTTCCCGAACCTGCAAAAAGGGACCCACCCTGGAGGTTTGGGTGGTGGTTCCCCCTCCGAAGCTTAAGTCAGGTATCAGGAGTTGTAAGAGAAAAGTAGAGATAGAGAGAGAAAGTGAGAGAGTAGTTTTACAGAGTAACTTTGCACTGTTTGCATTGAATTATCTTTCTCCTGATTTCAGGGGTATTTATAGTGATAGCAAGATGACAGCTAACCTTAAAATCTGACCTAGAATAGTGGCTTCTGATTGGCTGAAGAATCAGATCATGACACGTTGCAGGCCATGATTTGGGAGGGTTTACCAACCACTCTCCTGCAGCCACCTTACAGGGCTGGCCTCTGACTGTTGGGCCAGAAAGTAAACCTTTTATCCCAACTGAGTACAGCCCAGAGATTAAGTCCTCTTCCTATATTAACTTGGGGGAGGACACGTGTACGGCTCAGATGAGCCCAAGTGTCTTGAAAGGGACCGTAGATTATAGGCTACAACATTTGCCCCTAAAAGGGTTTTCACTGTTGGTCCATCTGACGGTTAAGGCCCTTTTACCCAAGGTAGCTTCAATAGGCCCTTCTGACGGTTAAGGCCCTTTTACCCAAGGCAGCTTTATTTGAAATGAAGGAAATAACGCGCCTTTTCCTGGGTTTTACCGGTCATAATCGACCGTTTTAGCCTTCTTTCGGTCATCCTTGACCTGCTCTACAGGTTTCTTACCCCGCCTATAAATAACATTGGGGTAAGAACATTAATTCATTTCACACCTTGAGCGAATTTTTCTAGAGAGAGAAGCTCTGCCAATTTTTCTAGAGAGAGAGTGATTGCCCGTCCTCAGCTTTCTTCACCAACTCATCCAGGCGCTTTAACAGGTATCTATTCTTTGTTCTCTTTACTCTTCTTTATTCTTTATTCTTTCTTAGAAAAGCAATAAAATGGAATCATCTTCATCAAATAATCTTGGCCGTCCAAGAGCTTGTCATGACCCTAGAACCGATACTTCTTCTTCGGCACATTCTAGAGTTGGGCCTCTTTTGGCCAAGTATATATTTTTTTATGGTTTTGGCCGAGAAAGTCAGACGACCCAGTCTTTACCTGTGCAGGGTAATCTGGCGCGCGTCAAGCAAACGGCCCGTCTAAGACGAAAGGTAATAATCCCGTCAAATAGTTCGGATATGGAGGAATCTACTGGGCGAGTTCCAGATGAGACGAGGTAGGTCCAAAGTGATGGGCCTTTAGACGGCCCCCTTTCCCCTAGCCGCAACTTTGAGGAGTCCCAAATAAACCCTGAAGCCAGTCCTTCTGGCCGAGACACTGAGATGGAGGAAACTGGTGAAGACGATGACAGCAGGGATTCTGGTGCTGCCGATGAGTCAGACGAAGCCTCCACTACTTCGTCTGAGATTAGAAAACGATTAGGTCCCCTCTCTGACCCCGCATTTATTTTAGCCAATCGCAAATGGTTAGAGAAAATAGGGTCGGACCCTAGCTATTTATCCAACTTCATGCCCATGCCGGGCTTTTCCTTCGTCATCCCTAATAAGGAGGCCACTATTTTGAGCACTCCCAAAAATCATTTTACTGTTTACAAGCTGGCTCTGGACGCGGGGTTAAGATACCCCCTCCATGAGTTTATAGAGCAAGTGCTTCGTTACTACAACATCGGCCACAACCAACTGGCTCCCAATGCCTGGCACAACGTCTTGACGTTCATAGCCGTCTGCGAGTTGCGCGGCCTGGCCCTCTCTCTCCAAGCCTTTACCCACCTTCATTACGCGGTCAAAATTCCTGGTGTCGTGGAGGGAACATGGCTCAGCATCTGCAACCGTCCTGGCTTTCTAACAGTCTGGGGCAAACCGTCAAAGATGCATGAATGGAAGGCCGACTTTATATATCTAAGGGCGGCCAATGACTCGGCCACGGAGAGCTACCGTTTCCATAACCGAGCCGTCACAAATACTGGACGAAAGCAATCTTGGCTGGAGCTGGAGAACAAGTATGACGAGGAGGTAGTGGAGTACTTTAGAATAAAGAAGTACTCCAGGCCCGGCCAGAAATCCTTTAAAGGGCCAGCTAACTGGATACCCTTTAAGGAAATGTTTTATAATGACGACTTCTTGGTTGCCGCCGGCTTGCGGTTAGCCGATGATAAAGGTATCCATTTAAATCCCCAAGTAAAACTCTTCGTCCATAATTCATTAGACTAACCAATTTTTTGTCTCTTTGCTGCAGACTCGGCCAGAACACGTCTCAAGGCTTCTTGGACGGGAGACATAAGCATGTCCAAATTCTCAGACAATCTATGGAAGGAATATGCCAAAAGTAGTGCCGAAAAGAGGGCTGAGACACTGGTAAATTATATATTTTTTCCTTTTTTTTTTTTTTTTTTTTTTTTTTTAAAAGACGAGGATCATTCCGGCTCATCCGGAAGCGGCATCCAAACTTTGGACGAGAATCACCCAAAGAAGGAAAACGTCAAAGCATGGACGTTTACCTTTGGAATATTCTCGTCTGAGATTTTTATAGTCGTTGGACGAGTACCATTCGGACTCGTCCAAGTAATCGTAACTTTCTCTGGACGAGGATAGCCCGAAGAAGGAGATCGTCCATACTAGGACGGTCACCCTCTTGGGGCCATACTCATCTGAGGGGTTTTGTAGTCTTTGGACGAGTACCATTTGGACTCGTCCAAGTAATAGTACCTATCTCTGGACGAGGATAGCCCGAGAAAGGAGAGCGTCCAAGCTAGGACGGCTACCTTCTTGGGGCCATACTCGTCTGAGGGGTTTTGAGCTCTGAAGCTGGATGAAAAGTTGGTTTCCTATCCTTGGATGGGGACATGTTAGTCCGTCCAATTTTGGGACAGCTTCTTTCTTTGCATCATCTTCATCTGTATTCAGAATTTTGTTCGGACGAGGTTCCCTTAGGAGAGGAGGTGTTCATTTTAAGGCGCCTTCCTTCTTTGGGTGACTTTCGTCTGAAGCCTTGCACTTTGATTTTGGATACACATGCTCCAACTTGTGGGAGTATTAGAATAGTTTTAGGGTTATATTGGTTTACGTATCTTATATCTAAATATTATATTATTGCGTGATTGAAAATTCAACCATTAGATTTCCTTATATATATAAATTTATTCTCTACTAATGAAAAAGACCGATTAACGAAATCCCTTGTGCATTATTTTTTATCTCTTCTTGGCTCTCACAGTACTCCCTCTCTACAAAAAAAGGTTTACTCACTTTTATTTCTAGGTTTAGCCAATTAGTTTACATACTTCTAGAATACGAAAAGACCACATATACATTTTCTTTCTCTTTCCAATATAAAACTACCCACAATTTCCTTTCATTTCTATCTTCTCTCTATCCTACATTAAAAATTACTCCTTAGCTTCATCCCAAAGTATTCTTTCATTTATCATAAAACATAGTATTCAGAATATGGATGGCAATGGGTCGGGTATGGGGTGTGTCTAGCAATACCCAAATCAAACCCGAATTTTCAAAATGTAGATCTGCCCTAGATCCATTGGGTCTAAAGAAACTACTTACAGAATAATGAAGTAATTAATAATTAAACTTATATATAACTTAAGAAAGTACTATATGAACCTATTTAATTCGATTCAAAAGTTTATACACAAGACTTTAAATTCATATAGTATCAAAGATGCTTACATTAGTGTCACTAGCCTTATGTGCACGCGATGCGTGCGAAATCATTATTGGAATTTAATTAGTTGCATAATTACATGTAGTATTAATCTATAGAAAAATTACTTACAAAGTTTATCTAAGGAAAAACATATTCATAATGTAATAATATAATAACAAAGATAGTAAATGAAATCTCTAGTGTTTCAACTAAGTAAGTTATCTTGATGGTGCTTGGTTAACCACATGCACTCTTCAGCCCAGTCGACCTGCAGCACGTAGCTAGCAGTATAAGAGTGATGTGGATTGAACTCTTGCATCGGTGGAGGTATAATCCAAGAGAAGGCTTTGTTTCCATGACTCGGGTGCGTCCATTTGGCTGCATTAACGCAAACAATTGTACAATTATTTTGTAGAGGGAAATATAGGCTTTGAAATTATGCAGTGTATTTAAAAGCAATGTGAGCTAGTTTGTAATAGATGATAACCTGTTGAAGTATTAATTTTATGTCCGTAGTTGGGCATCCCAAAATGAGTTGTGCAAGATCATGAAGCATTGTGACTTTTAAAGAACCACTTCTACCACATATTGTAAGTCGAATTAACAATCTGTTAATAAAATAAGATATAAGTTTATCAGATTAAATAAATATTGGTTGTTTAATGGTAGAGATCAAATGAGTTCGAGAATTATACCTTGGAATGGTTACAACATTCGTAAGATCGCAAGACTCACATTTAGGAACTCCTTGGAAAATAACCACCTTTCTGAGACAATGATGACATGCTTCATATATGATATTGTCAACATGCTCAAGATGACACGCATTGGCAATAACTCGACAATATTGTACATGCAAGATGATTCAAACTTATTTATTCATGTATAGGTTTATTTTAGTTTAAAAATAAAGAGTTAGGGTTTAATTACATTTCTCACGGCATGAAAGGTAGCTAATTGGATCCGAAGAGCATTCGAAATATCAATGGATCATTGTAATGAGAAAGGAGTTGAGCGGAATCAGACAACCCTTTTTTCGCTAATTTATCGGATTAATACCTATAAATTTAGAAGATAAAATTATTCAATAAAAAATAGTAATTTAAGATACACATTAATATAATTATCTTGCGCATATCATGTAGATAAGGAAGTAGTTAAGTCATCTACTTTGTTAACATAAATCCTGGAGTAAAATCCTGTTGTAAGATATGTCCAGCCTATGTTTAAGAAACACTAGAAAACCACTATCACATATTAATATGACAATTTCAAATATGAAAATAAAATGCAAATGCTGATAATTCATGTAGTTCAATAGTGTACCACGGAAGCTCTTTACATGTAGATCACATGCAAAAAGAATTGGACAAAAATTAGCTTCAGTGTCAAGATGCCCATCTCCAAGTATGTGCACAAATTCATTCCAAAGGGTTAACTTTATAATTGTCCAACTGCGAATATGAAATTCAATAGTTTTAGGAACATTTTATAGAGATAGTATACAAATAAGAATTAATTTATTAGAATATACTTACGTTTTATCCATTATCGCCAAATCTTTTTTAACCGAGTTTCCTCCAGCTGACTCAATTGGTGAAGCATATAGAACTAATCTCATTGCATCTTAACAAAATCAAAATTGTATAATTAAAGTTAGCTTCCTTCAAGGTAAGCATTTAATCTAGATAGATGGTTAGTAAAAGTACCGAACACCATATCAGTACGATTGGTATGATAAATTGTAGAAGAATGTAGGAATTGCAATGTCATCATGCTCTTCGCGTATCACAATTGTTTATGCTGCTATTGCCATTCGTTTCTAGTTTGGTGCGATTTTATTGTTCTCATCGGTGTGCACTACTTGTACCCCACGGAGTACATAAACAAATCCCTCGTGAAACCTTCCTATGAAGTTTTCAACATGGGGCGAGAATATAGTGCATTGTATGCACTCACCCTATCATTAAAACCAAAATGGAAGTTGCTAAGATTGTCTTGTACCATTGTAAACAAAATTATTAAACATTATTTGAAATTTTTTTTTACCTCGACATCAACGAAAAGCATTTTCCATATCTGCTTAGCTGTTCCGCGGTGATTGTAATTAAATACATCGTAGTTACGAACCAACCGAGCCCTGACATTATATCGTCGTACCCTGCAATGATATAAATGCATAAAGGGTGGATAAGGGAACTCCATCCTGAAAAAATATGTTAGAGATATAAATGTAGTTACATATAATTTGAAAATGACTTAACATAATATATGTACATCCACATTACATTACAATATGTTAGGTATCAAAATAAAATCATTATCGTAATGATCAATGATGCAATTAGTTGAAGACTGTACGATTATGATATGAACATGAGATTATTATGAAGTCTTAATAGTAAAGTACATAATTAGGTAGAATCATGACTATTTTTCAATCAATTACATTGTGCTCTTATTACAAAGTGGTATTTCAAGATTGTACACATTGAATACAACTATTCAGAAGGCAATAAAACTTCTTTATATACAATATTCTTTGTGAACACCCCTTGATGTCCTTGTACTTTTCCTTTTTTTTACCACAATCTTTGTTGTGTTCTCTAAGGTCCCCCATGATAATGCCACATAGAGCTGGTCGTGGCTGAATACATGATCCGGTAGGTATATGCCAGCATGGGGTATAGAATTCCCTAGAGACTTGTTTATTGTCAAGGCAAAACTAACCTTCACTGGAAACTGCTTTCTAACCAGCTCGAACGACAATTTTATATCTTCAGCACTCTTCAACGGAATTACGAGCGTAAAGACTATGTTTCCCCTAGAATGCCCCTGTTAAAATCTCAAGCATCTATAAAATGGTCTTTGAGTGAACGACAAAGCAACCGTGTTCCATTACAAAGCCCATTTTTAGGATCGATGTTTCTCAAAAGCATTAAAGGTACCCCAGGTTTCATTTGTACTTGCGTCACAAGCTAAGCAAGTATTCTATGTAACTGATCCTGCTGATAATAAGTGGTCAATTGTTGTACCTGACAAAAGGACTATCCTCGGCATTGGTGATGTTGAGGATGAGGGAGAGTATGATGCATTTGAGGACATCCCAACTTTTACCTATCTTGAAAATAGTGATGTGAATATGTCGGAGAACTATATGCGTGTCGATCACACGGAAGGGATACAAGTTGAAACTCCTAAGAAACGGTGGAAGGTCAATAAATCATGAGACATATACTTAGGTGTGTCTATTTTGGCCGTTTCGCGTCCAATTCATAGATTTTGAGTCATTTAACCCCAATTTATTTTGAAATATGATAATATGATGTATAATATAATTAGTGTATAGATTTTTAGGATTGCATTTGTTGTTGGTTGCATTTCAGGAACGTAAATATCATTTTAGACCTGTTTTGGCCGTTTCGCGTCCAATTCTTAGATTTTAAGTCATTTAACTCCAATTAATTTTTGAATATGATAATATGAGGTATAATATAACTAGTGAGTAGATTTTTAGGCGTGCATTTGTTGTTTGAATTTCGGGAAGGTAAAAGTCATGTTAGGCCTATTTTGGCTTATTCGCGTCCAATTCTTAGATTTTGAGTCATATAACTTCAATTTCTTTTTGAATATAATAATATGAGGAATAATATAACTAGTTAGTAAATTTTTAGGCTTGCATTTGTTGTTGGTTGAATTTCGGGAACATAAAGGTCTTTTTAGGCCTATTTTGGACGATTCGCGACCAATTCTTAGATTTTGAGTCATTTAACTCCAATTTATTTTTGAATATGATAATATAAGTAATAATATAACTAATGAGTAAATTTTTGGGCTTGCATTTGTTGTTGGTTGAATTTCGGGAACGTAAAGGTCATTTTAGGCCTATTTTGGCCGTTTCGCGTTCAATTCTTAGATTTTGAGTCATTTAACTCGAATTTATTTTGAATATGATAATAATATGAGGTATAATGTAACTATTGAGTAGATTTTTGGGCATGCATCTGTTGTTGATAGAATTTCGAGAAGGTAAAAGTCATTTTTAGGCCTATTTTGGTCGATTCGCATCCACTTCTTAGATTTTGAGTCAAATAACTCAAATTAATTTTTAATATGATAATATAAGGAATAATATAACTAGTGAGTAAATTTTTATGCTTGCATTTGTTGTTGGTTGAATTTCGGGAACGTAAAGGTCTTTTTAGGTCTATTTTGGTCGATTCGCATCCAATTCATAGATTTTGAGTCATTTAACTCCAATTTCTTTTTTGATATGATAATATGAGTAAATTTTTGGGCTTGCATTTGTTGTTGGTTGTATTTCGGGAACGTAAAGGTTATTTTACGCCTATTTTGGCCGTTTCACGTTCAATTCTTAGATTTTGAGTCATTTAACTCCAATTTCTTTTTGAATATGATAATATGAGGTATAATATAAATATTAAGTAGATTTTTAGGCTTCCATTTGTTGTTGATTGAATTTCAGGAAGGTAAATCTCATTTTTAGAACTATTAACTAGGGTAAATGATTGAATCCTTATGTGTTTTATTTCATGGTTGTCTTGCAAGGTTTATATGAATAACACACCAAGATTAGAGGCCTTCACTATGGAGGAATTAGGTGAAGTTCGAGATAAGTTGGCAAGCCACATTTCTGATAATTGCTTATGATACATTTTGGGAGGATTTTACGATATAATTAGCTAGACCTAGTTATTCAATTGCATTTTCCTTTCTTACATAGTTTGTAGCTAGAATGTTGGTATTTTGTTTCAATATGTACACTTTTGACATTATTAATATATAATAAAGATAATTACGTTGAAAAACTTGTGATATACTCCCTCCGGTCTTTATTAGTTTACCCGTATTCCTTTTCGGGATGTCCCTTATTAGTTTACCCATTTCTTTTGTTTCTATTTTTGGAATGGGACCACTAACTTTCCATCACACATACATTTAACTTTAATATAAAATAATAGTTTTTCTTTCTTTCTATGTCCCACAATATTATTTCTCCTAAAACTCTGTGCAAAAGAAACGGGTAAACTAATAAAGACCGGAGGGAGTATATGCAATTCGTTTTTTTGTGTGGAAGGGAGGTGTTGGGCCGGGGGTGCATGGTCGGGGGTCTTCTTGGGCGAGGGAGGGGCGGCGGGGAGGGGGTGCGTGGTGGGGGATGGCAGGGGGGTGCAAGGTTGGGGGCGCGGGGGTGCAAGGTATGGGGCGGGGGTGCGGTGGGGGGGGGGCCGGCAAGGGAGGGAGGGTGGAATGCAGCTGGGGATGCTGGGTTTTTAAAAAAGACGAAACAAAAAGGTTGCGGTTTTGGGCCTAAACTGCAGCCCTTTCATGTAAAAAGGGTTGCGGTTTAGGCCTAAAACCTCAGTCCTTCCACTGCCAAGGGCTGCGGTTTTGGGCCTAAACCGCAACCCTTTAGGGTGGAAGGGCTGCGTTTATGGGCCTGAACCGCATCCCTTGGTTGTGAAGGGTTGCGGTCAAAAACCGCAGCCCTTCCATTATGCCCAAGGGCTGCGGTAAAAAAACGCAGTCTTAGGGCTCTTTTGACCGCAACCCTTAGCCTTTTTTCCTCTAGTGTATCTATATATATATATAAAGCGAGGTTCATTTTACTTAGGTGTCGAGCTATTACCATTCACGCCAAATGTCGCCTTCTTACTTCGCCTTCCACTTCCCACCGCCACATGTGCTACACCCTTTACATTGTGCTGAGTTGTCGCTTACATGAGGGTTATTGGAGTGTGTCTAGCATTCCGTGATTTTCGGAAATCATAGTTACTACTTAACTAAATTTGATTTGTATTAATCAGTTACAATCTTTCAATCTTTGGTAAGTTTCCTCACACTTATATTTTATGGAAATGAAAATCGCCTTTGTTTGATTATGGTTACAAATAATCCTCCACATACTTTGATAAAAAAAATTAATTGTAAAAAATCGATTTCATGATTTTAAAAAAATAAATAAAATCATAAAGTATCTCATAAAATATATTATACCTATCAAATATTATATTTAGGGAAAAAAGCGTCATATGGCTAAAATCAAGGATACATAATCACCTTCATACCTATTCCTATATTTATGCACTTTAACATATGTATATGTAACATTCCAATTTATTTTTGGATACATTATAAATCATTCAACTATACATATATCCCACAACCAATTCTTTTTTCACTAAGAAATCCGTTAAGCATACTGATAGTAGAGAGATAAAAAAAACACAAGCATACTCAATAGTGTTAAGTGTATTTCATAGGAGCTTCAAACATGAATGAAGAACATACACGGAATTCACATGAAAGAAGAAAAAGGCTAATGGCAGATCATACTTCCAATAATTGATTTTTTTTTTTCCTTTCTTCAATTAAACCCATCTCTTTCATGAGATGTATTTTTCTTGCATTCCTCTTCATAGCTTTGTAGAGTTTTCTCAAAACCGAAAAAACGAAATTGGACGATTCTACTGCATGCATGTGCTCGATGTTGGTTCTTCATCACCAACAAGAATTTCTATGTCTTCATTATTGAAAATATTTTGGAGTGTTTTCATATGATTATAAATATAATAATCGTGTATAAGAAGAATTCTTTGTGAATGAGTAATCTTTACGGTTTCATTGAGCTAAGCTTTGGCTTTGGAAGATAATATATTTCTATGAGGAGATAGGTTAAGAGATGTATGGTATTCATTGGATATTTAATCTGGCTATTGAAATCTAAAACTTTTAAAAAATTTGGTTTTGATGGTAATGAATGGGTTGGAATCTGGGGAAGATAATATAAATGAATGAAGAGAGATTTTGATATATATATATATATAATGAGGGTGATGTTTAAGTATTGTTTGTTTGCATGTGAAGTAAATTAATGTATGGTTGATGTATAAAGTGATTGTCATGATATCATACTCAATTTAAGCCCTTTTTTGGGCTGAGATAAACTGAACTTAACTAGAATTGAAATGAGAGAAACTGAATTGTAGAGATTAAGACCCCGTTCTTTTGGAATAAGAAAAACTGAACTGAACTGAACTGAGAGAAACTGAATTTCAGAGAGTATAACTGAAACTGAACTGAGCTGAAAATAAGTCCAAAAGAACAGGGCCTTAATCTACAATAATATACTAAGATATGTTATTAGTTTGTGGACACATATAATATGTTTTTTTGGTTTTAAATGTAGTTATACATTGTTAAAATAATTGAGTACATTTTGCACCTTTATATTTTAATTTCGTTTGATAATAAAATCTTATTGAATTCTAGAACTTCATATCTTTAATAAAATTTTATTCTGGGAGTTTGTTAACACATGTATGGTCTATATATATATATATATATATATATATATATATATATATATATATATATATATATATATATATATATATATATATATATATATATATATATATATAGATATCAAAATAGGGTGATATCATACTCTAATCATTCCAATACATTGGATCTTTCATGACAAGAATAATTATTTAATAATATGATGTACCTCATATGTAATGTAGGTTTTTTTTACCGTTGCTACAACAGAATTGACGACAATTATCCATTACCATCAGCAAACAAGATCGTGGCATCACATTGTATAAGCCTTTTAATGGATATATCTAATGGTACAATTATCATAAGTTGGATCGTAATCAATGTATTTATATAAATATATCTACATGACTTTGCTCTAAATTGTGTACATACTTTTTTGTTCAAAATAGCGCTTTGGAGTATGGCTACGACACAAAGTAAATCTGCACAAATTGCAAGACAGAAAAGAAAGAGCATTTTGAAAGACTTACGTGATGGTCATCTTCATTCTCCTAAAAAAACGATTGAAAATGGAAAAAGTTCTTCAACTCCATTTAATACATATATTATTAATTGTCTTACTAATAGCATCCAATGTAATACATATATTATTAGTGTTGATAACAAACTTTTTTTGTCCTTATCTATATATATAGATTTCTAATGATTGTTTATATTAATCAATTGAAGTATGTATACCAACAAGCTTACGATCAACAAGTGGTTTGACTCCCTGTACAAGACCATCCTTCAATTGTAATGTGTTTTTTTGTGTGCATCATATCATGCTTCACAACCTTACTTGGGTGATTGCTTCGTAACAATAGAGATATGTTATTCTTCGTGTAGGTTCAAATAATTATATAGACCAAGAAAATCAATTACACACACCTAGCAACATATCTAGCATGGATCTAACACCACTGAGCAACATTTCAAATGGTGAGTAATGAACTAAGAAATTTTTTAGAAATCGTATACTCTTTTAACTGATTGTTAAATAACAAATGTTGTGGCATTATCAACTTTTACTGTTTCTATTTTCAAATATTATCGTTACCGAAGGGAGGTACCACACGGCAAAGGTTAATAGGCATAAACGAAAGGCATTAATGAAAGCGAAGCATTCAAAAAGTGAGGACTTACTTTCAAACAGTATATTGTTCTATGTTATGTGTCGTTAACATAATCAGATATAGTATTTTAGTTTTACATTGTTTACTTGCGTATCATTGTTGCAGCTATTCATAATGATACTCAAGACCCTTGCATTTATCCGACCATCACAAATGAAAACATCAATTCTCACAACTATGCCACACATAACTGTAAGTATTAATTTATATTTCACTTAATGTGTTAAAAGAGAAGTTAAGCACATACATTATGGAACAAATCATGAGTTATTAAGTATCTTAACCTTGCAACATGTATTCGAGCACATATCAACAAAATGAATTCGATCCATCCCCTAACGGTGTGATTACATCTATAACACGCACCCTCAGTAAATCAAGATATATGTATGTGTTTCAAATACAAATTACACGCGTGTAATATATGGTACACTTATGGTAAAGATGATACTATTTTCACCAAAAATAATTACTGTCATATAGCTAAACATCACGAAGCGAAGATTGCAAGGCAAAAAAGAAGGATAATATTAAACAACAAGCGGAATTTCAATATGTATATGCTACATTTAAACATTAATTTATAATGATTATATTTATATATGTTACAATCGTTTTTTAAATTTCAAGTTTTATATATACAAAACTATTAAATTTATTTTCTATAGAGAATAACTACATAAGTGATTGTTCTTCACACAAAAATAAAAATTACATGAAGTCATTGGATTTTTTTTGAAGCCAAGGGAGTTCGAGAAACAAATTTGTTTCAATTAGGGGAAACAAGCAAGTGCAGTATTTAGATCCTCGAAAAATGTTATTCAAAGCAAAAAAGTTCTGAAACAAGTCACAAGAAGGATTGACTTAGGTAAGTAATTAAATGTTTTTACATGGCATATGCTAAAAAAATATTAATTATGTGTGTATTTACAATAAATAAATTACAATAATTACTTTCATTAATTAGTGACTTCCATCTAATATGTATAGGAAATTCTAATGAGGTACAAACTGCCAACCATGAAGACAATGCGTCAGGTTTGTTGATAAATGAACCATTACCATCTGTTTATAAAGTTTGCATTTTTTTTATACTAAATTGATAAGTGCTCTATATTGTTTACTTTATTTTACTTTCGAACAAATATCGATCCATAATTATTTACGTTCAGCTTATTGGGATATTGGGGATCCAACCTGGGAGTGTGAGCATTGTGGAGCAATGTTGTGGTTTGAAGAAAGAACAAATAAACGAGGCAAAACAAACAAGCCAAAGTTATCCCTTTGTTGTATGCAAGGGAAAGTTCAACTCCCTTTATTGCGTCGTTCTCCACAACTCTTGATAAATCTCCTAGAAGGAAACCATCCACGAAGCAAACACTTCATTGAGGATATTCGACCATATAATATGATGCATTCATTTACGTCGATGGGAGGGGAAATACAAGCACCACCTGATCAAGGACGTGGACCATATAATTTCATAATAGGTGGTCAGAATCATCATTTGATTGGAAGTTTGTTGCCAAATCAGGGTTCACGTCCAAAGTTTTATCAGTTATACATATACAATATAGAACATGAAATTGAAAATAGGAAAACTGTTGTAAGGTATAACATAATGTATTTGTTATTGTTCGGAATTCATATATATTTACCATTTCATTGTAGACCACAGTGTATATAATATATTGTTTTTTTCATAGGGTTTAGGGTTTAGGGTTTAGGGTTTTTCATAGTGGACGCTCTGGTAATCCTGATAATTTTGAAGACTGACAAATTGCGGAAATATAAATTTATGATCGATGAACACAACCCTCTCGCAAAAAACTTTAGGATGGCACGGGATCGCTTCAGAAGTGATGCATGTGAGAATGTTAAGCTGAAGCTAATTGGAAAAAGGGAATCTAATGGAAGAACATACAACCTGCCAACAACATCAGAAGTGGTTGCGTTGATAGTTAGAGATATTCCAACTGCAGATAAAAGAGATATTATTGTTGAAACTCAAAATATCCGAACTTCATCCTCCCTAATTTGGACAATAAGGTCTTCATTCCCCGAATGACGCTTACTCCGTCAGACTCAACAAAATTTCCCATCAAGTTCCAATGGAGGCAATTCCTTTTGGTTGTGTGCTTTGCAATTACAATCAATAAAAGTCAAGGACAATCGCTCTCGCATGTTGGCCTATATCTTCCTCAGACAGTTTTCAGCCACGGACAATTATATGTAGCCGTATCAAGAGTTACCAGCAAGAAAGGTTTGAAAATTTTTAATATCTGATAAAGAACGTGGAACATCAAACCTTACCACGAATGTAGTGTACAAAGAAGTATTTCAGAATGTTGGTTAAATACTCTTATTATTAGTGTTATTCAATAATTCATTTGTGATTTTTGTCCACTTTGTTCAAATACGTTTTCTTTCCATGCGAGTTTCATGTTCAAGTTATATTCCATCTAGACTATAAGGGCTTCACAATATGTGAGAGAAATATATACAAATATTACATTTGATATACAAAATTATCTTTAAAACTAAACTTCCCGTGCATTTTTGCACGGGTCCAAAAACTAGTATGTGTATATATTAGACGTGATCAACATGGGACCCGCCCGAAATGGGCGTGTTTTGAGCACGACTTTTCGGCCCGTGGTCGGGCCCGACCCGATTTTTTGGGCAAATATTCCGGGTCATGAGCGACTTCAATATGCAAAACTAGTCTGAATTTTGGCCTGGTTCGTAAATGGCCCGAAAAGTCCGCTTGGCCCGGCCCGAAGTTGCCGGTTATGGCGCGGGAATTTCAGCCCGAGGCTTTGGCCTGAAATGGGCCACTTTTTTTGGGTCAAGCCCGGCCCGACTTGGCCCATGATCACCTCTATATATACACCAATTTATAAATATTTTTCATTAGTTTATACAATATTGTGATAACACCCAGATGCTTTCAACATAATGCAAATCAAGTCAACCATTCAGCAACAATATACAAGCACTAGTGGAAAAAAAGTCAAGGGCTGCGGTCAAAATAGCCCTAAGGGCTGCGTTTTTGGCCCGCAGCCCTTGGCATAGCAGCCCTTGGACAAAAAGGAATACCGCTGCCCTTCACTCCCAAGGGCTGCGGTTTAGGCCCAAAACCGCAGCCCTTCCAATCCGAAAGGGTTGCGGTTTTGGGCCTAAACCGCACCCTTTTTACAAATTAAGGGTTGCGGTTTTGATGAAAACCGCAGCCCTTGTGACCCAAACAAAAACAAAAAAACAAATTTTTTTTTTGCATTTTTAGTCCTAAATGATCCCCAAACAGTTATATATATATACCAGTATCATTTTCTATTGCAAATTATGTTTTTTATACAAATATAAGAAATTTACAAAAATATGGAAAATTACAAATTATGTTCCCAAAACACCAATGATAGCAGGAACTCCTCTCTCAAGAGCAAACTGAACTTGTGCTTCATGGGAGTCTCTTGGTGCAAATGACAGCCAGGACATTTTTCTTGAACAAGTATGCTCCCCAACTTGCAACCTAAAAAGGTCAAAGGTCCATATAGTAAATGAATTCTAAATACACTACATTCTTTCAATAATTAACAGGGGGGAGTGCAGCAGGGGGGCAGAAGTGAGGGGGGGGAGGGCTGGGGGTGTGCAGGGGGAGGGGGAGTGCAGTAGGGGGGAGGGCTGGGGGTGTGCAGGGGGAGGGGGAGTGCAGTAGGGGGGAGGGCTGGGGGTGTGTAGGGAGGAGTGCAGCAGGGGGGGACTCTGCAGCAAATCATATAATTAACAGTTAAGATCGCTCAACTAAGATAGACAGTAATAAGATAATGATGCTTAGCATAGATAGTTGCAAGAAAATGTTGTCCACGGAATTATTAAAAACCAAGGACCCTTGATCTGAAGAAGTATTGGAAACCAAAGGAAAAAAGTAGTACAACAAAGCTATATGAATAAGATTATCTCCAGACCTGCATTTGAAAGATTGATCAACCAAAATTAGCAACAATTATTAACAGACCTATTGGCATCTGTACCAAAATCTACCACCTGTACTTTAGTCAAGGCAGACTCTTTTTCTAGAAAACCAACCAGCATGGAAAAATTGTGGCTCTTGATTTCAAACTGATCTTTTTAACTTAGTGAAAATGTGGCTCTTGATTCGTAAATTGATCTTTTCAGCTTAGTAAAATACAAACCAACCACATCATAATTTCAATGCCTCTAGTGAGGCTCCTGACAAATAATTTATTACTTTGAATACCAAAGGAAACTCATTAACCAACAAATTCTTAACAAAGCACATGACATTCAGTGAGATATCTCATTTAACAAGCATGCAACAATAAATTTCCTGCGCAAAGCATTATCCGAATCATAACCATGTTAATAAACCTGGACCAGTATCATACGATAAGGCAAGACTAATCAATAGTCACTCGTTCATAGATACTGTAAGTATACTTGAAACCATTTTGAACAGTTATTTACAAACTTTCCTTCTCCTAATAAATAGCACATGTACTTAAACATATATGAAACATACACATTGATTTAAAACAAAATAGAAATAAGCAATAGCACATACCCAAGAAATGGCATCCGGTTGAGCCTTGAAGTTTGATTTCGGAGACCTCAAAAGACAAACAATAAACAAAACAGTCAAAAATATCCCTCAATAAGGAAAATTTGATTTCAGAGAAAATTTTACATTATCAAGGAAACTTCAAACTATATTCAACAAATTCTTAATATATGTATAGGTGGTTCCAGAACCTTATATTATGAAAGGGAGGATGTAATAATGATCCATGTAAGCATAAAACGAGAGGAGGAAACATCCATCATGAAGAGAAGCATAACTTAAAAATCTTAAGTATTTACTTATCTTATTAATGCATAATTGCATGATCATAGACTTACCACAGTGTTGTTGTAATCTGTTGAATTGGAGGCCAGTGAAATTCATCATTTAATTTGTGTTCTAGGATCCAAATCACTGCCCCCACTACGAGAAAAAACACACCCGTCACAGCCCACATGAGAGGTGTGAATGGCCCTAAGAATGCCCAAGAACTAGAACCCAACCTTTTAAAGCAGGCTACAATGACCAGCCCTGAATCTGCATATGGCAGAGTATAGTCTACAATCATTGTGTGGTTGGTTACAGTTGCAATGTCCCCAACAGCAGCATCAAATTCCTATAATATTCCATCTTAAGATCAGTAATCAATGTTATTATATGTTTTCTTTGATCTCTAGAAGATATATGATGTAAATTATTAATACTTACACCTATTGTGATTTTTTCTATAAGATCATTATAGCTGGGATTTTTATGTCCATCTCCAAATATATGAATTCATAAGGAACTGGATACGGGAGCAACTTTACAGCAGCCTTAATAATATCGATGCAATATCCACGAATAGCGTGAGTCTGATTCAAACTAAACTACTTTACTAAAAAAAATAACCAAAATAAACAAGCCCAGATGTTCCTAGTAATTAATCAAGCAATTAGTTTGTGAATTAACCGATTAAAATTAGGGCAAATAACATTAAAATTAAGAATAAATCAAAATTACCTGAACATACAAATCCAGTAAGGGATGGGCGGTTTTGCCTCATTTTCTTCGCCAGGTTCTTCTTGATCATGAAAGACTTGTGTGACGGCTGCCATTGGAGAAAATAAAGAATTTTAGTTACTTGATGGAAGATTTAGGGTAAAACATGAATTACAGAGGAGAGAGAAAGCCATCGATTTTACCATAGTTGGAGATTGAAGATGAGCCACCGACGAGCGAAGGATCTGGGAAACTCGAATGAGCCACCGGCGAGGTTGCTGATACGGTGAGCGCTGAGAGACGGAAGAGAGGAGATGAAATGGGAGGAGAGAGAGGGGGGTTCAGCAGCGAGGGAATGAAATGGGAATTGGAGGGAGTTTAGGGGCTAGGGCAAATAGAATAATAGAGAACTTAAGGCCCAAGGGCTGCGGTTAGCCCAAAAACCGCAGCCCTATATTGATAAAAGGCTGTGTTTTTTGGGCTAACCGCAGTCCATCTGCAGTTTTCTTAAAATCCGCAGCCCTTCATATACGAAGGGAGCCCTTGCACCGCAACCCTTGCATTTTTTTTCCACTAGTGAAGGGTCTCGAATAAAACTACAATTCGATCCAAGTAATAAAACGAATTCAGTTTTCGTTGTTCATGAAAATTATAATCCAACGAAAAATATACAAATATTACAGGAAAAATCTACAATTCGAACGATTAATAAAATATAATCACAACAATTTCGAAACAAATTCGTTTCTTAATGAAATTCAAATGTAAACTTGAATCAAAATTCTAAAAAAATTCGAAATTTTTTCCAAATACTAACCTTCTTCTGCCATATTGCATGAGTGTGTCGGACTGATCTTAAGTGCTGAAGAACACTGAATTTCAGTGTCGACATTTAGATATTAATTTGATTCAAATAAAAAAAGGGATGAAGAAGGTTATGGGTATAAGTATAACTGAAAGGAACGAGAGGAAGGAGAAAGAATGTTTATGCGTGAGGATGGGAGATTATTTTGGGAAATTAGTTTATTTACTTTTTAATCCGAGCCATTAAATGAACCCTGATCCAAGGGCTGGTATTTTTTCTCACTTCTCATGTAAAACACAATTCTCACCTGAACTCAATTATATATATATATCACTCATTTTTTTCATATTGGCTTAAGCATATATTACATCTCCATTTATACATATTTCATATCGGTTTTTACATAATCTTATATAAATATATATATATATATATATATATATATATATATATATATATATATATATATATATATATATATGTTTCATCACTTTATACATTTATTTTTATCAGTTTATATATATATTGTGTCCTTTTATACATATTTTTGCATCAATATATACCATTTAAGATTAGTTTGTAATACATATTTAATATATTTAATATATATATATATATATATATATATATATATATATATATATATATATATATATATATATTTAAAGCATTTATGGCTATAATTCACTTTGATTTTATTTTATTACCCCTTTATTTCCGTTTTGAGCATTTTGCTAAATACATAATCTCTCTAAACAAACGAACTGTATTTTACAAAGTGAGAAGCTTAGAGTTACCCCTTACATAACCAGGGATGGACCCACGTGGGGTCTTGGGTGGCACGTTCCCCATCATCATAAAAAAATTGAGTTTGAAATAAAGAAGAAGAAGTAAAAGGCCACAGAAGACTACTTCATTTCAAGGCGTTCAACAAAAAGTCTAAAACGAATCCTCGAAGCCTGAAAAGTTAAAAATTTCAAGTGTGTGACAACGACAAGACTGAAGAGGGAGAAAGTGATCATGAGCGGCAGTGCTCTTCTCTTTGCCATGTTTCTACTTAATTTCAAGGCGTTCAAACTCCAACTAACTGGGCTACAGGCAATCTATTGTTTGTATAACTGCTGTTAATTTTCTGCCAATTGTGTCAGACGAAGTGGGGCTTGCTGGCTAATATGAGGTTGTGCGACGCTAAAGTTAGTTTTTTTGATTCTCAATAATTTTTTCTTTTTTTTTTCTCCGAAGGTGATTTTCGCTTTTAATTCTAATTTTTTGAATTTTTTTTTTGACAGAAAAAACATTACCCCTTAACCATTCATAGTAATCAAGTCTGAGTTTACAAAGGATAGAGCCTCATAAGGCACTTCTTCAAGCCACACTCTCATTTCACTATACTCTTTACTCAGCTGAGCTAGTGTATGAGCTACTCTATTTCCCTCCCTACAAACATGATTGAAAGAAAGAGAGGTACAAAATCTCCCAAGCCATAAGATGTCAGCAACAATGTTACCAAAACTTGTGTGCTCCTGCACTCCTTTTGACAGGTGGGAAACAAGCTTCATGCAGTCACTTTCAAGGATCAAGCTTCGAAGCCCCGCCTCTATAGCAATCTTCAATGAATGTCTAGTTGCACACGCCTCTGCAATATCAGCTGCCATCTCTCCTACCTTCAGCCCACAGGTGGCCAACATCACATCACCAACTTCATCTCGAATGACTCCCCCAAAGCCCACCTTACCATCATTGAAAATTGTCGCGTCTGAATTTAATTTGTATACTCCCTCCATCGGTGCCTTCCACACTTTCAATCCAGCCTTGTCAACGTGAATGGGAGGATTTGACACTTCCATGGCATCAGCATATTCACCAACTAATCGCTCGGCTCGTTCAATTACATCCACACACTCAATTCTCCTATTCTCAAATAGCCACGTATTTCGTCTCAACCACACACCCCACAACAAACTCCAAAAAATGTCCCACCAAGTGTCTTCCCAAACATTACATGAGATACGCATTACCCAGTCAAAAAACGTACCTTTATGATCATCTCGAACATCGACACGAAGAGGAGAGAGGAGCCACAAACATCGAACTGCAGGACACTCCACTAAAGCATGAAAGACTGTCTCATCTTCCTCTCCACACATCGGGCATATTTTATCAATCTCACACCCTCTCTTGTGGAGCACCGCCCTCATAGGTAGGCCTTGGTGTAACGCCTTCCATCCGAAGTTACGTATCTTTGTAGGAGCCCTTGCCTTCCACAGCTTCATCCACACCACATTCTCATCCCCATTCGATGTCGAGGCCCGATCACGTTTCTTTCCATCTATTTCCACAAAGTAAGCGTTTCGAACCGAGAATTCACCATTTTTAGTGAAATGCCAAGTCCACTTATCTGCACAAGGGCGCAAAGGTAGAGGGATTTTGATGATTTCCTCTTGTTCCCATAGTGGGAACCATTTCTGCAACACCTCCATATTCCACTGCCCATTCATCAATAATTTTTTGAAGTTATGAATTGTTATCTTTAACGTCAAAGTTAAACTCATAAAATAATGTAATTATGTGGATTGATGATAGCATTTTGTAGATTCAAAAAATATGAATTGTATGACTTTAGTTTTATATCATTACCTTATTATTAGATGATAAAAAGTGGTTGATAAACCTATGACTGAATTAAACTTCTAAAATAAATTTCAGAATGAAGCGAACAAATCAAAGGGATATTACCAGTTTCTTTTCAAAACAAATTAACAAAGAATTTGGAGATTCCTCTACTCCACATGACATAAAAATTGCAATATTACTTTGGGGATCAATTACTTAATGATTAGTTCATTTCTGAAAGTAAGCATTAATGTTCTTGTAGATTAATTTCAAAATATGAGAACTCAAAGAGAACAATTGTAAATGTTTATTTAAAAATTAGAACGGTCATATTGTGATTTCAATAGAAAAAATTATGAGTAATTTTAGGTATTTATGTATTTTTTCTTAAATCTTATTTATTATTCGAACGATTATTTTATTGTTCCCCAGGATTAAGATCCTCGATCCGCCTCTAGCCCTCTATAGTCTATACATCATGAAGTACTAGTTTTGAAACCCGTGCGTTGCACGGATTGTTGTTTATTTCACTTTTTTGCAAAATTTTTGTTGACATTGTTGATTTGTGTTGCTGTGAAATGAGATTTTTCAACACCATTGTATTTACATACTTCCTCTATTCTTTTGCTATTGCAACGATTACCACTTTGGGTAATTTCATCTATTGGGGTCACTCCACTTTTGGTAAAAAAAAAGAACTACAATTGACAATATTGTCTTTACTTTATGTTAATAAAACCATCATTAATTACTCAAATTGCCTCATAATATTGTGTTTGCTTTATTAAGGATTTACTTATCCCGTCCTCTAGTTAACTAAAGGCGTACCTCTATGCTAAACTACCCTTTTTTTTTTTCCTTAAAAACCATGCCCAAACCCATTCTTGCAGTAGAAAAAGAACGGAAAGTATTTGTCATTATACTCTACTTTCTAAGTTTGTTACTGCGATATATAAATTTTATATTTTTTAATATTCAATTGAATATTGTAGTTTAGTCTATTATTAAATGGTATCTCAATAATTGGTATGACTAACAATAGCTAACACAATTTTAACATGAAGAATACCCGAATGATACTTAAAAAGAGTAGAGGGTAATAATTTAATAGATGTAGGACAGAAAGAATAAAGAAAGACATGAGTGTCAGCCACAACTTTTAATATAGTATAATAATTTACATTCAATTTATATAGTATAAGAATTTAGGTTATTTATTTAAAATTAGATTGTAATCTTCACTTATCCAAAACACCTTATATGTATTTATATTTATGTTGAACGTTATTTTTAAAATAAAAAATAAAAGAATGACATGACATGCTTAGATGTAGTTCTCTATAATATTCAAGGTTGTTTTTTTCAAATCAAACTCAATTTTTTTCATCATCCAAAACTCTAATATATATGTGACTTTATCGCTGTAGATTTTAGTTTTTGTTAGTTGTACCAACAAAGTTTTCTTGATAAGTTTTGTTGCAATACTAAATTGTTTAGTTGAGTAAGGACGAGGTTTTGAAAGATAATATGTTTAATACGTTTATTGTTATTTATTTATTTTTTACATATTTTTTGTAAAATTGTTGATTTTGTGTTGCTTTAAAATTAGAATTAGCAAAACATTGTATTTAGCCAAAGGTGAAATTGTTGCAAGAGATGCGAACTACCAAAAGTTATAATTGTTGCAATAAAAAAAAGAACGGAAGAAATATATTCAATGGAAACTACATAATTGGTAATTTTTGCAATAGAAAAAGAACGCGGGAAGTACATTCAACGAAAACTATAGACTTTGTAATAGTTGCAATAGAAAAAGAATGCAGAAGTATATTTGATGGGAACTATAAATTTTTGGTTGTGTGTAGACTTGGTTATTAGACAGGGTAGCCAACGGCTATAGATTTTTTTTATAAAATTAAAAATTAAAAAAATGACATAGTGTGTTCTCACTGAACCAAATGCACTTTGGGCCAGAGTTCTTAGAAGCAAGTATTGCAAAGGCCGTTGTGATATAGACATGTTTGTGCCTAAAGCAAATATGTCTAACGTCTGGAGGGGCATTACAGACAATGTGAATACACTTCGAAATGGTGCGAGGATAGCAGTAAATAATGGTTCTACATACAACACTATTTTGGGATCATAAATGGGCTACAAACCAATCTCTTCGTGAGCTTGATGTTCATGAAATACCAGAGGAGTTAAATGGTGTTACAGTAGCTGAACTTTGGGATACAGAGGTGGGATGGAGATGGGATGTGTTCGCAAATCTTCTCCTTCCAAATGTTATTAAAGAAATTGATGCTCATGAACTTAAAGAAGACCCGAATATAGGAGATCTCTTCTATTGGGGTGATAGCATGAAGGGTAAATTCACAATAAAATCTGCTCTCAACATAATCCGAAGAGATGAACTGGAACCAAAAGATGGGTGTTGGGAACTGATCTGGAAACTTAGAGTTCAACAGCGTGTTTGAGTGTTTCTTTGGCTTACCATGAATGACAAAATTATGAGCAACGTTAACAGACACAAGCGGAACTTAACAGATGATCCAAGATGTGGAGTCTGTGATAATGAAGATGAGACTACTTTACATGTACTAAGAGATTGCAAAGCTGCTAGAGAAGTGTGAAAGCAAGTAGGAGGCCCTGCAAATTCTAGCTCCTTTAGAAATGGTACGCTCCAGCAATGGATCATACGCAATATCAAATACCAAGCTCGGAATGATATGTCTCCTGAAACATGGCCTATATTTTTTGCTATCGTTCTCTGGTGGATTTAGCGATGGAGGAACTGAACAACACACGAGAAATGCCAGTAGATATTAATTCCTTCCTTATGGCGCATTTTGATGAAGCTTGGAGAACACTTGGAACCAGCATCATGGACCAGGGACCCGAAACAAGTAACAGAACTGAGGCGTTTATTAGATGGAAGCCACCTCCTGCTGATTGGATGGTTTTAAACTCTGATGGTGCCGCAAAGGGCTCTCCAGGTCCTGCTGGGGGTGGAGGAGTCATTAGGAATAGCGCTGGAATTCTTCAGTGCGCATATTCGCTAAACTTTGGCTCGTGTCATGCGTTTATGGCTGAGATCAAAGCGGTGGAATTTGGCCTGGACATTGCAAAGAGAATGGGGATAACTAATCTGCAGGTTCAAATGGATAACCAAGCAGCAGTTGTAGCTCTACAGAATGATGAAGTTTATGGCGGAGCTTGCACACATATTATTCACAGATGCAGGATGTTCATAAGTGAAACCAGCTGGAATGTCAGAGTCATCCATTGTTATCGTGAAGGAAATAGAGCAGCGGATTGGTTGGCCAATCAAGGAGTAATACAGAACAACAAAATAGAGTTGATTCAAGTCCCCCCTCTAAGTTTAGGCCGTATTTTGTACGAGGATGTTGTGGGTGTAGCTTTACCTCGCTTCATTCCTCCCTAGTTTTCATGTTGGTTTGTTTTAGTTTGTAGTTTGTTTGTTACTTTTTCACTTCTATGTTTCTGAGGTCTTCCTCTCATTTTGCATCAAAAAAAATATTCTAAGGTTGTTTTTTAAAATCAAACTCTAATTTTTTCATCATCCAAAATTATAATATATATGTAACTTTATCGCTATAGATTTTAGTTTTTGTTGTAACAATAAAGTTTCCTTAATAAATTTTGTTGTAATACTAAATTGTTTTGGTTTAGTTGAGTAAGGCTGAATTTTTGAAAGATAATATGTTTAATCCTGTAAAATGGACCTATGATAAAATGCTATAATCACATATAGTACATTATACTCATAACTATTATTATATTTATCTAAAAGAAAGACTAAATAAATGCCTTACCATTCATACCATTCATCTAATTAAATATATTTTCATGAGTTGTAAAACTCTATTATAAATGGATCTTATTTTGAAGCATATTTCAAGAACTCTTCAATGGTAAAAAAAAATTATAATGTTTTGAATTAGGTAGCAAAAGTTATATTCAATTTACATAATATAATAATTTAGGTTGTTTATTCAAAACGAAACTCTAATTTCACCCTATCCAAAACTCATTTTATCTATTTAAATATATGTTGAACTCTATTTTTTACAATATTTACATACTTCCTGCATACTTCCTGCATTCTTTTTCAATTGCAACAATTTCCACTTTTGATAGTTTTATCTATTGGGACAACTCCACTTTTAGTAAAAAAAAAACAACTATAGTTGACAACATTGCCTTTACTTTATGTTAATAAAACCATCATTAATTACTCAAATTGACTCATTAGGTTTTTTTTTTTTGAGGGGAATTGACTTATTAGTTGCATTTACTTTATTAAGGATTTACTTATCCCTTACTCTAGTTAATTAAAGGGGTACATTTATGCTAAACTACCCATTTTTTCATTTCCTTAAAAACCATTCCCAAACCCATTGTCGCAGTAGAAAAAGAACGAAGAAAGTATTTGTCTATTATACTCTAATTTCTAGATTTGTGATTGCGATATATAAATTTATATTTTTTAATATTCAATTGAATTAATATTGTAGTTAAGTCTATTATTAAATGGTATCCCAATGATTGGTATGTCTAACAATAGCTAACATAGTTTTAGCATGAAGAATACCCGAATGATACTTTAAGAAAGTAGAGAGTAATAATTTAATAGATGCAGGACAGAAAGAATAGAGAAAAACATGAGTGTCAACCACAACTTCAACTTTTAATATAGCACATAAACACTAAGACATATATAATGGAAGATGGGAAAGCCAAAAAAAAGATCATAATGATGGTATCATAAATGAAATTAATTTAATACAAACTAACCTCTACTAATAATAAATAATCGAAAATACTATTTAAGAAAAAAATACCTCTTCATCAATCATGACCATATCAAGACTTATCAAACATCTCCCTTTTTTATGATCAGTAACCTCAAATAGTCTAGAAATGCGAACCTTAATTTCCCAATTATGTATGATTTTGAAAGACATAGTTGCTATTATCACATGTAATACGCTATTTTTATATGTATTTTTTTTTAAAAAAAAAACGTTATTGTTCATCTAAAATAAATATATTTTTCATAATTTGTAAAACTATTTTGTAGATGGATCTTATTTCGAAGCATGTTTCGAGCACTATCCCATGGTAAAAAATTAATATTGCGAAATATGTAGCAAAAGTTATATTCAATTTACATAGTATAATAATTTAGGTTGTTTATTCAAAATCAGACTCTAATCTTCATTTATCCAAAACACCTTATATGTATTTATATCTATGTTGATCATTATGTTTTAAAAAAAAAATAAAAAGAATAACAGGGCATGGTTAGGTGGAGCTCTCTTATAATATTCTAAGATTGCTTTTTAAAATCAAATTCTAATTTTTGCATCATCCAAAACTCTAATATATATGTAATTTTATCGCTATAGATTTTAATTTTTGTTGTAATAACAAAGTTTCCTTCATGAATTTTGACGCAAAACTAAATTGTTTTGGTTCAATTGAGTAAGACTGAGGTTCTGAAGATAATATGTTTAATCCTATAAATTGTACATATGATCAAATGCTATAATCACATATAGTACATTATACTTATAGCTATTAATATATTTATTTAAAAGAAAGACTAAATAATGCTACAAATCATCTAATTAAATATATTTTCATGACTTGCAAAAAACTATATTGTAAAATGGATCTTATTTTGAAGCATATTTCAAGCACTCCCCAATGGAAAAAAAAATTATAATATTTTGAATTAGATAGCAAAAATTATATTCAATTTACATAATATAATAATTTAGGTTGTTTATTCAAAACGAAACTCTAATTTCTCCCTATCCGAAACTCTTTTATGTATTTAAATATATGTAGAACTCTATTTTTTAAAATATTTAAAATAAAAATTAATGACATGGCAATCCTATGTGGCGCTGTCTATTTCATAAGCTGTATAACTATATTGTAAATTGATCTTATTTCGTAGCATATTTCGAGTACTATCCAATGGTACAAAAATTATAATATTCCGAATTACGTTGCAAAAGTTAAACACAATTTACATAATATAATAATTTAGATTGTTCATGCAAAACCAAACTCTAATTTTGGCTTATCCAGAGCTGCTTATACGTATTCAAATCTATGTAGAACTCTATTTTTGTAAAAAAATAAAAATAAAAATTGATGACGTGGCAATCCTACGTGGCGCGCTCTATGACCTCGAAATCTTAAAATTGATGACGTGACAATCCTACGTGGCGCGCTCTATGGCCTCGAAATCTTGAGGAGCTCCATTAGCTTCCGAAAAGTTTCTCCTTTATATTATACTAGTCTCTTGACCCGTGTATGATGCACGGGAAGTTCACAAACTAACTAAGTTTGCTTTTTTAATTGAACATTAGGAAAGTAGTTAAACAAAGAACAATAAAGTGTAAATAACTTTAAAATTATTGCATTGTAAATCGTATAATTCAATGTATTACAACTTATATGTTTTGGAAAATTTCTTTATAAACCACATTGTATTACGTTTGCTTGAGAGTATAAGCATTCGTTTCTGTCTTGCAGGCTACTGTTCGAGTTTCTTCATCTCCAAGTAAATGAATGATTCTAAGTATAGGTGATGGCAATGTTGGAGAGTCGAATGATGGAACAGGTGTAATTTGATATTATAAAGATATATAAGCATATATAGAAAATCAAAGTATTTTTTTAAATGATTACATATAATTGAATACAAAAATTCAAACTATTATAATAAATACTATTATTTCAAAATTATGCTAATATAAGAAATTACAATTAATAGACAAATAAATCAAAATGCTATTTGGTTATTACCCTCTATACTATTACATATATTATAATAATTAAGGAAATGATGTAATTTACTGTACCAAAAAAACGTTAATTCCATATACATTAGTTCTTAAAATTTAAAGAATTTAAAGAAAAATTGAAATACATGCACAAGTATTGTAATATTTTTACAAAATAATAAATAATTATATCGTAATTCAATCCATGTAAGTATCTTAAGTTGGCCCATATTAAGCTCATTATTAACTCCTTAGCCTCTTTATGCAAACTAATTTACCAAACCATGTGAACCCAATTACGTATATTTTTTTCATTTCATTAAGCCCATTAGCTAACAGATATATAGGGCATGTTTGGTAAAACTAGCGGTTCTAGTAGCGGTTAGCGGTTGCAGTAGCTGTAGCTGTTGGGGGTAGCGGCTAGCTGTCTACTAGTAGCTGTCAGCGATCAGCGATTAAATTAATTGTTTAATTAGAAGTGTTTGGCAAATGTAGCTGTTGAAATTATAAAAGACAATAAATGACATTTATTCTAATATGAAATGAACTACAATAATTTCATATGTTCGTTCAATAGTTAAATTCAAGATTTATTTTTTCAAAGAAGTTACACATAAAGGAGTATATGACTTTTTAGGTGCTCAAAGAAATGTATAAATCTAAGAAAATATTTAACCCTCGAAAAATTTATATTACCAATTTTAACTAAAATACTTGTAAAATATCTTATCTTTAAAATAATTATTTAAATTACATCTCTACTATTATAAAATAAACATTGAATTGCCATAAAATAAAACAATAAATAAACAGTAAAAGGAAAAAGAAATAAAAAAAACATTGGTTAATAATTCTACCTTATGCTATTATATAGTGTTTATTTGCTAGACCGCTACCTCTAAATCTCAAACGTTACTTGTAGTAACGTTCCACAACCGCTACTCATAATCTACTTCAACTGCTACCCGCTACTTCACCACTACCTTACCAAACATTCATAATTTTCTTAAGTAGCGTTTTAATCTTGTCCAACCGCTAACCGCTACCTCAAACACTAGTGCCAAACAGGGCCATAAACTTAATTATAAAGGCCTTATATTTTATCAACTACTTACAAATGGCCAAATAATTACAAAGGCCAAATAAGAGGATGAAAGAAAGAGACTCTCACTAACTCTCTCTCTCTCTTTGGCTAATTTGGGCCTTTAACCTTCACTAACCCTTCTCAAAATTCTTGAACTTCTCTAACTCTCCTTCCTCCCTCTAACTCAGTTTATCTCTTCGTCTCTCTCTTTCTCCCTCACTGAAATTCTTCATCTCACTATCTCTTCGTCTCTCTTTCTCTCTCTAAAATTCTTCGTCTCACTAAAATTCTTCATTCCTATTTTCACAACAAAAAAAGAATTTCACAATCTACAAATTTCCATTTATATTATTCGACATATATCAAAGAGGAAACAACAAACAAAGGTTCAGATGTATTATTCGAGATTTACATAAAAGGAGAATATTGAAGGACTAATTTTGGGAAGAATTATATGAATTAGCTTTCAAGGAGAATAAATCGAGGTTTTTTTTCAACAATTCGAGAAGAAATGGAGGTTTTAGGCTCGAAAAATACAAATCAAGATTTATCATCCATCGAACCTTGCATGCGGGTATTTTTACGTTTTTTCATAATTTTCAATTGTATAAAACGTAAATTAATAGATGGTTAATATAATTACTTTTTCTATATACTGAAATTATATTTGATTGTTGTAGATCTAGTGAATTTAACATATTTGCATAATTTTCTTCTAACAAAATCGTTTGTGGGAATTAAGTTTGCATTTTTTTTTTTGCAAAAAATAATTTATTGCTTTTGTGTGGCTAAATCTGATACATGCAATGGTAAAATATATAATATTGAATTATTTGTCTATTTTTTGCGTCGTTTAGAATTGCATGCAAATTTTGAATTGTATAAAAGTCGTTTCCTATTTTTTCGTTGTTCGAAATTACATTCAATATCTGTAATTATGTCGTTATTTTATATGTTGTTTTTCTTGTTAACATAATTATTTAATTGTTAGAAATTAGCTGTTTTTTATTTATCCCTTATTTTCTATAAACGAATTTGTCCTCTGTATGAAATTAATCTTAAATTCAATAAAAAATAGTTTATTTCGTGTGTAAAAAATGTCGTCCAGAATTGTATCAAAAATCTGTAAAAAAATATATATATGGATAATCATGAAATCTGTTGTTTTTTCGATTTTTCAAAGTAAAATCTGATGCATGAAATGATTAAAGAGAAAAATTCGATTTTTATTTCCTATTTTTTTCGTCGTTCAAATTTACATGAAACATTTGTAATTATGTTGTTATTATAAATGTTGTTTAATTTTGTTAACATAATTTTTTTTTGTAGAAATATGTTGTTTTTATATTTATCCCTTATTTTCTAAAAAAAGTTTCGTCCTCTAAATTAAATTAATGTAAAATTCGAATTTACACAATAGTTTTATTTGGTCTGTATAAATCTGGTACATAGGGTTCGTTGTAATCACATTTGTAACTTTTTAATAAAATTAAACTATTATAATTTGAATACCCTCAACAATTTGTATACAAAATGTATTCATAGTAATTGTAAATTATGAAAAAGCTTGTCAAGTTCATAAAATACATTAACATATGTCGAAAAAATGTTGAATAAATTTAAAATGGTCAGGAATTAGTTTATGATATTTATTAATATTTTGTAAAGAAAAATGTTTTCATTGTAAGAGTAAATTAGAAGAATATCGTGAATCTCTTGTGAATTCCAAGAAAAACTTAATAATTATCATGCTAAGGTCAATAGTTCTAAATAATTGGATTGGGAATGTAAAATTTCAAAGCATGAATATATATGGATACTATACATTGTACTTTTCAAGATATTAATTAAAATTCACAACTTTTCAAGTCATCCGTTTTAAATTGTAAACAATTTGTACAAAATATATGGTTTGATTAAATTTGATTAAATTTTGAATTATCTCATAAAAAAATAGTTCATTTGGTCTGGCTAAATATGGTACATATAATTTTAATGGTGTTTTGTTAGTTTGTAATAAAAATAGTATTTCATATGAAGTAAAAAATAAAATATGTGTACAACTTTATTGATAATTTGTACTTCATAATTTTCATATGAAGTACAAATTTGTTTGGGGACTCAAATTTAAGATAGCCTTTACTCATTGGATGGAAAATGAACTTTCCCTAATGCAATCCAGGGCCATGTTTTTAGTGTTATAAATATTATTAATAAAGTGAAGTTAAGCAAATAAATATAGCAATACATCGCTTATTGTTATATTCTTTAACTCATATATATATGTCTGATTTATTATTTGTTTTTTGAAATTTATATGATATACTTTTATTGATTAAGCTTAATAACCATTGTTCTCTAACTTTTTAAAGCCTATCTTACTCGACATGGGGGAATAGTAGCAGTAGTCAAAGAAGTCCTTTTAAGTTACTTTGCTAATGATATGTTTGAGATTTCTATTCATATGGCATACCATGTACATTACAATCATGTATTTTCCATAAAGTAGTACGAAAAATCTACATAGATGATGAGTTGTTTTTACTATACATATAATCATATATATGATTCAAAGGGGTTTAGTTAAAAAAAGTAACATCTACATATAACCAACATTTATGATATATCACATAGATAAATGTCGTGCTATAGTAACTCATTACACTAAGTTATAGTTGATAAGAGCAACAAAGTGTTATAGTAGATAAGAGCAACTAAGTGTTATAGTATATAAGAAACTAATTACACTAAGTTATAGATAAGAGTAACCAATAATATTCTTATAGAAATTCTTGCATATATTTGTATATAATAGATAAGAGTAACCAAGTGTTATAGTAGATAAAAAACTCAATTCTTGCATATATTTGTACAATTTATTTGCTATACTCATAGTAACTTATATTATTGTATTTGTTTTTGTTTCTCACACAGGTAAATAAACTTTCATACTATCATATAAAAATTATATTTACAACTAAAAAATAAGATATATATCTATATACTTCTACCTATGAAAATCTTATATATAGAAATCCTATACTATCATATATGTTTCTTATGTTTGGTAGGATAAGTGTTAGTAATTGTTATCTAATATATCCAGCTAATACAATACATTACCTAAGAGGATAAACATGTTTCATCTATAATAACTCATTCTAATTCTCATTTTTATGAAAGTAAAAGTATATCATATACCATTATTTTCTTGAGGAGAGTTGTTTCTTTTTTGTCCAAAATGTATTTTCTCTTTTGCCTAGCTGCTTTTGATGCTTTATGGTCGCTTGTAATATTTGAATTTTGTGTATTAAATGTTGTTGTTGACCTTGATATAACTTCAATAATTTATATAAAAAAAGAGTTAGAATAATTAGATAGAACAACACTTTTACATGTAAAAATTATTTAACAATCTTGTAATAGTTTAGTACAGTGATTTATATTTGAAATATGCAACCAAATAATTAGTCTCCTTCATCTGTAAGTTTTTTATTCTCCACTTTGCTCCACCTTCAGTTCTCTTCTCCCATCAAAACCCTTGTCTCTCTCTCTCTCTCCTCGTTTCTTTAATTTAATTACTCTTTCATGACTTTCCAAACTCAGTTTCTTTCTTCGCTTTCATTCTCGTCCGATTCTTGTTTTTCTTTCTCGATTAATTCGTTTGTGCATTTATAGTTGTTTTACTTCAATTTGATATATTTGTTTTGATTTCATTTGATATACTTGTTTTCTTTGCTAAATGGGTCAAACGAGAAAAGAATTGATCTTTGTAATCTTTATTTTTTGAGAATTGTAATGGAGAAGATTGAATTTTTTTGGGAATAGGAAATGACAGAGGTACCATTAATGGGGTTTGGGAAATTGGAAGGGAAAGCGTGAAAATAGTTGGCCAGAACACTTGAATTGAATTTGGTTTTTTTTTTACTTTGGGCAGACAAAGAAAATAATTGGGCCCTTATATTTTGGGGGCCCTGTGCAGTTGCTCACTCTGCACAGGCCTTAGCCGGGCGTGCCCAAAGGTGATCGGCGCTCATTAAGGTTACCAGTACACCCAATTGATAAAGTAGATTCTTTAGATGAATATGTCATTCCTGCAACAAACATTGTAGTAATAAATAATAAGTGACAACATATACATATCATGTACATATCATAATTTTTCAATCTATACACATTAATGCATAAAATAACGTATACAAAAACTATATATTGAACTATGTAAAGCAAAAAAACAATTGATAAACTATTTATCTGAAGATGTTAGTATAGTTATAACAAAATTGTGAACTTGTATTTATAACTTTTATGTATATCATTATCTTGCATTCAAACAACTCATAACATTTACCGGTAGATTTAAAAATACATGTAACCAATAACATTGAAAAAACTAACTTTGGTCATTTAATTTTCTTATGACATATTCAATTGCAATTCGTGTTATATATAACAAATACCACAACATCAAGTTAATAAACCATGTGAAGGCATAAGGTAAGCATCAAAGAACCTCTTTTTCTATTGCATTATTTATATAAAATCATAAATTATTCAATCCATTTTACACATGCGAAATATTTATAATTATGCTTCATTTTATAACATTTTAATGTGAATATTTGATATTCCACCTAATATTTTAATGTCAAATGTAATAATTTGTAATTATAATCATTTGTAATTTATTGCAATTTTGTTATGTAATAATTATAAGCCTTGTATTTATTAACATTAGGTGGAATAACAAATATTAACATAAAAAATGTTATGAACTTTAATACTTGTAGGATTACTTACCCATATGCTCTTGATTTCTTTTTGAATTTTTTCCACGCATACTTGTTCTTGGTTTGATATTTGATGCTTGTTTTGTTTGTTGATCTTGATTGCTCATATTGAATGCCTTGAATTACTTATGAAATATAGAATAGAATTAGTATTGCTAATGTGTAAGAAATAAATTAAGGAATGGCTAACATGAATGAGTATAAAGTTGTAGTATTATAATAGATGCTTAGGGACAACTAAATGACATATAAAAGAATCCGTATTAAAAAAAGAATCGGTATTAAACAATAAAATTCGCCATATTTAGAGTATGAACTTGTACCAAAAAGTTGGCTATAATTTAGGTATCTATACATATTATATTCTTTTAGGGTATTTTATAATTTCGAAATAGTATATATTAGGGTCAAATCCGATTTTCATTACTTATGGAAAAATCATCTTCTATGTACTCAACCTTCCTCTTATTAAACAATAAATATGATATGGAATCTAGAAAAAATGGAAATATTGTTAATACACCATTAAAGAATAATAAGTAGAAAGGGAATCTTTTATGTCTATCAATTCGAATATCATAGTTATTTATAGCTATCAATGTATATAGGCATTCATTGATTCTCTTTTAATTTTTAAGTCAATTTGAACTTTATATGGAAACAAGTAAATTAACCAATGCTAAAGAATAGAGATAAATCGGTTTATTAAAAATTATCTATAAATAAAATATTGAAATCGTGTTTATAAAATTATGCATGATATATACTTACTTTTCATATATATTACTTAGTGAACTTTATATGGAGACAAATCAAGTAAGAATAGGTAAGAGTTATGTGTGTTGTGTGTAAATCGGTTTTAAATAAGATATATATTATAAAATTTGTGAAAATCGTCTTTATAAAATTAGGAATGATATATACTTACTTTTTGTAGATATTACTTATTGAATGACACAAAAAAAATTGATAAAGAAATAAACCAATATGTAATAACCAAAATGTTAAGTAGAATGCTAAAAAAAATCCATACTATTCGAACCTTTAATGTAACGCCCCGACTTCTAAGCATTATTATTAGATTAATTAATTCAATGATTAGCAGCGGAAGACCTAGCCTGCTTAGTCGGTGCGTTACTGCCGTACTTTCCATGCGGGAAAGTACAAGGCAAACATTCGTTCATAAACTAAATATATTATAAAAGTTATAGTAAATCTAGAAATATATATATAACTTAAGCATAGCTAGAGTTACGTAATTTAGTGATCATAAACTTAGATTACATAACTGTCATACACTAGTACAGAAACGAGGATTTGCGTCGGATGCGAGGCGCACATTTGCGTCGTACATGGGTCCGACGGCACAAGCCTCGATGCAGATCAGGATAAAGGATCTGCGTCGGACAACGACGCGACGTAATTCATTAGCTATCTGCGTCGGACCCTACCTAACGTGCGACGCATATGCCTCTTCCCCCTGTATACAGAGGTCATTCCATCTGCGTGCAAAATTATCTCATATCTGCGTCGCACATTGCGAACATGCGACGCAGATGGCACCCCTCATACTGCCCATGCCTCAACAGCTTGGTTTTCACATTAAAAAGTAATTTGCGTCGGACATGTCACAACATCCGACGCAAATTACTGCTTTTTACTAAAAAAAAATTATTTCAGAACCAGCACAACCCACAACAATAAAAACCAAAATAATAAAATTCAGAAAATAAACAGCAAGAGATTGAATTTATACAGTAGAAGTGGTATTTTTACAAACCCTAGTTACAAAAAAAATACATAAATTACAGAATAAAAAAAAAAGAAAATCAACAAGAGTAAAAAAGTTCAATAACCTAAACATAAAATTAAAAGAAATAACATTGGAGCACCGTACATTACAGAAAATAAAAAATAAATTACATCTCGATCTTCCTCTAAATTACAGAACAAGGATTACATAAAAAAGAATGCATTTGAAGCCAATTACTTTGAAGCCAACGAAATTACTGAACAGAGATGGAAAAAAAAATTAATAAAAAAGAATATATTTAAAGCCAACGAAACATACTGTTCATTTGGACAAAGAAACGGACCACCGAAGAAAAATTGAATTAGCGATCTCCGTCTTTGTCTTCTCTCTCAACCCCATTCGTCGATCTCTGTCTTCGTCTTCCCACACTTTCAAACTCCGTCGTTGCGAATCCGGCTTGGCCTCGCTCCTCGCAACTCCTCGAAAACTTCACAAATCCCAATCCAGCGTTCCTTCGTAGATTTGGTGAGACGAGATGCGAAGGAGAGACGAGAGAGATGAATGAAGGTGAGAGATGAGATGCGAAAGAGATGAGATGAGGGAGATGAAGGTAGGTGAGAGTGAGAGACTTGTTGAGGAAGAGAGAAACGACTGGTGATAAATTAGGTTTGAGATGAATGAAGCGGCGCAATCGAGATTGATGAACTGGGATTTAGGTTAGGCTTTTATTGGGCGGAAATATAGTGGGCTTATCATCTGCGTCGGATGGGCTTAGAAGTCCGACGCAGATGTCTTGGAATTATTTATTTTGGGTGGGATTATGTGTGTGAGGGAATAGTGGGGTAGAATTATCTGCGTCGGATGTGAGTAGGGATCCGACGCAGATAGATGTCTTGCGTCGCACCCTAGTTACATCCGACGTACATAGGTCGTCTTTTGCGTCGATTCCTTGTTGCATGCGACGCAAATGAATCTTCTGCGACGTTTGTCCTGTTGTGCGACGCACATGGTGAGACGCAAATCGTCGTTTTTCTACTAGTGATAGTGGTATAATTTAAAGTAAACTATTCCTCACTGCTACGCGATCCCGTCTTCATAAGCATACCTAAAACAGAAAACAAAACATCATGAGCCGAGGCTCAGTAACATACTACTCTAACAACGTAAATTTATTTCAATTCATTTTATTTGCAAACAGGGAGAAGATAATATAGTAAAACCATTTCATAAACATACACTTCGAATCAGGAATTTAAAAGCCATTTACATTGTCATTCATTAATATAATGTCCATCATCACATTTTCATTAAAAGAAAACTTTCTTTGGTTACTTAGCGAGTACAACAGAAGGCATAGCCACCGAGGATATTCGTCCCCCATCAGAAGGTGGCATATAATGCCATAGATCGTAACAGAAGGCAAAGCCACCGAGGATATTCATCCCTCATCAGAAGGTGGCATATAATGCCAATAGTAATATAAGGCAAAACCACCGAGGATATTCATCCCCCATCAGAAGGTGGCATATAATGCCCGGCAAAGCCACCGAGGACATTGTCCCCCATCAGAAGGTGGCGTTGCCGCCAGATAACAGAACGACACGTGCACGGCCTAGAGATTGAACATGGTTCTGCCATTCACCATCTTTCACTTTCATTTATCATGTTTCGTTTCTTTTAAGTACTTTTCAGAAATCATACCAGAGTCATTGCATAACGTTATATCAAATCATTCACAGAATCATACTTCTTATAAACATCATTTGCATAATAAAACAGTTCACATCCCGCACACCATAAATAGCATAGCATAAACATTATAAAAGCATCATAACACATAGTTGGAAGGGGAGTGCGGGTGTTAGCAGTAGACGTTACCTCGATTCCTGCTTAATAACCTTGAAAGCCAGGGGAGGCTTGTAATATCCTTTATCTTTTTTAATCTAGTCAAGAATAGTGATATTAATATACGTTTCATTATTTAACCTTTATACTTAAATATTAGTTAGAGCTTTTTATACTCATAAAGTTTGTTATATCGTCATTGTCCTGCTTATAATGTCATACTTGTTACTTTAAGTCATAAGAAGGTCCATTAATACTCATTATTATCTAAGTCGTTATTAACTTACTAAGGTGACTCTTTAATCAACTACTAAATGAAGTAACTCCTTTATTTTCATTTTAGAATTAGTAACCAATCCTTTATAATTATAATTCATATCATTATATAACCATTTCACTTGGTTATAAAAGTACATTATTGTGTTTATAGTTTATTATATGAGTCCATAATTAAATTAATAGTTCAACTAAGTGAGATTATATTAACGATTAATAAGCATATTAAGATCATGGTTAGTTTTAATTAAACTCTACTAATTTAGTAATTAAGAATTATAGCCCAATATGATGTACTAACTAAATCAATAAAACGAATACATTCCAACATAACAAATCAGTTTCACTAGCACCTAGTTTTAGTTCCAACTGGGTTATCCTAGGCCCAACTCTAACTTAACAAAGGGTATTGAACTTGGGCTTAGATTACAAAACATGAAGTCAGAATTTAAAGAAAACGTGATTACCTCTGCTACTAGGAGCAGGGAAGCGCGACCACGAAGAGAGAGCGGCGAAGCTCCGGTGAGACTACCGGTGGACAGAAGCGACGGCGGCACGACGGCTGCGTGGTTCAGGGTGGCGGGGTACAACAGCGCGTGAAGGAGAAGCGAGAGAGATTGAGCGTGAGAGATGGGAGGGTGCGAGGAAGACGTGGCTCGGTGGCTGGACTTGCGGTGGTGCAGGTGGTCGAGTTTGACGCGGCAGGTGGGGCGAGTGGTGCCGAAGGTTCAGGCGTGTGGTGGTGCGGTTGGTGGTGTTGTGGGAAGAGACCCAAAACAGAAGAGAGAGAGTGAAGCTAGGCCCTTTTGGGCTGCGTTTTCCGGCGGTGCTGGGTTTTAGTGGGGCAGCCGACGAGGAGGAGAGGGGGGAAGGCTGGGGCTGCGCGCCTGCGGGCGGTGGCCGGATTCCGGCGAAGGCTACCAGCAGAGAGGGAGGAAGAAGTGACGGGAAGAGGAGGAGAAGAATGAGAGAGGAGATGAAGAGGAAGGAGGGTGATGAACTTCCTATCGGAAATGGATTAAAATAATCCAAAACCATAAAATATTAGTTTAATGACAAAATCTGATTTGGAGAGGAAATATTTGTTTATGTTTTTCATACTTGCCCTTAATATTTTAATCAATTTTTTTTTATTGTTTATTTTTACATGTTTCTTATTTTATTAATTCCTATTATATTCTATTAAATATTCAAGTCATCTTTTTATTATGATTATTCTTAATCCTAATAATTGAGTTTCAATAATTATTTTTAGCCACTAAACATGGTTATTATTTAATTAATTGAGGTTCGAATTTTTGGGATATTACATTTAAAAAGTACCTATGCAAATTCCACAGCACATTTGCAACTTATTCAAACCGACAAAATTGTTCTTAAAAACATAAATCAAGGCATAACAAATTCGAAATAGTTATTATTGTGCACAAAAATGAGAAATCAAATCTCCATCCTTATTTCTCTGTCTTGCATATTAAAAGCTTCTTAGTGCTCGACTCTTGAATCTGTAATGGAGATAGTTCAGATGTAGCTCCCAAAGTTTGTTCCCCCTCAAGTGGCCTCTTTTGTGGTGTTATTTGACTCAAAGATGATTCATTCTCAGATATAGATATATCCTACATTAGCACAAATAACAATTAAAATAATTTGTTACTATGAATTACATATTTTAAACGTGTATATTTCGAAATTGGATTTAAAATCAATTACCTTATCCCCGGTGTCTTTTACACTCTCGTCCGCAATTTGTTGTCTTTGAAATTCCTCATGCTGTTTAAAAAAAATCGTGAATTTAAAAACTCTATATGTCATATTAAATAAATTATTTAAAATTTATATAAATCAATAATGTAAATAAGGAGGAGAAAGATATAACATACTATTAATTTCATATACATGCTCATCCACTTGTCAATAACACTAATTTCGTCTGTGGAGGTCACCACTGTGAAAATTGCATTTTGCTCAATGCAATTATTGTGCGGAACATTAACTTTAAAGAGAATTTTTTTCCTAAAAGTACGCTTAACGCTTGAGGAATTGCATCATCTTGATCCATCTAAAATTTCAAAATTCAAATATAAATAATCCACTTGAATTTGCACATTATACATTAGTTTAAAATAACCTCATTAGTGGCATATTACCTGTTGTTGATGTTGAAGTAGTTCATCAGCAGTTGTATTGATCAACTTTTTTACCTCTTTGTCAAAAAGTAAGAAAGATGCATCACCACTTTTATCAGAAACAATCACCTTTATCTTGAACCTAAAACCAAATACGTATTATATCGTTATTATTATCTTTTATCAAAAAATTACTTATTTCAAAAAAATTTGTTTCATATTTAATTGTTTAATAAGTTAGAATATTTTACCTTGGGATTGTAGATTTCAATATCATGTTTTCTTTTCGACACTTGGTAAGGTCACCTTCTCTTGTAACACCACTATAACATCGCTTACATGAATCATAATATCAATTGTAAGTCGTGTCTAGATCTTCAATTGTTGCTAAGGTCACACATATACCAGCGTGATGTCATTAAAATTGGAATAGCACATATGAGGATTTTAAACCAAACGTATCTATTTATCAACTTATTTTTCGTTAGTATATTTTAAATATAATTTACCTTGTCCATAGAAAGCAAATCAGATATATCTTTCACCATTTCTTCCTTCAAAAACTTCATTATCTGATTGCTTTCCAAGCCATCTGTCAGTTATATAAATCAATTAGAAAAATCTTCACTAAGGTAAAAAAATAGATAAAATTTTCATTAAAATCCTTGATAACACGTTGCATACCTATTTTTTTGGAATAAATATTTTTGTTTCAAAAAATAAATAATATCTCCTTTTATCAATGCATATAATTTTAAAAATACCTTTCTTTGAAGTCTATCATTTCGGGGATTTCATGGTTGATAAGAAGTCTTGTTGCATAACACGAGTTTGCAGTACGTACTTCTCCTGTTGTCATAAAACGCATATCTATTATAATAAGTGTATATGATGTAACAAATTTTTAAAAACGAAATTTTAATATTAAAACCTTTCCACCCTATTCGCTTTCCAAATTGTATGATGACAAATATAGGGTTCTTTTCTCCTTCCGACACCACATGACTTATCATTTCGTCAGCATAATCAGCCCATAGAACAACAATTAAGATTTGATTCCTACATAATCATTTATTCAAGTGTCAAAATAGAAGAAAGATTATGAAATAATCCTATGTTTCTACACAAATAAGAAATGCTTTAAAAAGCAAATAAATAGTCATTTATAAAATAACTTACTCTAAATTCATTAACTCAATTGTCATGAACCTTGAGTTATCTGTCTTAATCACTCCACTATAGCCAGTAAGATGTCCTATAATATCTGCAATATATGTGAATATAGATTAGATTAGTCAATTTTAGAGAGTGACAAGATATATATTCACTTGACCATAAGATATAACGTACCAATATAAGTAACATCCGAAACTTTCTTTGAAAGTATATCCTTAAAGCTAGTAAAAGAAAATCCATATTTAGAGACATTCAAGTCACCACATTCCTCAACATTTGAACCATAATTCAAACTTATCCTATAAGCATGTTGTGTAGGTTGCTCATAGACAGTATTTTGTAGAACCAAAAAATTTGAAAACTATCGACACTCTCCCTCCTTAATCCTTGGCCAGAATACCACAATCAAATTATGTCTGCATGAAATCTGTATTTTAACTCCCTGCATATAAGTTACATTTAATTAATTTTTGAATAATCTATAAGATAAAGGTGTCTATTAAGTATACAATATCATTATGTTATATGAATATACCTGTTCGTCCATCAAGATCAACTCCACGCTGTCAGTTACACTTGGGTTGTTAAAATTAGGTCTTTCCCATACACGTATGATCCGACCTCTAATAGAAGATAATTTAGTGGACTTAGTTAAATCACATACGTTCACAATTGGACAATGATTAACTACCTTAGAAGCCATTAGCACTAGTGGAAAAAACTGCTTTTGCTACTTAACAAATGCTCCGGTTGACTAATCAACCCGAGCATTTGTGCAAATTTCAATAAAAAAATTTCCAAATGCTCGGGTTGATTAGTCAACCGGAGCATTTGATGTCAAATGCTCTGGTTAGTCAACCCGAGCATTTGTGAAGTTTCTTTTGTCAAATCGCTTTTGCACATAACCGCCCCAACCCTCATCTCTCCTATTCTTCTCTCAACCTCACCTTGTCTCTCTCTCCTCTTACGAAGAACCAGCCTAGGAAAATAAATTAGGGTTTCTCTCTCTCCCTCTTCCCTTCTCTTCGCACACCAACGCCAACGGCCACCAACACAACCCATTAACACCCACCACTACAGCCAACGTTTTCTTTGTTTGCGAGTTAGGGTTTTCAATTCTGTCGCCGCTTTTTCTCACTCTAGTTCATTTCATTTGCTGAAGTTTTGAATTTTTTTCTCCTTTTAATTACTTCGTCATTTTTGCTTTAAATATGATGCTGATGTTGTTTTATGAAAGTCTTGATATCTTTCTTTTTTTGCTGCTGCTTTTAGTGGTCTTGTTCTGTTGCAGCAATCAGATTTTTCCCCATTCTTCACTAAAACAAGTAAGTGGCTCAAATTTTTTTTTTTGATTTCTGGTTGATTTGGTTCGAAAACTCGAACCCTAGAAATCGAATTAGGACTTTTCGATTTTGCCTCTTTCTGCACGAATTTCTTGATTGTTTGCTGCAATCAGAAAAAGAATTATCGTCTGAGAGTTTGGAATTAGGGTTTTCGCCGTCGAGAAGGAGGAGAGTGTTAGGGAGTCTTCATTTGCATTACTGGAACATAATTATTCAATCTTCATGCCTTGTTGAAGATTCACTGCAAAAATAGGTGTACTTCACTTCCTCAATTTGTTTACTTTCTATTTTTTATAATTTTTTTGCAACTGATTCCTCAAAATTGGTTCTAGATGGCCGGATCTTTCGATTTCTTTTTTTTTTTCGTTTTTATTGTAGATCTAGTTTGGCTAATAGCTTCTAGTGGTGCAAACTCTGTGAAACTAGACTGTGATTTGTGGATGCAATTTTTGTTGTATGTATGACAAGAGAATGTGAATTTGATTGAAGTAAACTTTCAACTTAAGAGTGAGTTATTTATTCAGGTTGCAAATGAGCAATGCATAGTTTGCTATCCCTTTATTCAATTTATTTCTTAAGTTGAAAATTTTGATTACATATTGCTCCTCACAAGACAACTAAAATTTTGAAGTAAACCTTCAACTTAGAGTGATAGAGTATATGCTGCTGAATTTGATTTGATGAAACAAAGGCTTTGTTACTTGATTTGAGATCCTCCATGGGCAGGATGCTATCTGAGATCCACTTGCATGTATCATTTTGAACAGAATGCTAGATTAATGTGTTAAGTTTTACCGTCAATAATTAAATCAGTTTATAACTGCTCTAATAATTTCTTTGTTTTTCTAATTGCTACCTTTTATCAACCTATGCACCTTATCATCTCTCCCACACTGTGGGTGATAGTTTGTGTCGATTTAGTTCTTACTTTTCAGTGGATTTTGTTGAGAGAGGAAAACATGTAATGCCTCTTATATTTCTACTTTTGTTTTTTATTTTTCCTTCTGTTTGAATTTTGAGATATAGTTCTTACTTTTTCTTTTACTTTTGTTGATTGAGTGCTTTAATGCTGGGATTGAGGGGTTATGGAAGTGGCAATGGGGATTATTATACGGACTTGTCTACGCCGCCGGTGAATCCGTCTCAGATTTCGAGGAAGATCACCCAAGGGCCAGGGCCAGATTTCGGAAAGTGAATTGAGCCCTCTGTTCTGTTAGATCTTCACTCTCATGATACTTAGTTTTTGACTGAGGTGGGTGTTTGATTTATCTTCTATTCTCTTTTTATGGAAATTTTGGTTTATTTTTGGATTTGAGCCTGGTTCTACAGGTTATGTTATTGATTAAAGAATTAATTTTATTTAAATAGGGTGTTGCTTCAAGGATGAGGATGTTCTTTATAATACCATGTGATATTATGAGTGTGTTGTATTTTTAAAGGATACAAGTCTATTTATTGATTTGCATTGCAATGTTCATGGACTTATAATCATTTGATTGATTTGCTTTACAAGCAAGTCTATTTCAAAGATGACAACGGATCAATTGGTTTTTGTGCACACTAATTGACAATGTATTGTTTCTTTTCTTATGAAACAGCCAACTTCACTAAATTTTTAGTGGGGCATGCTTATTAGGGTATCATAGTACTATGGTAGGCTTAGTGAGGAAGTACTTTATCAACTACTTGTTCCATAATAGATGAAAATAGAAGGCCCATAAAAGAGGGCACTAGAAATGCCATTGGAAGAAATGTGTTGTATCTATATTGAAATGACATATCCTTCTCTTTATATAGATTGCAAACTCCAGGGCACTAAAGTTTTAATGAAAAGACTAGTGAGTAAAATACATCATAGATTGCTATGGAATTCGCTGTGTAGCTATTCCATAATATAGAGATATTATTTAAGTTAAGAGATACAATAAGAAAACATAGGTGCATCATGATCAAATTTAATGATCTGGTTTTTGGATTAATATATACTCTAAACATTCTTAAGCTTTAATTATGTGTCACTATGATACTATGATTTGGCTATGACTCTCTACATGATTGTTTACCTTTCTATCTTTTAAGGTCCTTCATTTTAATGTACGGAGATTTATCTTGCGTCTGGTGTCTTTGTAAAGTAGAAATTTCTAATGCATGTATTAATTGCTGCAGTTTTATAAACATGGTAAAGTTGAGAGATATGATGAGGAGATATGGTTGCAGATGATTGAGCTCAAGGATGCAGTACTTTCTCATGTTTCTGAGGTAATATCGTTGCATTCATTTTTCACTAAATTGATTACATTGTCATTTAATTAGGACAAATTTTTTTTATTAACCAATTACTAGATCTTCTATAATGATGGATGGGTCAATGTGGATTCCGGTGTTCTTTTACATTTTGTGCTTCTTCTATATGCTGTTTTTTTTGAAGTGTTTTTTCCTGCATAGTTTTTTTGAGGGAGGTGCATTTTTTTACTATTGTGTTTATCTAGTTCTAATCTGAAAAGGGTACTATCAACTCCATAGCTTTCTTTGCCATCTTCGTTTTGAGCTCATTGTTAGCTGAAATGTTTTTCAATTTGTTGCTTTTATGAACTTCAAGCTAAATTTTAGGGAAAAGATTAAAATTACACATTATAAACATATCAACTACTTAAGATTCAGTAAGGAAATAATTAAATGGAATCAAGCCTTCAAGCACTAAAATTTCATCAATGGTCACCTGCTTAATTTCTTAAAGGTGCTTGGAGTTGTGGCTGATGAAATTAATGAAGTAGATTCCCAGTCTTTACAATCTATCTCCAATATGTGTTAGGGAATGAGTGTTATAACGTACTTACATGCATGCATGGTCTTGACAAAAGTCCAACTATTATATATGACAGGATTATGTTATAAAAGCATATTAGAAATTTTCCATTTGTTACTTGGTTTGAGATTACCAAATGTTAACAAGTTGTTTATTGAAACTTTATAGTAAAGAGGCCAGGTTGTGGGTGGAAGCTGAAACGACTTTTGGTGGTTCTGAACGTAAGTTGACAGCAGAAGGTTTCCTAGCTAGATTATCTTTCAATATGTATGAGAGAAAGCTTTCATTAGTATAATCACATCTTGTACCATTTAGAGAGAGCTTACTTCGAAAAATTAAGGAAAATTTTTGAATTCTTTTCTCACTCTTATAACGTAATAAGAAAATTGTAATGGAACTGCATAGTAGACTTTTAATGAGGACTTGTTGTTTCAACGTTTCTTATTCTATATGACTGAATTAAGAATTTGATATAGACCTTACCTTTGTCGTTTTTCATATCCTTAATTTGCAGCGCAATGATCTTAAGGGGCTGTTTGAACTACTTACAGTGAGCTTGCAAATAGGCGAAACCAAACTGAAAGTACTAGATATGTTGTATGAAAATGGAACATGTTTTCTTCTTCTCCTTGGGTTATCTTTATTACTAACTAATGTCTCTAGCCAGGAAGCTCTCTTACAAAGTAGGATAAAGATTATGCCTCGTCTACCTGCAGTAAGTATATTGTTACTGTGCTCTTAGTTGGGAAGTAAATGCATCATTGAATTAATTATTTTTTCCTATGGTGTGACTTTGCCTCTATGTGTGTGCTAAAATTTGGGACTTATTTCTGAATTTCTCCTCTTTTTTCAGCTAATATTGCTCTTATATATCACCATGGGAAGCTTCTGGCACTTTCAGAGGGAGATAAACCATGTATTTGTGCTAGATAGAGTTTCCTTTGGCTAGATTGCAACAGCACTATTGGGCATCAGGCAAAAGGGTGATAGCTTTCATTGGTTTAGATTTAGAATTCTTGCTTGTTTTTTACAAATATTTTTTTTTAATTTATAATTATGTCCTAGAGGCGTATGAGATTTTGTTATGGCATATTAATTTTTTTTTATTATTAATAAAATTCCAGCTTATATCCTTAGTATACGTTCTTTTAAGAGTATTTTAAATTTTTTGGGGTTTGAGCTGTATGTGCTGGCATGGTGTGGGACTTCTTACTGCTTGTTGGCTAGTTGTACTGCTTACTGTTGTACAACTTCAACAAGCTGTCCAGTTTTTTTTTTTTTTTAAAAAATAGGCAAATGCTCCGGTTGTTATGCGAAAACCGGAGCATTTGGTAGTTAAATGCTTCGGTTTTACCTTATTAACCGGAGCATTTGGCAGTCAAATGCTCCGGTTTATTCAACAACCCGAGCATTTGAGATACCAAATGCTCCGGTTGCCACCGGAGCATTTGCATAATGCTCAAATGCTCGTATGGCGTCTGCTACGGGTCAAATACGGAGCATTTGTGGGCTTTTTAACCGGAGCATTTGAGCATTTTTCCACTAGTGTAGGGAAAAATATTGCAATTAGCAAAACGAAAATAAAGGATGTGCTTCTGATTCTAAAGGTCAAACGGTACACATATATATATATATATATATATATATATATATATATATATATATATATATATATATATATATATATATATATATATATATATATATAGTTTTTGGACCCGTGCATAATGCACGGGAATTTTTTTTAGTTTATTAAGTAATTTTTTCTGTTCCAAATCTATTAAATGCGTTATTATTAGAATGTATGCATATAAAGTTGAAAGAATATAATATGCAAAATTAAATTATTAGCTGGTGATTTAAAATCTTATGATATTGTATTCAGAATAATTAAAACCTGACTTACAACACAACCCATGTGTTGCACAATTATGATTTATGATACCCATGTTATATCCTTGTTATATTGTCAATATAAACCATCCAAAATATATTATACTAATGTTGTTTATCGTTTTCTTCTATTTACTAACAATTTAGTATTGAAAAAAAATTTAGTACTCACAAAGGTAATATAAGCATGCTATATCCTTATTATATCGTATAATATATTATGTTAATAAAAGTTTCCTAAAGATGTAATATAATTTAGGGAAAGATTTTCAGTATATAGTTTAATGAAATAAAAACCCGCACCTTGCTTAGGGTAAGTTGATTAACTTTGAATAACCATTTTAATTTAGAATAATTTGAAATTGGCTTACAACCCGTGAGTGTTGCAATTATGACTTGTGACTTATTTGTAATAATCAGTATTGATCACATTGATTAGGTTGAAATTGGCTTACAATGACCCGTGAGTTGCACAATTATGACTTATAACTTATGGCTTACAACCCGTGAGTTGCACTGGTAAATTTGAAATCCATAATTCATGATCACATTGATTATGGTGATCTAAATAATTTCGTCATTTAAAGTTTTTAGATGCGTTCAAAATGCACAGGAATTTTTTGTTTTATAAATTTGAGATTTTAAGATGTTTATCTTAAAAACGTGGTGTGATGTTAGCTCATGATTTAAATTTTTATAGTCATATCATGTATTAAAATGTTTAAAAACTGGCTTATGACCCGTGCGTTCAGTGACTAATGTAGTTAATATCATGGTGGAACACGTTATCAATCATTTTCTTTAGAATCTCAGATAAAATCACAATTCATACCACTACTGGCAGTCAGTCATAGAACCACTTCCGCTCCCACTTTATGCAGTCCTGCTCACCGCCCCACTCTCTTGTTTTCTTACACCACCACTGTACTGCACCAGGCCACCCATTGGCCACCACCCATCAAACCACCACGCCACGGGGAATTTTGACAGTTGTTATCTATAAAAAAATATTTGGCAGATTTTACGATGTAAGGGAGTAATTGCACATAAATGATAATTCAATGACCTATCACAAAAGTCTCATCATATTATTTTTGTTATATATACTTGTCTTATAGTCTTGTATCATTGTATGTTACGTTGCAAAATTAATGTAAATTAATTTCTAATACTCCCCTTGTTCTAGAGTAATCCTAACACTTTTCATTCTCTTTTGGTCTCATATATAGTACTATTTACACGTTCATGGTTGGAGTGATCTTTCTACTCAAAGCAACTTCTGATTATTCATCATGTTTTTTTGTCATCATACATTATGTAATTTTTCATTTTGTATTCATTATCTTTTTCAATTCTTATTTTTTTTCATTCATTACTTATATTTATTAGACAGCATCAAATATGTTGTTTATTTCACATACCTTGATATTTATTAGAAATCATCAATTATGTTCTTTATAACTATATGCTAATGTTCAACATTGTCACTTTCCATCAAAAAAAAATCATTGGAAAATTTAATGAATGAATACAATACTATTTGTGGCCATAATCATTCTAAAACGTTAAGTTTTTTACTTAGTTTTTTGTAATGTTATCACTTCTTTGTTTATATATTTGTTTTGTAGTCTTGTATGTTTTTACGTCGAAGTTAAAGTAAATTAATTTTTAATACTCCCTCTGTTTTCTTTTGTTGAACTTGTATTCCCCATTGGGAAATTTCAATATATTGTTCCTATTTTAAATCTTTCCATACATAGTGTAATTTTATGACTGAAATTCCCATTAGTCTTAAGGTGTAAAAATTGTATTATAGTCATTTTTAACTCATCGTTAATAATGCGATAAATGTGTTCAATAAAAGAAAACAGATGGAGTATTCAGCTCTATAAGAATGATGAAGTTCAACAAAAGAAAAATGTGTTCACACTATTCCTATTTTTTATTTGAGCAAAAAATGTGTTCAGCTCGATATCCATCATCACCATATGGAAATAGAAAAGGATATTTCAAGCCAAAATAAGAAGGATGAAGTTCGGATATCTGTCTTAATCTTCCGCTATTTGTTTCAATAATTTTATCTCTTTTTTCCGCACTATCAATATCTCCAATTAGTAAGGCAACAACTTCAGAGTGGGGCCCTGTGCGAGGAATTCTCCTTACCTATTATATAATGTTTCAAAATTAATAATTCTTCCAGGTGAATATACACGTAAAATTGTTTGTTTTAATATTATATGACACGTTAACTTTTATCATACACCTGAGTGTACTATGAGCATGGTACACCCAAGGATATTTTTTTTCTCATTGCTCATTTGAAACCTCCAAATGAGCAAAATTCTTACAATAGGGAGAGCTCTAAATGACAAATAAGCAAATGAGAAAAAAAAGGCTTTGGGTGTACCATGCATTGTGGTACACCTGGGTGTAAAATGAATGTTTTCTGTTAAAAATCTATGACGTGAAATATTAGTATCTAATGAAATTAAATACTAAAAAACATATATAGTGTACTTTAGTAAAAGGATAAATTGTAAGTATACATCTGAAATAGTTCATTTATAAATCATATGTAAAAGAAATATATGGATGGTTATCTTATCTTTCTATACTTCAACAATACGGTTATAAATCCTTAGTTTCAAATTAATTAGATGATGTCTTCTTAATAAAAAAAAGAAAAACAAAAAAGCATTTACAGAAAATGCTCCATCTGCCTATTAAATCGACATGAAACAATCACACTTGCTATTTCTTATTAAACTTTTCACGTCCCTATGCCAAACACTTATCTCTTTCATTTCTCTTTCTCATCTATGCCATCAAACTTTCTCAACTTTTAAAACTCCAAACAGACTTCTTGCTTCATGATCATTTGACGAATGCAAATATTATACTTGTTTTTTTTTGCTTCTCACTCAAATACAATTCTGACCATGAATTCTTTTCAATTTGGTTCACGTAAAAACATCCGATTTTTTCAGCTTTTAATTATGAAAGCTCAACAAAGTTTTTTTACCATAATATGGAGGTGAATAACTTTATGCATGTGGATGAAATCCAATTATTCAACCACATCCATTGTTATACGGTTTGATTTGGGGAAAATTTTAGTTCTTTTCATCTTGCATGTCTCTTCCGATGTTGAAAAACTTATGGGTTCGAGTCCTAGAAGTTCAATTTCTGATCTTCAACCTCTCAACTTTCTTGATCAAGAAATGCAATGGCGAATTTTTGTAGTCTATTCACTATTGCATGCAAATCTAGAATTGAAATTCCTCTTTCTCAGTTGGTAAGTTTGTAGGTTATTTTTTGTAATGATAAATTTGATTGTAAGAAGATTGATTTTATTGTGCTTGTTATATTTTATAATTTTCATATCTTTTTAGGAAATTGACATTGAAATTGGTTTTTAAATATACTATCTATATGAATTAATTAGTTCAATATAACGCAAATCATATTTGTTTTCCTAATATTTATAATGATCAATCGGATTGGGCACACTTGTTGAATTAGTAAATTTGTTAATTTGTAAAATGTTGGAAAAAAAATCCAAAGATCGTTGAATTTTAAAAAACATGAAATACTTTTGCTTATTTGATTTTGTCCTTTTTTTTTGTGTTCATACAATTGAATTAAGTGAATTATTAATTCGATTGTCATTAGATATATTATAAATTAAAATTTTGAATAAGAATTACATTTTATATTCATGACTAAATTTTGAATAACAATTACTTTGTTTATGTTCAAGACTAAAATTTGAATAAAAATTACATTGTTTATTATAAAAAATAATTCAGATTAGTTGCTGGCTAAGTTGATTGTGGTAGTATCAGTGACTTCAAATCAGTTTGAAACCAAGTATAAATTTTGTTCAAATGATAAGTTAATTGTTAAAGAAGATTTTAAACATTAAGTTTACCTAGGCTTAATAACTTTTCCTTTTAAAAATTTAAGAAACATAAAACCTAGGCTTATATGACTACTCCAAGTCTCCAACAACTAATAGGTTGATTTTGAGTTTAAAAAGAAAAAAGCATACAATTATTAGTAGCCATGAGCATAAACAAATACATGATTACTTTAATGACTAAAAATCAAACAAAATTGGGAATTTCCCACTGGTAACCCTGTACTATGGAACATTTGCAATGGTGAACCCTTTTTTTTTCAGTTTCAAAAATAACCCTATACTTAGTAATATTATACGAAAGTGACCTTAATGATGGTAAAACCATTAATTCAACCGTTAGTTTTATTGGTTTACCTAACCCAGGTTAACCCCAACCGCCAACCACCACCCAGCCCACTAACATCCCACCCAACCACCACATTTTTTACCAATAAAACTCACGGTTGAATTAACGGTTTTACCATCACTAAGGTCACTTTTGTATAATATTACTAAGTATAGGGTTATTTTTGAAACTGAAAAAAAAACGGTTTACCATTGCAAATGTTCCATAGCACAGGGTTACCAGTGGAAATTCTTGCATATGTAAGAACTGAGAACTACAACATACTATATAATGTTACAAAGCGCACACTTATACGAAGTATATAAGATAAAAAAGCATACACATCAATATTCATGAACTTAAATTCATACGGATTAAGAAGTTTTTTTTTTGCTTTTTTTTTTGGGATTAAGAAGGCATGACGGTATGTATTGATAAGGCAAAAAATATATGCACGAAAATATTAGGCCACGTATTGGAGTAGTGGTTAGCTATGGCATTGTCTCTATTTATACTTGCAATATTGTACATAGCATTGATTTTTTTTTAATCCAAAATTAAGCTTGATTGACAATTAAGATACCCAAAATCAAGGTTGATTGAAATTTTGAATTCCTTACCATAAGTTACGTTTTACATATCAACCAGATAAATAAAAAAAGGCAATGATTTACTTGTGATTTATGTACATAAAGATTTGAAGATACTAATTGAGAGTCATCAATCACCTAAAATCACGCCAATTAACCATAATCTTGGTCGATCTTGTGCGATTCTCTCTCATTTCGAATTTCTTTGTGCCACTTGTCCATTACTTAGGCCTTGTACACTTGGCAAAAATAGGTAACTAATAACTGCTCCAAATATCAATATCATATGATTCATATCCCACTGATTACGACAATCATCACGGGATTATGTCAAGTGAATTATGACATTTATAATTTTGGTAAGTTAATAATTTTTTTGTATCTTTTTATTTAATACTAAAAATAAATCTAAGAGTATACAACCCAAAAAAAATAGTATTCGAGCATAAATAATTCTATTCAACCATAAAAAAAATCGAGGATAATGTTAAAACTATAAAGATCAATCTAAAAAATATAACAAATTAGTAATGGACATATATCTCGAACATATTTTTTTTTTAAATGCATAACATAGAGTTGTTGCTACAACCTATTATGTAACAAATCAAAATTGCTAGATAACAAAATAATGAGCTTGCTTCCTAATCATCACTTGCTACATAATGAAGCAAAATAATATTTTTAAGCCGAAGAACATCCCCATCGTTCAAATCAATATCTTCAAAATAATCGCCGCACACTTTATAAGCCCTTGGAGGAATGTATTAGAGATCGTATAACATCATATTATAAAAATTAAAATATCTAGTGTGAACTTATTGGATACATTATGGAACATAAAATGACTTTCACGAAAAAGGGTTAAAACCATAGCATCAACATCAAGAAAATTCGAGTTATCCACCTTAGGAGGCCACATTTTTTTTCCTCATTGGTGTTTGTGTAATCTCTTATGAGGGAGATGATGTTTCTCTTGAGAGAGATGATGTTGCCATGATGATATTATATTGAAAAGAAAAAAATATAGCTTTGGAAATATTAGTCCACGGATTGGAGTGGTGGTAAGCTATGGCATGGTCCCTATTTATACTTGCAATATTGTACATAACATTGAATATTTTTTAAAATACGAAAATATGCATGATTGACAATTAAGATTCCCAAAATTAAGGTTGATTGAGAATTTCAAATCCTTACCAAAAGTTAAGTTTTTTATATCAATCAAAAAAATAAAAGGCAATGATTTAGATGTTTTATGGAAATAAAAAGGATCTAATAGATAAGGAAAGTATATTTAATTTAATGATATTAAGGAAATCGGTTTTAAAAATATATACACTACATATTTCATTCTATATCTCGGACATTGAACCCGTAGAATCAACAATAGTCATATCCACCGCAACTCTGTTGGATAAATAATTTATGAATACTAATATGAATAAGACATTTTATTGCATACAAATGAATTAGATTTCAAGTCATTAACAATTTAACATACACGGGGTTCAAAGAGTACTTCAGTAGGATGAGTTGATGCGTCTGATTAGGGAGCATGTTGGTGCGTACAAGACACATTGCGGTGAAATCAGTAGAAGCAAAGTGTCTATCTTGTACGATAGTTGGGATGATGTTCCACTAGGGCTTAAAAATAGTTTATGGGAAGATGCTAAAGTAAGTAACCCATGTATTTTAAAAGTCATTTTTTTAATTTAATTGAGATCTTGATTATTAGTTACTAATCGTGTATTATTTTGTATATTGAAGAGAGAGTTTGGAATACAAGAGGATGAGAGGAAGAAACTAGATGTGTTGACTACTTGTGATAAGCGGTGGAGGGATTTCAAGTCAAGATTGGTGAGTCGATGGATCACAAAAACGAGGAAGGGGCCTAACAATGATAAGCAACCGTATGTGCTCTATCCTTTCATCACGGAAGAGATTTGGAAGCAATTTGTGACAAAGTGTAGCTCTGATGAGTTTAAGGTATATAATATGTACGTTACAATCACATAATATGTTATAATCAATTTTTTATGTTGTGAATATTGACTATTTACTTGTTTTTATATTAGGCTAAAAGTGAAAAAGCAAGAAAGTCTCAGGCTGCCAATATTCATCCTCATTTTCTGGGTCAAAAGTCATATGCGGAGATGATTATTTTTTGGAAAAAAAAGGGTATATCCCTTCATCATCTACAACATCATTTGTTGACTCATCCACATCTTCAGTTTTTTCCTCCTTGTCGGATCGAACTTTGCCATGGCTTCTCGCGAGATCGAAAAAAGATAAGGAAGGAAATCTTTTCTTCCCTAATGAAGAAACACAAAAGATAAAAGAGTCCATTGTAAGCATTTTTCAAATTTTATGATATTTTCTTGTCTAATTACTCGTATTCTACTAATCATATGAATTTTTTTAATTGGACGCAGGATGATTGGAAAAGGAAAGAAAAGGAAGGAGAGTTTGTTCCAGGTTGGATGGATGATGCTCTATCACGTGCTTTATAGAGGAAAGACCGTCCTGGGCGTGTGTTAACAGCTGGGCGTAGCATTGGGATTACATCTGTTTGGAGAGATCCTGATCGGAGTAGTACTGCTCGAAAGGGTAGGGGCATGGATGATGAGGAGATGCAGGAGTTCGAGGCTAGAGTGAGCCAAAGAGTTAGAGAACAGACGATGCAAGAGATGAACTCGAAGATAGATGCAATAGTTCAAGAAAGGTTGATGGCTTTTGCAGCGCAATTAGGTCTTCAAGCACCAAATCAAACAAGGAAAGATGTGCCGGTCCGAAGTCCTCACACTCCAGATGATCCTTGTAGCTGTCACTCGGGGGGCAATTATCCATTTGTGAACTTGCAGGTATAAGTTTATTTTATATCTTCTAAGATTATGATATTATGCTTCTGTAACACTTAATAAATGACATTGTGTTCTCATTGGATGTTAAAAGTCAAGTTCCATGTCGTTTGGCATTAGCGGATGTCTCGGGGCCGATCATTGTAGCTGAAGGGTATGTTTTATGGAAATAAAAAGGATCTAATAGATAAGGAAAGTATATTTAATTTAATGATATTAAGGAAATCGGTTTTAAAAATATATACACTACATATTTCATTCTATATCTCGGACATTGAACCCGTAGAATCAACAATAGTCATATCCACCGCAACTCTGTTGGATAAATAATTTATGAATACTAATATGAATAAGACATTTTATTGCATACAAATGAATTAGATTTCAAGTCATTAACAATTTAACATACACGGGGTTCAAAGAGTACTTCAGTAGGATGAGTTGATGCGTCTGATTAGGGAGCATGTTGGTGCGTACAAGACACATTGCGGTGAAATCAGTAGAAGCAAAGTGTCTATCTTGTACGATAGTTGGGATGATGTTCCACTAGGGCTTAAAAATAGTTTATGGGAAGATGCTAAAGTAAGTAACCCATGTATTTTAAAAGTCATTTTTTTAATTTAATTGAGATCTTGATTATTAGTTACTAATCGTGTATTATTTTGTATATTGAAGAGAGAGTTTGGAATACAAGAGGATGAGAGGAAGAAACTAGATGTGTTGACTACTTGTGATAAGCGGTGGAGGGATTTCAAGTCAAGATTGGTGAGTCGATGGATCACAAAAACGAGGAAGGGGCCTAACAATGATAAGCAACCGTATGTGCTCTATCCTTTCATCACGGAAGAGATTTGGAAGCAATTTGTGACAAAGTGTAGCTCTGATGAGTTTAAGGTATATAATATGTACGTTACAATCACATAATATGTTATAATCAATTTTTTATGTTGTGAATATTGACTATTTACTTGTTTTTATATTAGGCTAAAAGTGAAAAAGCAAGAAAGTCTCAGGCTGCCAATATTCATCCTCATTTTCTGGGTCAAAAGTCATATGCGGAGATGATTATTTTTTGGAAAAAAAAGGGTATATCCCTTCATCATCTACAACATCATTTGTTGACTCATCCACATCTTCAGTTTTTTCCTCCTTGTCGGATCGAACTTTGCCATGGCTTCTCGCGAGATCGAAAAAAGATAAGGAAGGAAATCTTTTCTTCCCTAATGAAGAAACACAAAAGATAAAAGAGTCCATTGTAAGCATTTTTCAAATTTTATGATATTTTCTTGTCTAATTACTCGTATTCTACTAATCATATGAATTTTTTTTAATTGGACGCAGGATGATTGGAAAAGGAAAGAAAAGGAAGGAGAGTTTGTTCCAGGTTGGATGGATGATGCTCTATCACGTGCTTTATAGAGGAAAGACCGTCCTGGGCGTGTGTTAACAGCTGGGCGTAGCATTGGGATTACATCTGTTTGGAGAGATCCCTGATCGGAGTAGTGCTTGCTCGAAAGGGTAGGGGCATGGATGATGAGGAGATGCAGGAGTTCGAGGCTAGAGTGAGCCAAAGAGTTAGAGAACAGACGATGCAAGAGATGAACTCGAAGATAGATGCAATAGTTCAAGAAAGGTTGATGGCTTTTGCAGCGCAATTAGGTCTTCAAGCACCAAATCAAACAAGGAAAGATGTGCCGGTCCGAAGTCCTCACACTCCAGATGATCCTTGTAGCTGTCACTCGGGGGGCAATTATCCATTTGTGAACTTGCAGGTATAAGTTTATTTTATATCTTCTAAGATTATGATATTATGCTTCTGTAACACTTAATAAATGACATTGTGTTCTCATTGGATGTTAAAAGTCAAGTTCCATGTCGTTTGGCATTAGCGGATGTCTCGGGGCCGATCATTGTAGCTGAAGGGTATGTTTTATGGAAATAAAAAGGATCTAATAGATAAGGAAAGTATATTTAATTTAATGATATTAAGGAAATCGGTTTTAAAAATATATACACTACATATTTCATTCTATATCTCGGACATTGAACCCGTAGAATCAACAATAGTCATATCCACCGCAACTCTGTTGGATAAATAATTTATGAATACTAATATGAATAAGACATTTTATTGCATACAAATGAATTAGATTTCAAGTCATTAACAATTTAACATACACGGGGTTCAAAGAGTACTTCAAAGAGGGATGAGTTGATGCGTCGATTAGGGAGCATGTTGGTGCGTACAAGACACATTGCGGTGAAATCAGTAGAAGCAAAGTGTCTATCTTGTACGATAGTTGGGATGATGTTCCACTAGGGCTTAAAAATAGTTTATGGGAAGATGCTAAAGTAAGTAACCCATGTATTTTAAAAGTCATTTTTTTAATTTAATTGAGATCTTGATTATTAGTTACTAATCGTGTATTATTTTGTATATTGAAGAGAGAGTTTGGAATACAAGAGGATGAGAGGAAGAAACTAGATGTGTTGACTACTTGTGATAAGCGGTGGAGGGATTTCAAGTCAAGATTGGTGAGTCGATGGATCACAAAAACGAGGAAGGGGCCTAACAATGATAAGCAACCGTATGTGCTCTATCCTTTCATCACGGAAGAGATTTGGAAGCAATTTGTGACAAAGTGTAGCTCTGATGAGTTTAAGGTATATAATATGTACGTTACAATCACATAATATGTTATAATCAATTTTTTATGTTGTGAATATTGACTATTTACTTGTTTTTATATTAGGCTAAAAGTGAAAAAGCAAGAAAGTCTCAGGCTGCCAATATTCATCCTCATTTTCTGGGTCAAAAGTCATATGCGGAGATGATTATTTTTTGGAAAAAAAGGGTATATCCCTTCATCATCTACAACATCATTTGTTGACTCATCCACATCTTCGATTTTTTCCTCCTTGTCGGATCGAACTTTGCCATGGCTTCTCGCGAGATCGAAAAAAGATAAGGAAGGAAATCTTTTCTTCCCTAATGAAGAAACACAAAAGATAAAAGAGTCCATTGTAAGCATTTTTCAAATTTTATGATATTTTCTTGTCTAATTACTCGTATTCTACTAATCATATGAATTTTTTTAATTGGACGCAGGATGATTGGAAAAGGAAAGAAAAGGAAGGAGAGTTTGTTCCAGGTTGGATGGATGATGCTCTATCACGTGCTTTATAGAGGAAAGACCGTCCTGGGCGTGTGTTAACAGTTGGGCGTAGCATTGGGATTACATCTCGTTTGGAGAGATCCCTGATCGGAGTAGTACTCGCTCGAAAGGGTAGGGGCATGGATGATGAGGAGATGCAGGAGTTCGAGGCTAGAGTGAGCCAAAGAGTTAGAGAACAGACGATGCAAGAGATGAACTCGAAGATAGATGCAATAGTTCAAGAAAGGTTGATGGCTTTTGCAGCGCAATTAGGTCTTCAAGCACCAAATCAAACAAGGAAAGATGTGCCGGTCCGAAGTCCTCACACTCCAGATGATCCTTGTAGCTGTCACTCGGGGGGCAATTATCCATTTGTGAACTTGCAGGTATAAGTTTATTTTATATCTTCTAAGATTATGATATTATGCTTCTGTAACACTTAATAAATGACATTGTGTTCTCATTGGATGTTAAAAGTCAAGTTCCATGTCGTTTGGCATTAGCGGATGTCTCGGGGCCGATCATTGTAGCTGAAGGTACCGTTCATCCACAACTGGGGTCATCATCACATCCTACGACCGTGAGAGTGAGTGTTGATAATTTTTTTTCGGACTACGCAGATGCTCCAGTTCCACTACCTACTCCATACATCGTGAAACTCAGTCAAGCTGAGGGTTCACTCATGGAATGGCCGAAAGAGTTGGTATTCATAGTCTCAGATAATCAGGTAACTTATGTTTAATATCTTGATTTATATACTACGTAAGCTTGATTGATATATGAAATAATCTATATACATATATAGTATGAATTAAAAAGAAGTCGAATTGAATTAATTAGGAACATTTGCCTGAGGGAGGTGCGATGAAGAAGAAGAAAAAAAAATTAGTTGGTAGTGATCTTTGCACCGATAAGTCTGCACATAGGTACATAGATCCTTTTATTGACTTATCACTGGAGGATATGGATGATATTGTCAAGGATATGCACCGATTATTTTGCAACCGGCCCTCAGATGAGCCTTTTAATATGCAAGTTATAAAGGGTACCGTCTTCAACTATGATAGTGATCAGATGATCATTCTCTCGCGACAAGATGTTTTTTAATTTCTCACGGGAGCATGGCTTAATGTATCCATTTTGCAAATATTTATGATGTGAGAATTCTCAAACTCTAAACTAATTAACATTGATATTTATTTTTATTGTTTCTTCTAAGTATAAGTATTTGGAGTGTAGGTATTTGGAAGAGGAGTCTGAACCAGAGGGTACTATTGGTTTCATGTGTCCAAGTATGATTTCGGCTACCATGATACGCAATGAACCAGATGCCGTGATCAACTACATGGCAAGTACAATGAAAGCGAATCAAAATATGCGTTTCATCCTATGTCCGTATATTCAAAAGTATGTTAGTTAAACTAATCTTTTCTTTGTTTTATCTATATGAACTTGTGGTTATATGAGCATCACATTTTTTTTTATGTCTTAGGGAACATTGAATTCTTCTTGTCATTTGTCTATCTAAGAAAGCGGTATATATATTTGATTCGCTAAAGAGAGAAAGAAAATTAGCTATCAAGATGCCGCTGAATACGTAAGTTCATAGTTGTTATACATGTTAATTAATTTACATGTATTTTATGATATTTTAAATAATTTACAAATGTTTATAGTAATTAATTGTTACAAAATTTCTATACTTAGCGCATATACAAGTTTCACGCGCCTTGAAGGATCCAATAAAGGAACTAAATTGTCTTGGATAACGATCCCGGTAAAACTCTTATGTTTTGTATTTCGTACACATTTTATAATTATATTTAGGATTTTATTTCCGATTCTAATATATATCTTAAATTTGGTGTAGTGTGCTCAACAATCGGGAGGAGCGGAATGCGGCTATTTCTTGATGAGAAACATGCTTGAAATCGTCCGCATGCACTATGATTCAGATAATTTACAGGAGGTATATGTATGTCGTAAATTCGTTATTTATACTTATAGAATTTTCAAGTATATTAACTAATTTAATATATTTCTAGGATTTTCCATCAAGTCCTCAGCCATACTCCGCAACTGATATCGACGAACTTAGAGAACTTTTTGTAAAATACTTTGTACAGGTCGTCAAAGTTGCAAACTAACTAGTTAGTATATGTATTTATAGGTTGAACAATATTTTGTTGATTGAACCTTGTTGGTTGCCTGATTGCAATTGATTGCAATACTGGTTGCTTTGAGATGTACTGGAACAGGTTTTGGTTATATATGCAAAATTCTCCCAACGATTTCTTGGGTTGTCCAAATCACAAAGGAGACTCTGCCGAATTTTCTGCTCATAATTATTAATATAATGTTCGTTTAGTTTTGAAGTTTAAGGTTTTGTATATGAAAAAAAAAACCCAAAAATCATCATTTGCGTCGCACCTTGCTCTATGTGCGACGCAAATGACCCACTATCTGTGTCGCACATTGAGCAGCATGCGACGCATATGGTAGTTGGGCTGCTGGCTGCTGTGGCTGCAGGGCTCCACCATCTGCGTCGCATGCTGTTCAATGTGAGACGCAGATAGTAGGTCATTTGCGTGGCACATAGATCAAGGTGCAATGCAAATGGTCGAGCCCTGCATCCACAGCAGCCAGCAGCCCAAGAGTTATTTGCGTCGCGTGGTAGTCTGGGTCCGACGCAAATAGTGAAAAATCTGCGTCGCATGCTTGTCCGACGCAGATCATGTATCCTGATTTGCGTCGAGAGCTGTGTCGTCGGACACATGTCCGACGCAAATGGGGGCCTCGCATACGACACAAATCGTCAATTCTGTACTAGTGCCACAATGAGTGCACGTACAACAATGTACATTGCCTTCAACATGTAGACCACAAAAGTTGCAAGTCTAGTACCATTTTAAACTGGACATATCTATATCAATCAACCTGCCAACTACCCTATAATATTTGCCCTTTCATAGAAAAAAAACAACCATCAATTTATTAATAAGATATTTAAATAAAAAAATAACAATACCGTTGTCTAATATATTAATAACACTACCTTTCTTAGTGGGAAATAGTTAGAAATAGATGTTCCAATTGCGTTTAAAGTTGAGATTGTCCGATCTAATGGTAATTACCTTGATTTTGCTATCCATTCACCTTTTCTTCTAGCAAAATTATCCTTTGAAAACCTGAAAATAGTACTTTGCTACGAAAGATTAATGTGACAAATCATAATTATAAATACAGGATTACTCACCAATTAATTAAATTTGTTGCATATTGAATAATAGGATTCACATATAGTTTTGTGTATCTTCCATTAACTAATAGCTTGCCTACATTAAAATAAGCAAAGTCAATAATAAATAAAAGGGTTTAATCATTAACATATTAAAAGTGTTACCTTTAACATCTCGCACATGCACACCACAGGCAAGTACGGTATTATACTCTTTAATATTGCCTCGATATTGATTTCCAAAATCAAATATAAGCTCATTCATGATTGTTAACCTAACTGCCACACAACTGTTTTTTCCCAAATGCAAATTAATATAGCTAATATAATTAATCACATGAACAGTCAATAATATTTTAATTACCTCCTATCTAAAATGACAATATCTTGCCTACGTGTCATCCCCTCATTGAATAGGACCGGATCGTCTATATGTACTATGATTCCTAAGACATCTGCAATAATAAATATATATTTATTTAAGAATAGTAAGAGTAAATATTCACTTAGATGGTTATAATACCTATCATTCTTGTTGTATCAAAATGATATAAATCAATGCAATGTAGTCCAATCAAATTGGAATAAATAGTTGGATAGAGTTCACAGTTCGAAACATCTTCATGTATTGTTGAGCCCGTCATTATTTGGAGCCTATACTGATTAGGGACAATTATACTGTTTACATCAATATCAATCACCTTGATATTTTTTAAACAGTAAATTTTCCCTTCATGTAGTAAACTAATAAACTGTTGAATGTCACTTGGCTCAATTATACATTCAATTGGTTCACCCTTAAACAAAAAAGAGTACAACATGTTAGATTATTATATAGTAACTAAATAGTATGTAAGAAAACTGAAACGAATATGTTCACCAAATCAATGAAATCAAACATACTAACATAAGAATCAATGAGGACCATTCGTAGATGCGAACCCATAGATTCACTTTTGTAGGTACTATCGAATACCCGTAGTAACCGTCCTTTGACATTCCATCTGCTGCAATATGGATGCAAATACATGAATGAAGCATAGGGTGTTTGACTCATTTTTGCGAAAATTTTGTGTTATAAGATTAGAGTTTGAAGAGACTGTTTTATGTAACTAACGGTTTATTTATATTAAAAAAATTTCCCTAACCAAAAGTATAATGTATTTCCGACATCATAGTAAGAAAATCGTAGTCTATATATATATATATATATATATATATATATATATATATAGGTAGTAGACAACATTATAGGGCAAAATTAAAGTGATTCTTCGTATGTTAGGTAGTAAATCATTACTATGGGCGGTAATCTATTATAAATAGATATGAGTCAATATCGTCAAATTACAATCAATTAAGCAAATATCTTAAATCTAAGATTTTCCAATATTATAATTGATCTTTCCGAAACTTTTCGCACAATTTTAGGCACAATTGATCTCCACTTAATTTCGTTAATTAGTAAATTCTAGGCGTAATCTTATACCTAATTATTATATTATTCAATCTTTTCCAATATAAAAACCGACTAATAAAACGGCGAAATTTATGGCATTATGAAATCACGTTAATAAAAGAGATAAAATTATTAGTCTTAATGAAAAAAAAGTAATATATTATAAATATTAATAATATCAATCTTTTAATAAATTATTAATCTTAAGTAAAATAAAGTCTTTTATCTATTATATTACAATAAAATACATAAAATTAATGATAATTAACATTCACTTTAATAAATATGCATATTAATATATTACAATAAAATGTAAAACAACTATATGAGATGTAATGCTTGAGATAAGAAATAAAAGGAGATGATTTTTATTAATGATGATAAAGCATTAAAGATAACATAACTTTCAAGATTACATAATATTACCACTTCTCATCTACTAATTGTTCAAAAGTTGTTCCCATTCTTCCATAATTTCCTTTGACACATCCATGGCTTTCTCAATAACATTCATAACATGGAGCATATTATAATGAAATCCAAGACAATCTTTTCCCTCATCGTTGTATATATGCCATAATCTAGTAACTGGATCATTAGCTCTCTCTTGAATAGTTGACCACGTTCTTGCAAAATACTCCATAGTCTCCATAATCTTTCTTACTTGCTCAACAACTTTTGGATCACTAACATCCATTTCAAACAAAAGGAAAATATTTATTTAAAAGATGAAATTTTGAAAAAAAAAATGAACCTTTGATAGTTTTATGGAAAAAGTGAAAAAAGAGGTAGAACTTTATAGGGGAGAGGTGAATTCGGCTAGGGTTTTATGGTAGGTAGTTTTAATATTAGGTGAAATTAATTCATTCATACTTGGTGGTTGTATTAAATGAGTCAAAGTTCATAAGTGCAATGTTATAACAATTACACCTTCCAATTCCAAATAGGGTGGCGATTTTCTAGGTATTAAAGTTCACCTAGGGACAAAATTGATAAAAACACAAAATACAAAAATAAATTTGTAAATCAATCTAGTGTGGCAAAATAATTTGTAAACAATTAGATGGTTATTTAGGAAAAGATTGATATATCATATACCGTTAATTAACATAACATATAATATTATAAAGATTTAATTAGACATACGTACATCTCCTAATATATCTATTTAGGAAAGTGTATACTATGTAATATTTCTTGGTCTAATTGATAAATTATTCCAAAACTTTTTTGCAATATTGTCAATTTATTGGGTCAATAAATCCGAAAAAATCATTTACATTGTATTGGGCGATTTTATTGTCATGCTATTATGTCTTAAACACGGAAAGTCTCACAGAAAAAAATATATACAAATTTAAAAAAGCGATTTTCACTTAATATATATTAAAATAAAAACACCATAATATATTATATTAATGATAACGAAGATTACAACTAACATCATGACATGATGAACTCCATCACCATAAACGGTTACGACTTGAAAAAAAAACGACTACACTAAGAACAACTTGAACTAATACTAACTACGAACATTAAACTTTGTTAGCTACAATAGTAATAGCTAACAACTACATCTTCAAACATCAATTCTTCAATAGACCATCCAAAAACTCAACTGTACTCTTTGCTTCTTTTGTGGCAAGTTCAATATGATTACGAAAAGAGATAATCATACTCATGTAACCCATGGTTTCCTTATCATCTTCTTCTTCTAATTTATTTAATTTACCAAGAGATTTGGAAATCTTCTCATCAACTGTAGACCAATAGTCAAAGAACTCCAACATTACCTCATTAACATCTTTGACATGCTTGGCAATTTCAGGATCCATTGACATGCTTGCTTTCTTTTGAGACTTTAAGCTTATAAAATATAGAGCTTCAAAATATGGGGTATTGAGACTTGGAGAATCCGAAATTTAGTGAATTGATGGAAAGAAAATACAAAGAGCAAGTTTGCCTCTTTTATAATGAAAAAACAAAGAGGAAGTTTGCCTATTTCAAAATAGGGTAAGTCGGCTAGGGTTTTGAGGTCAAATTAATTCATTCAAACTTGGTAGTTGTATGAAATGAGACAAAGTTGGTAAGTATGACAACTACACATTACAATTTCACCCTAGGAATTCGATTTTCTATGCATTTTAATTCATGTAAATAAATAACTTCCTTTTAAAAAAACGCTCACATCTATTATGTTTAGGAAAGTATATATTATGTATTATTTCTTGGTCTAATTTATATGCTATTCGAAACTAATTTTTTCAATTGTTATGTTAATAACAAAATTTATTACCAGGCTAATCAATTTGTAAACAAATAGATACAAATATTTACTATACAATATAAATAATTATAAAAACAAAATTATATTATTAAGCCTCAAAAATTACATACGAATAAAAAAACAAAAAAAAGAAAATAAAACAACCAACATTATTTAGTATCTAATAATTCTAACAACTCTTATTTAGAACGAAATTGACAATTTAAACATCCTCTTAATTCATCATCGATAAGAAAAAGCGAATTTTTCGATCACACTTGCAATCTTCACATTCAACTTTATCAAAACTGTCCGAGAAGGAATAGTAATCATCTATATCCCACTTGCTGACATTCATAGCATGTTTTAGAGTTTTCTCACAAAATATCAGATGCTTCTTTAACATCACAATTCTACTCCTTATCCAAATAGTGTTTAGCATCCTAAATTTCCATCTACATTGGATAATAGATTCCGTATCAATTGATCTTATTAAACCTTTTAGAATTTGTAGTCCTTTTTCTGTAAATGACGTGTCCCTATAACATACGAAAACTAAGCCTAGTATATAACGTGACATTATATGTCCAGTCGATGCAGCTTCTTCCAATTTTGCCAATCCAGTATTCCAATTAGTATGAGTAAAAATTTGAACCTGTACATAGTAATTACTAATTAGTAGTTGACAATTTCAAAAAAGTGAAAAAAGGTTGGGATTAAAAAAACATAGTAATTAGTAGTTACGAAAATTGACAAATAATAGAGTAAGTGAACGTACAATGCCATAACGAAGTAGTGCTTTCGGATTTTTGAATTCAAGGCATAAAAGAAAAAACCTTTTAGCAGTACCGTCCAATAGCCATACTCGATCAAGTATCCTCTCAATTGAAACACGTTTGATGACATGTTCGTCATTTGAAAGACTACATAACAATTTGCAACTACAGAAGATTTATCTTAAATTGTTAGAATTATTATTATTATTATTAGAAGATATCAATAAGACAAAGATTGATAATAATTGACACACCTTAATTTGCAATTGAATAAACCAAAAGGATCATCTTCACCAACGCGCCCAAGTATGTCTAATGTGATCTCCTCAGGAAGACGGGTAAACAAATTTCGTTTAGGGCAATATACCCTTTTCATGATGAATTTTTTCTTTTGAGTACTAACAATATTCGAATTACAATGAGCGTTTTGTGCAATGATTTTCCCTTTTTTTTGGAGTCTTTAGGGCAATATATGTTGTAATTATATAGAAAAAAGTTTGATCTCACTTTCCTAAATGTAAGATAACCGTCCATAATTAAGACAACGTGAATAAGGAAGGTTTAAGTCAAGTGAAACCGTGCCATTTTAACCTTTCCATATGCATTGTAATGTTCCATATTTTTTAAATAATTTAGTCATAAAATCACGGGATTTCCTAAAAAATGTAAAAAAACAATTTTAGTCATAAAATCATATGTAAATTATTTTTTACATTAATTTAGTCATAAGATCATATGTAAAACATTTTTGATAGTAATTGCCTAATAATGTCAAAATTTTGAATCCTATGACAAATGTTTCAAAACCGTAAATTTTCCTTAAAAATATCCGGCCAAATGCAATTATTCTAAATAGGTTGGTTATTCACATTAAATATATGGTTGGAGTGTTTGACTATATTTAATGCTATAAATCTTCTTCTCCTTATATTATAATTTGAATCCTAATTGCTTAATATACCGAATTTTTTGAATCCTATGACAAAATTTTGTAAAACCGTAATATTTCCTAATTGACAAAAATATTTTTTTAGGATTCAAAGTATTCTCTAATTGCCTAATAAACTTAAATTATTTTCTAATTGCCTAATATATTAAGATTTGAATCCTAATTGCCTAATATATGAAGATTTGAATCCTAATTGCCTAATATATTTAAAGTATTTTCTAATTATTCAAGAGTGAATCTATTCCTCCTAAAGCCGGATTTTTGCACGAAAATTAATCGTAAATATTTCATACTTGCGAAAAATGGCATTATAGTAAAAAATACAAACAAACTTGCGTCACATAAGATAATTAATATTTATTCATACATAAAAAGTGAAAAATACATAGCCGAAATATTCAAAAGTGAATAAATTAGATAAGAGGACTAATACTTTAATAAAATAGCTATTAATATCCAAAATAGCCATCCTAATCCTTCGAAAGTGAATCTATTCCACTAACCACTTGATCTGAAACTTGACGTGCAAGCTCTAATTGGTTATGTGCATGCATGATTTGAGCTATCCAACCAACAATCCCGTGTCCATTTGCATCTAATTTATCTAACTCCTTTGTTATATCCTTAATCTTCTCTATATAATCTGAAAACGCTTGTAAAAGTGAATTAGTTGCATCCACGTAATTCTTCAATTGTGTTTCAACTCTAGAATCCATGGAGAATAATGAAAAGTAGATGCTTATAAGAAATTGAAAGTAGAATATGTATATAAAAGATGAAGCAAAAGAGTTTGAAGTGAAATGAAAAATATAAGGTGATGAGCATATTTATAGTACAAACTATTCGGCCATAGCATATAAACCCTAATAGGTTGGTTGTTGACATTAAATATATAGTTGGGGTGTTTAACTATATTTATTGTTTTTTTTTTACAAAAAGATTACATGTAAGAGTTGGTGGTTCAAATAAAAACACAATATATATAAAGCACAAAAAAATTCGGCCAATGTAATAGAAAGAGAGAAGTTATACCAAATGGTTGGTTGTTCACTTTAAATATATGGTTGGGGGTATTTGACTATATTTATTGTTTTATTTAAAAGAAAAGTATATATAAGAGTTGGTGGTTGAAATTAAAGCACAATCTATTATAATATAATGTACAAAAAAAAAAAACCGGCCAAATGCAAAAGAAAGAAAAAGGCAAAACTAATTATATTAATGTAATATATTCGAAAGTAACATTAACAAAACAAAAATTGCGTTATTGTAATCTATAGTATAATAGATATTATTTCATTGACACTAAAACAAAGCAAATATTGAAAAATATATTATTGATCGTTAGCTAAATAACGCAACAACGCGTTATTTGTAGGTGGTATAACTTCTCCTTCATTCAAGTTGATTTCTTCAAATGAAACTCGAGATACTTTATGAGCTATTTGAGGATTGCAATGAAGAAAGTGTAGTACCATATATTCTAAATCCAACAAAATCCTAGAATCCTTCATTGTGGAAAATACATATTCCACCATATATCAGTTATCCGAATTCACGTCTGGATCAGTTGTGACATCATCGCAAACTTTATAGAATTTAAGATGTCCTGAACGGAACATTGTTAGTACCATACTTTCATGATCAAGAAAATTTGAGTGTTCCACTTTTGGATGCCAAATCTTTAAACGTGTAGGTGAAGATGATGCATCAAATGAATCATATTCATCGGCCATATGAACAAAGCGATTATAGAGGAATGCACATAGGGTTTAGGAAGTTTGATGGTGTAGTGCAATGAAAATATGATGAGGATATTTATAGTCCTAGAATTAGGGTTCTAGTGCAATCAAATGATTTTAGAGATACAATCTCAAAGATTGAAGTCGTTTTTAAAAAAAAATCTAGTATATAAAAACGGCACATAGGGAAGATTGAAAGAATCAATCCCTAAAATCATATACAAAAATGGCAATAGGGAGAATTGTAAGAATCAATCCCTAAAATCACGATTTGCAATTAGAGAGAATGAATTGAAACTTTCCATTATCAATCCCACAAATTACGCCAATCACAATGGGATTGCAATCATCCGGATTTTTACATGAAAATAGTTGATTTCATGGGGGATTTAAGAGCAATCCCACATGGCTTTTATTTTTCTTGCAATCCTACGTGGCCCCTTATTAAGCCTCTACGATTTAGGCTAGAAATCCTATGTGGCACCTTCTCAAGCCTCTAGGATTTTGTAAGAAGTATATTATAATAGAATAATAGATAATAGATAGATAGATACTCTATATTGATTGATTGATTTTAGGTAAGTTGGGTTCAATTTTGCGAGGTCAACCCAAACCAGCTGCAACATGCAACATGCAACAGCAGGAGAGCCATGGGGTATAAAAAAGAGCCGTAGGGAAACACCGTAACTAAACTCCAAAGATGCGGCAATGGAAGAAGAAAAACCCCAACAAAATCACACTCTTTTCCTTAACACTTGCTGCCCTCAAAAACCCACAAAACCCTTTATCCAAAACCTTGATTCTCAAATGCTCAAATCAATTTCTCCATCACCTGCAACTCAAATCACCATTACCATCATCTTCATCTGCAGAATCCTTTCTCAATCACATTGTGGCACTGCTTCCTCCTCTGCTTCATTCGAGCTGCGACGATATCGCTTGTGCCGCGGCGAAGATCGTTGGTGCGGCATCCCTTGTTTCTATTGAGGTGAATGAGAGGATTGCTTGTGATCTTGGGATTGTGAAGGTTTTGGTTGTGAGTATATTGAGGGTTCAGAAGATGGCAGCTAAGAAAGCTCTTTGTAATGCTGTTTTGGATCTTTCTATTACTTCATTTGGGTGTCAAAGGTTGTTGGAAGTTTCTGGTTTAAATTATCTAATGTGAGTTTCTCCACCTTTTCACCATCTTTTGTTGTTGTTGTTGTTTTTTTTTTGTTGTTGGTCGGTCTTGTTGTTGTTGTTGTTGTTGTTGTTGTTGTTGTTGTTGTTGTTGTTGTTGTTGTTGTTGTTTCTGAGTTTAAATTGGTTTCTTTATGTGTTGCATTACATTGAACATTGTGTTGTTAAAACATGAATTTGAGGAGTAAGGTTTCAAATAGTGTAGTAAATGAAAATTCTTTTGTATTGGTTGGTTGTGATTTTGGATACTAAAAGCTTGGTTGTGACTTGTGATTGTTGAGTTGTTTGAAGAACCCAAGAAAACTTTGTGACATTGACCCTTTGACATGGCTGTAAAATTCGGTCTTCCTCCATGTCATTTATCTATGAACTTCAATGAGGTTTTTATGTTGGAAGGGATGAGTACAAAGGGGTGATGAAAGTGCTGCCGTTCGAGTCGAGATCATTGCAAAGAATCTCTTGGGTGCACGTATCGCTCTTGAACATCACTTGATTGCAATTCATACGGCATAGGCAACCTGGTTCAGGAGGGTCTCATTACTCATTAGAGAGAAGGGTTTGTATAGGATAAGATATATTGATGGAACTTCTATGATTGCAATGGCAGAGAGGCTGCAGATAGATCCTTGGTTACGCAAACACATTATTATTGATTCATAGAAACAGGGAGGTGGAGTGTGAGAAATGTGACATTTCATCAATTCATCTAATCCATTGTATTTGACTCGAATATTTTTGCACTAGTGATTTGATAGATTAGGGGTTTGGGTTTTTGATCTTTCTAAATTGGCTTTGCCTAGTTAAATGGCTATATATACTACAGTACTAGTGTACTACTCTGCTCGGAAAGTTTGGTTCCTGGTTGATCGTAATGGGAGTGTCATGGTTCTGCACTGGCTGCTTGTAGTTTGACCTGCTTGTCACCGTGCACTCTCTGAGATGATCTGCAATGGAGATAACAACTTAAGTCGGTTTTTTAATCATTTGAATCCGGAAGGCCGTATGGTCAGAATAAGAGTGATAACTGACTTTGTAAATACTATTCTGTAATGTACATTTAAAATTAGACGCAAGCTGGGCATAATTTTTCACACAGTTGTGTGATTTGCTTTAGAGTTTGAAAATGTCAAAAATACTAGCGCGTGCTGTGTAGGCTCCCGTAGTGGCCTTAGTTTTGCTTCTCTTAGTTGATGTTGTTTGCTGTGGTAGTGCTGTTCAACATGTGGTGAAGGCTTACTTGGTTGATCCATCACAGAAAGAGAGACATCATCTCACTGCTGATTCTATCTTACAAAAATCCCTTTATGCCAAGTTAGCAGGTTTTGGTTGATATAGCCGCCTTGTTTTTACTTAAAAACATTTAATGGTAATCAATAGAATTACACAAGGGGAGAGGGGGGGACATGTTAGATCAACTTTGACAAGAATATGCGAAACTTTGAGGTCCTAACATTTTGTTGTTGATCTTTAATAATCTTCTTACAACTTGTTTCTTGGTTTCTGTGTTGATAATACATTAATTGTTCTTAACTTATCTGCCACTCTTTTTTCATTTGTGAGTTGTGAGTCACATTTCCCCATTCTTTGATTGCATATATAACAACTTTCAATATGGTGTAATATCTATTAGGCTTGGGTTCCTTCGGGTTCAAACGTCCACGGCTACTTCAATGTATATTAATGTAGTGAAAAATGAGGGTGATGTTTTCCTTGGAGTTCAACATGATCAAGATCCAATATCATTGCTATATCTCAACGCTATAGCTGCTCTTACGAACTTTTGCAACTCAGAACAGCTTAAAAGGATTCCAAGCAGGCTAAAAGAAGTAATTTTTCCTCATTTGGGAGAGATATGGTCTAAAGTACGTGAGCAGTTGTTGGCTTCCAAAATTCTTCACCTATCCGAAGTAAAATTCTGTTTCATGAGCAACCTTACGGTTCAGAACTTAGCAGAAAACATATTCCGGCTGTCAATGGATGCCCCTGCTCTTATAAACTCCATACCTTCAGAGGTTGTCATCGGACACATATTTGGGCCTTGGTCATCAAGCTTTAAAAACTTCATTTTGGAGAACTGGGAATCATCACCTTTTGTGATTAGGAATCAGCCAAAAGATCCGGAAGCACCACATGTCCTTTTCAGCTCATTTATGCATTCACTAACATGTGAAGAAGCACTGCCTAGATTTCTTTCTTCTATCCTGCGAGGATTGGTTTCGTGCCCTCCTGTAGCTTTAAATGAAATAGACAGCCTAAATTTTCTGAATGATGTAAGGGATACACTTGGTTCCCCGATGATATATCAGCAGGACATACGTGTTGTAAAGACAAACTTTCATTCTAAATCCGAGGAGCATTACTTTAAGGAATGTTCAATAGGCAGCATTGAGGCTTCAAAATCTTTCTCTGTTGATGACATCCTAAAGTGTGAGACAGCATATGGAGAGGGTTATACTATAGCTCTACGTGGTATGGGGTTCCGCTTTAATAGTATTGCTGCAGTTACCCGAGAAATTGCTTCTTTCTTTGGTCAACCGTCAGTAGGTGCTAACCTGTATGTTACACCACCTGATGCTCAAGGTTTATCCTGCCACTATGATGATCATTGTGTCTTTGTCTGTCAACTTTATGGGGCTAAACAATGGGCAGTCTTTCCACAACCAGCTGTCAAGTTACCTCGTCTCTATGAGTGTCTTGAGGTTCCCCAAAATTTACTGGTGGAAAGCAGACAAATTTTACTTAGAGAAGGCGATGTCTTATATATTCCAAGAGGTTTTGCTCACCAGGCCTGCACAATTACAGATCTTGGTGCAAGCAGTGAGGTTCGTGAGTCCTCTGTACATCTTACTCTTGCAATTGAGGTTGAGCCTCCTTTTGAGTAAGTAATTGAGCTTCCTTCTAAGATTGTTAATCTTGATTATAGTGGCTTATATATTTCAGTTTTCTAGTAACTGTAGTAAATTGTCTTATCTTGTGAAAGTGCACAAAGTAACTAAAAGAATTTCTCTGAAAATGAAGTGTTATGTGTTAATTGATTCGACTTCAATTGTAAAAAAATTGGAGTTGAAACAAGATAGTTGGTATGTCATGACTCATGTGTGATCAGTTTGCAGTTTAATCTATGTGTGTCGAACAGTAATTTTGTTCAATTTGAGTTGGTTTTGGTATTAAGAGTCTGAGTCTAGAGCGACGAAGGGGCTAATCCGAAGGCTAGAGCTCTATGTGGGGATCTGCTCATTAATTTTGGTGCTATCTGGGGTCACTGTTTGTTGATGACAACTGGCCCATGGCAATGGTGATGGAATCAATGTGGGGAATCCTCAAAAGTCATTGTTCTAATAGCAATTTGCCTAGAATAGCTTTTACCAAGTTCAGAATTCCAACGCTGAGTTGTCCAAAAGTGAAAAAGTCTATCTTAGGCAAATTACCCTTAAGCGGCACGGATGAGGATGGAATACGGAAACATTATTTGTTCGAAATCTGGTATGTTTGGAGAAAAATGAATAGATACAAATTTATTATCACACTACCAATTCAGAGCAACTGAGCCTTGTCCCATATCTTGGAATCACCATGTCAATTAACAAGCTGTTCTTTATGCAAAAATTAGCTCTTCAAAATGCGTTGGGTTTAGAACATCGTGAGACAGTTTGGTTCCCAGGGCAACTCCAAAGACGTGCCTAGATCGTTTGTACAAACAGACTTTTCACTGATCAGGTTTTCTCACTCTCATTTATGTAAGAACTAGGAATTCTTCTTCCAACTTGTTAGACCTTAGAAAGTCAGCGAACAGCAGTTCTTCTATGTAGGTATGGTGTTATCCTTGGACTCCTTTAACAGCGAGAGGAAAAGCCAAGAACCTAAAAGAATCCAGAGTGAATTTAAGCCAAATGTTCTCCATGTAATCCTAGAAGGAAAATCAATGCCAAGGGTAATTTGAGTAACTTTTCACTATTTTTTGGCTACCTAGCACTAACCTCCACACCAGCTTGATAAGTGGAATTAGGGCAAAGATAACTTACCAAAGTGGAACCGAAATTGTTAACAATTAGTATTTTGTGCGCCAGGTGTACATTAAAGTTATTGTCAAACTAGTTTACTTTAAGCCAAAATGGGTCACTTTTAAGTCAAAATGGGTCATTTTTCAAGTCAAGAGGGGTCAGTTTAAAACAAAGTGACCCGTTTGGGACAAATAGTTATCCCCATCTCACAGGTAACTTTTGTCCTAAAAGGAGTCACTTTTATATAAGTGGCCCATTTAGGGCAAAAAGTTCCCCCTGTTGTACAATAAATTACTATTCACCTGTCTCACACAAGAATTTAGAAGTTACTAAATCATCTATCTATCCTATATGGTGGTTTTACTATGTTATTTACTCTTAAACTTTGTGTCAATTTGCTGATCTAAATCGTACAATGGGATTGTAACGATCCTTAGGCTTGGCGTTCACTTATCCGATGATTTTCTACGTCCACTGTCCACAAACAATAGCTAATTGGATTATACATGTCCTGTGCTGTGGGAGATGGGCTTGTCAATTAGCTGTTTACTGAAGGATGTTGGATGTCATTGCAGCACACATAATCTATATATGTTCTCTTTTTTTCCCAGGATCTTCTAATTTTTCTGGTTTTGATATATATTCAGAGATGTAATAATCATATACATGTGCTGATTTGATATTTTCAGCATAGTATTGGTTGAGTAGACTACAACCTGGTTGTTTCTTGCTTAGTACTGTAGTAGTTAGTGGCTTAGTACAGGTTTACAAACAGCATCCGTACTACCTAGCATGGATCCTACCCCCATATTGGCAGGGTTTACAAATTCTAATATATGGCAGGGTTTTACAAGTACAAATGCTCTTTGCAATGGGCATATATAGAACAGCCTATTTAGTGCAAAATGCTGTAGAACATATCATTGTTGGGTTTCTCCAGAGGCATACTCCAGCAGAGTATATTCACATTTTTTGTTATAGCTGTTGAAATCGACCCCAAACATTTTTGGGATATAGGCTTTATTGCTGTTGAATATTATAGCTGTTGAAATCGGTGATAAATTATAGTTTGGTCTAAGACACATGAAAAGTTGAAACATTATTCTTCCATTTCGGCGGAGGGGGGGAGTTATACATATTGACCAAGAGAAGGCTAATGATACAGCAAGTTACGTCAACAATAGCCTCTGAATGATCAACATGCTAAAAAACATTTTGGAAGGAAGGACCTCTTTTCTGGGCTTTACTAAACGAATCCTAGATAGTCATAAATCACGTTAAGGGTCTTCTTTTTTCTGAGTTTTATTCTATGATAAGTTCCCCAATTCCTGTGGTTTTTGTTCTTTTTTTGCTTTTTCTCACTCACCATCTTTTTCCCTTATTATGATCCTTCTATGCAATGAGGTGTCTTTGATTCCTTTTCTTAACGTCCCCGACCAGCTTTGTTTTTCCTATCCCATGTTACCTCCTGATTCCACTGGAGGTTTCTTCGTTCTTAGTTCAGACTTTCTCTGTACAGCTACATATCTTATGTAATATACTTGTATCTGTGATCCATATTATTGTGACACGCCGATTCCACGATCTCGTTAATCTAGTACAGTATACACAGTTATTTATTGGCCAGTATCTTTACCATAAAACAATTTGGGTCTAATCAACACATGTTTATAGTTTGCATTCAATTGAGGTGGACCTGCCATTTTAAGTCACTAGTGTTACGTTCTTCTTAATTATTGTTGCTTTACATCTGCTGCTTCTTGAATGATTGAGAGCACTTTGGTTCTCAATATTACATGGATGGTATTGATTTCAACATTAAGGTCATTAGCATTCTTGTCCTCACTGACTTGCCATCTGATTGCTCCATTTAGTAAGACTGAGTATGAAATCCTTAAATTCCTAGAGTACGGCTTCAAGTTTCAAGTTAATTAACATTAACAGGTATGTTCATTGCCTTTTTATCAACTTAATTTTCTTTTGGTGGAAATAGGTGGGAAGGATTTGCGCATGTTGCAGTTCATCAATGGAGCCATAATAAAGGATTTGATATTTTGGCCCTGGGAACTTCTCAAAGTTTGCTAGCTGTCTCGGTAAATCTTTTGCATGTTGCAATCAGGCTTATTAGTCGTACTGAACCCATATTTCGGAAAGCTTGCTTGGTCGCCGCTAGTTCTTTGCCTACAGAGACTGAAGACTGGCTTGACAAGAACCAGAGAACCACTTTTGAGCTAGTTATTGATACAATCAATAAGCTATCAAGCTTCACAGATTCTCTCCAATTTTTGCAAATGCCTGTTCAGAGAGATGAGGATCCTTTTAATTGGCTCAGATGGCTCGAGCATGCCAATGGGAGAGAAGTATCCATTATGGATAACTTGGGTTTTACTTCAGATGAAATTTGCAAAATCTTACCGTTTATTTATCAACACAAGGATGATGCTGAAGGTGCATTTGCACGTATAAAGTCAAAATTTTGTAATGAAGCGCTCTTCGATGATGCAAAAGACAGCTTTAGAAGTTTGCATGCCATGTACAAAGAGGCTAGACTGCGATATATGAATGGAATGCTTTCCTTACATCAATGATCACTTATATGCATAATAAATCATTCTTTTCCAGGATATTGGTTTCACCTTTACCTGATTTACAGAACTTTATCTTGACTCTTTATTCTTTATCCAGAAGCTGCGACAATTGCTATGGAACAACTTAGTTTATTCAGAGTTGTGTTGCCTCATACATGTAAGAACAAACCAAATTTTGTATTCACCTTGAGTCCTCATATTCTACACAAGGATGCTATCTTCTAATACTTCTGTTTGTTTTATTTTTTTGATTTCTATGCAGCGAAGCTTTCATTTCGGTATAATGTGGTCGAGAACTCAAGATACAGCATAGAAGACTCGATTAATGCCAGGAAGGTTTTCAATGATTTCTGGATTTACTCCAATAACAGGGTAGAATATGGTTTTTAGTGGAAATGAAAAATGAATGGCGGAATCTTGATGATTTTCTATATCATGTTACATGTATGCATTATAATCAAAGAAAGCCTAATAATATGTTTTATGGTTTTCCATGTTTAGGAGTTGGGCTAGGGTGGGTCGTCACACCATGATAATCTATGTGGTAGATTAATTCATCTTCAGCGTCAACACCATTGATGCCACTCTTCACCGGCTCTTCCCTTCTGTATGCATTTTCTTTAGGTGAGCGCTTCATTCCATGAAAAACCTGCATTTTTAGTATAAAGTCGTTGCTTAAACTTTCATGTGAATGATGATGAAACATCGGTTTGATTATATTCAGTATAAGATGGCATAGAAGATGAAAATAATTATATCCATAAGCTCACCTTAACTTGTTCTTTGTCATGTTCAGTGACATGTGTGCTCAAAGCTCTTCTCAGTGCTTTTCTGTTGAAATTGTTTGTTGGAGAAAAAGATGCACAAGAAAGAGTGGACGAGCATAGGCCTGTGTATCTGATGAACAAACACATGGTAGTAATAATAATGAAGTATAGAATTATGCCAGAATGCTTCATTATGGATAGGTGGGTGTTTTGAGTTTCAAGTTGAAAGAAATTCATAAAATACCTTATAAAGAGATGGCCACTATTGAATTTTGTCTGTGTGTGTCTCAGTTTCTCTATCCTCTTGTTTCTTTTTTTTATTCGAGTTGAAAAAAGTTATTAGATAGTTGAGGACCACTAACTACATATAGATTGACATGCAGTAATTTTCATTGTCTATTGGAGATTAAAAAATTGCTTGAATGGAGATCAAATGAAGTGACATGTAATTATAATCAATCCTCTAGTGAATAGTGATTGCGGGGAAGGGGATGGGGAGAAAGATTAGTACAAGGATTCTATCAAGTTCTTTTCCAGTTCCGTTCCTAAATTTGTAACACATAAGCAAGCAAAAAAATTATAGGACCGATTATTTTATATTAAATTATAAACCCAAACCCTCCTATTTTTCCAGGTCATCCTTATCGAAACGGTCTCCATGTAAGAACCGTAGGATTGGATCGCCGAACTTGGAAGATTGAGGTATGTTGTTTTGGCTTAAACCCATGTTGGATGCTTCCTTCCTCTTCTTTTTTTCCTTAATTATTTGGTTTGTTTTTAGCTTTGGTGGGGTGAAGGAGAGAAGAACAAGGATGGGCCATGTCCGAAGGAGGATCCTTTTCAAATCTTTGATGGGTATGTAGTGGGTGATTAGGTGATATGATTGAAGAGTTGGAGATACACAGAGCGTGGGACCTTATAGTAAGTAATTGAGCTACTGTTGGAGTTAGTGACGTGTATGGTGAACAATTTGATCAAATACTGCAAAATATCTTTGAATACATTAAGTTTCACATGGTGGGAGACTAGCTGTCTCTCCTGAGTCCTCAGACCAGAGATTTGTTGTTAACTGTGAATCTGAGTCATTACATCATGGATTTAATGCTCACCCAACTGCTGTAAGCCTTTGATAGAGCCGAGAGGGTGTTCGATGAGCAGATATGAGCTCTTGGGCTCGACTCAGTCAAAGCGCAACTCGAGCTCTGTATGACATAAGTTTGAGCTGAGTCCCAGAAACTGAGCTGGAATGCATTTTGTCTAGACGTTCAGGTCATGCCGGGCTCCTAATTGGCTCAACCCCCTGAAGTAAGGTTGATCCATCCAGTGCATGAATTATATTCACTGGGCTGAGCTAGTGTTCAAGGAGCTTTTGTGCACTCATTCTCTCCCGTGGTTCAGGCTGCTAGTTAAGGACCAGACTATCATGGGTTAGCCACATTGGACATTTCTATTTCCAACAGAGATCAACGTTCAGGGGCGGGGCAAAGGTAATAGGGAAATAATTATGTTGGTCCCCTAATTCATAATTCAAAACAAATAAAAAGTTCTTATTATGAAAAAGGGAAATAATTATGTTGTGTTATCATTTTTTTTAAAGATGATATCTCTTCTACTTTCTGGGAGAGGGTTGTTTAGTTGAAATTCTTGCAAAATTGAACAAAAATGGGACTCGTTAAAGATAGCTAGAACTTGGAAGGATAGAATTTGAGAAATTAATTGGTAGAATTAGCCATTAATGGGTATAGCAATAGATAATATAAACTCCAGACTACAAGTTTCGAAGAGGTCATTTATGTGAGGCAATGTAATCATCGAAGAGTTGGAGCTGGCCGGCTGGGTATAAAAGTGACAAAAGACAAACCTTCTAAAAAGATGCTCGAACCCGAAGACTATTCGTTTGTTGATAGCTTGGCCCAGCACGCATTACCAGTGGTCCAGAGGGCTTCATTTTGTATATATCGCAAACAAAATGTACTTAACTCAATTCGGGACCTCTAAATTTTGGGGGATTTGTGCGGTCGCCCACTTTACTCCGGGTCAGAACCACCCCTTTCAACGTTTATTAGTGGTCAGGTAATTAGTCACAGTTTCACTATAAAGAGCTTCTAATATGATAATTTACTAATGCACAAATTAATATCTTCAGTTTCACGAATGTAATAATAGAGATGTATAGATGCACAATTCCTGAAGTTTGAGCCATGGGTTGCAGTTTCAAAAGTTTGACACATTGTCCACATTCTATCCTCTGTCCATCACTTAATTTAAGTTGAATGATTATAATCAATTCACTTGTTAATTGTTATGCATGAAATATTATCTAGACAAAAAGAGTAGTTTAGACTTCTAAAACAGATATAGAAAGAAAAAAAAGGGATATGCATGTGTGATACTTGAATGTAATATACAATCGAAAAATCACCTGTATTAGCGTTGCTAGCTTGCTGTTGTTACATTGCGAGAGCCATTTATTCACTTTTTCGATCATCAAAAATTTCTGTTACATTGCGAGAGCCATTTATTCACTTTTTCGATCATCAAAAATTTCTGTTCAAAATTGGAAGACAGTAAATTGTATGTCGAATAGTGAATCTGGAGAAGGAAAAGAAAACGAGATAATAGGGTTCGAACTCCTGCTCCACACCATATCTCCACCTACTTTGTTACTGGACAAACGAAACACTGAAACTTTATTCCATATTAATTTTGGGAGCCTTTTATTTAGGCGGTTACCCACCTTGCGCCTACCCACAACCGTCATTAATTATATGAATTAGACATGTTTGAAAAACACATGCAAATAACTTGGTTCCCTCTGCTATTAATATCATTATTTTTTTAGTTTGTAGTACACTGTACACTCAAAAATCAAAGGCAGGAAATAGATAAATCAAAGAGTAATAGTAAAAATAACCGTGAGATAATGGAGACGAAGAAAAGTATGGTGGTTAGTTTGGTGGTGATGGTAGCCTTTGTGATGCTCGCCACCAAACCTCAACCAACCTTTGGTGTTCATCCCCTGTCAAACATTTTGCTTGAAAATATTGGGATAGACACCCATCCTCTTGCTTGCGTGGGCTTTAAACAACCATGCGGTACTGCATAGCATACTGGTGTTGTGGAAAGTGTTATTGTGACTTTAAATATTTCACATCATTGTGGCGCACACTTCCTACCTTTGATTATTCTGGTCAGTGCTAATTGAACAGTCAAGAAACATAATGTTGTGCAAGAAGCTAAAAATATATTAAGTTGTTTAATTATATTGTGGTTTGTATTGATTATCAAGTATTCAAGTGTGGATCGATGCTATGTTCGAGTTGTAACCAAAGTTGTCATCCTCATCATGGTTGTATGTGTTTTGGTATAGTCTGGTAATTTGGTTTGGTTTTCGTTTCGTTTATCTATTTTAGGTGTGGATGCTATAACCTTTTTGTAACCAAAATAAAGTTGTCATTATTTGTACTTGCACCTTGTTGTTATTATATATGCAATTTGGCTTATTAAGTATCCATCCATCTAATTATTATCTTATAAATACTCCGACCCCACTCTCTCCTTTTACTCTTGTCATATCTGTTTTCTAAAGTTAAATTTTATATAAACTTGAACCATAAATTCTCACTAATATATAAGGAAAGTTATAGTCATTTGATATTCTTTTAGATTCATTTTAACATATGTACATTTAAAGTATCAACTTTAATCTATTTTTCATAAACTCACTAAATATTTTATCTCCATCCCTAGGTTGGCCACGAACCCTAAGGGTCTGTTCTCCCCAACTTATTTTCGCCCGCCCGCTCGATTCGGTTTAATTCGGTTGATTCGGTTCGATTCGTAAATGATAATCATTACTATTAATTAGTTATAATTTAATTCGGTTCGGTTCGGTTCGATTCGGTTGTTTTATGCTTTAATGCGAAGGGAACAGGCCCTAAAATCTCCAAGATAACCACTAAAATCTATTTATAAATTTACTTCGGCCACGAACCACTAAAATCTCCAAGATAACCATCATCTTCATGGGACTGTGTTCGAGTTTTTTCTCCCATTCCATCGATTTTGAGTCATGAACAATCGAAACCGATGCTCCTAATATCTGCCACGAATAGTTAGCACCCCTGAATGTTACGATGATTCATTGATTCTATCACCATCTTCATTTCACTAGCGAAAGATGAGTGCCTACGATGTTGATTTATGCTGATACTCTGCATAAAATAGAAAGATTCATTCATACTTCATAATTCCAATTGATAAGTTAATTATCTAATCATGGGCTTACTCTTACAATTTTATCAGGTGTCTTATCGTTTTACGATTATAAGAGTCGTACTTATCCTTAATTTCCACGCAGGGGTATTCATAAATATCTGATCCGATCGATCCGATCAAATTTTTTAGTTTTCGTATATTTCAGATCGAATATCCGATGATTTTCGGATCAGATACGGATAGAGAATTAATATTTTCGGATATCTGGTCCGAAATATTGAAAAATATATGTTTCGAGACCAGATATCTGATGATCAGATCTGATCCGAAACTTATTTTATGAATTTTTCCTTTGAAAAATGTAATTTTGTAATTTTCGGATATCCGATTTTTTCGGAAGTTTCAGATCAGATCGGATTATCCGAAATGAACACCCCTATTTCCACCTGCAAGATGAAAATAAACGCATGATTGGGACCATTAATGACATTTCTCTTTATTTCCTTCCTTTTTGGTTGAATAATTGCACATGGTCCGATGGCTGCTTATCTGCTTAATATTTGTCCCACTAAACTTCTCAACTTTCTTACTCCAATGCATATTCCCTATAATAAATCTACATCTTATACTCATCCCCGTACTTCGGGTGTCTTCGTTACCCCAACTTGAGTGCCACTTCTCCTCATGAAATGAGTCCCTGCTCTACTCCGTGTATTTTTCTTGGGTATCCTTCCTCTCACGGCACGTCATTTTTGACGAAATCAAATTCCCATACTCTGACCATTACACTCCTTGCATTGATGATTATAATTGTTTTGACCCTGCCTCTGAGTCTACCCCTCATCCTCTCCTAATCCACTGTATTCGCAGCCCACAAACCAAGGCCCAATTATATTGCCTGTTTCCCCAGACCCATTGATGGTCTCCTCTCCTCACTCGGACTTCGTCCTTTGTGGGTTTGAAATTGGGCTCGGATCGGGATTACATGGAGATGTAAACTACACCTAGGATATAAATTGGGCCTTTATGGACTTAAGTTTGGATATAGACTTGATTAGGGCTTACATGGAGATGCAAACTAGATCTAGGATTTGAAATGGGCCTTTGTGGACTTAAGTTTGGAATTAGAATGGAAGAAGCACTTAGGCTTGACTTTGGAATGGATTAGGAGTGGTACATGGACTTGACTTTGTGATGGACTAGGATTAGACTTAGATTGGGCCTACATGGGCTTGACATAAACTTGGATTCACGTAAATATGCAAATTGACCTAGATTTTGACATGAGATAGACTTACATGGGCCTAAGATGGACTCTAATGCAAGTAGGCCTAATATAAATGCATGAACTCAAGTTTAAATGGGGCCTAATATGAAGGCATGGACTCTAGTGCATATGGGCCTAAGAGGTATGCAAACGTATTGGAATTGGACTAGTGGGATCCGATTTGATTAGTGTAGGCGTGTTTTATTTCGCCTACGCGGTGTGAGCGCGTATTAGATTTGACTACCCCACTGTAAAGGTTTTATTGAAAATTATTTTGTATTGAAAGAAGTCGCCAACAATTCTTTTTAGGAAGAATTATAAACCTAATTGGATATTGGAAAATCATAGGGACAAATTATCCAATGTAGATTTCCCCGTCCTGACTCCATAGATGGTCAAAGTGAACCAAAGATTGAGTTCGGGGGTGAGGGTACGAATATAGTTATAATGAACCACATTCGCCCAAATTAAAGTTAACCTCTACTAAATATCGATTCATTATAGATTTTATGCCAAAGAATAATCATATAATGTTTTAAAACACCCTAAAAATATTTAGTCAAAGTAGGTTCAGGAAACACATAAAAGACTAATTTTTAGTGACAAGTTATTATGCAATCAATATTACAGGGAACCTAACAGGTTGTCCAGATTAATCTGATTAATGTTAGAACAGTTCTTTAGGTCTTTGATTAGCGAAAATAACATGTGGGGTGATAAAAGCAATAAAGCTGGGACAATCATATAATATGCATAGAATGATCAGGCAAGCATACACTACTACAAAAAGACATAAAGAGACCACCTAAAAATGCCCTTAGAGACCACCTAAGGGGTGGTCTCTAGCTCAACGGTCTCTATGTATAAGAGACCACTTTTTAGAGGCGGTTTTTCAAATAAAAGAAAAAGACCACAATTTAAGATAAGTGGTCACTTAGATGCTGGTTGGAGGAACTACAAAAGAAGGAAAAGAAACCACTTATTTTAATTAGGTGGTATCTTTAAATCTACCAAGAAACCACTTAGGCAAATAAGTGGTCTTTTTGGTTCCACTAAAAAGGCCACTTATTTTTGGAAGGTGGTTTCTTTGTTCAACATAATTATAACTAATGTTTACGTCGACTTTTTTAGCTGAAAATTTACGTATATCCCTTTTTTAATTAAAAAAAAATACTCTTTAAATAGTTACATACTTTATACGATTTACCCGTCCACTAAACATGTACTAGTAATATATAGTACCATATTGAAACAAATATTATTTCATTGAAAATAATCATTTACATAATAATATTCTTGAACACTCAAAGTTAAAATGAATATATTTTTGTGAAATGAGTAAATTAAGAATATATCAAACTATATGGACAAAAGTTTAAAAAACAAAAAAGATGTAGATACACTAATATATACTACGTCCTAGTCAAAATACACGCTATCTTCAAATTCTTCCCCATCCAATTAAAAGGGGGCCCCAAAAAAAAAAAAAAAAAAAAAAATTAATGTATAACCAAGAGCGGTGGCACCCGCACACTAAAAATCTTGTATGTGCGTTCAATTGTGAATCCTTTCATAGTAGCTTTTGTGGTGTTCCCAACCGCATCAAGGACATCGAATTTTCTCCAACAATTTCGGCCGTAGAAAAGCATATGTCCATCTGAGTCAATACTGCATATTAAAGTATAGAGACTCAATTAAGCTTAGAGCACTCTACTCGAAGCATCAGGATCTCAGACCATAGTAAAGGCATTGGATCAAAGTGCTTAAGTAGTAGCACACTAGCACTGCACATGACACAAGTTTCAGCCATGAAGTACTAATTCAAGCATAACCCAAAACGAGAGCTTACCTAGCATTGAAAATGATTGGTGGCAGCAGGTAAATGAAGAATTCTTCATTAAATACAAGTAAACAACAGCTCCAGACGCCACACCCTAAGTCAAAACATCAAAGTCAATCAAATTCCATAACCAAAACTAATACCATTAGATATATATACACAAAAGCTTATTCAAATCCTTCAAAATTTACACAGTGTAACAAACAACTACATTTCAATCAACTTAAGAGCCAAATTTAACAACCCAGAGATGCCAATGATATTTGCATTGTCTAATTGAGATATAGATTCGATACATGTGTACATTCTAATCCCGTATATACACCACCATCTTCAATAGAATATAGAGTCGATAGCGAGCTTAACTTTACTTTCAAAGTTTTTGTGTTATAATGATTGATGTGAAATAGAGGTCACTATATATAGCCTATAACAACCAGTCAATACTTTCCCAATCAATGGGGCAGCTGAAAAATGGTGTGCCAACACATTTTGAGCCGTATTAAAGGTAATCTAAGTCTTGGGCAGACCTAATTCAATCTTAATTGAAAATCCTACTAGCCACTGCCTTCATGGCTCAACATGTTTGCAATTTTACCAGTTTAAGTTTGCAATTTAGCATTCTCATCTATGGACTACTAGGCAACTAATAACGTTTCTTTCTATTTTGAGAATTTCAATGGTAAACCCTTCATCTTTGTAGGAAATTAATCAAACAACAACAAAGAACTTACTATTTTGAGGAACCGAGTTGAATATAAAATCGAACAATAAGAACTAGAAACTAATTGGAAAATAAAAATTGACCAATCAGAACCTGAAACTAATTGCAAAAAAAACTGAACAATCAGAACTTGAATCCAAAAAAATTCTACTTAAATTCACAGTTCAAAACTATAAAAAGATTCAAACTTTTCAATTGGGTACTCTAGAAATTCTATTTTGGGTCAAAAATCAATCAGAAAGATTCAAACTTTTCAAGTGGTATTATTAAATTTCGATTTAGGAGAAAGAAAAAGTAAGTACCAGAAGAAGGGAGGTGATAGATTCATTGCCCCACCGATTTTTCCTCGAGCAAATGACCAACAATGTTACACAAACATGTTAAATGATACACAAACATGTTAAACTGATGAACACAGTATTGGATACCACTATGCTTGTATCAAATGGTGACGATTCATGCAATATATTTGGTAAACAAAACATTTTTCTTCTTTTTCTTAAAATGCAGAAGATCTGCTGATTAACTATATTTCTTTTATTGGAATTCAAAAACCTTAACAGTATACTCTGCCCATCTAATTTACAATGAAAATTTACAAACAAATTAAACAAGAATTCCAATAAAAGAAATATGACAATTCAATTACCCTAACAAACAAACAAGTATGAATGCGAGAGGAATTGATAGTTACCATGATAATCTGGTCGTGGCGATGACGCGGTGGTCGAAATGGAACAGAGTATACTGGCGGGGATAATTGGCCAACGATTACGAGTAAACTGGCGAAGAAATTTGGCCGAGTGCTGGCGACGGTTCACGCGCAAAATTCTGGCAGTTCTTCTGTGCTATCGGTATTCGATGGTATAGGATGAGGAAGGAGATGTGATGAAGGAATTAAAGTATTCCCTTTAATTAGGGTTTTGTAGAATAGGAATAATTTTATTTACAATTTCTCACTCCCTCCAGCTGTCCTGCAAATCTTTTTCCTCGTTCAAAATTCAGACAATTTTTTTCCCTTTAATTTTCAATTCCCCCGCTAATGTTTAGGAATCCATTTTTTCTACAAAATGATACAAAATCAAAATAACCACTTAGTAGGAATAAGTGGTTTCTTTAATATTGTTAATTTTGAGTATGTGCAAAAAGACCACATTTATAAAAAGTGGGTATTTTCTATTATAATATAAGAGACCCCTTATCTAAGAAATAAGGTATTTTTTGCTAAATAATCACCTATATCATCATTGTGGTCTCTTATGGGTGGTTACTTTGCACATATTTGTAGTAGTGATATAATATACAAAGGCATGAATAATAATAATAATATAAAAGAAAATATAGAAAAAGGGTTAGAATATACAGTATAGAGATTTTACATTAAAGATCTACATCAGGAAAGAAAACTGTTAGTAACTTCAATATAAAAATAATTGATTTAAGGACCCTCATGATTATACCTATGCGGCTAAGATTGAGGAGCGCAACGATCTTTAGGCGGAGCAATCGTGGAACCAAGAACGCAGTGTGAAAGTATTGATTGATTGAAAGTATTTGAATGTATTTGAGTGTTTGAAGTATTCGAAGTGTATTGTAGAGGTATTCGTCGGTATATTTGTGTTCGTAAATAATAATGAAAAGCCGTCCGTAATTCGGGAAAATACGGGTATTTATAGGGAAAACAAAACTTGCGCTCCACGCAAGCCCTGCGCCAGGCGCAATGCCACACGTTAGGCGCACATTGGTGTGCTTGACGCAGCCAGCCCAATCAGAGATGCACATGTGTAAACGCGTTTTGAAAAGATAGAAAAGTATGTTGCGTCTCACACAAGACTTGCGTCTTACGCAGGACTCTGTGTGCGTCACAAAATCTACGTGTCAGGCGCTCATTGGCTCGCCTTCTGGAATATTCGAGCATATTCCATTGCGCGTCTTTCAAAGATACTTTTTTTATCCCTAAAATTTCGGAGATGGAATTTTACGGATTAAAAATCTGATTTATTTATCAAAGATAATAAAATATTTATGAAAAATATCTATTAAAATAATAAATATTTGATTGGGCTTTTAAAATGGATTTAAAACATTTTATTGGCTTGAAATACAATTAATCATCATGAACAATTAATTGGGCTTTAGAATATCATTTCGAAACATATTTTAGAATGGTTCTTTAGATTGCTCTTCCGTTGGGTCGCGCCAACTAATGCCGCGGTATCTTTCATCATTGGATCCTTAAATGGGGAGACATGATTATGTGTCTACAGAAGCCCCCACTTTGACTGAGGTTCAGGAAACCGAAAGTCAAAATATACGGTGTCGGGACGGAGAACGATTCTAAACGCTCTGCAGTTTAGAACTGATATGTATACGCCGGTCTCTGCAAAACAAAGTTAGTATGCAGGACAATAACTACAAGCAATCTGATTACCTGCAGAAGAAGATGTTAGTAGATAGGTGCAAACAACTCAGATAAGGCACATAGTGATGCAATAATGCAAACTTAGACTCTCTAAGGATGCATGAGACGCTATGCAAGGATTAAGGTTATGCAAAGCTAAGGGTTGACACGTCATGCAAGGTCAGGGTTATGCAAGACTAGAATGTATAAAATGCATTGCAAGGTCAGGGTTTTGCAAAGCTGCAATGCAAGGTTAGGATTTTGCAAGGCTAGAAGATGTGTAGAATGATAGAATGAGCAGAAATAGATAGAATGATTTTCGAAAATCGTTTTTAGTAAATAATCAGGGTTCGTAAACGAGGTCCGCGGATTACAACTCTTCGGGAGTTTGATTTGAATTGGAGAAACCACCACACGTAGGAAACCCCCACTATGGGTGAGCTTGTCTTGAGTTTGTCATGTACTTGATCTGATATTGTAATGTAGTTGATCTATCTTGAACGTTGAAAGTTGTCACTGGGGATTCTTCATTGGGAAGTTGATTAGGCAAAGTCAAATATCGCCAGAAACCATGGAATTGTCGGAGAGTCCTTCAGGGACAAGGAGAGCTTGGATTGAAAAATAAAAGGGTTTAATTTTATGACTCAAATAGATATAGGTGGGAAAAGGCTTTGACGAGGCTAGGTTCAGACTCGAGTCTATGTCGGGGTCTAGAAAGAGATTATGCTCCTAAATTCTAGAAAATTAAATCGTTAGACCATGACTAATTTTATTTTATTAACGCGGTCGGACCTCGAGATGAGGACTCCTACGTATCCTTGCGGAATCAGACCATTCGTAGTTCCAGATCTGATTTTTTTTTTTGTGCCCTAACTTTTGCCTAGGCCGCCCTTTCGGGTTTTCAACCTAGCGGGCTTGGACATACCTTGAAGAAGGAGTTAAGGTTGATGAAAGGCTGAAAAGTTTAAGGCTTAGATGAAGGTTTAATTGGTTTAGCAAATGAAGAGTCATGGATTTGGATTATAAGTTAAGGGTTTTGATGGATTGAAGGATTTGAATGAGGGGTAGAACTTGTGTGCAAGCCCCCTAGCTTAACTTTTATTTCTTTGCCTTTGGCTTTTTTATTTTCTTGTGCGTTTTCTTTTGCTTTTTTTTTTTGCACTTTGAATTTTTTCACTATTTTATTTTGCCTGGCATTGATTTTTTGTAGTGAGGCTTGCACATAAGTTTGGTTTAGGGTACTGGAAGACTTGAAGGATGTTTGTGGAGCTTTGATGTTGAAGGGATTGTTTGTTTTATGATGGTTTAAGGATGATGGCTCATGGAAGGTGATGGACGCAGAGGGAGTAACTCCTGATCCAAAGTATGTCCATTTTTTCATTTTTCTTTTTTTTCAGATCTCTTTTTATTGTTGTTAGTCAAGTTCGTTAGGTGATTTAAGTTTCATCATTGAATTAGAAGCATGAATGAAATGATGGAAGGCCAATGAAAATGAAAATGAAAATGAAAATGAAAATGAAAATGAAAATGCAAATGAAAATGAAATTATTTTATTAATCAGAAATAAATAAAACAAGGCTTATTAGAAATAAAAACCTAAATGCCATAGACTCGACAAGAAAGGAAATGAAGGAGTTAGGGGAGGGACTCTCCGACTCAACCTAAAAAACTAGCGTTAAATGACTAAGCCTCCTGCACTGTTGAGATTACTCCCAAGGGGTTGCTGTTGTTATTGACTTTTGCTGCCGGCGGGATCGGAAGTCTGCCACTTTCAACCATGTCTTGCAGAGTATTCCTTAAGGCCCAACACGTAGATGTTGGGTGTCCATTCCCTCGGCGGTACTTACAATAGGCATTAGGGTTCCACTTCTTGTGCCTATTTTCAGGTGCAGGGTCTGGAGTGGGACCGATAGGCTGTATTGCTCCTTTTGCATGAAGCCTAGTGAAGGCTTCTTCTAGAGTCATGCCTAATGGAGTGAATGTTCGTTGAGGCTTTTGATAACCTCCCTTTTCAGTAGTTAGAGCATTGACATTAGAGCTAGTTGGGTTGTTACTACTCTTCTTGAAAGAGTTGTTGTTGTTAAAACCCTTGTTCTTGTTGGCATGTACCTCTTCTTCAATCAGCAGGCCTACCTTATAGAGCTTCGTGAAAGACTCTATGGGTTGGAACTTGATATGATCCCCATACTTAGGCTGCAAGTTACAGATCACTAGTCGGACATGATCCTCCTCAGATGGCCTGTTAATCATTTGTGCAGCTTTATCCCTCCATTTGTTAAGGAAGGTGACGAAGTCTTCGTTGGAGTTTTGTTTAGTTAACTCCAACTCACGAAGGTCAATGGGAAGCAGAGTATTGTATGTGGAACTCTTCTCTGATATAGTCCCAGTCATTCAGCTTGGCTTTGTTCAGTGATCTGAACCACTTGGATGGATGTGTATCCAAGGTTAAAGGAAAGACATAAGCAAACAGGTCCTTGCTCATGCCCTTGAGAGCCATAGAGATGGAGAAAGCTCTCAAGTGGTCCTCTGGGTCTTCGACCCCCTTGAATTTTGGGAGGTCACCCAATGTTACCTTTTTAGGGAGCTTGTCCCTCAGTTCAGGATCAATGATGTCATGGCCATGAGCTTGACCCTCAAGCGCAGGAATTGACTGGATCAATTGCTCGAGTTTTTCAAACCGCAAATCTGTGTTGGTTTTGAATGGTGGTGGAGTGTCGCCTTGCTCGTCCTCTTCAGTGAACTTCTCCCTTAGTGCCTTAATCTCTTTGTCTTGTTCCTCAAGACGAGAGTTCATCAGTGTGAGTTGAGCCATAATGGCACTAAGCTGTTCATTAGTGTCTCCCATTTCGGATGATGATTCAGAAGAGTCGGAGGATTCGTCTGAAAAAGTTAGGATGCGCTTGACGAGTCTAGGAGTAGGTTGACCTTGTTGCCTCTCTGTTGGACGTTCCCAAGTTATAATCTCACGACCTGTCCTGAACAGAAATCGGATGGACCTCATAAATTTTAAGAAATAACGTTTTTTGAACTGCGAAATGGAGAGGAGAAATGCAAACGGGAAATTGGAGAATGAAAATGGAAAAGAGGATGGGAAATGATTAGAGATGGTTATGATGGCGACATGAGCCTAGCTATATGCAAATGCAGACATGGACTGGACTAGACTATGCAAGCAAATTGAATGATTAGACTTAAGGGATGACTTTTATAGTCCGTAGACTTGACTTTTATAGTCCGTAGACTGACTAGGGTTTAGGTATGATGCAAACTAGACCTAGGGAAACTTTATAGTCCTAAGACTGAACTTATATAATGTAGACTAGATGTAGGAAAATTTTATAGTCCTAAGACTGGCCTTTTATAGTCCGTAGACTGACTTTTTAGTCCTAAGACTGAGCTTTTTATAGTCCGTAGACTGACTTTATAGTCCAAAGACTGAGCTTTTATAGTCCGTAGACTGACTTTATAGTCCTAAGACTGAGCTTTCATAGTCCGTAGACTGACTTTTATAGTCCTAATACTGGGCTTTTATAGTCCATAGACTGACTTTATAGTCCGAAGACTGACTAGCGTTTGCATATAATACAAACTAGACCTAGGGAATGAATTGGGCCTAAATGGACCTAAGAATTGGATTGGACTAGACTTAGACTTAGATTGGAATTGATTAAGGATAGACTTGGACTAGACTTCACATAAAGATGCAGATGGGCCTAGATTTTGAAATGAACTAGACTTATATGGGCCTAAGATCGACTCAATGCTAGTGAATGTATGGACTGAAATGCACATGGGCCTAAATGAATGCAAAGTGGACTCAACCTAAAGTCCAGTTCTACATTCAACTATTGGTCAGGTTTAAGTTCAGTCTGAAAAGGGTCCATGACTAAGAGATTGATCCCACGCTTCGTACCCCTACTTAAAGAGGTGGCCACGTGTAAGACATACTCCAGTCTCAAGTCAGGAACAAGAGAACAATGCCATGGTTGGGTAGGTTTGCTTATGATTAAGATCCAACACTATCGCTCATGAAGCTTTTTGGAAGGACAAAGCGCAAACCCCCCGGGGGTGACCTCACACATAGAACATGTGCTAATGAGGCAAGGTAGATTGTCCTTATGGTGGCTGAACAGTAGCCATGCATATGCAAAACAGTATATTATTCAAAGGCATAAAAATAAGAATGAATCGTATTTTTCAAGTTTCACCCACTCATTAAAAAAAATTAATTATTTAAAATCCTCCCCAGTGGAGTCGCCAAATTGTAGGCGTGTTTTTATTTCGCCTACGCGGTGTGAGCGCGTATTATATTTGACTACCCCACTGTAAAGGTTTTATTGAAAATTGTTTTGTATTGAAAGAAGTCGCCAACAATTCTTTTTAGGAAGAATCATAAACCTATTTGGATATAGGAAAATCATAGGGACAAATTATCCAATGTAGATTTCCCCGTCCTGACTCCATAGATGGTCAAAGTGAATATAGTCATAATGAACCACATTCGCCCAAAGTTGGCATCTACTAAATATCGATTCATTACAGATTTTATGCCAAAGAATAATCATATAATGTTTTAAACACCCTAAAAATATTTAGTCTAAGTAGGTTCAGGAAACACATAAAAGACTAATTTTTAGTGACAAGTTATTATTCAATCAATATTACAGGGAACCTAACAGGTTGTCCAGATTAATCTGATTAATGTTAGAACAGTTCTTTAGGTCTTTGATTAGCGAAAATAACATGTGGGGTGATAAAAGCAATAAAGCAGGGACAATCATATAATATGCATAGAATGATCAGGCAGGCATATAATATACAAAGGCATGAATAATAATAATAATATAAAAGAAAATATAGAAAAAGGGTTAGAATATACTGTATAGCGATTTTACATTAAAGATCTACATCAGGAAAGAAAACTGTTAGTAACTTTAATATAAAAATAATTGATTTAAGGACCCTCATGATTATACCTATGCGGCTTAGATTGAGGAGCGCAACGATCTTTAGGCGGAGTAATAGTGGAACCAAGAACGCAGTGTGAAAGTATTGATTGATTGAAAGTATTTGAATGTATTTGAGTGTTTGAAGTATTCGAAGTGTATTGTAGAGGTATTCGTCGGTATATTTGTGTTCGTAAATAATAATGAAAAGCCGTCCGTAATTCGGGAAAATACGGGTATTTATAGGAAAACAAAACTTGCGCTCCACGCAAGCCCTGCGACAAGCGCAATGCCACGCGTTAGGCGCACATTGGTGTGCTTGACGCAGCCAACCCAATCAGAGATGCACATGTGTAAACGCGTTTTGAAAAGATAGAAAAGTATGTTGCGTCTCACTCAAGACTTGCGTCTGACGCAGGACTCAGTGTGCGTCACAAAATCTACGTGTCAGGCGCTCATTGGCTCGCCTGACGCATTCTGGCCTATGTGTTGGACGCACGTGGCGCGCTGAGCGCAGCCCCCGCGTCCGGCGCATATTCTGGAATATTCGAGCATATTCCATTGCGTGTCTTTCAAATATACTTTTTTTATCCCTAAAATTCCGGAGATGGAATTTTACGGATTAAAAATCTGATTTATTTATCAAAGATAATAAAATATTTATGAAAAATATCTATTAAAATAATAAATATTTGATTGGGCTTTTAAAATGGATTTAAAGCATTTTATGGGCTTGAAATATAATTAATCATCATGAACAATTAATTGGGCTTTAGAATATCATTTCGAAACATATTTTAGAATGGTTCTTTAGATTGCTCTTCCGTTGGGTCGCGCCAACTAATGCCGCGGTATGTTTCATCATTGGATCCTTAAATGGGGAGACACGATTATGTGTCTACAATTAGACTGGGTTTAGAATTTTCGAAATTCATTTTTGAAAGGAACCCCTTTGTTTTTATCTTTTATTGGAAAATATGATGGTGATTAAGGATAGATTAATTTTGAAAACATTTTTTGTGAACGTGTGTTAGGATGATGACAAGTAAATGTTTTCGAAAAGATAGAATAGAAGAGGGCGTGATATAGATTTTTAAAAAGTATATGTTTTTGAAATGGATGAAATATGATATGATAGGTATATATCTTGGAGAAGATTAGGTTGGATAGAAGGGATAAGATGGTATAGAATGACATGCATGAGGACTCAAACTTTATCATGACCACTTATCTAGATGTACTTTTTAAGATAAACTCCACCCTAGATAAAAAAAATTATTTTTTATCATTGAATTACATGAATTTTGTTTCAAGAAAATGACCTAAAAGTGATCATAAACGATAATGCTAAGAAGGATCGACAATCGGCAAATAAACCGACAAAAACGAGGACTGCCTAACTTGCGTGCCACACAAGTTTCTTGTGCAACACACAAGTAGGACGCGTGCCATGCAAGTTTCTTGCGCAACACACAAGATACTTCCGTGCAACGCAAGCTGGTGCGTCAGGCGCAAGATCGTTGAGTGAGACACAAGCTTCTTGCGCTTGGCGCACTCTATTAGTGAGGTGGATTTTTCTTTTAGACGATCTGTCTTTTTGGATGTTTCTAGTCTGCTTCGAGGGAAAAGCAAGGGGAAAGTATGAGTTAACATAGTAAACAAGCAATTAATAATGTCATATAGGCAAGAATAGCATGGAGTTCCAACCTACAATCGCGATCTATGTTTGATACTATGTCAATTAGGTTTAGGCTGAAAAGTGTCAATGAGATATTGATTCCACGCTTTGTATCTTTGCTAAAAAGATGACCATGTAAGACGCACTCCAGTCTCAAGTCAGGAACAAGAAAACAATGTCATGGTTGGGTAGGTTTGTTTACGACTAAGATCCAACACTATCGCTCAGGAAGCTTTTTGGAGGGACAAAGCGTAAACCCCCCCAGGGTGGCCTCACGCATAGAAGATGCGCAAATGTGGCAAGGACATAACACTTACGGTTTTTCACCATATACCCCTGATAATTTTTTTTGCACCATATACCCTTTTCAGTTTCCAAATTCATCATATACCCCCGACTTTTTAAAAAATACATCCACTTGCCCTTAATAACTAACGGTATTAACGTCTGTTAGTGATCATTAACCCCTAATCCCCCCTCTAACCCTAATTAACAACCCTAAACCCTAACCCCTCTAGCCCTAGCCCTAACCCTAACCCCTAATCTAATACTCTAACCTTAACCACCCACCCCACCCCCTTCCCCCCACCACCCCCCGCAACCCCACTTCCCCCACCACCCTAGAAGCCATCCCTCTCCCCTTCCTTCCTCCGCCCCCCTCCCTGCAGCCCACACCCCCCATAGCCCCCCTCCCCTGCAGCCCCCGCAATCTCCTCTTCCCCCCCCCCCGCCCCTCCCTCCCCCCCCCTCCCCGTAGCCCCGCAACCACCCTCTCCCCCATGCCCCCCTCCCCATCCCTCGCGATTTTTGCGATTTTCGTTTTTTGATTGTCGGGTTCTCGCCGGTGGTGCTTTGGTTGTTGGGTTCATGGCCAATCGGTGGCACTTGGGAGGCGATTCACGGCAGCAGTAAGGCGGTAAGAAGGAGGTTGCGAGGGAGGGGTGATGCGGGGATGCGGGGAGGGGATGGGGGTCTTGGGATGCGGGGGAAGGGGTTGTAGAGGGGCGCGGGAGGGGGGGGGCTGCGGGGAGGGGGGAGGGAGGGCTTCGGGGGTGGTTGGGGAGGGGGGCTGCGGGGGTGGTAGGGGAAGGGGTGGGGTGGGGGGGGGAAGGGGTAGGGTGGGTGAGGGGTGGTGGGTGGGTGGTTAGGGTTTGGGTATTATATTAGGGGTTAGGGTTAGGGGGAGGGGGTGGTGGGTGGGTAGTTAGGGTTTGGGTATTAGATTAGGGGTTAGGTTTAAGGTTAATGTTAGAAGGGGTTAGGATTTAGGGTAGTTAATTAGGGTTGGAGGGGGGGATTAGGGGTTAATGACTAACGGACGTTAACGCCGTTAGTCCTTCAGGGCAAGTGGATGTATTGTTTATAAAGTGGAGGGTATATGGTGAATTTGGAAACTTGAAAGGGTAAATGGTGCAAAAAAAATTTGTCAGGGGTATATGGTAAAAAAACCATAGAACTTATAGTGGCCCCAAAAACTAGCCATGCATTTGCAGAAGTGTAATGTTATTCAAATGCATAAAACAAGTATGAATCGTATGTTCGAGTTTTACTCACTCATTAAAGATTAATTTATAATCCTCCCAGTGAAGTCGCCAAATTGTAGGCGTAATTTTATTGCATGCGCGGGATGATCGCGTATTTGACTACCTCATTGTAAAGGGTTTTGTTTTGAAACTGTTTTGAAAAAGAGAAGTCCCCAACAAGTCTTTAAAGAAAGCCTCATAAACCTAATTGGATTTTGGAAAATCATACGGACAAGGACTTATCCAATGTAGATTTCCCTGTCATGACTTGATAATTGGTCAATGAACCAATGATTGAGTTCGGGGGTGAGGCTACGAATATGATCAGGAAGCAAACTCGCCCATTGTTGGCCTCTACTTAATACGATATGTGTAAGTTTTAGGCAATTGAATAACCACGCAATATGTTCTTGCAATGTATACATTATGTTGGTCCATTAAGCACGCAAAAGACTAATTGGAACATTTATTTAGGTCTATGATTAGAAGAAATAAGCATGTGAGGTGATGAAGGCAGTAAAATATACAAACATGCATACGAATATAAATGTATTGAAATATAAAAGAAATATAAAAAAGAAGATGTTAGAGAAGAATGTACAAGAAAGCGTTAATTCCTTTAATATCTACATCGTGAAAAACATATTGTTTGTAAAATAAGAATTAAATTGGAATTGACCCTTAGAAAGTATACCTTTGTCGCCTGTGACTTATATAACGATCAGCAGGAAGAGCAATCTTGAAGCTTGAAATATGAAATTCTAATGGAGTTTAAATATGTGTTTGGATATAAGTTTGAATCTGTGTTTGAGTGTTTTCGTGGTATGTAAGTATGTCGAAGTGTGATGATATGAGTGATAATGTTGTGTGAAAGTTCTGTAACGCGTTCCTCGAAAATAGACTATTTATAGGAGAAACAAGTCCGAAAATCACGTGGAGATAAGAGAAAAAGTGGAACGCCTAGTGCAGCAAGGCTGCGCTCCATGCACCATGCTGCATCAGACGCAACCCTTGGTTGCGTTCATGTGTTTTGTAAACTATCTCCTTGCTAAGCACGCACATCCTAGTGCGCTTGACGCAGTGGATTTCATTCGTTTAAAGATTTCTTTTTATCTTTGATGAATTAATATCTTTTAGACTTCGAAATCAGTTATCTTTAGGAATATAATCTGATTTTAATAATATCCTAAAGAATTAATTATCACCAAGTACCCTCGAGTTTTCAGAAAATTCACGAGGTACCCCCCAACTTTTCAAAATACACGGGGTACCCCTAAATTTCATAATAATAGTTAACCGCCGTTAGTCATTAACTCTAATTTAGGAGATTTCAACCCTAATTAACCACTAACCCTAACCCTTACCCCTAACCCTAACCCTTACCCCTAACCCTAAACCTAACCCTAACCACCCCTCCCCCACCCTCCCACCACCCCAAAGACCCCAGCACCCCCTCCCCCCACCCCCCGCAGCCCCCCTCCCCCCCCCCGTGCCGCCCGCCCTCGCGCCCCTCCTCGATTTCGGAAAAGCCCCCCCCCCACCCCCCGCAGCCGCCCCACCCTCTTCTCATCGACGGATCCGAGCGCCCCCTCGTTTTCTCTATCGGACGGATCCGAGCGCCTCCCTCGTTTTCTTTGTCGGATGAGAAGATGGATCGAGCTCCCCCCCTCGTTTTCTCGTCGGATGAGCGGTCCGAGCGCCGGCGAGTCGAATCGGGGTTGTAGGGGGTGGGGGAGGGGTAGGAGGCTGCGTTGGGGGGGGGAGGGGGCTACTGGGGGTGGAGGGAGGGGGCTGCAGGGGTGGTGGGAGGGTGGGGGAGGGTGGTGGGAGGGTTAGGGTTTAGGGTGAGGGGTTAGGGTTAGGATTAGGGGTTAATTAGGGGTTAAGACAGAAAACTAGGGTTAATGACTAACGGCGATTGACGCTGTTAGTCATTAAGGGTATTTGGATGTATTATTATGAAACTTAGGGGTACTCCGTGTATTTTGAAAAGTTGGGGGGTATTTTCTGAAAACTCGGGGGTATTTGGTGAAAAAACCGTTCATATAATTAATAATTGCGATTAATTAATTGAGGGCTTTATGAAAATGGGCTTGAAAAAACAATTAATTACCATAAATAATTAATCGGGCTCTTCAAAGTGTGCTCGAAATTATTTTAAACAAATAAATAGACTTTGTGTTCGTAAAATGATTTTAGGCTTAGCTTTTCAGATTGCTCTTCCTTTGGACCTGACCAATTAGGACGATGGTATGTTTCATCATTGGGTGCTCACCACCATCACCACCACCACCACCACCACCAACAGCAACTCCACCAACAGTAACACCGTACCACCACCACCACCAACAACAACAACAACAACAATGCAGTAGTAGTAGCAGCAGCAACAACAACATCAGTAGTAGTACCAGTAGTAGCAGTAGTAGCAATAGTAGTAGCAATAGTAGCAGTTCTGTTCGAAACATATAAGAAGAATGGCAAAAAGGTTCTGTCTGAAAATCAGCTGAAAGGATGATTAAAATGGTGATTACCTTAGCTTAAAAGATAGGATTTTATGGGTAATTAAATTGGGGGGTTACAAAACCTTTTAAACTCATCAACTCCCTCCTCCTCTTCTGATTTTTCGGCTAGCTATATTGCAAAAGTTGTCGGACCATTTTTTTTACGTAAACGGTTAAAATGTGCTAAAATCGGTTAAATAAAAATATTAGCTCAAACGTCCATTTTAATTACTAGAAAATATGTAACTTCTAATTAAATAAAATATATATGAAGTTGATGGAGATTAAAAGGGAAGAAAGGTACAAAAAAGGTAAAAAAAGGTTGAGAGGGAAACTCAGGTCAACGCCTAAGTCAACTTTATTTTTGGTTGGATTCATTAAACTGGCTTAATAAAACAAGTTGGATTATTATTAGTTTCTTTATTTTGCAAAAAAAATTATTTATGGTCCAACCTCACAAAATGTTGTCTTATTTGACTGAATCTGACAAAGAACCCTTTTAAATTTATTAATTAGGGATGATTAGGGGTAGACAACTCTCACACAAGAGTGGTTTTTGGTTAAAATCTTTAGTAAATTCATGTCATGTTTTCATTAAGCTTTAATTCCATAAGTTTTTTTTACGGGAAAACACACACCATTTAACCATTCATAGAAATCAAATCAGAGTTTACAAGGGACAAAGCCTCGCAAGGCACTTCTTCAATCCATACCCTCATTTCACTATACTCCCTACTAAGATGAGCTATTTTATAAGCTACTCTATTCCCCTCCCTATATACATGATTAAACATAAGAGAAGTACAAGATCTCCCCAACCATAATATATCAGACACTATGTTTCCAAAACTTGTATTCTCCTGCATTCCTTTTGTGAGATGGGAGATGAGCATCAAACAATCATTTTCAAGGGTCAAGCTCCGATGCCCAGCTTCTTGCGCAATCTTCATCGCATGCCTAGCTGCATTCGCTTCAGTTATGTCCACTTTCATGTCACCTTCTAACAGCATACAAGTTGCCACCATCACGTCACTCACCTCATCCCGAATGACTCCACCAAGCCCCACCTTACCATCCTCGAAAACCGCCGCATCAGAATTTATCTTATACACTCCCTCCATAGGCGCTTTCCACACTTTCAATCCTCCCCTTTCAGCTTGTAATGCTGTACTTTGCACAACATTGGCAGTAGAATATTCATCAACTAACCTCGAGGCTCTAGCAATCACCTCCAAGCAGTCCAACCTTCGGCCCTCAAACAACCATGCGATTCTACGCAGTCACACACCCCACAGCAAACTCCAAAAGATATCCCACCAAGTATCATCTGTGACACTCCGAGAAATTTGTAAAACCCAATCCATGAGCGTACCTTCAAAGTCTTCTCGGGTTTCAATTCGCAAAGGAGAGAGGAGCCATAAACGCTTGATCTCAGGACACTTCACCGACGCATGTAGCACCATCTCATCTTCCTCACCACACATGGGACATATTCTATCAATCTCACATCCTCTTTTATGAAGCACAACACGCATAAGCAAGCCAATTGGTGTAAAGCTTTCCAACCAAAGTGACGAATCTTTGTTGCAACACTTGCCTGCCATAGTTTCTTCCATACTACATTATCACTCATATTCGACGTCGATGCTCTCTCGTTTCTTCTCCCTACAAGCTCCACGAAGTAGGCACTTCGTACCGAGAATTCGCCATTTTTGGTGTAATGCAATGTCCATTTATTCGCCATCTCATCCTTATCCCAACTTCCATTGACCAGAAGCTCACGAACCATTCTCGGGGCTTCATCATTTTGCGCATTATTGAGGACACGAAAATGAGGGCGAGAAGGGACCCATGGGTCCGCCTAAATCTCAATATCATCACCATTGCCTATAACTTTCCGCAAGCCTTTCTCAAGAAGCTTTCGAGCAGATAAAATTGACTTCCAAGTATAGCTTGCCACATGGCTCACTTTAACTTCCAAAAATGAAGAATTTGGGAAGTATTTATTCTTTAACACCTTTGACATTAAAGAATTAGGATATTTTAACACCCTCCATGCTTGTTTAGCCAACATAGCTTTGTTAAAAACTCCTAAATTCCTCATCCCCGAACCTCCCTCTTTCGTAGAACCATAAACTTTCTCCCATGCCACCCAAGCCATCTTCCTCACCTCTTTTTTTTTTGACCCCAAAAGAAGCTTCGACACATTTTCTCCATCTCATTCAAAAGACTTACAGGAATGTTAAAACATTGCATAGTATAAGTTGGAATAGCTTGAGCAATCGCCTTAAGAAGCACTTCCATTCCTGCTTGAGATAAAAAGCCTTCCTTAGCTTCCAACCCTTTAACTTCTTCAGAATACTCTCCTGAATACTTTGGAAAACCCGTTTCTTTGACCCCCCAACAAAGGTTGGTAGCCCAAGATACTTATCATGTTCTTCAACAACCTTAAAAGTTAACTTCATCTGAAGAATCTCCTGCTTTTGTGGCTCAATGTTTCGGCTGAAAGACACTTCGGATTTTTCCATATTCAGTTTTTGACCTGACGCAGCTTCATAGATTGAAAGAATATCCAACACCTTATCCACCTCCTCCTCATTCGCACTTGTAAACAACAAGCTATCATCGGCAAAACACAAATGAGATATAGCATTAACTTTCTTCCCAATTTTTAACCCATGAATTTATCTTTTTGCTTCAGCATCACATAGCAAAGTAGACAGACCTTCAACACATATAATAAAAAAGAAAAGGTGATAGAGGATCACCTTGCCTCAGCCCCCTAGATGGAAGAAAATTTCAAGAAGGTTGTACATTCACAAGAATAGAGAAAGAAGTGAACTTCACACAATCAAGAATTAAACTCACAAAACACATGGGAAAACCAAGCTTGATCATCATTTGCTCCAAAAAATGCCACTCCACTATATCATATGCTTTACTCATGTCCGGTTTAAGCCCCTGATACCCTTCTTTTCCTTTTTCTTTTTTCTCAGATAGTGAAAACATTCATAAGCCACCAAAATATTATCAGTTATCATTCTTCCCGGCACAAAACCACTCTGAGATTTATGAATGATAAAAGGGAGCACTTTTTCAAGTCTATTAGCAAGTACCTTAGACACAATTTTATAAAGTATATTACAAAGACTTATAGGTCTAAAATCAACATGAGACTCACAAATTTTCTTTTTTGGAATTAACGCTATGTGAGTCTGATTTAAAGACCTAATATCACCACCATTATTTAAAATTTCAAGAATTTTATTCTCTACATCCACACCAACAATACTCCAAAACTTTTGATAAAAAAGAGCACACATACCATCCGACCCCAGAGCTTTTGTGGGATGCATCTGCTTCAAAGCTTCATGAATTTCTTCTTTCACATACGGCTCTTCAAGCATAAGTTTCAAATTTGGTGGCAATTTCTCTTGGACTTTGTCAATCACAGGCGTAGTCTCAATTTCTTTATTTGCACGAAAGAGCTCCTTAAAGTGTTGGATGAAAATTTTAAAAATTTCGCCCTCTTCTTCGAACTCGTTCCCCGCTGCATCTTTTATGCGATCAATAGAGTTTCGGGCAAGCCTTTGTTTTGCCTTAGCACGGAAAAACTTTGTGTTTTTTTCTCCATGCTTAAGCCATTCTTGTCTACTTCTCTGCTTCTAATTCGTTTCTTCTCTACTTTCTAATTCATCCATCCTCTTATCAATCGCCCTCATTTGATCAATCACTTCCACTGTTTGTTCTTCTTCCATTAGCTTCCACTCTCATTTCCTTAGCAAAATCCCCGAACTTCTCCTTGCTCCATTCACGCAACTTCGTAGTAGTACGAGCCAAGCATCTTGCAACATCATCACCTCTACCCCAAGCCTCTTTAATCACCTCCTCACATGCCTCCTCTCTAGTCCACATCTCCTCAAACCGAAACATGCGTTTTTTCCTTCTCTCGTTTTGGGCTCCCAAGCTTGTTCCAAGGCTAAGAAGAATTGGCAAATGATCGGATCTTCTTTTCTCCAAGTGAGACACAAACGAGCCTCTAAAGATGTCTTTCCACTGGGCATTAGCAAAGAACCTGTCAAGGTGCTCCTGAAGATTTTTTTCCCACCTTGATTGTTTGTCCATGTGAAGGTATGGCCTACAAAATGTAAGTCTTCGAGTCTGCAACAGTCTACTACATCCCGAAAGAGTGCAGCATCATCAAACCTGAACTCACTCCCCCGTTGTTTCCCGTTTCACCACAACATCAGATTAAAGTCCCCTCCACATAACCAAGGTGTTGTTGCATCATGATAGAGATTTTTCATTAACTCCCCCGGCTTAAATTTATTCCCCTCCTCCGGCTAACCATACATCTCAGTAAATCTCTAATCTTCCATACCCTCTTTCACAATCATCGCATCAATATGATTCACCGAAAAAGTGTTAATGTTAACTATCCACTCATCCTTCCAAAAGAGACCTCCTCTCCTACTTCGACCTTCACCTTCACAATCTACAACAAGCATACATTTGAATTTTAATTTTCTTCGAATACTTTCCATCTCACCTTTGTTTCAACTTTGTTTCTTATAAAAAGATCATCATAGGATTCTCATTAATCACAACACCCCTAAGCGCATTGACTGCCTGGGTGCTTCCCAAACCCCGATAGTTCCACATAAGGATGTTATTCATTGGCCACCAAGAGCCCAAGGTGTGGGGCTCGCCACTCTAAGTGAACCAGCATCCTGCATCTCATTCTCCATTCTCACCTTTTTCCCCTTTTTATTCTTACTTTCATCTCCTTTTAAATCCTTCAAACCTTCCTCACGCTCTCGTTCTTTTCGTCTCCCACCACACATTCTGCTCACATTTTTCCCATCTCCCTCATCTTTTTTATTAGGGGTTTTTCTACGTGGTGTCCCTGTGTTTTATGAAATTCTATGTTGTACCCGAATTTTTTGAAATTTCCACGTTGTACACTTAAGCTTTCTAATCGTTACATGAAATACCCTTATATAAAATATCAAACAGTAGATTTTAGGATTTTCTTGCCTTGTGGGAATAGAGTAGGATTCTTTAGCCTTATTAGTTTATTGAGGTATGAGATATGATCTGAGAAATTGAAGACTAAGTGAGGTTTGGGGTAGGATATTCTAATAGTAAGGGTATTTTATGTGACGTTTAGAAAGTTTAGGGGTACAATGTGGAAAGTTCAAAAGGGTCAGGTACAACGTAGAATTTCGTAAAGCATAGGGGCACTACATAGAAAAACCCTATATTATTAATTCTTTTCCACCCTCTACTTTTATGTTGATCACTCATAATTATATCACCCCCATCATACCTCTCCTCACTCTCATTTTCAAGACCAACAGGTCCCCCCTTGTTGCTCATCTACTACATGCCCCTCCTCCACTAGACTACTTTTTTCTTCTCCCACCACACTTGGGCCACCTATTTGCTTATGCCCAGCCCCAACCTGCTCTATACCCTGCTCGTTAGATTGAGAGTGACACCCAACTTCGAGCATGCTTTTTTATTTTATTCTACACTCATTCATCTTCCCATCCACCTCTTCAACTTGTTTACTCATATTCTCCCCACCTGATGGTTTTGGTTTAGTGATGAAAAGATTCCTAGCACACAAAGGTCTTCCTCCCCTACCTTTGACATCTTCTTCCAGCAAGTTTCTCTTCCATGGTGAGGCTTTCAACCATCCACCAAACCCCAGCTTTGGTTCATCCTCATCACGACACTCATAGCAATCTTTTAATCCATGTTCTAGCTTGCCATAAAATTAACAGAACAACAGTGGTCTCTCGTACTTCACATCAAAGTACTCCTCCATACCCCCTCTCATCTTATCTTTGACAGTTTTGATGAGTGGCTTGCGCACATCCACTTCAACCCTAAGTCGAATGGATTTATCAATACCCAAAGACCCAGCGCTATCAATTTTCATAAAAGAACCCAATTTATTCCCAATGACCTCCAAATTCATCAGGTTAAGTCTCCCTTTAAAGGGGAGATTGTAAACTCGCACCCACATAGGCTATTCATACAACTCCATATCAGATGGTTTTTTGTTACCTTTAATATCTCCTATGATGATGCGTGCTTGTTAAAATGCCACAGTTGTCCTTCAACCACTCTTTTCTTGTCTCGCCAGTGATGGAATTGAAAGACAAAGGTATTCTCACCAATACAACTGATGTCAACTCCATAGATTGGTTGCCATACATTTTTCATCGTCGACATGAATGCATTGGCATTAATATTACGATTGGTCCAAATTTTGCCAACTAACCCTAATTCCACTCGTGCTTCATCCTCGTCTTCTCCATCTTCAACCCACTCCACAACATCCTCATTACAATTAATTGTCTCCTTATCTCCTTCGTCTCGAGTTTCAAGAAAATCTGCCCTAGCATCAGTGTTCTTTATGTTGATTAATCGCAATTCCACATCTCCAGAGTCATGGGATGTTGTCATTATCGAAAGAAGAGAAAAAGAATTTCGTCAATCTCGAGACAAACTCGAGACGACACCTACAGTCGAGGAACGCCCGGCAATCGCCCAGAACAACCCTCCTAACTAGAGGGAACTTTTAATTCCATAAGTTAAATCCAACTTATCGTGATGTAAAATTCAGCCTTTTACTTCTTAATTGTTGTAAATTAAACATTCCTAAGAGTATTCACAAAGGTCATTGTATTAAAATATATATTATTAGCAATGTCAAAAAAATGTATATACTTCTGTATTATTATTATTATTATTATTATTATTATTATTATTATTATTATTATTTATTATTATTATTATTACTATTATTACTACTACTACTATTACTACTACTACTATTATTATTATTATTATTATTATTATTATTATTATTATTATTATTATTATTATTATTATTATTATTATTATTATTATTATTATTATTATTATTATTTCTATAAATGTACATGTTCTCAAAATAGATTTTGATACTTTATGCCTTATAGTAATTATTGCACTATTTGTCTCTCTTTCTTTTTCACTTTGTGTATTTCCGGGAAAGTTTGTTGTATTCCAAACAAAATATCTTAAATAGTTCAGTTTTTGGGGAATTTGAAGAATTATTTGTATATTTAAAAGAGATAAAAAATAATAATTTTTGGTGTATAATAAATTTAAGTTTTATCTTTACTTATTGTTACAGGTAACCATAGAGAAACTACATCAAACATTAGCTACCCAAAGTGAGAAACTAAAAATCTTAGGTAACAAAATTGAAAATTTGTCAAACCCTAGGTACCCAATAGTGAAAATCTTCCTTTCAAGAATCTTTGTGAAGCTTTTTACTAAATCCATTTAAAAGCTACTTTTAGAGCTCTCCTATTAGCTCCTTAGGCCCTATTTCTTTTGGAATAAATTTTGATGAACGTAATTAAACTGAAGTGAATTTAATGGAGTTGGACTAAACTGAAGTAAAATGAACTAAAACTGAATTGGAACTATGGAAGTAAAAGTAATACATTGAGCTAAAATTGATAAAGTTAAGTCCAAAAAAATAGGACCTCAATAGTCAAAGTAGTCATGTTCGAATTAGTATGTGTAATTTGGTTGTTGTGTTCCTTTTAAAATGCATGTTGTAGTAGGTAGAAGAAGCATTGCATGCAATTGCACAAATGTGATTATAATTTTTTCTGTTTTCATCTTTGATCTTTCAACTATATTAGTAACTTAGTTAAAGTACATAACTTTGACTCACTTAATAAAAGCAAAATACAACAAGTGTGGAGTTTTTTATATTATGAGTTTGCCTTCCACGCATGATCATGCAATGTCAGGATTTTCTCCTTCTAATTTTTAGATGTTTAGGTTGTGATGTCTTGAAATAAAGTGATCTAATTTAGATTCATAAAAAATTTGTTTGCTCAAATATCTAAACTTTAGTGAACTTAATTAAAACTCCATCTTTATTCCTTTAAATTTGGTCGAATCTAATTTATTTTTGTCATGTCTAATATATGCTCTAGATTAAATTGAACTTTAGCCAAAATAACTAATGCCATTAATCAGACTCACATAATCTATTCGCTATAACTTCACATGTTCTTCGTGGAACACCATGCATAATCAACTTATGGTCCAACAGCTAATATACAAAGATCATATAGAGGTATATACTATTTTGTTAGGGAACTACATAGATCTGGTTTTAGACCTCTCATACATTACAATTTGATAAAGCCCCCTAATCTTTTATACAAATATAGTAATTCCACCATTGTCTCTCTCATCCTAAAATATTTTTGCTAAACCTCAAGCTTAACTTAGAATTTCCCAAAAATAGAACAAAAAGTCACCCACTCACACACACTAGTCACTAACCATCCCCAAATTCCTAAAAATGGCAGATTCATCACCCCCTCAAAAAAAACACCACAATATTTTCACCATCACCTCCATTCTTTTCCTCATCTCCTTCTTCCTCATTCTCCTCGTTTTTCTCAGCAATGAAAAAACTCTCAATCTCTTCATCTCTCCTTCCATCAACCCAGATATCTTCGCCCAAACCAACACTACAACCGGCGCAACTCCGCCCATTGAGTCTACATCGTTCGAATCAAATCAAATTTTGTCAAATGAAACCCTTGTTGAGGAAAATGAAAATGTGGGTTTTGTTAATGGATCTACTGTTGAAAATGGGTCGGTTAAAGAAGGAGGAAAAGAGGTGGAGAAATGGGGTAAAAGTTGTAACTTTTATATGGGTAAATGGGTTAAAGATGATGGGTACCCGGTTTATCAACCGGGTTCTTGTCCTTTTGTTGATGAAGCTTATGATTGTCAGAGTAATGGAAGGCCTGATTTTGAGTTTATGAAGTGGAGATGGAAGCCTGATGAATGTGATCTTCCAAGGTGATGATCTATGCTTTTTTAATTTTACTGGTAATTTCTTGCGTTATTGACGAAAAACTCGTAATTTGTAACTTGTATCTCCTCCATTCTGAATTGAGTGGAACATTTCAGTTAAAAAGCTCTCACATCAAAAATTAGAAAAGTGTTTCGCTTATTTCACTAAGTATAAGTTATAACACATGCAAGCACTCACATAATATTTCCCCAAGTTTGTTCCCAAAATCGTGTGTCCTAACTTATAACAGTTAGGAATATGCTATAGCTCTTTATTGGGTGTTTTTTTTTCTTTGTTTTTTTTTGGGTTTTTGGATATGGTTCATAATGTCAATTAACTTAGATTAAACTTAGACTATGTGGCGTTTGGTGAGTAGTTCAACATGTAAAATACAGCTAATGTTTATCAGTAAGTCATACTCTACTAATGTTTATAATGTCTCTTGCATGCTCAAATGATGGTGCAAAACTTTCAGTAACTCATACAGTTATAGTCCACTCCACTGGTGATTATCAGTAACCCCAATTATGCGTAATCAGTGACCGGATGGTGTATGGTGTGATGCGTAACGTATTGCATATGAGAATTTGTATTTCCGATATGATGCTTTACATGGAAGAAAATTCTAGTCTGTGTTTTTTTTCTTGCTTGAATGGTTTACTTTATGCTAGCTAGGGACTGGATTTATTCTGTTGGCAATGTGATATGCAAATTTATCAGCAAATTGAAGAATGAGAATGGAGAAACCAGGTTAACTATTTCCTAAACAAAGTTACAGTCGATGCTAACGAGCTTTGTTTATGACATAAGAAGAAGCATTGTAGAGAATTCAAGGGCATTTGCATCATTATGGTGAGCTATGAGACTTCATGTTGTTGAAATCAGATTGCTACTCATGTAGTCACATATAGCCCGATATAGGTAGAGGTTGACTGAAACGAGTGAGTCTTTTGGTTTTCGAGCTATTTCAGACAATATTGTGGAAACTACTAATTACACAACAGGTGCTTCTTTCACTTGCTGCAAATTTTTTTTTTAGTTGCTGAGTATTGATGGAGAAGTTGCTTCATTTTGAAATTACATAAGCTCGAACTTCTGATAAAAGTTCTCGTGATGGCAGTCATTTGTAGACTTTTTCAATATTTATTAATTATTGACAGAGGTAAGTATTTGTCTTTTTATGTTTTCAGTGGCAAAAGCTAATTGATCAGCTACTACCTAACAGACTTTTAATGGCAAATCTGTTTGTCTTGCACTGCTATGGGTTGTAGCAAATTACTTAGAGGATTCTATACATAGGATTAACTCCGCCTGTGAGTGTCTGTGTGACATTCACTGCCGGTCGCAAGCCCGGATAAAGGAGGAGAGTTGCGGTAGGTTTGGGGCGGCCAGTGTAAAACATAGCCCCATATCATGACATGCTTCATGTTAGCCGACCCCAAATTATTTTGGGAATAAGGCTTAGAAGAAGAAGAAGATTCTATACATAGGATTGGGATGAATCAATAAGGAAATATGTTGTTGTGTATTGTTTAGGCTTCTTGTATTATGATATGATTGAACCTGAATTTACTTTGGATTGCTGATTTATATGATTACATCTTTCTGCTCGTAGTCATTTCATCCTCACACAGTTTAATGAAACAGCCAAAGTTGGTTCATGAGAGCTCTTTTTTAGGGATTATCAGATTGTTTCCTAGGAATAGTTAACAACAACCATGAGAAAACAAAGTCATGTTCACCTTGATGATTATCTGTTGCATGCTTGTGTACAGTTCCTTGTCTAATTATTCTGGTATTTTTCTGCTTTTGTTCTGTTTTGCTTCTGTTTTTCCTGGACTCCCAACATTTTGTAAGAAGTTAATGGTTTAGATCTGTTGATTTTTTGATGTGAAAAGGGTCTTTGACTTCTTGATGGGTTATTGCTGCTTGTAAGTTTTATATTGATGTTCTTGTGGATGCCAGAACTAACTATTTTAGTCCCTTTGTTGAGTTGCAGGTTCAACGCGACTGACTTTTTGGTCAGAATTAGGGGTAAAAGATTAATGCTTGTTGGAGATTCTATGAACCGGAATCAGTTTGAGTCAATGTTGTGCCTTCTTCATGAGGGGCTTCCGGACAAGAGTAAAATGTATGAATTACATGGATATAAAATAACTAAAGGAAGAGGTTTCTACATCTTCAAGTTTGTGGTAATTGCAATTTTCATATGCCTTTCTTTACCGTTATTTAGAATGCGAATTTGCTTGCTTATCCATTTTGACTGTTAAGCTTCTGATGCATTTCCTGTCCAACTTTACAGACTCAAAGATTTAGTATTCTTTGGCTTTTTTTATTATATTTGACCAAATCAAATTGGCTCAGTTCTCTTGTTCTTTATTATAACAGATAATTCTTATCCTTGCTTATAAGATCAAGGGTCAATTGGCAATAGCTTCTATGTTATGACAGGGTTAAGGTTAGGTACATCCGACACCCTCGCCCCCCCACCCCCTCTCCCCACTGTTTGTATGTCACTAAGGCAGGAGCCACTATTAGTCATCAAGGTCTGTTGGTGCCTGTAATGCTCTTGTTCCCTTAGATTCGCCGTTGGAATTGACTTTGATTACATTTGTGGTTTAATGCACATTGCTGTCTGTAGGGAGCAGTGAATCTACATATTGTCTTCAACTCATCTGCACCATAATCATCTTAAAATCTGCTGACTGTGATGTTTATGCATATCTTAAAAATATGAGTACTTCCTAATGCTTTATGATGTAAACTTGTTTACAGGACTTTAATTGTACAATAGAATATGTGAGGTCCCATTTTCTTGTTAGAGAAGGAACCCGCATTAATGGACAAGGAAACTCGAACCCAACATTAGCAATGGATAAAATTGATAAGACAGCTAGAAAGTGGAAGCAGGCTGACATTCTTGTCTTCAATACTGGCCACTGGTGGACTCACGGGAAAACTTCGAGAGGGTAGGTATGCAATCATCCTTCCTTGAATTGTATAGTTGAAAACTTGTTAAGAGAGAGTGCAGAACACTGAGTTTTCTTCATATGATAATCTTAGGAGTGGGAAGCAACTCTATGAAATTTATGCCCTTGTAGATTGTCTTTGAGCATTTACTGATTTGTCCCTTATAGATGTGCTACTGCTGTCGTGGCACTTTGTAATCTCCAGTAAAATACTACTTGTTAGTGGATTCAGTTGGATTTACCTAATCCGAGATTTTAGTTGTTCCCTTTCCTTCATTAGTAATGTGGAGTTCTCTTGATGCAGGAAAAATTACTTCAAAGAAGGTGACTATGTCTATCCCAAATTTGATGCTGTAGAGGCTTATAGGAAGGCCTTGAAAACGTGGGGAGAATGGGTAGATAAAAATTTGAACCCTGCAAGGCAATTGGTTTTCTATCGTGCATACTCTTCTGCACATTTCAGGTATCTTATCCATCAGAATAGTTCTCCCCATTTCTTTTGACCATAATTTGGTAAGGTTGTAATTGTTATTCTTTCAAAACAGGGGTGGAGATTGGGACTCTGGAGGTACATGCAATGGTGAAACGGAGCCCATATTAAGCGGGACTTTCTTGGATAGCTACCCGATAAAAATGAGAATTGTTGAAGATGTTATCCAACAAATGAAGGTTCCTGTGATATTACTTAATGTTACAAGGTTGACGAATTTCCGCAAAGATGGCCACCCATCAGTCTATGGTAAGATGAGGCCAAAGGGGATGAAAGTTTCTACTAGAAAGCAAGATTGCAGCCACTGGTGTCTTCCTGGTGTTCCTGATGCTTGGAACGAATTAATTTATGCAACTTTAGTTTACCAACAAACTGCTATCAGCCAAGTATAACAGGCTCAGCAATCTTTCCAATCTAATTCATTTTCGAGTGGGATAAGATATCAACGTAATACTCGTACATGTATTCATTATGCATTTCCATCTCAGGGTGTGTAAGAGGGTGTGTAAGGTAACCTACAGCATAGAGCCCGACCGAAAAATCTAAAATTCATTGTTTGTGTTAGTCACATTGGCCTACCCCCATATTTTAGGTGCTCTATATTGTAAAAAGTTATTCTTAGTATGATAACTTGATAGAATTCTCCTTTTTTGTTAAAAGTAAAATTTGGTTAACCATCTGTTCTGAAACAACCTGACCAGAGAAAATTGGTTGCTAGATAGATGAAGATTTTGCGATAAATAACCAAAAGGCAGAGCAAAGAGGCTCCGAAAAGTAAACTCATGCATAATTTGAACAGCATTGGTAGTTTAATAGTGTTAACATGAGTTTTAGTGTCTAAAGATCCAGAGTTTTTGTAAAGATTATCTTACCACATTCACCCTGGTAGTGTTCGTAATCTCCTTTGCACTTGTTGCAAATGGCAGTGTATTACGTAATTGTTCAACATGACTGAATGCTGGACTCAAAGAACATATTATTGCAGTTCTTGGATTTCCTCCAAGCGAAGATTGCAATATTCGTGTAAGTTTTGATTGGTATATAAGTTCCTTTCCCACCACTGAAATGGAAGCAAGAGAGCAAAATAAGTTATCAGACTACAATCATTTAGTTTACAATTATTTTTAAAATAGATGTGTGTTCTATGTGCTGAGCTACATTGCCAACATTATACTTGAGGCTCTTTTCTAAAAGTAATGAATATCTAGAAAATTTGTGAGGAAAGTCACACCTAAAGACCTGGAGAGAAAAACCTTATGCAAGGGCAAAATGATAGGGTCATCACAAGTTCAGTCTGTAAATATATTTTCACCCAACAGTCTCCAGCCATTACAAATACTAACCTCAATTTTCTAATAGTGTGAGTGTCAACAAGCTATGATTGATATGACTTCCTTCCTTCAATCTTGGACCAACACTATTTGTTTCAGAGGCACGCTCGCTCCCGGACAAGATTGACAATTCTGTAACTTTAGTGATTTTCAGCATCTTGAAGCGGCAACAACCAAACTGAAAACCAGAAGAAAGAAAGAGACACATACCAGGCTTGCTACAGACTTGAACTTTCCTTGAGGCGACTCTCGATGGTCTAAATCAATAAAGATAGACAAGGTCATATATTAGAAAGCAATCCTAGAAAGGGTATCTGAAAATATATAATCAAATTAACGACCACTTTAATATGTTAGGAAAAAGTGCAGTGATATATGTTGTATACCAATGTCAATATGAGTGACACTATCTGTATCTGATGGTGATCTTGAACTTTTATCTTGAAGAGCAGTTCTCCCCTCCCCACCCCCCCAAAATTGCCTTTCAGCTGCAAAGTTACAGCAAATACATGCTACAACAGTTAAACTCTGATAAGTTTTACAACTTAGCTTGTTTTACTAGCTTTTCGACAATGCTTCCTTTCTGCAACGAAAACACTGTTGATTTATATAATGGTGTGTTTGGGAATATGGATTTCATTTGAAATCCTAGAATTTGAGGAAATGAGGCGTTTGGCAAATTGAAGAATTTGGAATTGGATTTCATTCAAATCCACAACACTCTAAATTACTATGTAAATTCAAGAATTTCAAATTACATATGGTGGGATGTCATTCTAAATTCTAATCTTTAACATTCTATACTTCCTCTCTCTAGCCCTTCTCACTCCTTAACTCTCTTAATATTTTCTCTCTTCTTGGGTTTCATCTAATTTCTACTCCTTGGATTTCAATTTCAGCATCTGAAATGTCAGATTTGATATGTCAGATTTGAAATGAAACATTTGAAATTAAATGATTGTATCCAAACACTACCTAGCTGCAATTAACATAACTAAAAGTTATCAAGCATGCAGCAGCAGTGCAGCACGTACCTAAGGATCATCCAAAAGTCCAAGTGGAAACAGAGCTACGATTCAAAAGGTCAATTATAGTCTAATTGTAGATCTCTAAAGAGAAGTTGATATTGAAGTCACTGAAGATATTCTTATAGATGGAGGAGGTGAACCCATTTCAGCCATTGTGGAGAGCACATATCTTTCACTAGAGGATCACCTTTGGGAAGCTAAATACTTTCAGGAAAAGGCTATTCTAGCTCCAACTAATGAAATAGTAGAGAAGGTCAATGATCATATATTGTCAACAATTCCAGGAGATGAGAGAATATACTTGACATCTGATGCAATTAGAAAAGAGGAAGGCAACTAGGGGCTCATAAAATATATTTATAGAATCCCTATATACAATTAAATATTCAGGCCTGTCGAATCATAGTATAAGGTTAAAAGTTGGTGCACCAGTTATGCTTCCTCGAAATATTGATCTGGAATGAGTGATGCCACAAGACTGGTTATCAAGAATTTAGGCAATCGTGTCCTTAAAGCTATAGTCATTTCAGGGAGCAATGTAGGCAACAAAATATTCATCCCACGAATGACACTAACACCGTATGACTCAACGAAATTTTCTATCAAATTTCAAAGACGACAATTTCCTGTAGCTGTGTGTTTTGCTATGACTATAATTAAAGGTCAGGGTCAAGCGTTGTCACATGTAGGGTTGTATCTCCCTAGATCTGTTTTTAGCCATGGCCATCTTTATGTCGCAATTTCCAGAGTTATGAGCAAACAAAGGACTAAAAATCCTTACCTGTTATAAGGAGAACAAGCTATGCAAAATTACGATAAATATACTCGTAGTTTATAAGGAAGTGTTCCAAAACGTATAATTTTGGAAACATTATGTGTTTGAGAGTGTTAATTACTTTTTTTTCCAGAGCATGTAACACATAAAAGGACAATTTAATTAAGTCATTTTTGTTGTTTTTTTAGCCATAATCATCTGCTAGTGCATTTTTGCACGGGTCCAAAAACTAGTGATATCAATATTTAAACATTTGAATGTTCCTTCTTTGGTACATAACTTCTCTTCAAACCTATTTCTTCCATTTCCAAACACCTACAAGGCTACAAGCCTACAACGTTGTCTAATTTAGGAAGTTATCTATTACTTATAAAGTTGATATTTTAAGGATTTTTTGTCCCAAACTACCTTTAACTTTCATGTTTTTGCGAGAAACTACCTTATAAAAAAATTATTGTCCCAAACTACCTTACTTTTACCATTTTGTTGTTGACAGCTACCTTATGTCGATTTTCGGCGTTGACTTTTGTTTTCCCCTTTTTTAATGTCACGTTATATTACTTGACCTCTTCAAACCCTTTTTTAATTTTCCCCACCCTAATTTCCCCACCCTAATTTCCCCATTTCCCTGTGTGTGCACGCGCTCTCTCTCTCATATCTATGTGACACTTTGTACCACAAATCCACCATTAAATTCCTCTTCTACTTAAACTAAAATTGAAGCAATCACCCTCATCAATTTCCACAAGGGTAATTTTATTTTTCCCACAATTTTGAATTGAAAAAACAAAAGTCAACACTGGAAACCGACATAAGGTAGCTGTCAACAACAAAATTGTAAAGTAAGGTAGTTTAGGACAACAATTTTTTTATAAGGTAGTTTCTCGCAAAAACTTGAAAGTTAAAGGTAGTTTAGGACAAAAAATCCATATTTTAACAATATATTACCTCTTCCTCTCTCTTTAAGTGAGAATTAGTAGGTGCACACGTCCGTATGATGAGGAAAGTGCGCACGATGAACATCAAGCATTAGGTTATGAACATAAAAGACCAATCTGCAATGAACATATCTTAACAAGATGTACGTATGTTCATTTGACTTGCATTATTAGTATACGTGTGTTCATTGGTATTGGCTTTTTATGTTCATAACATAGTGTTTGATATTCATCGTGTGCACCTTCCTCACCATACGGACGTGTGCACAATCTATGGATTGCTCTTTAAGGGTTCGCACATAGAAAAAGTATAAAGAAGGATAAAGAAGCAAAGTAATAATCCGTCAAGAAAGAAAGAAAAGACAAGAAAGAAACATAGAAAAAACGAAAAATGTGTTCTTAACCTTAATCCTCGATTACAATTTACACCTCTCTACATTCATCCCTTCCAATTTTCTATCAAAAAGAAATTGATAAATTATCACACCCGACTTCGAATTTCCAAAATCAAATTACCTTTTCCAAATTGTGGGAGCAGATTAGAAAAGAAATAGAGAATTGCGCGTTAATCTATTCTTTCTTGACAACACCAGAAATTTGGATCTTCCCAAAATTTGAAGGTATGTTTTGAATTACTTTACAGTAATTTTCAAGATTTAAATTTTGTAGCATACACATATGTGAGTAAGAATTCAAAATTATATTGTTTATTTATTTATCCATTTAATTCTCTGGTAAGCCAAAAAAAATTCAGAGTTATATTTTCTGTTGTTGTAATTCTGATTTTTGAAATTTTCATCAGAAAAATTTGGAGCTGATTGAAGAAAATTTAGCGGTAATATTGGTTTTTCTTGTGATTCTAAAGAGTGAAGATGAAAGGGCAGGGAAACTATGTGCCACCTCCTTATATTGCCTTAGGGCAGTCTGATCAAGAATTTGAAGGTGCAATTACAGAGAACAATGCTGTACAAGCTCCGGCTTCTTCGAGCGGTGGCGGTGACGGTGCGGGTGCCGTGCAATGGTCCTCTGGAATTTGTGCTTGTTGCGACGATACGCCGAGCTGTATGCTACTATATATATCTGACTACTTGTGACTGACCCCTTGATTTTATCAGAAGGATGAATTTTGTCAAAAGGTGCAATTTGAGCATATTAACATGATACTAATAAAAATGAACTTTTATGTTGCATTTATCTTGTTTTTGTTGCATTGAAGGATGATTTGTGAACCTAGATTGTCCCGTTTCGTGCATTTGAAGTGAATTTAAGTTGTAAAGATGGTTTACAGTTTACACATATATGGGTTTGTAGGAATAGGTTACTTCTTCTTCGATAATTTTGTGTACACATCGGTCTATAAGGACATCATTATGGGGCATCTTGATGAATCCAAGGGCTTTTTTTTAAAAGATTCACGTGGCATTGAAGATAATTACTTTAATAAGTAAGGATTGCTTGAAAAGGGTTTACTTATACCACATAGGAATCACAATGGATGGAGACAGTAGGGGATATTTTCTGATGTTTTTTGGAGTGCTTAAAGGTAGGAAGTTGAGATCATCATGTAGTTCCACAAATAAACAGTCTAGACTAGTTGTGTGATCGAGTCTGTGTTGACTTGCATTTGTCTTCTTTGGTGAGAATATATCTAAGAATAGAAGGAAATTTCTATATTTGATGCCTAAGGTATGGTTAAATCATTATTTGCTAACTTTGCTTTTATATATCCCATCTTTAGACTTAAGCTTTTAGTTACTCTTAAAACACATCAAGCTTTCTATTGAGAATTAAGGATTGGACCAAAATAAAAACATGTTCTGCAGGTTAAGTCATCAAATTGAGAAATGAGAATGTTGCACAAAAAAGGTATCTGAATTGGATTTTACTATATCTCGATTCAGAATGGGAAATTTTGTCAAAGAAGTTATCCATAGTATAATCAATCTGGTGCTTTCCATGCATAGTATCTTGATATCTGATTCTACCAAACTCATTGTTTTATGCAGGTTGTATAGGTCTCTTTTGCCCCTGCTACCTCTTTGCTAAGAATGCCGAGTTTCTGGGTTCTGGAACCCTTATAGGACCTTGTATGACTCATCTTTTGCTGTGGGGCCTCGTCAATGGTGTTTGTTGCTTTCTAGCAGATTGTCCACTTTTGGGGTTGCCTAGCTGCTTCATTTCGTGTTACGCTTGTCATTATCGAAAGATGCTTCGAACTAAGTACACTCTGCCGGTATGTCCTTTCTGTTTTGTGTGCTTTTTGGGCTGATATATCCATTCAATAGACAATGTGCTTCATACTGATGATTAAAAGTAAATAGTGAAATTCAAAATTACTTCTAACTTTGTACTCATTCATTGTGGTCGCTAGTTGGGCATTGGGCAATGCAACTATCAGGGGCTTATGACTTGCTGCTCTTTTTTGTGTGCATCATGCATTGTATTTTATGAATCCTTTTAGTATTTTTTTAACAAACATGATTTTTTCCTACACAATCAGTATTAGAAGTTAGAACCAGCTTTCTCCATGTAATAAAATGTTTTGGAATTATTTGCCCTTTGTTACAACCAACTAGAGCAAAGAGAAGGCCAAAAAAATGCTTTGGGTTAAGCTTTTGGGAAAAAACTGGATTGTTGAAAGGATAGGGAGGGGGAGGGGGAGTAAATGTCTATTTTGTTGCCAAGGGATTCATCACAATTTTGCCTGCCTCTTTCCAATATGATTTTGACAAATTTTACATCAGGTAGCTTCAATTGGACTCTTTCCTCGATTGTTGTGTTCACTTTCTACCACACCATTATGTTGTGCTGTCTTTGAAACTAGCTTTACAAGTTAGTTACCACAACTTTGAAAACATTCTTCAAATGACCCTTTATGCTACCAAGTTACCACCATCATATATATATTCTGAGGACCTTATTTTCTTTGCTCATCCTAAGAAAAATATATAGTTCTTTCCAAATATGGCCAAATAATGTAAAACATTGCTTGCAAGTAGCTGCAGTCAACCCCTCAGCAATTAGATTTACCTTTCAGGCTTTTGTGGCTGGATGAAAAGTATATTTTAAGGAAAGATTGTTTCAGCAGATCAAATGTGCTGCCAACAGTACAACTAATCTGTTAGTTGGGCTTTGTGTAACAAAACAGAAACAGGATGGGTGTATATGTGATTTTTATTTTTGTATCACCATTATATTCGTTATTGTCATATTCTGAGAGTTGCTGCTCCAAGATCCCAACAGAATGAGAACTTAGTCTTTTACCCGTGATCAATTCTCAACGACTTTACATTTTTGCAGTATTATTTCTTAGAAGTATCGTTGCTTTTATTGGTAGGAGAAATCTTAGCATATTGGCATGATACAGCCGGCATCCCTCATTCTTTGGATTGTTCTTTATGCTCTCATAAGGTTATATTTGAAATCATGGGAGCAGTTAGGGGTTCGTTCACCTATTCAGATGCTTCCCTTCAGTGGCAATTTTTCACTTGCTGCTCCTATTTTTCTCTGCTAGTAATATTGCGTGCACAGGGTGTACAATAAATTTATTGTCTAACGAGTTCACTTTAAGCTCCCCAAATCATTTTGAGACTAAGGCTTTGTTGTTGTGGAGTTCACTTTAAGAGCTGAAACGGGTCACTTTTAAGTTAAGATTAGTCACTTTGAAGTCAAGAGGGGTTACTTTAAAACAAAGGGTAACTTGTAACCTTAAATGGGTCACTTCTATATTAGTAAAAGTGATCCATTTAGGAAAAATTGTTACTAGCTTATGACAAGTAGCTTTTTACCTTAAAAGGGTCACTTTTATTATATATGTGACTCAATTAGGGCTAAAAGTTACCTTCCTTGTACACCCATCTCATACAATAATTTATGTTTATCTGAATAGCAATTTGCTGTTTGTTTGCTTTTAGCTGTTGATCTCTGCTTTATTTAATGCATCCGAGACTTTTGATGGAGTTCCATCAAATATATTCTTCCAGGGTATTGTTAGACTCCAAATACTTTTCTGGATGCTGTATCTTCCCTTGACAATGAGAATTTATTTACTGTACTCTTCAGCAATATTTGTTTTCATGTCACACTTTCCCCGCCTTCCTAGTATGTATACATATTTCACTAAGCTCGTTGCTCTCTTTTTTGGTCGAAATGTATGTTCAGGAGGCACCGTGTGGAGATTTTGCGACTCATTTCTTCTGTCATCAGTGTGCGGTGTGCCAAGAATACAGGGAAATATGTGAGAGATCTGGTGATCTAAACTATGCTGATCATAGACTACCTGTAATTACAGCACCAGCTGTCCAGAAAATGGAACCGCATCCAGGAGAATGAATGAATGATGCTTCCTGAATTACCCATTTTTGTTAATTGTGATGGAATTTTAGGCTCTAAATAGGAAGGATTATATTCTAACGAATTTTTTTTTACTTGTAATCATACTCTCATAGTAGACAATGGCCTCTGAGCCTCTCATGGAAGCAACACAAAGTAGAAAGAGGATCATGTATTTCTTGGGAGTTGAACTCTTGCAATTTAAGGACGTTTTATTTTTTGAAGTAACTAAGTTAAACCATCTCCATTTTCATTTGTCCTCCTTCAATCATACTTCAAACAATTACAACATCGGCTGTATAAAATATGATTTCATTTCTTCTTGTCGTTCATAGAGCTTCTGCATCCAATTTCATCTTTTTAAGTGCTATATATTTTTCACAAACCATAGCTTGTTTTTTAAAATTATTGTAAAATCCTATATCCAAGTCATCTATTGATTGAAACTAATCTTCCCAAGTAGGATCACTTTTAGGCAACTTTAAGTGTTTTGTGATAATATAAAAATAATAAGAAAATTTGACTTTAACTACATTTAATATGCCAAAATTTTCAGATATCTACCTTACAAAAAAAGTTTCAAATCACTATCTTTAATGTCTAAAAAAATTACTCTCCACACTACTTGACAGATTATGTACATCCTAACGTTAGGAGGAGTCCACATCCCCACTTCCCTTAGAGCATCCCATCATGGGAAATCACTAGGGGTGAAAGTTATTCGGATAAAATCCAAAATCCAATCCAATCCAATCCGAATTAGTAATTCGGATCGGATTCGAACTGTGTTCGGATTGGATTCGGATTGAGATTTTTTGAAAATTGGATTTTTGGATCGGATTGGATTGAGGGTAATTGGATCCAAAAATCCAATATAACCAAATAGTAATATGCCTCGTATTATGTATTTGGATTGGGCTTAAGTTCTTACCTGATTTTTTTTTTTTTTTTGAAAAAGCCTAATCCAATGCCCAGTAGGCGTAGCACTTCAACCCTTCCCCTAAAACCCTAACATCACTTAATTCCTCATTTACTAAATCTACTATGCTGCCGTTGTGCTTAATTTATTTCATCGAAAAACTAGAGTTTAAAAAAATTGGATTTTCGGATTGGATCCAATCTAGAGTATGAAAATTCGGATTGGATTGGATCAAATTCAAACTCTAATTGGTTTGGATTCGGATTGGAAATTTAAAATCCAAATTTTGTTCGGATCGGATTGGATTAGGCCCAAATCCAAACCGTACACCGAACTTTCACCCCTAGAAATCACCTTCCCTGTTTCAGAAAAAGGGGAAAAAAGGTTTCCCATGATTGTTGCATGTTTGATGTGGAGGGATGATAAAACACTATCAGCTAGAGGGCACATTGCCCACTATCAGAGATAATTTTGTAATTTGTAAACCCATGTTTGTGTATCAAAAACACTTGTTCCTGATAAATCAACTCATGTTTATGTGTTTGAGACACTTGTTACTTATAAAACAACCCTTGTTGGTGTGAATTTAATCTAATTTTTGTCAAAAAGTAAGACTGTGATTTATGACAAAAAGTAAAAATTGTCTCGATTTGCGCGTTTTCGCCAGCTTTTTCCCCAAAAAACTGCAAATTTATTTTTATAAAAACCCATATTTGTGGGTTTAAAACACTTGTTCATTATACATCAACACATGTTTGTGTATCTTATACACTTATTATTTACAATTCAGCCTCTGTTTGTGTTTATTAATATGGTAAAATTACAACATTATCCCTGATAATGGGCAAGGTGCCCTCTAGCTGATAGTTTTTTATCATCCCCTTAAAGTGTCGAACTCCTTAGCAAAAGAGGGTTTTGAATTCGGAAGCCAATGGAAGTCAGCCATGTGTCTGCAAGAAACTTGGTTCCTTCTCCTCATTTTCTGCCACGTGGAATAGCTGCAACAAGTTTTGACCTTTTTTTTCTTTAAAATTTGACACGGGCCACTAATAACTCACAATTTGTCCACTTGCTGCTAGATTTTGCAGCTCATTTAATGCTATCAATTGTAAACTTATAATTTACAAAAAATTATATAACTTTTGTAATTGACTTAATATTAAAAATTATACAAACAACCATATTATTTTTATGGTCATAAATAGAGACTAATTTTGGCCTATTTCCCACACTTTAAAAATATCCTAATTTTCCATTTAAAAATCTACTCCCTCCGTCCCAGAATAGTTTGAACACTTTCCTTTTATGTTTGTCCTAAATTAGTTTGAACACTTCCATTTTTGGCATGGTCCCATTATTAATATATTATTTCTTTTACATATCTTTGGCCCACATTCTACCTTTTATCAATAAAAAATTACCCAACTTTCTCTCTCCTCTAATAAAAAAATACCTCATCAACTCTTATCACATCTACTTTTTAAATAAAATAACATTTGATAACCACACTACAACTTATCACCTTAAACTACGTGTCCCAACAAGTATTCAGATCTTTTTGGGACGGAGGGAGTATTATTTATCAACAAAATTCAAATTCTCAACAATTAGCGTGTTTTAGTTATTAATGTAATTGTGTTTTATCGATTAATTTATTAGCATGAATAGAAAATATCGATTAAATTAGTATAATTAGAATATATCGATTAAATTAACGTATTTAAAAATTATTAATTAAATTGGCATAATTAACAATTATCGATGAATTAGCATAATTAAAAGTAACAATTTAGTGAACGTTATTACAATTAGCAAATTAGTTCGATTATTTACAAGGGAAAATTAATTAACATAACTACCATATTTCAATTTAATTAACGTTATCTAAAATTAATGTGAAAAATTTACTTATTTAATTATTATTGGTGGGGTATGGAAAAGTAAGAGAGAGTATGTGGTGAGGTATGGGAAAGTAGGAGAGAAAAGGTAAAAATAGAACTCATGAATGTAGGTATGGAATTGTGAAATGGGAAGGGTAGATGGAAAAGTTAGTAGAAAGTGATGTGGACGAATGAGGTGTGGAGAGAGAAATTATGGAGAGCCCCATGATTGTGGATGCTTATTCCCCCCCTTCCTTTTATGTTTTTATCGCTTGATTTTTGCTACAATTGAGAAAAGAGAATAAATAAAAGGATTAAGAAACTGAAGGAAAAGGAAGAGGAAGAGGGAGAGGAAGAGGAGGAAATAGAAAGAAGAAAAGGACACGATTATGTTGACGCTAGAGATAGAAATGCCTTTCAATTTGTGATAATCATATTTCTTTCTCCTACCTTTTAACCTACCTCACCATATTTTCTATCTCTTCCAATTCTATCATAACTCTACTATATTACTCCCTCCGATTTTTATTATTTTACCCACTTTCCTTTGTGGGTTGTCATTTATTAGTTTACGAACTTTTTTTCTACATTTGGAATCATCCTACCAATTTAATATTATTATCTTTACAATAAAGTCATTACTCACTCTAATTCTTTTGACCACAACCTTTAATACAATATGCAATAAAATTGTAATTTCTCTTCCCTTCTATGACTCACATATTTATATCTCCTAAAACTTTATGCCCAAAGAAGTGAGTAAACAAATAAAAATCGTAGGGAGTATTATTATGGATTATTTAATTTTAGATTATTGAATTTTGATACTAATTAAATAATATTTTATTACTAATTATTATTGGACAAAAATTATATTTGGTTTAATTGATTAATTCGATTGATTAACACTTGAATTGTACTGCATTGCTGAAAAATGGGTGCTTTATTAATAATTGCATTAAACAAGAGCAACAAAAGTCAACGCATCATAAAATAAGTAAACAACAAAGCTAGTAATAAAAGCAACACTACCCCTTAATTGAAGCCTGTTCTATCCCAATTTCATCCAAACATATTCCACTAGGTCTGACGTGAGGCGGTCATGCATGAGCTTGTCACGAACTCAAACTCCATTAGTCATGTATGTTTGCAATGCGATTCACACTAGTTTCACATACAAATGGTTCATTGACATCTTCTGCATTTCATCGACTTACACTATTACATTGAGCTTCCTCATAATCTTTTTACGATTAAAATGAAGGGAATATGAATCTTTTTCAACTTCAACTATCATGCTATGAATAATAATGCAAGCGATTATTATTTAACCCAGCATCTTTGCATCACGCGCTAAAACATGTTGACGAACTATAGCAAATTAAGCTTATAGTACTCCAAATTCGGCACGTTCTACACATCTTTTTGTACACCATATTAAATTTGGGTAAAAAGACTTTTCTTCTCATTCCGAGGAAGGTTTATTGTGGGTATAAAAAGCGGCCCAATAAGGATATATATATCGCCAGTAAGGTAGTATCCCATATCGTATTGGTGGTCGTTTACAACATAATTAATTAGAGGTGCACGACCTTCAATAATATTGTTAAACAATATAATGGAGATTTATCAAGAATATTAATATCATTACACCTACTTGGTGTTCCGAAAAAGCATGCCAGATCCACATATCATATGAGACAATGCCTTTTAGAATCAATATCGACCGCCAGTGCATGTGATTAATATAAATCATCATGCGTGGGAATCCCTACTGTTCAGCTGCATATGATTATCTAGTTAAATTTGTTTCTATATGCGTTCTCAAATATTCATCATTAAAGTGGGAGACAACCCATTAAACAAAATGTTGCAATGAATCTCTTTGTTTGATGAATTCATTACGAGTAGTTAAGACTTGCAATATACGGAGGAAGACAAGTTTTTACATGCGATATCTTTAGTAAGAAAATTGTGGGGGAACAATAATTTATCAGAAAAGTAGTCAATCCATAAGCGATTGTGTCCACTTTCACACTTGGTACTAGATTTCTTGGTTCCCTATGAACTTGATTAATTGTAGCGTATAGACTTCTGTTGGATTGTTATGAGCCATCCATCATCTGATCCATTAGACGATTTACTTGTCTACGCCTTTCATAACGTCGTCTATAATTTACGTGATTTGAATTGGCAATATTATTATAATTGGAGGAGTCGTAAGTTGAAATAATATGGCTATTATAACTTGATTCAAATGACATTTCACAAAAGAGTTTTTGGTCTATGTATTAATGTTTTTGTGTGAAAGAATGAGTGTAATAAAGCTTATCATCAAAGTGTTTATATAGACCCGATGTCTATCATTATTGCCGTCAAATACAAGTACTTTATTTTTAAATCCACCAAAACAATAATGCTCTGATTTTGTCACTAATATCACATAATAATGCATCTGAAAATTACATTGAGTAGTCATTTCTTAACTTGTTTGTTTCCTTACAATTTATGAACATTATTGCATCTGAGCAACAACATTGATTAGTCACTTCACGTGGCTTTAAAGAGAAATAAATTTGACTACATATAAGTGTTAGGCACCTCATGTGAACCTTAAACTCATTCATGAAATTAAAAAACCAACAATAAATAATTACTTCATGTAAACCTTAAAGTCATTAATGAAAAAAAAAAACAACAATGAATAATCTCTTCTTTTCAACAAAAAAATTTGACAACATAATCATATGCGTATTTTTATTGTCTACGGGGGATGAGCGTGTATTTGAGTACCTCATTGTAAAGGGTTTTATTGAAAAACCTTTTGAAGTTGCCAACAAGTCTTTAAAGGAAGACTCATAAACCTAATTGGATAATTTTTAGGAAACCTAATCTTAGGGATTTATCCAATGTTGATTTCCCTGTCATGACTTCATAATTGGTCAATAAACTTAAGAATGAGTTTTTGGGGTTGAGGATACGAATATAATCAGGAATCAAATTCGCCATTGTTTGCCTCTACTTAATACGATTCATGTTTAGTGTTATGCATATAATTAATCACACAAGATATTCATGCAACCTAAAAATTATTCTGCGTTGGTTCGTTAAACACAAAAGACATACTTTTGGTGGTATGTTATTTATGCAATCAAATTACATGGATCCTAAATCAATTGTCTAAATATCTTATTAGGGACGAGAACATTTTATTTAGGTCTTGATTAAGAAAAATAAGCATGTGTGGTGATGAAAGCCATAAATATATAGGCATGCATATGAATAATATAAAATGTAGAAATAAAAAAAAAGGAAGATTAAAGGTTAGTATGTACAAATAAGTAAGAATTTTTTGAGGATCTACATCATGAAAAGCTTGTTAGTAACTTCAACAATTCAAATAGGAATTGAAAGATTATGAACTCTCAGCAATTATACCTTTGTCGCCAGATTCTTGTATAACGTTCCGCAGGATGAGCAATGATCTTGAAGCTTGAATGAAGATTTGATAGAAAATTGGAGGTTTTTAATTATATGTATTTGAAGTATTCAGGAATGTGTTTTAAGTATTTAGAGTGGTTTTCGTAGTTGGAAGCGTAAGAAAAGTTCGTAGGAAAGTGGCAAAATTTGATTGAAAACGGGGTATATTTATTGGGAAAACGAAAGAAATCGGATAAGATTTGAGGATGCACGACACGTAGTCTATTGTGTCGTGGCACGCATCATTGTTGTTTTTACGCTTCTAAATTTTACTGACTGTCTCGATGTTGCCCGTGCGCAACGTTATTGGCATTCTAGATGCATTCGTGCGCGTGAATCGCATTCGTAGATCTGGTCGGATTGTATTATTTATCCAATATTTAAAAGATTCTTTGTATCCTCATTAAATATTATCCTTTAAAATCCGAAAATCAATAATATAAAAGATAAAATTTGATTTTTCATAATATTTTTTAAAATATTCATTAAAGTATAATCAATTATCAGGAAAAATTAATATTTATTAAAAATGCAATTAAGTATTAGGAATAACTAATATTCATTAAAAATACAATTAATTTTCAGGAATAATTAATAGGGCTTTTCGAAAATGGGCTTTAAAAGTGCAATTAATTATCATGAATAATTAATTAGGCTTTTTAAAATAGGCTTGGAATAAATAATAGTTTTGTATGTTCTTAATAAGATTTGGAGCTTAGCTCTTTGGATTGATCTTCCTTTGGACCGGACCAATTAGGACGATGACATGTTTTATGATTGGGTACTAAAATAGGTAGACACGATTATGTGTGTATAATAATGCGTTCATACATTCAAGAGTTTACAGAATTAGATAACATCTAGTTAAAACAACTCAAATTAAAATGAAATAATTAAGCAAAGTACTTTATTTTCCTAGAAAAAATTAAAACCTCAACTAGATTATTTTTCAATTCTTCTTCTTCTATTCTTCTTCTCCTGTTATGCACGTCTTTTATGAAAGACCTTTGAATAATTTCAGATTAATCTTTCTTCGTTTCACCTATATCTTCTCTTTCTCTCTCTAATTACACCTTTTTGCTTTTGACATCTCTATCTTACTTTAGCATAACAAGTTCCATTTCAGTTTCACTTTTTCTCCACAAACTCATTTCAGATATTCAATCCATCCACTGTGGAACTGCCTCTGAAGGCATGTTCATAACTTTTCCCTTACGTTTATTTTCTTTAGACCCATCGCTAGGAGGTTAACCTATATCACCACTGGTTGGTGTATTTGGGTTAGTTGAAGTGGAGAAATTGCCACCATATTAAACCAAAACCTCTTAGAGCCACTTTCTTTGATTGTCATCTTCTTCTTCTAGCATTTGTTGACAGTACTCCTAATGGGTTTCCATTGGTTAGCCCTCCTTATAATTTCCCAACAATACTTGTCTTGAAATCCTCTATGGTTATATCAGTCACTCATGCATATGGCAAATGTATGTGGTCTTCATGACATCATAATATCGAAAATTCTCACTTGAATAAGGAGGGAGAACTTGAATTTGAGAAATTTATAATTTGTTGGAGATATTGTTGGTTGATTTGATTCAAGAAACTTATATTATGCATGCCATAATTATGATATTCTGGGAGTTATTTGCATTTGAAAATTCAGTTCTATGAGAGAATTACTTGGATTAGTGTGAGATTGCGTGACCTTTTTGGATTTTGAGGGTTTCCCTTCCACTACTTGGATGCAATTGTGAGATTAGATATTGGGATAATATCATATTTGGAGGATGGATAAATGTTTGTAAAGCAAAGAATGGTATGTGAGACAAATAATTTTCAAATTGATAATTAGACTCAAAGAAGAAGAAGAGTATGAAAGTATACCAATATTGATGTCCATTTATAGAAAAAAGAAAATAGCCGCCGTTTGAGACTTTTAAAAAAAATATTTTAAAACAACATTATTAAGGTTACAATGTCAATATCTTCAGCACATGTGGCAGGTACCTTCTGCTTTAGTTCCTTCTCTAGTTTAGCATGGATAGTAGATAGTGGTGCAAGTGATGGTATGTGTTATGATCTATCTTTATTTGCTTCTTACAAGGTAGCATCTACTGAACCGAAAATCACTATTCCAAATGGAAAACAGGTTAAGGTCTCACATATAGGAAGCATACATTTGAAAAATGGTCTTGAGTTACAACATGTTTTATATGTGCCAGAATTCAAGTTTAATCTAGTTTCTATTCCTAGATTGTGCAAAGATTTAAACTACACTACCATGTTGATGACAATGGTTGTTATCTACAAGACCCTTCAATGAGGCCACAACTTCTTGGTAACTTGAAGCATGGTTTATACTACTTAGAGGTTTCTCTGGTTCCTACTAGTTCTAGTACAGGTTCATCTACTACTTTGCCTAATGTTGTAAATAGTGAGAATAAAGCCAAACTGTGGCATCTTAGATTAGGTCACCTACCAGTCTCTCAGTTGCATCATGTTGTTCCTATGTTTGATAGCAAGACTACCTTAGAATGTGTATGTCAGATCTATCCAGCTGCTAGACAGACAATAATGTCTTTTCCTACTAGCAGTATCAAGACTAATAATGTTTTTCAAATGTTACATGTATATGTGTGGGGTTCCTATTGAGTTGCTACTCATAATGGGTGCAAATTTTTCCTCACAATTGTGGATGACTATTCTAGAATGACCTGGATTTTTCTCTTGCATAATAAATCAGATGTGATTGATATTATTCCTCAATTAGTGCAGTACATAGAAACACATTTTAATGGGGTAGTGCAGTTCATAAGAACAGATAATGCACCAGAATTGACTGAGGGATCTCTCAAGAAGTTTTATTTGGCTAAAGGTATCATTAATCACAAAAGTTGTGTAGATACCCCCCAACAAAATGGGGTTGTGGAAAGAAAACATAGGCATATCTTAGAAGTTTCTAGAGCCTTAATTTTCCAAGCTAGACTTCCTGTCCAATATTAGGGATAAAGTGTTCTATATGCAGTCCATCTTATCAATAGAATGCCTTTGCAAGCTCTACACAACATGAGTCCTTATGAAAAGCTGTTTGGGAAAGCTCCTGATCTTGATTACTTGAGGATCTTTGGCAGCCTATGCTTTGTCTCTACATCGAGGCAACACAGATCTAAATTTCATCCTAATGCTACACATGTTTTTATAGGCTATCCTACAAGTCAAAAGGGTTACAAAGTTCTTAATCTAGATACCCTGCAAATTTCAGTTTCTAGGGATGTGTTTCATGAACAACACTTCCCTTTTCATTATCAACATTCTACACAAAATTCTTCCTCTCCATTTCAATTCCTTCTTCCTACTGTCAATAACATTACTATCCTTCCATTTGAAGACATTCCATACATTTTTCATGCATGATATTCCTTCCTTTCCTTCATAATCACATTCACCTACAAATACATCTTTTTCACCTTCTGTTACCTCACCTATTTCAGGTAATTCTCCCTCTCACAATTCTTTTCCTAATAGTGATTCATGTTTTCATCCAAATGATGTTGTTGAATCATCTTTTCATTAAAATGATGTAGTAGAATCATCTTTTCATCAAAATGATGTTGATATAAGTTCAGTTCCCCTTAGAAGGAGTACTAGAACTGCAACTCTTCCTTCTCATCTTTCTGATTATGTTTGCAATACTTCAACTTCCTGGTGTGCTCTTGTTTCCTATGATACATTATCTTCATCTCACATAGCTACTATTTCTTCTACTGAAAATCTGACTGAAACTAGCACCTATCTTGAAGCTAAGACTGATGATAGATGGGTAGCAGCCATGAACAAAGAAATAGATGCTTTACAGAAAAATAATACTTGGATTCTTGTTGATCTCCCACCTTCTAAGAAACCTATAGGAAGTAAATGGGTTTATAAGATCAAACACAAAGCAGATGGCAGCATTTAAAGATTTAAAGCCAGATTAGTTGCAAAGGGGTATAATCAGAAATGGGGAATTGACTTTGATGAAACATTTTCTCCTGTGATTAAACTCACCACTGTCAGATGTTTAATAGCCTTAGCAGCAAGCAAAGGTTGTGATTTATTTCAGCTTGATGTCAATAATGCCTTCTTGCATGGTGATTTGCAAGAAGAAGTATACATGACAGTTCCTGAAGGTATGCCTAATCCATCTCATAAAGTTTGCAAGCTTGTCAAATCACTCTATGGGCTAAAGCAAGCTAGTAGGCAATGGTTTGCCAAGCTTGTGGGGGAAGTTGTTATATAAAGGATTCATTCAATCTAAGAATGATTATTCTTTATTCATTAAACATACACATGGACGCATCACTATTTTGGCTATCTATGTAGATGATATAATCATCACAGGTGATGATTTGGATGTTATACAAGACATCAAAGCTCATTTAGATCATGTTTTCAGCATAAAAGATCTAGGGAGATTAAGTTTCTTCTTTGGCATTGAAATTGGGTACTTAACCTCAGGAATATGCCTCACTCAGAAGAAATTTACTAAGGAATTACTCCCTCCGTCCCAGAAAGATCTGAACACTTGTTGGGACACGTAGTTTAAGGTGATAAGTTGTGGTGTGATTATCAAATGTTATTTTATTTAAAAAGTAGATGTGATAGGAGTTGGTGGGGTATTTTTTATTAGAGGAGAGAGAAAGTTGGGTAACTTTTTATTGATAAAAGGTAGAGTGTGGGCCAAAGATGTGTAAAAGAAATAATATATTAATGGTGGGACCATGTCAAGAATGGAAGTATTCAAACTAATTTGGGACAAATATAAAAGGAAAGTGTTCAGACTATTTTGGGACGGAGGTAGTATTAGTTACTGCTGGAATAACTGCAACAAAGGTAGTAGCTACTCCTATGCCTATAAATCTCAAGTTATCAGCTGAGGAAGGGGCTCTTTATGAAGATCCTAGCAAGTACAAATGTCTAGTGGGGAAATTGAATTTCCTCACACATACCAGACCTGACTTGACCTATACAGTACAACATCTAAGTTAGTTTCTTCAGGCTCCTAGAGTTCCACACTAGTGGAAAAAAACGGAAGGGCTGCGCTGCAAGGGCTACGTTTTTTGAAAAACGCAGCCCTTCTTAGTGAAGGGATGCGGTTAGTCCAAAAACCGCAGCCCTTCACTTATGAAGGGCTGCGGTTAATGCAAAAACCGCAGCCCTTTTAGTGAAGGGCTGCGGTTTTTAAAAAACCGCAGCCCTATAAGCCCATAAAGGGCTGCGTTTTTTAAAAAACGCAGTCCTTTATGGGCTTTTTTTTTTAAAAAGTTTGAAAGCAATTAATCGCGGGCTTAAAATATTAAGCGGGCTCATTTTCCTTCCTTTAATTCTCCTCTCCCTCATTCTCTCTCCTCTATCACATCCTCTCTCTCCTCTCACCCTTCTCTCACCCTCCTTCCTCCTCCCTCCTTCCACGACAACAACCCTCCGGTGGCAGCAATTGCCGCGCCTCGCCGTTCCTTCCACAACAACACGACAACAAGCGCCGCCTTGCCGCGCCTCGTTCCTCTTCATTCGTCCGTTTCTCCGGCCATCTTTTCGTCATCGTCGAACTCCTCTTAACAAGTGATGATTTTTCATTTTTCAGATGTATAATTTCTTGATCTTTGTTTTGATTAATTCATGTAATTTCAGATCTATAATTTTTCTCTTTTGTATTTTCATTTTTGTTCATTTTCGTTCCTTTTTTTTCAATTTCCGTTCGTTTTTTTTTATTTTCGCTCCTTTTTTGTTCAATTTCAGATCTATAAGTTCATTTTTTTTCATTTTCGTTCGTTTTTGTTCATTTTCGTTCATTTTTTTTCATTTTCGTTCCTTTTTTTTCAATTTCCGTTCGTTTTTTTTATTTTCGTTCCTTTTTTGTTCAATTTCAGATCTATAAGTTCATTTTTTTTCATTTTTGTTCATTTTCGTTCATTTTTGTTCATTTTCGTTCATTTTTTTCATTTTTGTTCATTTTCGTTCCTTTTTTTTCATTTCGGTTCGTTTTTTAAATTTTCGTTCCTTTTTTTTTTCATTTTCGTTCCTCTTTTTTTACCGTAAATTTCGATTGTTGTTGTTGATTTTCCCTGTTGTAAATTTCGACTGTTCTTGTTGATTTTCTTGATATATTTAGGAGTAAAAAATGCAAAATTTTTTTTTTTTTTTTTTACTTTTTTTGGGTCAAAAGGGCTGCGGTTATGGTCAAAACCGCAGCCCTTTGTACAAAGAAGGGCTGCGTTTGAGGCCCAAAACCGCAGCCCTTCTGATATAGAAGGGCTACGGTTTTGGGCCTCAACCGCAGCCCTTCGTTGTGAAGGGCTGCGGTTTAAAAACGCAGCCCTTCACTTTTAGTGAAGGACTGCTACGAAAAGGGCTGCTGGCCTAAAACGCAGCCCTTAGGGCTGTTTTGACCGCAGTCCTTCCGTTTTTTTCCACTAGTGTGCATGCTCTGAAGTATGTGGCATCTGCTATGGGACAAGGGATTTTGCTTAAGGCAACAGATCAGTTAACTCTTCAAGCATACTGAGATTCAGACTGGGGAGCTTGTGTTGATTAAAGAAGGTCTATATCAGGCTATGTGTTATTAGTAGGGAATTCTCCAGTCAGCTGGAAATCAAAGAAATAAGGCATTGTGTCTAAAAGCTCATAAGAGGCAGAGTATAGGGCAATGTCTGCTGCAGCTAGTGAGGTCACATGCTTGGTAAGGCTTCTTGAAGAACTTGGGGTAACAAAGCTCAAGCTAGTGACACTACATTGTGATAATCAAAGTTCTATACATATAGCAAAGAATCCAGTGCACCATGAATGAACAAAGCATATAGAGATAGATGTTCATTTTACAAGAGATAAGGTACTGGAAGGGTTGCTTCAAATCACCTACTTGCCTACATCTTCTCAAATTGCAGATGTGTTTACAAAGATTTTACTCTCTCATCAATTTTCCTATTTGCTTTCCAAGTTTGAGGGGGGTGTTAAATATAAGATAACAGAAGCATCAACAACAGAAGCCAGCTCAGCAGCCAGCTCAACAGCAGGATTAGTTTACAGTTTGTTATTAGTTAGTTTCATTTCTCTCTTCTCTCTTCCTTCTTTCTTCTACTGTATATAAACTCTCATGTTAGTTCATTTGTATTCATTCAGAAATATAGATTCTAGATTGTAAAATTCTCTCTAAGAGAAACTCTTTAATGAGGAATTAGTTTCAAATACTGAGCTTAGAATTGAAAGCAGTGAAGGATGAAAACCTTTGTGTTCTTGAGCTGATTCTAGTCTCTGCATTAATTCATTGCAAGGTAGGAAACGTTACAAAAAAAATTTAAGAGCAACATCAACCATTAGATGAACTTAGCAATGAATTAAAGAAGTCTGTTGGATTGCTACAAAAGGACTGACTCAATATCAGCCGTCAACCTTTGTGTTATGTGCGTCATTTACCTACCCTTTGATCCTCTTTTCTCTTGGTCCGTTGGGAAGAGTTGGGTAAATCAACTTTTTTCAAAAATTTTATTTCTCTTAATCAAATATTACTACTTTTTAGTCCTCTCGCCTCATGAACCTTCAAGAGAGAAATTGTTGGGAATCCTCTTAGGATAAATAGAGATAGATGCTTTTATCTAGAGAGGAAAAAAAATCCAAATCTAATTTGACTCTACAAATTTTCAGTGAATTAATTTTACACAAGAAATTTATTTTTACTACCAAAGACTATTTTTCACCAATTAATACTAAATTTTACTAATAAAAAAATGTATATTGTTTATATTGATTAAAATGCTTTTCAACCGTATATTATTTTAAGTTCAAGTGGATATAGCTTTAGATATAATTATGATTGCACTTCTTTGGAAATTCTTTAAAAAGGTATTTAGCATATTGTGCTTGTTTGGTTGACATGAAAATACATAGGAAGTGAAAGATAGTGAAGTTTGCTTGATGTAAACATAGGATATTCCATTTTCTATGAAGTTATACTTCAAACAAAATGGAGAAATTAACTTAATTAGTTCCCCCTTATGTAAGTGGAACTTCATATGGAATTTCTACGTCCCACATCCTAGCAAACAATTTTTGCACTTTCCATGAAATTGAATGTCCATGACATTGAAACAATGAAAATTTAAAGGAATTATACTTCACACGTTCAACCAAATGACTACTATAATAATGGTTGTATATTGTTAACTTAAAATGAAAAGCTTTTTCTTTTATTAACAAAAAGACACATGCTAAGATGTTCTTTAATTAATTACCAAACCTGAGAGAGGATGTATATTTTCATGATAAATTGTTTGCAATTTAGTTGTACTATCGTGTTGTTATCAACTGCTACAAGTAGGGGTCGATGCATACATAACATTTTACAATGAGTTTGGTTTGAGTTCGGGTCAATTGTTCATGAGCAAGCTCATGTTCCAAATTATAGTTCGAATAGTAAACGAGCCAAACTCGAATTCTATCTTGTTTGGCTCATAAGTTCATTAGCTCGTTAAGTTAAGAAAAATGGTGTATATTTGTATGAAATATTTACATATTCTTACCTCAAGGCCTAATATGTGAATTAAACAACAAAGATTAGGGATCTTTTAACATGGCTTTTCCATACCAAAATACTACTCAATTATTGAGCTTAGCATATCTGTATATTTATTTTGTTGAGAAATCCAGACTATATCCTCAATATTTAACTATTATCGCGAACCCGAACACACTTATATGTTTAATATACATTTTTTGGGGGTCAAAAGTCATTGTTTATAGTGCTATTAATTAATAACTCTTTTTCGAAAGAGTCGTTTCAAAGCATGATAGAAGTTCAATTCTATTTATTGAACGTGCCATACTAATTGATGGTGTGACATCAGTTATTAGCTAATTGATGCATAGGATTATAAATTATACATAGTCTCATATACAAATAAATAGCACTATGCGAGATTACCTTTAATACATCAATAGGCCGATTATTGATAAAACTAATACTTCTTACCAGGATTTGATAACATATCACCATTTTGGTCCCATTGAATAGTTGAATACGAACCCAATATATGAGAATATCTCTAACATAGTCACGTAAAAATAATCGACCACTAAGTGAAAACACTTATGAAGTATAAAAGTTATTTATATGTGGTTGAATATTGACCTCAATGTAGAGTGTCCGGCTCCAAACACCTCTGGTTATTCTTCCTATGATCGGATGCCCTATGGACCTGAAGTAAATCTAAAAACTTCCCTATCATGCAATTGGCTATCTTTGCATGTTGAAATCAGCACTAAAACTTATCACTTCTAGTCAATTAGCAGCTAACAAATATGATTCCAGAACATACACAACTGTACAAGAATAACCTTTTGTGCAAATTCTCAACCTCCAGACCAGAAAGGAAAAAGGAAAGCAATAGAAAAAAGCAAGTTTAAAGGAACCTTACTAAATTAATTAGATTCTAGTCTCAGTCAATTTCAAGACAGCTGTGAGCCTGTGACGTGTAAGGACTATCACGACGGCTAAAGCAGGACAAATATTTGCAACTTACATCATGTACCAAGAAAATAAGTTGGATGGTTGGATGTTAAATCCAAGTAAGCGAACTAACCAGCAAAGCATATTTGTTGGGTTGGGAGGCATGAAGATAAGCGTAAACATATACTTCTATTATTATCATATTCATGCATATCAATTACCTACTATCCACTTGGTGACAATCTTGATTATGTCATTATAATTGTACTAGCAGTGATCTCGTCATTAGTCAAGATGTAAGTCAGCATTATCTTGTCTTCCAAAATTTAGCATTATCTTGGAGCCCCAATACAAAAGGAAGTTGGATTTAAGTAATACTTCATTTGTTTCTCTTTAAGTGCAACACTTTGACTTATACACTATTCATACACCTCACTTTGATCGTACTATTTTACTAATATATAAAAATAAAAATGATCATATGAAATGTTGTTGGATTTGTTTCATTGAATATTATCATAATATTAACTTTTTATAACTTTTACAAATACATAATTAGAGATATTAATGGTCAAATTAAAGTTGTACGTTGGCAAATTAAAGCGTGAAAGTCAAACAGTTGCACTTGTTTAGAAACAGAGGTTAGTATTATTTCTATCGTGAATCTGTTTCATAGTATCTCAAATTTACATGCATATTATAATTTGATTAGATTTCGAGATGATTCAAAATCTTATAGTGTTATGTTTGAGTTTGCAATAGGTGTAAAAATGGTTTGTTATGATTACTGGACGAATTGAAGTTATACTATAAATTTTGAAGAAGAGTTAGGTCAAGTTTAATATGGATAAAATTGGTTTCATGATATTTTGGGTACACTTTGTATCTACGTTGGGTAATTTAGGGTGGCCATATCAGCTTGGTTAACAGACCAATAACCCGAACCGATTTAATATCCTCTAAAATTACCCTTATCTTTCAATTTCATATTTTCATTTGCATATAACAAACTAATCAATATAATGCTGATTTTCGAGTTTAGACGTCAAGGTTATTTCGAAGAGTGTCAAATAAGTAACTGGGTTTGGTCAAGTTCCTGTCCATAGTATTCATAATACTTCCTTTATTTTTTGATAGTTGCAACCTTTTGACTCCTACCCTTGATACATAAATTTCACAATTAATATCTTTAACTATATGTTTGTGAAAATTGTAAAAAGTTGAAATATTGTTAATATACATCCTAAAATTTGTGCGTAAATTAATAAAAAATGGAGAAAATAGTATTTACCTTTATTCGTATAAAGGAAGATAAATAGAATCTGATCAACGATAACTATGCCCTAAACATTGCTTTGAGAAAACCACTAATCAGTAGTGCAGAGTTACAATTATCCAGCTGTGAGTTGTGCTATAAAAGTCCCGCCTACCTATTCTCCTTCCTCTCATTTTCTACACCAAATAAGTGGATTGAATGCAACAATAATCACGTCACTTAGCTTTGAGTTGCTATCTCTTAGTTATTTACTTAATAAAACATTGTACTATATCACTACAATCAAACACCTACTAAATAATGTGCTATGCATGGTTCGTCCCCCCAAAGAGCCTTGAGGAGGACAAGTCAACTCCCTTTCATAGTATCTCAAATTTACACGCATGCATGACGAATAACCCAAAAATAAGATACAATAATATAAATTCCTAACAACTTGCTTGCATTGAATTGATAGCTTCTTTCCACTATATAACTCCTTACACATTTCCACTTTGAACTATCCCTTAAATTTCAATCTTTAATTTGTTTTTCCCTTATAATCAACTTTTTAATTGTTATAAATTATGGCATATGCGGGTTTAGTTGTTAGTAGAATGGTTTTTGTAGTTGCTTTATTGATGCTTGGTTTTGGTTTGGAGGGTTCAGATGCGAATTTTAACAAGGATTTTGATATTACTTGGGGAGATGGTCGTGCTAAGATACTTAACAATGGTCAGTTATTAACCCTTTCTCTAGATAAGGCTTCAGGTTCGGGATTTAGGTCTCAAAATCAATACATGTATGGAAAAATCGACATGCAGATCAAATTTGTTCCTGGCAATTCTGCTGGCACTGTTACTACATACTATGTAAGTTGTAGGGTCACATGTACAAATATAATTAGATCCTCCCCTTTTATAGAAACAAATACCTACATTAAATATTCATTTTAATTAATATATAATTCAAAATTATTTGTAGTTTATTTGTATCCTAGTTTAATATTTCTATATGCGTAGGTTTAAAGTTTAAACCTATATGCAGGGCCATATCTGCAGGTGTGCAAAGAGGCTCTCCGCACAGGGCCCCAGTTCAAAAATTTTTGGTTTTATTTGAAAATATATGATGCTTTGTGAATAGTAAACGACAAACGCTCCACATCTTCATCTCCAGAGTCCATAATTCCCGCTATTCCCTATCATCTTTCTCAATCTCTTTCACCAAAAATTCAACCTTTCATATCTTTAACTTTACTCTTTAATATTGTCATCAATACTTTTTCATAATTATCAAAAATAAAATCAATCCATCAATTAGTATTGATTCTCTCTACTCTATATGAAAACTGTGGTCCTTTTCTCTCACTAAGGGGAAAGAAAGGGCCCAATTTCCATTTTAGAACAGGGCCCCCTAAATATCCAAAACGGCCCTGCCTATATGTGTCAATTTATACTAATATATTAAAAGGAACAAGGAACGATGCTACGTGGCGCTTTACCTTAATCCCTTATAATGTTTTACTCCGTGTAATCCACATACATACACTAAAAAAAATAGAAAATACATTGTATAAGATTTGATCCAGTGATCACAAGCTTGTATACTAAAGTCTTAACCACTAAACGATGTGATACTTGATGTGATAATTTTTAAGTTAAATATTAATAAATGAAAGAGTTACTCGGAGCATAGTTTGGGCCTAAAAACTAGTTAATCAACTAATGGAAAATTCCCAATGGTAGGCTCCTATTCTTGAGAATTCCTAATGTTAGATTCAACTTCTTTTTTTTCCATGGCCAGGCCTCAGTTTTCCTAATTTACCCAAAAGTAGCATTAATGAGGCTTAAATGTTAATTTCATGTTTAGTTTTAATACTTATGTTAAGTTTTGACTAACGCCTACTAACCATGGTGTATTTAGTCTAGACTCCTAACAACCGGCAAATCTGGATCTCAAATTTTTCCAATGACCTCCACAGTTTTGCACTTTCTACAAGCCCGTGATGATGCGAGGCTGTTTCTTATCACAGATAAGGACTCTAGAGTCTTTCGATCCATAAGGATGTGATTATTGTGAAGCCCTTAAATCATATTCAAGGATCAACACTTAAACTATATCTAATCATTCTAACTGTCAAAATACATAAATTGTCATGCTTGTGACTATATTTATTCTTTAGCTACTCACTCATTTAATTGATGAATCAGTAAATGGACCTTCTTTCTTTGTCAACTACCATCCGTATAGATTTATGGGCTATCTATCACTGTTCAATTTACACCACTAATATAGTAGTAATATATACTTCCATGACTTTTAACTACCATCCATACAGATTTATGAAATTTTTTGTTAGTCAGTTAGGAGTCTAGACCTAAATAAACCATGTATACTAGGGGTTAGGCAAAACTTAACAAAAATATCAAAACTAAGCATGAAGTTAACTTTTAATCCTCATTAATGCTACTTTTGGGTAAATTAGAAAACTGGGGCCTAGCAATGGGAAAAAGAAGAAGTTGAATCTACTATTTGGAAATCAAAAATAGAAGCCTACCATTGGAAATTTCCCTTAACTAATTAGTGCCCGTTAAACTAATAAACATTCCTGATTCCTAGCTAGAGACGTTACATACTTCTATATGCATGCAAAAGTAGCTATTTTGATCAATGATTCGTAAATATGGCATTATTATGACATGGTATACTTTTCTATGACAATTGTAGCTTTCCTCTTCATATGCTTAGATGTTAACTGTCCGTTTATTGTAGCTCACAAAAAAAATTGTTTTTCAGCTATCTTCATTAGGAGCAAATCATGACGAGATTGACTTTGAATTTTTGGGTAACCTAAGTGGTGATCCATATATCCTTCACACGAATGTATTCGCACAAGGAAAAGGAAACCGAGAGCAGCAATTTTATCTTTGGTTTGATCCCACCAAAGACTATCACACATACTCCATTCTTTGGAATCCTCTAAACATCATGTATGTACTCCCTCTATATGCAAAATATACATATGATTGTCTCTTTGTTAATTTTGTCTTTGCAAGTAAAAGGAAAGATAAAATTTTATCAAATACAAAAATATACCTAAAGATTCTAGTCATTCAACTTTGTTAACCGGAATGAGTTGGTGCTTGTTTGGTTGAGTGTATAGAGTGCAAATTTCTTAGAACTTTATTTTTCCATGTAATTGTATTTTCCAGGAATTGCTAAATGTTGTTTGGTTATTCATGGGAAATGAAAATTCCCATGGGAATTTCCACTTACTTAGGTCTCCTAGGTAAGTAATTTCCTCTATTTTGGAGGAAGTGGAACTTCTTAGGAATTTCTACTTCCCATGAATTTGTCAACCAAACAACGTCAGAAAATTTCAATTCCTAGGAATTTTAACTTCTTATGCTAAAGAATGTCAACCAAACAAGCACATAATTATAAACATTGCCTCAAAAGTTCATTCGTTCATTTGATTCTTCATTATTTGTTTGTTCCACTTTATATATATAGTTTAATATTGAACGCATGTTTTACTAATGTATATAATATTATAAAATAATATTATATATAGAATCTTGTTAGATTCATTTCAATTTATTTTTTAAAATTATCAACTTTATAATTTTTATTGTTACACAATAAATGAATAAATGTATATTAGTGGTTTAAACCCATCTCTTAGACGTCGTAAGTAGTCTAATGTTTCATAAACTAAAAAATTAGGAGAAAGTAACTATTAAGGATATAATTGAATTACCATAGGACGATGAACTTATGAAGCATGCTTCTGCTGTCACTTTATCTCAGTTTTTACGTGGATGGAACTCCAATTAGGGAATTCAAGAACTTGGAATCCAAAGGGATCTCTTACCCAAAAAGCCAGCCGATGTGGGTTTACTCAAGCCTTTGGGACGCAGAAGATTGGGCCACAAGAGGTGGGCTTGTCAAAACAGATTGGACACAAGCCCCATTTACTGCCTCCTATCGAAACTACAATGCCCAAACCTGCACTTGGTCACCTTCATCAAGTTCTTCTTCTTGCTCCTCCAGTTCTTGGTTAAATCAAGCTCTTGATACAACTGAGCAACAAAGGATTGAATGGGTACAAAAGAACTATATGATTTACAATTATTGCTCTGATTCCAAGAGATTCCCGCAAGGATATCCTCTAGAGTGCTCCTTGAATTGAAGTGTGTTGGGATTATATTGTGTGTATATATTTGGGCTTGTATTTCCATTTGTATAGCATGGCCTTAGGCCTCCTTTATCTTTGCATAGGAATGTATGTAAGCGGTATTTGTCCAGCATCTCATTAAGGAAAATCATGAACCCTAATTTGACATGGTATCGAAGCCAAACACCACCTAAACACCACTGATTTTTTTCTTCTCTGTCACCGCGCTGTAGCATCAGTAGCATGTTCAGTTGTTGCCTGAATTATGACTGATGCCGAGAAGGTTGATGTTGCCTCACCGTTTTATCTTGGTTCTGGTGATCAACAGGGCAATATTATCACCCATGTTGTTCTCACTTGTGATAAGTATGTGGTTTGGGGCCATAACCTTGTCTTTGAAGGCTCGCCGGAAGTTCAATTTTCTTGACGGTACTATTAACAAACCGACTACCGCGAAGAAACTCCTTGAGTAGGAGACCGTTAATTCTATGCTTGTTTCATGGATCTTGCATAGTATGGATCCGAAACTCGCCTCCTCTATCCTATTTCATGATGAAGAAAAACCTTTATGTGATTATCTTGAAAAATGTTTTTGCGTTGCCATTGGGCCACGCCTCCAACAATTGCGTGCCACCATGGTTGATTGCAAGCAATTGAAGAATATGACTACTGAAGATTACTTTACTAAATTAATGGGTTTGTATGATGTACTCAATAGACTCAAACCTCTTCATGCCTGTACATATGGACATTATACCCGTAATGTTGCAGGATGGTTTGTCACTTTCTTCATTGGGGTGGATAATGACCTGTATTCTACTATTCGCATGAACCTTCTCTCTCAAACTCCTCCTGCAGAATTAGATAGGGCAGACCAAGCTCTTGTTCAAGAAGAAAAATCGCGTGATATAGCTCATGGGAAAGCTGTGAAAGAAGAAATATATGCTTGCCGTCCAAACTGTCCCTCGGCGGTTCGCCAAACCCGACAAGAAATATAATTTTGCAGCCTTCCTACAGTGCATGCGGTGACTGTCGTCAAATTATCAGAGTTTGAATTATGAAATTAGAGAGAGAATCACCAATTGGTTTTAGGATGGAACCCTATCGTCCTTGTATGTGGTAAAACTTTCCTTTGGCGTGGACTTGTATTAGGACCAATGAAGTTTATCATGGTATTAGAGCGGGCGATCTTAGCCCATTATGAAATGCAAGATGGAAGGTGTTAAAGATCTGTTTGGGGCAAGTAAGCCCAACAAAATTGTAAAGGCCACAAGAAGGGTCCCAACTAACCTCATGTTGGAAGTCCAGATAGGACCCAACGAGGATGTTGTGACCTATCCAGATTGCAAGATTAAAACTGGCTCACATGGTGTTAAGAGTATAACCCACATTTGAGTTAGGAAATAGTCGTCCCACATTAAAGAATTAAAAAGAGAATGACTAATATATAAATTGGTGGGTTACTCCACCTATCACCAATTGGTTTTAGAATGGAACCCTACCGACCTTGTATGTGTCAAACTCTCCTTTGGTGTAGGCTTGTATTAGGACCAATGAAGTTTATAAAAGTGCTGTCTTATAATGGATTACATCATCTAAGTATTTTCAGCGTGTTTATTTTTAGTAGGTTTGGTTGATGTTATGTTGTGAATATATAACAAATAGATTATATGTTGTTTTGTTTATTATATCAAGCTAGGGGAACTCATGTTTATTTGTTAGATGACATGCAAATTTAATAAATGAATTTACAAATTCACCTCGTAGTATATATATATATATATATATATATATATATATATATATATATATATATATATATATATATATATATATATCACTAGTGGAAAAAACGTCAAGGACTACGTTTTTGGCCAGCAACCCTTGGGCACAAAGGAAGGGCCGCGGTTTTTGACCGCATCCCTTCACTCCCAAAACCGCAGCCCTTAATGCGCATAAAGGGCTGCGGTTTTGTTGGCGTGACCCCAAATTTTTTTTTTCTTTTTTTTTGCATTTTTTAGTCCTAAATGATTCCGGAACAGTTATATATATATATATATATATATATATATATATATATATATATATATATATATATATATATATATATAAAGTATCATTTTTCATTGCAAATTATGTTTTTTATACAAATATAGAGAATGTTACAGATTAGGTATCATTTAGTCCTTAAATTTTCTTGCTGAGGAAGAGCACCAGCAACAGCTCATCATGGGCAGCACCACCTCGTTGTGGGCAGCACCAGCATCACCTCGTTGTGGGCAGCAGCACCTCCTGGGCATAAAAAAAAAAGATTAGATTTGGAAAAATGGACACATTAGCCATCCCAAACATGTAAAGTGAATAAACACATTACCACTATATAAAGAGCATAAGCTTAATGAGCATGACGCTAAAAAAATAGGACAAAGCAAAGTTCGGGCAAGTCAAGTATCTATGCAAGAACAAGTTCATTCTTGAAGGTAGATAGAGTTGAACATACTGAGAAATACCATGTCATCCTCATTACTACATATCAGATGCATCAGGTGGAGCTTTTCGGTTGGGTAAAGAAAGACGCCAATTATAGAATCCCTGCCATATCCCACATGAAGCTATGGGTCATTAGGGGAATTTTAAATTTCAGGACCAGTGTCAAGACTCGTTCAAATTCCATCCAATTTATTATCTCAAACTTAAGAAGTCTTCTTTGTAAGCTGGTGTAAATGTCTCCCAATGATCACTGCTATTTAGAAGTACAACTACCTTAGAAGCTAAGGTCTACTTCTCATAAGATAGAAATGGTACCATAGTAGCTTAAATCCTGATAACTCATAGGTTAGTAAAGCTGCCTCACAATCATGCTCAATCTAATGTCCGATTATTTACAATTTTAAAAAAGTATATACTAGACATGACAAGATATATGAGGTTAGTTACGATTGCTGTTGCAGTCTTGTGCATTTGACTAGCTAGCAAGCCCCTGAATAACGAAGATATGAATTTCATAATTCATAACAACTCTTTCTAGCGTTGAACATTATACTAACATATTATACAGTCTTTTGAAATAGTATACTCTTCATTCCTAGATACATATGGCAAGATTAAGGTACTCTAGCGAAAATGAGAATAGGAGATCTGTGGCAGAGGTCTTTCATTTAAAACATATAATTTAAATCCTGATAACTCTACCCTATTAAAGATAGGTCTATATCAACGCAAAAAAATGTTCTGGTAACTCTAAACTTCAAGGATAGAGAACACAAGAATACCACAAGGCACAAATTAGATTCTGTCCACCCAGAAAACAGCATCCAGGTGCAAGATTTGAATTAATAGAATCAGATCAGTCATGTTGTCTCTGAATCTAATATGAAATTGACAGAAACACTGCCCAAATATTTTATATATTTTTCCTAATCATTTTTTAATACTAGACAACTAATAAGTAACTACGAACGGTGCTGCTCTCTTTATTTGTCCTTGTAAGCTGTGATGACGGTAAGCGAAACTGAGCATGGCTTTCTCTAGATGATGATATCATGCTAGATATCTAAAGCAATATGACTTCAAACAAGTGCAAAGGTTTGGCTCATAAGAAATACCACTATTTTTGTTACTTAATTATAGTTTGTTATACTAGAAATGGACTAGTGTGATTCATTATTTCTTGTTGGTTGTACCCTAACTTACCCTATTACATTACTACGAGATTCAGTTAGGTTGTTTTTGAAAGGTTAGGGACAGCCTTATCAATGCACATGGGCATTTCATCAAAAAATCAGTTAGAATTAAAGCCACATATAGACCATGGAGCAATCTGATAAAAAAACAATATAGACAATCAATAGATAAGTAAAACATGCAACAAAATTGATTAAAAACTGAAAGCTTTATGTACACAGGAACATGTGGGGTTCCAGTGAAATCATTCTCACGTACGTCTGATTGAACATCTTGTATCAACTAAAGCACAAAATCGCATAATCAGATACGAAAAAAGGCAGCGCTTCAAATACTAACGAAGCAAATTCACCAAAACATAAGCATCACGCAAAATCCTAACAATGAATACAAGCACAACTAGCCATCAAAAACAAACACAAACAATCAAGAATTTCGAGCAAAAAGACGCAAAATCGAAAATCCCTAATTCGAATTCTAGGGTTCGAGTTTTTTAGTTGCGAAACTGATAAGGAAATGAAAAATTTAACGCAGCTTTAAGCAAACTAAACAGGGAGAAAAAGGTTTTGACTTACAGCAAAAGACAAATCCAAAAAATGGAACCCTAGCCCGCCGGATATTTCACAAGCGTCGCTGGAAGTTGAGACTTTCGCAGGCTCGCAGGAGGTTGAGGAGAGAGTGAGCGTTGCCGGAGTTTGAGGAGACAATGAGCGTCGCCAGAAGAGAACTTTTCGCGCCGGAGTGAGAGAGTGGTGAGAGAGAGAAGTGTAGCGTGTGGAATGTGTGTGGATAGATGGAAGGGATGGAGTTATTTGGGCCGCTAAAGGGCTGCGGTTAGCCCTAAACCACAACCCTTTATATTAAATGGTTGCGGTTAGCCCAAAAACCAGCCCTTTACTATTAAGGGTTACGTCTTTTAAAAAACGCAGCCGTTGCGTTTTTTTCCACTAGTGTGTATGTATATATATGTACTTTTTTTATTTTATAAAAATTGGTAAGATAAATTATATTAACGCCGTCTCACAGGGCACCTAAATACAACCTACCTCAAAGCCCCCTGATGAGAATCGAACCCACATGTGGGTGGAAGATGAAAAGGCTTACCACCTTCCCACTCCCTCATTCACACACACACACACACACACACACACACACACACACACACACACACACACACACACACACACACACATATATATATATATATATATATATTGAACAAGGGAAAAACTAGGTCGTTGCTAATTCCCCTAAGATCAAATAAAAATCCTAACTATCCACCTAATCTAGTCAAGTGGTAATGTAACAGCCCGAATTCTCCCGACCAGCTTATAGATAATTAAGCACAGCAGAAGAGACTCTGGTCGAGTTAACCCGAACTATTACCATCACACTCACTGAACTACATCGGAGAGTGTGGAGCTCAATTCCCAATTCTATTCAATTTAAATTAACTATTACAACACGACCCTAATTTTCAGACTCTATTCCAATAAATTCCGAAAGAAAATCGGACAAAGTTTCCTTTGAAAATAGGACAACACTAAATCGGGAAGTAATATGAACCTGTTACAATTTCAATAAATAGAATAATCCCAACTAAACTCAACAGCCTCGACGCTTTCGCGGAGCAACCCCAATAGAGAATCAGGAGCACTAACGACTCTTAAAATACATAAATAGATTATAGAAATTAAACTATTAACTATTACAAAGTGGAGCGTCCTTGCCTCGAAAACAAATACATGACTACACCAACTCGTATCAGCTTCATCTTTCAAAAGATTAACTTACGGCTTCAACCTAAAACATTTAGGATACTGCCACCCACCAAGTGACAGGCCACAGAAATGACAAAACATCATATATACATCAGCAAAGCTGAGTACTAAACCCGTAAAGTGATTAACACATGCTTTGGTGGCTTTTACTTGAAAACGACTTAACAGTCTACATAATCACAACCGTCACACTGTCATAACATGCATCACATCAACTCTTGTTGACCACATACATATTATATCATTATCCAATTATTTCTTTTATAGTACACCATCATTCACATAACAACAAATGCAACGAGGCGACTCCCAAGCAATCACAACAGAGATATATTTCATATATATTTATTTAATTAGCCTTTCAAATATATCACGATTCCTTATGAGGAATCTAAGTTAACCAATTCTGATATAGATTATATAGCTTATTTCCTTTAATCGATTTCTTATCAGAAATCCAACTTCTATTCTCAAATGCTATATTAATCATTTTCTTATACCTTTACAAACAATTTCTTATCAGAAATTAAATAACATGACAACATTCCATGACACGATTCCTTATCGGGGATCCAATATCAAAATATGATTCCTAATCAGGAATCCAATATCGTAACAACTTACCATGATACGATTCCTTATCGAGAATCCAGAATCAAAATATGATTCCTTATCAGGAATCCAATATTATCATTTATATTCAAGTACTGAATAAACATTCATTACATTACCTGATATGATTCCTTATCGAGAATCCAATATCGAAACAACTCACCATGATACGATTCCTTATCGGGAATCCAATATCGAAATAACTTTCATACTTTAAGATAACTTTCTTTTTAACCAGGGGGAAAGAGAACACGGCGGAGGAGACAAAGCCTGAGTTTTAAAAGGCGCTAGGCGCACCGAGGCGCAAAGCGCGAAGTGCAGGGAGGCGCGAGGCGCAAGGTGAAGGCGCACGCATCCCGTAGGCGAGGTGCACCTTTGGTGCCAAAAACCTTTAAAATCAATTATGGAACCTCTTTATAGTTAAAACAAGATAAATATAACATCAAAGATGCATAAAAGAACATATTAATTGTAAATTATTTTTTTCTCTAAAAAAATGCAAATTATTATTTAAAATAATATGATGAGGAAAAGTAACTTTGCCATGGCCCAACAGAGGGCCCCACCACAATTACAGTCAGCCCTCTTCAATATAGGCAGAAGACTTACAAATGGAAAAGCAAAAACCACCTTAGAAAAAAAAAACATAAATGTGGGCTTTTACTTCCAACTTTTCACGTGAAAGTCACTATATTACTAATTTACTGCCTCAAAATAAATAAAAAACACTATATTACTACTTTCTAGAAGACAGAGAGAATCGAGATCAAGAAGAAGAAAAAAGGTGAGAGAAGAAAAAAGAAAATAAGATAGAAATCAGAAAAAAACAAAGATACAGAAGAAAGGAGAAAGAAGAAAGAACAGTGAAGAAAATCAGAAAAAGAGAAGAAACAAAAAAGAAATCAGAAAAAGAGAAGAAAAAAGAAACAGAGAAGATCGAAAAAAGGAAACAGAGGAGACGAAAAGAGAACGGAAGAGAAACTTGCCGGCGACGAGGACCGACGGAGAACGACCGGCGAGGCTGCTGCACCACCGGCGAGGCTGCTGTGGAGTTCTTCGGAGTCTTCTCTCACCTTCGAGTTCTAGGGTTTTTTGGACTTCTCTCACCTTCGAGTTTTAGGGTTTATCCGTATAACGTTGTAACAGAGAAAAACCAAAAAAAAAGACAAAGAAGGCACGTGGGGGGTCACACGCGCCTCGATGCGTAAAGCGCACGGCTTGTGCGCCTCGTGCCTAAGCAAAGGCGCGCGCTTTTTCTCACACCTCGTTCTTCGCCTCGCCTAGGGTGGAGGGTGCGTTTTTTTGTGCGCCTGGGCTCGCCTGGCGCCTAGGCGCGCCTTGGGCGCGCTTTTTAAAACTAAGGACAAAGCTTACACTCTGACAGTGAGGGTCGTCACCCAACCATTCGCTTTACTTTGGCCAATAACCGCGACTAGTCTGGAGTACATTTTCCGCTGATTTCATCAGCCATCCACAGGTTTCACATTACCTGATATATCACAGAGCAATGGGCATTTTTCCCTGTGGGGCCCCCCAAGGTTCATAGTCCATGGACTACTGTTCATGTCACCTCATCCATCGACTCAGACGAGGCTACTTTCCTCTTTAGATTTCTTTCAATTATCATTTATAGCACAATCAGATCATTTTTGAAACTCATCCATAGTTATAATAATTCTTAATAACTTTTGTACAACAAGCCATACCAGTAGACTTCTCCTTAGAGAACCATAATCGCTTAACATAGTATCCTTAAAGGTATTTCAAGGCTATTACAAATATGCTTTTATATTCAATTCAATACCAATCATAAAACTTGTGAACCACAACTTATAGACAATCATACTCTGTAAATACAACCAATAATAGCAAAAGGTGTCTCAGTTCGAATTAACTAACGAGAGGTATTAAACTAATTACGCATGACACATACTTTTGTATATAAATAGTTTACACTCTTTTGCACTTCATAATTGTCAATCTATATTCATCTCAACAATAATAACAGTTATCAAGCCCCAACGACACTCACAATATATAGGTCTCTCTATTAGAATTAACTAAGGAGAGTTAACTTACACACCACACTCCAGGTTCATTAATAAACTTGATTAATGAAAACAATTATTTATGACTCACACTACACTATTAGTGGAGTTCCAAATAACATATTCAACAACAACTCAACTACGGACCATGCCCATAATCATATAGAGCGAGTCTATCTCATTACTAATTCGAAAACCATTCCATTATCTAAGTGCTCTTTAAAGTAATTCACAACTTTACTTTAGTGAACACTAGTCAAATAGTCCGACTTTATTATATTATTCGATTTATAGTTATCGAACTAAAATACATTATTAAACACATCTTCACTCTCCGACTTCATATGCAACTATTTCTAATGTTCTCAGCATTATTATCAACACTTACATATCCCATTCCCTTGAGTTAAATAGACTAACATGATTACTTAAGTCTTAGAGTCTATTTAAAAAGTACTCGTCTAATTAACATAATCATCACAACTTCAATTACTACTATAATTTGACAATATGTATATTCCTTAAAAAGTGTTAACTTTCTATCAGTATTAGAACAACAGAAGTTTACATTACTTCTTACTAACTTCTTACGTTCTCACTCTATACAGAAAGTGAGTTACCTTAGTCCAACTAATTACTTTATTGGTTGAATCCTTATATGTAAATATATTACTCACTGAACTCCATACAAAGAAGCCAACCCAATTTCATTCATTCTAATTGAAATCCCATCATGTACCCAACCAAATCATATAATCAAACTTGTTAAACTAACTCCAACATTAACTTAATTCATCTACCATTATCATCCTTTACTCAACAATTGACATCCAGATTATCTCAACAACAACAACCACAAAACTAATTAGAATCTAGAATAGAAACTGATTATTGCAACATATATAAATAAGAAACTCAATCAACAACATAAACATCACAATAATATTCCCAGTTCATAATTAACCCAACTTGATAGTAAAGCAAGAAGATAGGCAACTTGGTTTAGTACCTTAACAACCACCATAAGTAAAACGAGGAGGAGAAGATCAACACCGGGAGAAACGCCGCAGCACGAGTAGCAGCGACACAAGAACAGGGGAGAGAGGACAAGGGCAGGGGAGGAGACGACGGTGGTGACTAGGGATGTTCATGGATGGTTAACCGTCCCGAAACGACATTTCGGTACGGTAACCGAAAGTTTTGGTTCGCTCTTTTTGCGAACCGTAACCGTAACCGTTTAGACCGGTTACCGCCTAAGCGGTTAACCGTTTTTTCGGTACGGTTTTCCAGTTAACCATTAACCGTTACTCAAGTTATACTATTATATTTTACTTAATGTAGATATATATTTTCAATTTTTTGTGCATACATTTTATTATTATATATTCTCTAATATAAAATGTATTATAAAGTGGGTAGTAAATCCATTGGAAAACATAACTAACACTAAGTATTCACTCCATTTTCTAATTATAGTGTTTATATTAGTACTAAAGTTTTCAAACAATCACATACTTCTTCTAATTCTTGTTACTTACTAACAAATATTTAGAATAAACTAATTGTTGGAAAATGTTTTTCACAATAATTAGATAGAGAAAAAATATATCGATTTTTCGGTTAATTGTTTACTCAAAAATCGTAACCGTAACCATACCGTTTAACCGCTACTTTAACCGGTTCGGTAACCGTATCGTTAAAACTTTTTTTTATCGATCCGGTTAGCACCCGTTTAGACCGGTTTTTCGGTACGATTTTTCGGTTTTGGTTTTTTATGAACACTCCTAGTGGTGACCGCAACACCACCAGCAGCACCAACGAACGAAGAGGGGAAGAAGCGAAGCAGCGATGAGCAGTGGCGCGCGAAGAGCACCGGTGAGGTAGCGGTGCGCACAGCACCAACACCAAGAATAACAGTAGCAGCAACGAAACAGAGGAGGAGAGAACGATGCAGAATCTCCGGCAAGCTCGGAAAACGCCGGCGAGGCGCGACGCAGGTGAGCGAGAGAGAAACGGATGGGTTCACGGGGAGGAGAGAGAAAAAGGGGGTTCCGATTTTTTTGGGGTTTGGGGTTTTGCACTGGAGAAGCCACGAGAAAGTTGTAGATGGGTTTGGTTTTTATGAATAAACCGACAAAGGTTCTTGGTTTTGGTATTTCTCTTTTGGCAAATACTACTCAACACATTTTAAATGACTAAAAATCCAAAATATATTTAATAATAATTTCATAAAATCACATTAATAAATATATTACAAACATGATAAATAAAAATCATACTCCAACCCAAATAAAACAAGAATATTAGAAACATAATTAACTTAATAATTATAATTAGTATTTAATAAATTCTTTTAAAAAAACAAGTCTGTTACAGGTAAGCAAGGGTCGAACCACAATGATCGGATGTCTCACTAAGGTAGAGTCACTAAGAGTAAGCTAAGTCGAAGAAATCGTCAAGTTTTGGTTAAATTAAGGAGTATAAACTATTGGAATCAAATTAGGAGGATCACTAGGAATGGGAAAACACCACAATCATAATTCACATCCAACTACCAAGTAGAGATATGGGGGTTGACATGTATTGGGGATATGCAAAGGGAATAAACAAACCTAAACACCTCTAAAATCGTTGTTACGGAGTTTAGAGTCCTAATTATGGCAACAAAACCTATATTTCGAGGTGTTATCACCTAACTAGGCCAAGTTAGAAATTGAAATCAAACCCAAGTCAATACAAATCAACAAGTGTTGTATAGCAACTAATCAATCATTCATGAAGGTCAAGCACATAAAAGTAAACCATTGGGCAACAAAATGATCAAAAGGTGATGGAGCTCACATCAACTAAGTCACCAATCAACAACAATGATTGAAAATGCACAAATCCCAAACATAACCAACCCAATAATCTCTACTCATGAAAATAGGAAGGAAACACTGATTGGGCTGCTCCCAATCCTAGTTAATGAACTACTCACTACCCATTATACTACCAAACATCCGAAACATGGAAAAACTAGCAATAAATCACCAATCCAAAAGTAGCAAAAAACCAAAAATCGAGGCTTTATCAAAATAAAAGCTAAAGAACAAGCAAGAAGAAACTAGGAAAAGATGGAAAATTTAATCTTGATTAACTATTAAAGATGAAGATTAAGCAATGAAAACATGAAACTAAAGCGTGAAACTAACAAATTAGAAATGAACAAAAACAATGAGAAAGAAAGAAAGGATTGAGAGGATTATTAAGGAAACAAGAACTTCAAAGAAATTGTCACTTTTTCATTGATTTTCAATCTCCAAATTACACCTCTTGAGCCAAGTTTTCTCTATCCAACACTAGCAACTAAGATTAGGGTTCTAAAAATCTTGATTCCTTTCCAAAATAGGGTAGGGGAGTATTTATACCTCCTCTAATTACAAATGTCATAAAGGAAAAGAAATGCGAAAAACGACCCAGCGAACAGTTACCCGAGCGGGCTTCGACGGGCCTGAGCGGGCTGTATGAGATGGCCCGGGCTTGAGCAGAAGACCCGGGCATGCACCAATTTCCCATAAGCAGGCAGGAACTTTGGCTCCTGATGAGCCCGGGCAGTTTGTTTGGAGCTCGGGCGGGCTGCTGGGCTCGGGTGAGCTTTGGGCTTCCTGGGCCAGCTTGTTCCTCCTTGCTTCCCTTTTTGCTCCCATCTGAGCTTGTAGGAACTTGAATTCCTACACATCAAAGATCAAATGGAAGAGTAGGGGAGGGGGATGTGAATACATGTATATATGTGCTAAGAAAGAGTTTGATAGAAAAAGAGGCGAAATTAAGGGAAAAAGATACTAAAATAGGACATAAACCAAGTAAAATAGCCTTAATACTACCTTAGGAGTTAGATAAATCTCACTCATCAACTTCCCCCAAACTTGAGTGTTTACTTGTCCTCAAGCAAAGTGCAAAAAGAAATAGGAGGGAAAGAAATGACCCAAGGAAGATAGCAAGGCAAAATCAACCAAAACAAATCACATTTAAAGTAAAACAAAGAAACTATATACACTAACTCGTTTTCGTAGGAATCACGGTCACTTTAACATAAGTGACAAGCCATTTAAACCCCAAAGTTGCCATTAAGGACGAGTAATGTTCTCGTAGGGGTTTTCTAAAAGTTTGACCCATAACTCTAGATCTTAGAATCCAAGGCAAATCAAAAATAAATAAACCAAAGAAAACCAAAAGAAAATAAAAAGGATGCTCTTAAGTGAGATTTTGAAAAGGAGCAAACACAAATGATGCAAGAATTTCTAGACACTAAAAGTAAGTATGCTCAAAGATGTCCATAGGTTGATTAAAACATACCATACACTAAGCATAGAGAACTAGATAGAGCACATTTTCTCAAATTCTACAACCAAACATATCGCGTTCTCTCAACTAGTTTTAAATTCTCCACTCAAGGTAGCTTCTCTAAACTCCAAAAAATGGAGCCGATAAATGTAACAAGGAATAGAATAAGAGAAGGTTACTCGACATCTCGACATGGCACACTCACTCAATAGGCTTGATTCCAATCTTCCGCCACCGACAATGACTCAACCCTCTAGGGTGATCAAAAGGACTTTTTAAGGTGGTAATGTAGGCTAAGGGTAAAGGGTGTGAATTAATTTGGATAGTGGTGCTCAATCCTAATAGTGAAGTCTTAGTAGGAGCGAAAGAGATAGATAACCATAAATCACAAATCATACTCAACCATTTAGGGATAAGACTCCCCCCAAACTTACTCAAAAACATGACGATAATAAACTATTTTTGGATTTTATCTCTTTTTCTCCTTTTTTTTGTATTTCAAGTGAAATATAAATTTGTTTTTCTCCCCCTTTTTTTTTCATTTTCCCCGCCTTCTTTGACATTGGGTGGCTTTTTCTATGAAATTGCAATTGCTTTTATTCAAGTATATACACAAAATTTCCGCTAAACCACAAGAATCTCATCATTTTCCTCTTTTTTTTTTTCAAATATCACTTATAATCAAGACAATCACTCTAACTTCACTATTCATTACAAGGGTGAAAAATAAAATAAAGAGGCAATTTGCTTGTATTGAGGTAATCAAAAGAAAGGATAAGGCTCAAAGGGTTAAGAGGAAGGGCAAATGCAAATAAAAACAAAACCAAGAAAAAAAAAGAAAACAAGAATAAAGGGCCTAAAACTATAAAATAAAAATAGTCACCGAAATGAACGTCTTTATGTTTCCCTAGAGTGACTCGGTCACGATCTTGGATAGATTAGAATCAAGTTCTCAATAAAAGTATGCAATGTTAAGGATCCATGCCGCTCAAAATAGATGTAGGGTTTTTTTAGAATGTCCTCACATGGTATTATCAAGCAAATACTACCTTTTTAGGTTTCAAATTAACTACAGAGAGCAACACCATCATGCCACAATCCATGAATTAAGGTCTTGTGCTCTCAAAAAGTTCAAACCACCACCTTAGTATAGAATATTCTCTAATCAACCATAAACATCTCAAAGCATGCAGACTTTTAACATTTAGGAATAAAAACATTCAAAAGAGTGGAGCTTCAATGATATTGTTCTCAACTCGAGAGCAAAAGAAAGAAATAAAAGAAAGATTTGCATTGATTCAAACTTTTTTTTTTATATTCACAACATCAAACTCAAACATCAATCATCAAATATCGTCACTAAACATCAAGCAATTCTAACCCTCATGAAGTATGCCCCAAAGCTTAAACCTACCCTCCAAACACTTAATCATTCACTACCCTTTTTTAAACATCCCCGCCCTTTCAAAAATAAGTAAAAGTAACCCCCCCAAACTTATCAAAAACAATGTCCTCAGTGTGCCAAGCATACACATAAGGGGAAGGGCGGGGGAAAGATGATGAGGATCCTAATCCTCATCCATCGGGTCATCTCCCGATAGTTGGGACGGGGGAACACCATGGGGGGACCAACTCCCATCAAATGTAGGATCGTCAAAAGGGTATGAAGGATCTCCCCTTGGATCGGTCCCGCTCGACACCGTGTAGTCATATGGTGGTGGTCGAGGAGGTCAAAAGGGGTAGGTCGGTTGACCATTGTTCCACCCCGGAACCGACCCATATTGAGGTGGCATGTTGGGGTAGTTGACAAATGGTTCAACGAAACCTTGCTCCACATGATAATGAAATTTCTTGTTTTGTTGGAGCATTATAGTGTCGATGTCTTGTCTTATACTTTAGTTTTGGTCATTGAGGTGACCAAGCCCTTGGGATTGAGACAATGTAAGGTTGGCTAGGTGAGTCTCTACTGAAGACATGTCAAAAAAAGGCTCAACTTGGCCGGAGGAGGAAGAGGGGCCGGCACGGGAAGAAGGGTGTCGTGGAGGTGGACTATCAATTATCATCACCACCTCCTTGGCGGTTCTGTGACCCTCTATCCCGATTGGTTTTATCGATTAAATAGGGATTGGGCGTCTTTCTCGTGAGAAAAGTAATAGAGGGGTTAGGAAGGCGGCACCATGGGATTTTATCCGACCCTACCAAAAAGATGTAGGGACGATTTTCACTGCAGCCTTCGCGGAGGAAATTCATCACCCGCAATTACCGGATGTTTAGGAAGACATCCGTTGAAACAGGGGAGAGGGTGGCAATCAAGCTCAGCATCATGACCCATATGGCGGGCAATAAGTGTAATCATGCCCCCCCATGACGATGCCGGAACGGTGTGGGGTACCGTCCCGATGCTGCATCATCCGACCCACAAAGTGCTCAGTAAAATTTATAGGGGGTGGGTCTTGGTGCTCTTGCGTGCACAATCAAAGGGCCGACATTTCATGTTCACTTGCCGCACCTACTTCAGAACGACCATAAACGGTGTATACCATCATGCGGTGCACGTAGCGCATCGCAAGATGGATGATGGAGGATGATTTCTCATGACTCCAGTCTAAGTAGGCTCGGGAAGTTGAAATACGGGCCCAAAATTTCTCCAAGTTATAATCGTCTAATTGTAGGCAATCCGTTGTAGGGGAATTAGGATCCCACCCAAAACAAGTATTTAAATCTTCAAGTATCATCGCGTGATCTGCATTGAAGAGACCGAAACGGATCATCGCATCGCCCGTCTCATCATATGTGTCACGTGACAAGATACTTAAAAATTCAAATACAAGTGAGGGGTAGGTGGGGGCGGATTTGCCTAAAAATGAAGTCCACCCGATTCGTGCGCCACAACAAACGCACATCATCATCTATGCCCAATGCAATGCATGAGCGTTGATAATAGAATTTTGTTGGTTTAACGTCACGTTTGAAGTGCGTCCGAAAAAGGTTTTTTTCGACAGCGCTTGTTTATGTGATTTTCATTCTCCTCCATGGTTGGGAGGAGTCTTGTTTGTGAGATGTTATAGCCGCATCTTGAGATAAACTAGTTTTGCGGCTCTTAGACGACTTTGACATTGTTGTGAAAATCGAAAATTTTCGTTTAACTACAATGTCAAGGTTGTTTAATCAAGCAAAACTAACTTTCAAATTGCGATCACAATTTAACCCAACAAGTTTAAACAAAAACACAAGTCCACACCAAACAATAAATCTCTAATAAAAAATCCAGCTAATCCACAAGTAAACCACACAAAATCAATGATTATTACACAAATAAATAAAAGCTATCAAAAAATTAATCAAGAACTAATCCACAACTAAATCACAATTAAATCACAATTATCCCACAATCAAATCGCAAATGATTATCTAATGTAGCATAATACTACCAACTAATCAACTATCCTACACCACAAGCAAGGGGAGCAACAATAATGGTGGAAAACTAAACTATAACTAGGAGAATGAGAAAAGGAGAAAAAAAATGAGTAAGAGTTAGAGGAATGTGTTACCCAAAGATGGAGAAATTCCTTAAAGCTTTGCAAAATCTAGTTCCTTGAGCCCAAAAATTGATGTTCTTCCACCCTTTAAGCTTCCTTGAGTGTTAATGGAGGAGATAGAAAGTTTAGGTTTAAGGGCTTGTGAGATATGGGATTTTGTGAGTTGAAGAGTGAAATTTATTGGGGTTTTTGTAGAAAATATGGAGAATGTGGTGATTTTGAGGTTTAAATGAGTGGATTTGGTGGAGAAATGAAGATTTGAGAGATTGAAGGATGAGGGTTTGAGTGGTTTTTGAGTGGGAGATGAGTTGAGAATGTAAGAAAATGAAAGAGTGATGGAGAAAGAAAGGGGCCAAGAGCCTCCTTTTTTTTCGGCTGGGGCATTAAAAACCGAACGAGTTATGCTGAAAGCTTAGACGGTGCAGGGTAGGTGGGCACGGTCATATACCCCGGGCGGGTGACAATTTTCCAGCATATTGGCAGTAAGTCCCAAACCTGGTCCCACGGGCGAGCAGGCCAATAGCTCGGGCGAGCCACTTTACGCTCAGGCGGGCGCCCAGTTTCAGGGCCTAGGCAGGAAGTTGGTGGAAGTCTTGCCTGGGCGAGCGAACCTTTAGCTCAGGCGGGCGTATTTGCTTCAACGGATTTCTTCGGGCTCGGACGAGCTCCGGGTCCCTTGGCCATTTCTTTTGTTTTTATTCTTCTTTGCTTCTTCTTTTTCCCTCCCTTCCCTTTTTTTTCATAGAGTACCTAAAACAATAAAAACAAGAGATAGTGAGAAAAATTAAAAATTACTAAAAATAGTAAAAATAAAATAAAATGAAAAAAGAAGTAATGAAGAGGAGAGAGTAGGAAACTTGGGTTGCCTCCTAAAAATCGCTTGTTTTTAGGGTCTTCAGCTTGACCATGATGGAATGCATGCTTTAAGTGGTAGAGGAGGAGTGAAATCCCCAAGGATGATAGTATAGATTGCTCTAACAAAGGCATCACCATAGTATTTCTTCAATCGGTGTCCATTGGCCTTGAATGGGCTTTGACTTGGACAAGAGATGGTGACCGAGCCATAAGGAAAGACTTCCTTCACTTCATATGGGCAACTCCATCTTGATTTAAGCTATCGGGGGAAGAGCTTCAATCATGAGTTGTAGAGGAGGACTTGGTAACCAACATGGAACTTCTTCTTCACAATGTGCTTGTCATGCCAATCTTTGCTTCGACCTTTGTATATACTTGCACAATCATATGCATTCATGCGGATCTCTTCAAGCTCATTAAGATCAAGGAGTCTCTTTTCACCCACACTCTTCAAATCAAAGTTAAGGGCCTTAATTACCCAATGAGTCTTGTCCTCAAGCTCCACCGGAAGGTGACAAGACTTCCCATACACCAACTTGTATGGAGTGGTGCCAATGAGAGTCTTGAAGGTGGTTCGATATGCCCATAGTGCATCATCAAGCTTGAGTGACCAATCCTTCCAATTCCTATCCATGGTCTTCTCTAGGATCAACTTGATATCTCTATTTGACACTTCGGCTTGCCCACTTGTTTGAGGGTGGTAAGAGAGACCAACCCTATGGTGAACACCATATTTAGCTAAGAGAGCTTGGAATGACTTCTTAGCAAAATGGGATCCCCCATCATTAATGATGGCTTTGGGCACGCCAAACTGTGGAAAAATAATCTTTTTGAACAACTTGGTCACTACCTTTGAATCATTGGTGGGGCTTGTAAGACACTCAACCCATTTGGAGACATAATCCACTGCAAGATGAATGTAGAGGTTGCCACACAAGGAGGAAAAAGGTCCCATTAAGTCAATTGCCCATACATCAAATACCTCAAGCTCTTGGATTGAATTTTGGGGTATTTCATCCCTCTTGGAAATATTTTTGGTTCTTTGACAACGATCACATGTTCAAGAAAAGCCCATGAATCCTTGAAGAGAGTGGGCCAAGTTAAACCACTTTGGAGAACCTTTGCAGCGGTCTTGTTTGATCCCATGTGCCCTCCACAAGGGGAAGAATGACACATCTCTAGAACTCCTTTCATCTCTTCATTAGGGGCACACCTCCTATACAAGCCATCGAAGCACCTCTTCTAAAGCAAGGGCTCATCCCATATGTAGTACATTGAATCATGCTTGAGCTTGCGTCTTTATTGTGGTGTAAATTCGGGGGAATTGCACCACAAGCTAGGAAATTCATAATATCGGCGAACCAAAGGAGGTCCTTGCTCTCAATAGCATATAAGGCATCATCACGAAGATCTTCATTGATGGGAGCATCATTCATACCAAGCTCTATAGGCTCCAACCTAGAGAGGTGATACGCAACCACATTCTCACATCCTTTCTTACCTCTCACCTCTATGTTAAATTCTTGGAGGAGCAAGACCCATTGAATCAACCTTGGTTTAGCATATTTCTGAGACATCAAGTACTTGAGCAGCGAATGATCGGTGTACATAATAGTCTTGGACGCAACAAGGTATGATCTAAACTTCTTAAAAGCATGCACAACCGCCAATAACTCCTTCTCGGTGGTTGTGTAGTTGCATTGCGCATCATTGAGGGTCTTACTAGCATAATATATGACATGAGTCTTCCCTTATTTCTTTTGACCAAGGACCGCTCCAATAGCATTATCACTTGCGTCACACATTAGCTCAAAAAGGAGTGTCAAATCCGGTGGTTGGACAATTGGAGCAGAGGTGAGAGCTTCTTTAATCCTACAAAAAGCATCTAAACACTCATTATCAAATACAAACTCACTCTTCTTTTGGAGAATATCGGTGAGAGGTTTGGTGATTTTAGAGAAATCTTTAATAAACCTCCGGTAGAAACTGACATGGCCTAGAAAAGATCTCACTCACTTAACTGTAGTTGGAGGTGGAAGTCTCTCAATCACCTCAACCTTGGCCTTATCTACTTTAATTCCTTGGGATGACACTTTATGCCCAAGAACAATGCATTCTTAAAACATGAAGTGACATTTTTCCCAATTAAGGACAAGGTTGGAGCTCTCACATCTCTCCAAACTGTTGACTATTGACTTCACCTCATCATGTCCACAATCATCAATCATAGCAAGAGTAAGAAGATCATTATCATAAGCATGCATGGATTGGGGCACATCATATTCAATGGTTTCAACTCTAAAATAATCATCCGTAAAGGCTGGACACTTCATGATTTGTGAAATGTTGAATTCAATCTTATCATCACCTACTTTCAAGGTTAGCTTGCAATTTTTAACATCACTGATAGCTAAGAATGGTCTACCTAGGATGATTGGAACATTTGGATCTTCATCCATTTCAAGCACAACAAAATCCACGGAAATATAGAACTTAGCCACCCTAAGGGGGACATCTTCTAACTTTGCTATAGGCATCTTAACCGATCTATCGGCCAATTGCAATGTGAGTGGGCTTCAACTCTTCTAGGTTCAACCTTTTATAAACGGAGTGTGGCATCAAGCTAACACTAGCTCCTAAGTCACATAAAGCTCGGTCAATGGTCATGTCACCAATAGCACATGGTATATTGAAACTACGGGGATCTTTCAACTTAGTGGGCAACTTGTTTTGAATTATAGCATTACAACTCTCGGTCAAGTTAATGGTGTCCACACTAACTAAGTCCCTTTTCTTAAATAGGATCTCTTTTAGGAACTTAGCATAAGTTGGCATTTGTTTTAGTGTTTCGGTGAATGTGATATTAACATGGAGCTTTTTCAAGACTTCAAGGAACTTAGCAAATTGGTCATCAAGCTTAGAAGTAGCAAACCTACTTGGGTAGGGAAGTTTTGTTACATAAGGAGGTGGAGTGCTTGTGACTAGCCCATCGTTTTTGGCTTTTGGTATTGGTTAATTGTTGGTCATCCTTCTTTGCCTTACCCCCATTTATACACACATCCCCCAATTGTCTACCACTCCTAATTATAGCATGAGCTTGCTCATTGGGATTTACACCTTGACTAGGGAGTTGGGTAGTGGAAGCACCTTTATAAAACCCGCCATTTGAGCCAATTAAGTTTCAAGCATTTTATTATGAACTTGCATTTGTTTTAAGCTCTCTCTCAACTCATTAGTCTCTTTAGCTTGATTAGTCATGAAGGTTTGCATCATACTCTCTAGACTAGTGGTGGTGGGCGGTCCTAATTGAAGGGGTGCTTGTTGAGGGGAGTTATATTTAGGCCTTTGGTTTCCTTGAAAGCCCGGGAGTGGTCTAGCATTTGAATATTGGCCTTGATTAGGATACGAACCACGGTATTGGCTTTGGTTGTATCCATGTTAGCCTTGACTTTGGTTAATATTTTGACTCACATTTTGAAGCCCATTTTGATTGGAGCTTTGACCTTGGTTCTTCCACCCAAAATTCGGGTTATGACGCCAATCCGGATTAAAGGTGTTAGAATATGGGTCAAGTTTTTGGTTTAGGGAATTGACTTGCTCCATGGAGGAGGAAGTGGAGATGTTAGAGTCTACATAGTTGCATTGGGAAGAATAGTGGTCATACGCTCCACAAGTATCACAAAACAATAAATGCATGGGCATGTTAGTATGACCCGAATGGGGAGTGTTCCGATAACTATTCATATGAGACATGTAAGGAGGGGGGCATGAGTTGGGGTTTTGGAAATGACCAAGCGTGGAAACATTAGATGAGGAGGGGGACATGGTAGATGATTTTAATTGATTAACTAAAGTATCTATTTTAGAAGTAAGGGGGTGTTTGGTTTGGGGGAAACTGGAAAGGGAAAGGGAATAGAACCTCTTGATTTCCTTTTATGTTGATTGTTTTTGGGGTTTGTTTTCCCCCCCCTTTCCCCTCCTTACCCCAAAATCCCTCTAACTTGATTACCCACACCCCTCAAGGTTTCACATTCCCTTTCTTTGACTCATCATTAACCACCTCCTTGAGGACCTTGACCACCCAACCACCACTTGACCAAACCACCCAATTACTAGCACCGTCACTCAACCATCACCTGACCACCCAACCAGCACCACTAGAGGACCACCACACCACCGTTGAAAACCACCAAAATTCATCCACCAACACCGTAAACCGCCGGACATCCCCCGAAACCACTCGAAATCCCTCGAAACCCATCAACCACCCTCGAAACATCCCTCGAAAACCACCAGAAGCACAGTCTTAAACCCAAATAACCACCCTTACTAACCCAAAACCGACCTCAACCCCCTCCCCCCGCGAAAACAACCACCCTCCCTCCAAACGAAGCACCACCGTAGCCCCCAATAACCACCCCGCAGGCAGATCCAGAATGAAGAATGAATGAGAAAAGGGTCGCGGCTTATGCTTACTTGATTCCGGACGTCGGTGATGATGCCGGACTACTCGTAGTCGGTGGTTCAGGACATCGACGGTGAGATGAGATGAGAGTTGAATGAGATGCCAGGCGTGCCAGAAGAAAAGAGTGGGAGATGAGGGGGTGTGGGTGGCCGCCGGAAATTTAAACCCCTTTCCCCTATATTTGATACCAAACATGTGTTTTAATTTGAGGGTTTTTGATTCCTTTCCCCTCCTAACCCTTACTTGATTCCTTTCCCTTTCCTCTCTACCAACCAAACGCCCCCTAAATAAATCAATGCTATCAACTTCATACCTTCCACCTTTCTTGGAGGTTGAAGGGCGCTCCCCCTTGTTCCAATCTCGGTCATTTTCGACCACATGTTCAATTGCTTGAAGACCTTCATCCGCCGCCTTCATCATTATTGGTCCACCCGCTCCTACGTTTAGACTTATTTTGTTGTGAGAAGAAAGTCCATTGTAGAAACAATAGGAGTTGCATCTCCTTCCCCATGTCGTGGTGTGGGCACTCTATCTAGTATAAAGGCTTTTGAATATCTCCCATGCTTTCATTTCGGCCGTCTTTTGCAATGAATAAAATTGGCCCAAGAAAGCTTTGGTGACTTCTTCCCATGTGGTGAGTGAGTTAGGAGGTAGGTCCATGAGCCAACGAGATCCCTCATCTCTTAGGGAGAACTTGAACATGATCAAACGGATATAATCTTATGTGACTCCATTGTGCTTTACCATTTAGCAAAACTCAAGAAACCTCCTCAAGTGTTCTCGAGGACATTCTGGCAACTAACCCCAAATTAGTTGTTTGAAATGAGTTGAATGAAAGCCGGCTTGAACTCGAAGTCATTTACTTGTGTGATGGGTGCAACTATGGCACTTGTTGGCGCATATGCCATAGGAGCACCATAGTCTCTCAAACTCCGATTATTTACTTCCCCCATTTCTTTCTCTAATTCCTCAGAACTAGAGGAACTTGTAGAACTTTGAGGACTTTCAATAATAAGAGGATGCAGTTCTTCTTGCACTCTCTCACCTCTCAACCCTCTTCTTATAGCTTTTACGGTTCTCTCAAGTTCCGTGTCAAATGGAATAAGAGGCAAGTCACAGTTGCTTCTTGGCATACAAGACCACGAGGCTCAAGAAGGGTGTTCAAACAACTTAGCAAGCAAAAGACACCAACACACAAACAACAAAAGAACACGAAAAGAAAAATAAAGTCTTAGACTCACAAGCAAAACTACTACTCAATGAAAATACGCTGATCCCCGACAACGGCGCCAATTTGAACAAGGGAAAAACTAGGTCATTGCTAATTCCCCTAATATCAAATAAAAGTCCTAACTATCCACCTAAACTAGTCAAGTGGTAAGCAAGGGTCGAAACACAAGGATCGAAGGTCTCACTAAGGTAGAGTCACTAAGAGTAAACTAAGTCGAAGAAATCGTCAAGTTTTGGTTAAATTAAGGAGTATAAACTATTGGAATCAAATTAGGAAAAGCACTAGGAATGGGAAAACACCACAATCATAGTTCACATCCAACCCCCAAGTAGAGATATGGGGGTTGACATGTATTGAGGATATGCAAAGGGAATAAACAAACCTAAACACCTCTAAAATCGTTGTTAGGGAGTTTAGAGTCCTACTTATGGCAACAAAACCTATATTTCGAGGTCTTATAACCTAACTAAGCCAAGTAAGGAATTAAAATCAAACCCAGGTCAATACAAATCAAGAAGTGATGTATAGCAACTAATTAATCATTCAGGAAGGTCAAGCACATAAAAGTAAACCATTAAATGGGGAACAAAAGGATCAAAAGGTGATGGAGCTCACATCAACTAAGTCACCAATCAACATCAATGATTGAAAATGCACAAATGCCAAACATAACCAACCCAATAAACTTTACTCATGAAAATAGGAAGGAAACAATGATTGGGCTACTCCCAATCCTAGTTAATGAACTACTCACTACCCATTATACTACCAAACATCTTAAACATGGAAAAATTAGTAATAAATCACCAATCTAAAAGTAGAAAAAAACCAAAAATCGAGATTTTAAAGCAAAAACAAAACAAAATCTAAAGAACAAGCAAGAAGAAACAAGGAAAAGATGAAAACTTTAATTTAGATTAACTATTAAACATGAAGATTAAGCAATAAAAACATAAAACTAAAGCATGAAACTAACAAACTAGAAATGCATAAAAACAAAGAGAAAGAAAGAAAGGATTGAGAGGATTACTAAGGAAACAAGAACCTCAAAGAAATTGTCACTTTTTCATTGATTTTCAATCTCCAAATTACACCTCTTGAGCCAAGTTTTCTCTCTCCTACACTAGTAGCTAAGATTAGGGTTCTAAAAGTCTGGATTCCTTTCCAAAATACGATAGGGGTGTATTTATACCTCCTCTAATTACAAATGTCGTAAAGGAAAAGAAATGCGAAACGGGCAGGCTTCGACGGGCCCGGGCGGGCTGTATGAGATGGCCCGGGGGGTTTAGGACAGAGCCCGGGCGGTGCAGGGTGACTGGACGCGAGCAGCAGACCCGGGTGTGAGCCAATTTCCTAGAAGCAGACAGAAACTTTGGCTCCTGATGAGCCCGGGTGGTCTGTATGGAGCTCGGGTGGGCTGCTGGACTCGGGCGAGCTTTGGGCTTCCAGGGTCAGCTTCTTCCTCCTTGCTTCCCTTTTTGCTCCCCCCTGAGCTTATAGGAACTTGAATGCCTACACAGCAAAGATCAAATGGAAGAGTAGGCGAGGGGGATGCAAATACATGTATATATGTGCTAAAAGAAAGTTAGGTAGAAAAAGAGGCAAAATTAAGGGAAAAAGAAAATAAAATAGGAAATAAACCAAGTAAAATAACCTAAATACTATCCTAGGAATGAGATAAATCTCACTCATCACACACACACATATATATGTATATATATATATGTATATATATGTATATATATATATATGTATATATATATATATATATGTATATATATGTATTATAAGCATCTTAGAAATTATTACTACCTAGTTATCGAAAAGGCAATTGTCCTAGCTTTAAACCCATGCACCCTTTTACATGTTATAGCTGTACATAATTTCTTTTTGGGGTTAACCTTCAACCTTGGGTTTACTTGTAACAACTTGAAACCCCTTAGCAACAACTGAGCATATTTGTATTCTAAGTTTGCCAAAGACAATGGATATGTCACGTACCTCAAAAAATAAATAACCAAAGAAATCCTTTTAATAATATATACTTCTATTGTTTCTTAATAGATCTGCATCTTATTGACTAGGTACACTTGCATATTTAAAACTTTAACCATCAATATCTTTAATTCTAAATTTCTTTCGTGGTATTATTATTATTATTATTATTATTATTATTATTATTATACCCCCTTGACACATTTGTTTTTTTGAAAACCCATGTGCAGAGGAGAGTATGAGACATATAGAGATAGATAAAAATATAGTGAGACCCTTGTGATAGGAGAGAGATTAAGACAAGATATTACTAGATAATAAAACGTTGTAATTAATATGAAACCTCTCAATAAGGGAAACATTATAATTAAAAAGAACAGATGAAGTATCATTAAAAATTTTAAAAAAACTATTTTAAAAATATACATTGAGATTAGTCCAACAATATTTTAAATATGACATTTATCTACTAAATAGTAAATAAATATTTCCAAAGTCGACATCCAAATAGTATAAAAAGTCAATAATTTGATGCATCTATTAAGAAATAGAGGAAGTAGTAGGGTGAGTCAGGATCGATTCAACAGAGCGAAGAATGTTCTATGGTTATCTCTCAAACAATGGAAACCAAATTAGATCATGTTAACTCGAAAAGATCACTACAAGATGGGGAGTGAATTATTGTTTGGAACTTATTGCTAAAATAATGCGAAATTTTAAAAGTTAAGTGTAGGCATGTGATTATCATGTGTTAGTGCACACAATAATTAATGATATTGTGAATAAATTTTCAGGATAAATCAATAGAACTAAAAATAAGAGATTTGAGTTTGGGGTGAATTTCCTTACTTATTCAATGAAATATACAAATACATGCCCATATTTCGATTAATTGCATAAAAAGACAATATATGTTAATTGTTTGTTTTTTAACACATAAGATTTAATTTAGGTGATCACTTAATTAAATCACAAGATTAATATGTACCTAGATCGGTTGTCCAAATTATCTTATTAGGCATGATTTAACTAATTTGCAAGTCTGATCAGAAAATAATGATTTAACAAACAATAATATATTAGGTGCTCTAGGTATTTGAAGAAATTTTTTTGAGAAACTTTGATGGACAAACATATGGAGGTGGAGTTAATGGTGACATGAATGATGAAATCAAACTGGTGGCCTCTAAGTTGGGGAGATTGGTGATTTACTTAACATTGTTGTCAAGATTGCATTACTGTTGTATTTCGTTTTGCTGTAATAAGTCATGAAATGAATTGTAATGGTGGCAAAAGCTTGTAATGGTCAATGCTTTCAATGAAGAAAGGAACTTATATGCCTTAGTACACTTTATTTCCTTAAACTTATTCTTTTACTTATTCTTGGATTAATTCACATCATTCTTGGAGTTTGCAATTGAACAAAAAACAACACATGTAAACATACATAATCAAAGATATTTGAAACCATTAAAAATAATCATACATCTGTTTAACTTACAATGATGTAACCACCAAAAACAACATTCTCAATTTCTACGAGGCCAACAAAATAAAAACAGAATACTTAGACTAATTGTTTGCAAATAAAATCATAAAACCCTTATATCATAGTCACCAAAATACTTAAACAAATTGTTTGCATAAACCAATAAATAGTCAAAGCCTACTGGTCTAAAACAGAATACTTAAAGTTGCATCTAAAAGTCAGGGACTGGTTGGCCTTGACTCTGACTGAGGATATCAGGTTGTGTGTTGCTTGATGATGCCTTTAACTTAGCAGCTGCTTTCAATGCGTTGGCTTTGTTGGACTGATATCTTCCTCTTTTGTTCCTTATCACAATAACATCAGTTTGCAGCAACTCTTTCTAGTCATACGTCCTTTATAAGTCCTTGAGTTGTATCCAAAACAACCACATTTCTTGCACTTCACATTCTTAGCCCTTTTCCCCTTTGGTTCTTCACCCTCCTCCCTTCTTTTGTTTTCGCTTGGCTTTCCAATATCCGTCTTCCTAACAGGAAGTAAAATTTGAGGCAAACGCTCTTATTCAAGCCACTGGTTGCTGTCAGGTATAGGAGCTAATGATGTTGTAGTTGTATGTAGCCCTATAATACTTCACATTATACCATTGACTGACATACTTGTGTGGATCTATTATTACATACTTCATTTCTCTCACAGCATGTCTGCAAGGTATGCTAGTTAGTTGCCATTCTCCACAAGCATACCTCCTTCCGTTCAAACTCAAAGGGAATTGAGATTTGCCTTCATGTATCTCATACTGACCTGGAGCTGACATGTGAGATGTACATGTCTAATTAGTACACAACCGAATTTCTTTGATCATCTTCATAATTTTGGGGCATATGTCATCTTCGTCCCACTCCAAGGACTTTTGTTGCCTAGTTGTAATTCTCACCATACACACTCTTCTGATCCCTGCATATAACAATGTATATCAGTTAGTGTCAACCATAAAGCCTACCATAAGTCAAAGCAAGCCAAAGCATTCTTAATCACTGTTTTACCTTCAAGCAAAGTAAGCACTGGCCTACATCTGTCCACACCAAGTGTAGAGTTAAAACTCTCTACAATGTTGGAAGTGTTGACATCACAACATAAAGCTGTGTCAAATTTGTGTTTTGATCATTTGCTTTGATTTTCAATTTCAGCAAACCATTTCATGACAGGTGCTCCACCTTCTTTTCTGAGCCTTTTCATGACATTTCTGAATGTGAAGGGATTTGTGGCATTGCAAGCCCTCCAAAAGAGTATATAGATCAATGGTCCTGGAAATTGCTTCTTGAAGTTTCTGCTCAAGTGTCTACAACTATCATCCTCTTTGTAGTAGGCCAAATGTCCTTCAAAGTCAAATCAACCCCCTATACATGTGGTAAAATGTATTAGAACAACAAAAACATTAAAGCAGTTGACCTACTAAGAAAACAAGGTGAGGTAAAGGATTTTTACCTTTTTTCTATCACTTATAATGGTCCAGTCTTTCGTTGCAGAGTCTTTGACAATGTTGTGCAAGTGCAGAAGAAAAAAAAAAGATTTTCTTTGTGTTCACAACTGACCACATCATAAGCTAGGGGAAAAATCTCATTATTCCCATCTTACCTATTACTGATCAGAGAAGTATTCGACCATAATTACCTTTCAAGTGTGTGCCATCAACTCCATTCAAACCCCTACAACCTTCAATGAAGCCCCTAAACTGTGCAGTGAAGGAAATAAACATTGAACTAAATAGCAATGATCTATAAGGATCACCAATGTCTCTCTACGTACAGAATGCCTTAGATTCTGGGTTTGTTTCTCTAATCACCTATGCGTAAGATGGTAATAAATCATATGATCTATCATGGCCACTAAAAGTTGTTCAATGACCTCATTCTTCATTTTATACAAAGTAGACTGTTTCATATAAACCCTAAATTTATTGAACAGCACATCATTCAACTCATTGCCCTTCATATCTAGTTTTGCTCTTACATCCTCTAATAAAAGCTTAGATGCTGCCCACTTTACAGTGCAAATAGGGTTATATGTCTCCAATCGCCTGCATGTGTGAACATTGGGCCATATGGTCTTGATAGCCTATGTTTTGCCATATGCCGATCTACTGGCATGGATTCTCCAGCCACAACATTCAGCAGAGCGAGTTGTTGTGTATCTCTTCTTATCAGTCCATAACACAGTGATGACAAACCCTTCATGGATGCAGAAGTCTTTCAATGTATCCTTAAAATCGCTGTTCTCAGTGAAAATCATGCAGCGTCTCAAAACAATCTTCCCAAAGGCTAAATTTTCTACAACTCTCCATTTTCATGAAGCCTAGTAAAATAGTTGTCATCATCATCATCATCAATGAATCCAAACCATGTACCTAGGTTCCATTCATCAAAAATCTCACTAGTTTGTGAGTCCTCATCTGCTTCACTAGGATGTAAAGGACTCTCTTGCACCACAATACCATCTTAGTCAGAACTCTCCTCACTCTCTTTAGCTTTAAAACATTCATCTTCACTATCATCATCCCCAGACTGATCTAGTTCAGTTAACACATTAGAGTGTGATGCATTTCTTTTCCTAGTAGGCACACATGGTGGATCCATCCTACTCAATTGCTTATATATTCCAGTCCATAACCCCTTCCTAATTGCAGTTACCTTTGGAATCTTCCCAGCAACACAGCTTCATCTGATTTGTGTATTTGATGACTGCAGATTTAACAGGTTGGTGCACTGGAAATTCAAGAGAGGGATAATTTCAGGAGGGGGCCGAGAGAAAGGTTTAGATCAGGAGGGGCAGAATGGTTTTCAGGAGGGGGAGACTGATTTTCAGGAGGCAGACCATGGTTTCCAGTAAGATGGTTTATAGGTGGGTTGTGTTTAGTTGGAGTTGGTAGGTGCACTGCAGTTTGCCTCAATCTCATCATGCACCATAGGTTCAGTAGTAGGATGGGAGATTCTAGCACTCTTCCTAGCACCTACCTATTTTGCCTTTGTCTTCTCAATTTCCCTCATTTTCTTTTCAAATTCAATCCTACTTTTAGCGAAAGTTTTCTTATCTATAACTTCAGCCTCACCACATTCAACTTGCATATCAGCCAGGTATACTCAACACAATAGTTCACTTCATTCTCAATGAACTTACCATTAATAACATCATTCACCACAACATTTGTGCTGCAACTTACCCTAGGACTCCTCCTCACCTCAAGCTTATTTAACCCACCACCCAAAATAGTTGTTGTAACAGGAGGATTTATAACATCTAGGTTTTCGGGTTTCTCATTGACATTCTGAGCTTGGATAACCCGAATTTGCATAGGTAATTCATAACATTAAGTAGGCTTTGGGGATTCTCCAACCTATTTGCTTATCACTTCTTTGTCAGTTAACCAACTAAGCATTGTAACCAAGTCCTGATCCTTCTTAATATCCCAGTGTTTCATTTTAAATACATAAGTAAATGTGGGGTTTCTAGGAAGTCGAATCTTGTTTTTCCCAGCCCCATCAACATAATCTATAATAATGTCAAGCAATGACACCTTATCACAATTAATTTTCACATCAACATTTGCACCCCTATATTGAAATCTAAGGATCTCTTGATCATCAACCATTCTGCAACAAAATTAAACCTATTTCATCACAATTCAACTCATAACAATGTAGACCCAGAAAACATGGTAAACCAACAATAGAAATAGCCAAACAAATTGACAAGAAAAAAAATACTAATTGAGATAACAATTCAACCTATATCAATGTACTCTAATTTCAGGAATCAAAAAATTTCAAACATTACTAATTCACTAATTGTGATCTAGAGACAAAGTAATTTCTCAATTTTCAAACGAAATCAAGGTAATGAAGCGTAAAACCTAAAAAATGCAAAGTTTCCAAGAAAAAAACCGAATGAAAAAAAGGAAAGGATGACATACATACCTTTATGATGTAGATGCTCAATTTGTTGATTCTAGTTCGCACAAATATGATGACCAGTTCAAGTAATTGGGAGTGATTCGTAGCAAAGAAAGATGAGTGTGTGAGAGAAAGAAAACCAGTTGAGGGAGAAGAACATAGCACAAGGAGAAGAAAAATGGAAGATGGATGGTTTATTTGGGTTTCCCTTTAACCTTTTCCTTTTTTTTTCAAGATTTCAATTATTTCAAAAGAAGAAAAAACATGTTATTTAATGTTACCTAACCCTAATCAGAGGTATTAAACGTTTGTTTAACATTTAGTTCATTGACATGATTAGTATTATTAAATTTCAGTGGTAATGTGTGTAAAAAAAAGGTATCAAACAGAAAAGTCAATAGTAGAGTGGTACTGTATAAAAATTTCCTTTTGTTTTAGTTGGGCTTTAAAAAATATATGAACTCAAAAAAGGATTTCGGGCAAGGCTTTTGATTGCTCACCTTCAATATGCAATAAAGAACTTAAGTGCAAGACTAGAGAGTTTTACTTAGAAACTTCTTGGGCTCAAACAAGAAGAAAACACGACACATTATTGGGAATTTAAACTCAACTCTTCTTTTGATAATAGGGCAACAACCCGGTTACAACCTATTAGAAACTCGACCAAACTTGAGCTCCTCTACTCAAGTTCCCAATAGTTGTTCCCTCAAACAACTGCGCTCATTATTCAACTCGTAAGCTTTCTTTATCAACTTTTACAAAAAGTTCACTCAAACCCTTTACCCTAATTACACTTCACTGAATGTCTATACATACATAACAAGAACTCACTCAAGAACCTACCCCGAACTTGATACAAGAATTCACTCAAACTATTGACCAAGTCCCCATTACTAGAGTTAACTCAAACTCTTGACCGAACCAGCTCTTAAATACAGACAATTAATAATTGATTTTGCTCTAATATGTATAAAGTGAAGAACTGTAAAGGAACTTGGAACTTACAAGAACTTACACAAACGCGGAATCAAAAAAATATTGATACTGTATAATATTTTAATTATCGGCTGGTCCTTACGGAATGACATAAGTTAGACACTTTAGAATATAAAAAATAAGCCTTTATGTATAGTATGCGCAAGACTTAACCACTACTCCACTTATTTCTCAACTAGAGGTAAGTTTCCCAATTTTTAGGCACTTACCCATGACCTATTTCGGAAGAAACTTGGGGAGGAAGCTGTCAAAGTCTTATACACTACTTATACCATGTTTACAGTAAAAAAAAAAATAAGAGTAAAAATAGGAACAAAAATTATAAATCCTTAGAGAAAAAGCAACATTTAAGGAAACATAATTCAAGGAATATTCTTTCACAATATCACTTTTTATTTATTTTTTTATACAAAAAATATTTTACTGAAAACTTTTTCATAATAACACATGAGTTCCAGTTCACACAAGAACTCAAGTTTAAATCATAAGTTCTAGAAAGTAGAATACATAGAAACTCAGTTTATGTAGAATAGGCTCTTAATTTTACAAAAAACAAATCAATATATAAACAAAATTAAAATAAATAAAATATATTATGCATAGAATCCTAATTCAAATAAAGTTTATTGTATTTAAAATTTATGTTTTACTTAAAACTAAATCTTATCTTAAATTAACTAATGCATATTATATAAAAATAATTAACCAAGTAAGGATATAATAGGAATCAAAATCTAAATAAACCCCTATAAATTAGGAGAATAATATGCAGCCGACTCATCCAACTCTATGACTAAGATTCTTTTGATTCTAAGTTCCACATTGTTCCATTTAGTAACTTGTTCGTAGATTCCACAAGTTTCTACATACTTACATGAGTTCTAGGAAATAAACTCATATATATTTTATGTCTTCATGCTCCATGCTGCTCCTACTCATCAAGAACCACATGTTGATTACTCTGCTTTTAGAACTTTGTTGTGCTAGTTCCTTACATACTCGTTGATCCTGCTCAGGAACTTCTTTGTAGTTGTTTCGATTGTGAAAGTTCATGTATGTTGTTGTTCCCTCTCAGGAAATCCTATGTAGTGGTACCTACTCGGGAACTTCATATTCAATGCCATTCTTTGGATCTACCTAGGAACTGCTCTGTTTGAGTTCCTTCTAGGAACTCTTTGCTATTTACTTCTTTATTATTTGTCATAATTCTTTTTACTATTTTGTTCTATTGATCACAAGGCTTCAACTTAGTAGTTTTATGTTTTGTTCTCACTTAGGAACTTACATAATGTCTAGCAACACATTTATATAATTAGTCTTTTTCTCTCTTTGGAGTTGTGCATCATGAACTTCTTGTTGGGATTCTCTCATGAAGTAATATAAACAACCTAAGATGACTTGTTCTATCTTAATATAATATGCATATCTCAAACACACATGTTGGTTCGATAATCATCATTTGTTTACAATCATCAAAACACTACATGACTTAACAGATCAAGATTCATACTTCCTCCGTTTCTTTTTACTTGCAACGGTTTGACTTTTACACTATTCATGAACTCCACTTAGTTTATCTGTGGTGATTTATAGTTAAGGAAAAACATATTCATGTAGGATCTTGTTAGATTCCTCTCAATGCGTATTTTTCAAAAATCTACTTTTTATAATTTTTAATTATCCGTAATTAAAGATATTAATGGTTGAAGTTATGCATTGGCAAGCGTGAAAGTCAAACGGTTGCAAGTAAAAAGAAACAGAGGAAGTATATAATAAACTAATATAATATAAGATATCAAAGTAATCTACTGAATAAATGCTCAATTATTAAGTATCCGCACTAATATCAATCCAAACAATAATAATTCCTATCCCAATTAATTGGATCGTCATATGTTCATGAGGAGTAATACCCCCTAATAATTAAATATCATAAACCTCTCTCTTGAGCATCTATGGATTTATGCATTCATACTCATTCATGGATTCATGGAAGAAAAAACCGCTAGCAATCCAATCTACTTATCGCCATAGAGAAATACATGCTCTTAATTAGAATATTCAATTTGTCAAAATCCAATTCCCTTTTGTAATCAAGACATATAACAATGTTACTTATTTCTAATATAATATTGGAATACTGACAATCAATTAAGGAAGAAGTATTAAACAACTAGTGTGAAAATTTAATGGTATAGTCATGCATTTATATATATATTCATATTCGGGCTGACTTACTTAGTGCTTGCATCAAGGGGTGCGTAGTGAATAGTTTTTGGTTTGCAGAGTAGGATATCCTTTGAATCAGTATCCGAAAAAGAATCGTTTACCCGACAATATTTAGTGCTAGTCAGCTCAGCAAAGAAGACTGATTCTTGGCTTGAAAGCAGTTGTCTTTAATTAATATAAGCATTCCGGGAAAATAGGAGGCAGGGTGGGGAAGACTTGCGGCCAATGTTCGAATGAATAAGCTTCTTCTTCTTTTTATTCTCTTATTCAAATTCTAATTTCAAAAAAAAGAAGAAATACTAATTTAGATCTGCTTTTTACTAGCCATCTCTCTCGAAAATTACTTCAATATGCCTGAAAATCCGATCTGCATATGAAGAAGAAATAGGCAACCTACCTTTAGATTATACAACTAATCAAGCACAATTAAGAAAAATATATCAATAGGAGAAGAAAGATTTCATAATAGACAAAAAAGAGAAAAGAAGAAATAAGTACTTGAATTAATGGAAGAAAGGAAGACTCTTGGAGAATAATGGAGATCTACAAGTTTCTCTCTTTAACTTCTCTCTAAAAACTCTAAGCATAAAGTAATTAGATGATATATACAATTGTTTCCTTTAAAAGAACAACTTAATAAAGTATTTAGAAGCTAATAAGACACTAAACCAACTTAGAGTCGTAAAGGAAAAGAATCGAGCTCGACCTTGACCAACACGGTCATGTGGTATAGAACATGGATGTGTCAAGTAGTACATAAGCAAGCAAAGCATTCTTATATAGGGAATCTGGTCAACATGTTTTTGTTGATTTGGAAATGGCTATATCCTAATTCTGACGCACGTAACTCAACTTCAGATGATTATCACTCTTATTCCGGTGCTTTATTTGGAGTATGTGAGGTGTACCCGAAGCCAACTAAAAAGAAATATACATTAATATCCTTCTAAAAAATGAAAATAAATAACGTTAACAAATGTGAGACATCGCATATTACCTGACAGCTAATGGGCCAACCCCCGGAACATGCTGGGAGCCTAAAACAGGAACGCCATCGTCAAACTGTGAAGGTGGGTCCCGCACCCTCGAAATCTCAGGCCTGCCGATGTGTATGTGCTCCCATGCCCAAAGCTTTAACAACATCGCAGGTCCACCTAACTCCCTCGCACCCCTCTGTGATGCTCGACATAGCTGTCGATACAAGTATGCAAGGGTCGCATTACCCCAGCTATATGTCCCTGCTACGTCCAGATCAGCCAAGAGCAGGAGATAAATCACCTGGACTATATCTCCACTCTTGTCAGAAAAAAGAATGGACCCCATCAAGACAAGAATGTAAGCCCGTGCGAATTTCTGCACTGTCTCCTCGTCAGCATCGTTCGGTAACAAGAAAAACTTAAGCCGAAGCCATGTCAACCTCAAAGATGGACCCTAGAGAACTTTAGGCTCGTTCTCCGGAGTGGTGGGCCAAATCCCTAACAACTTGTGCACTACTGCAGCTCAATTACCCTCACCTGAACCAGTAACAGGTGGCCCGTGCACTCTGAGTCCAAGGATAACAGCGACATCCTCTAAAGTAATCATCGCCTCCCCGACAGTCAAATAAAAGGTATGTGTCTCCTACCTCCATCGCTCCACTAATGCCATCAGAAGTGGTCGATCGATCTCCAAACCTCCCCCTAGCAAATGATGGATGCCAAAAAAACCAGCACGCTCAACATACCGAAGAACCCTATCGTGAACCTCCTAGTCATGAGTAAGACTGTGATGATGCAACCGACACGATAATACCGTGTCCGCTACTCCCCTCCAGGCATCCTCACTCCGATGCTTGTCCTGGAGGGTGAGAATGCTGCGATCAGTGGGGTCGGGAAAGATGGACTGCGCCATCAGACCTAAGAACAAAAAAATTAACATAAGTTAGTAACAGAATGGAAAAAAAAAGCGAATATGATAATAACAATACATTATGTCTTAGTGAATATGATAATAAAAATTTATGTTTGTAATGAAAGCAGATTTATGCAGATGTTCCTTCACCGCTCTTATTTGGGCATCTTTGCTTATTATGTCCCGGAACCTTACAAATGCCACAGCTATATTTACCGGGCCGATTAGCTGCATCCATTTCATTTTGTATTCGAGTGGACCTCGGACGTCCAGCTCTACGCTTATGCCCCACATCAGCTATAATTCTTGGACCACAATATGGAGAACAATTATACATATCAGGCACAGGGTTAAAATAGGACATACAAGTAGATCGATACTCGGTAGTCATAAAATAAGCGTCCACAAAACCCCTATATGACAAGCTCCGGTATCGACAGACCATAAGGACATGCGAACACAGCAATTTAAATACTCTGACTTTCTCATATGTGCATGTCTTCTGCATTAAGTTCACCGTGTGTTTCTTTCCACCTTTCCCTAAAATACGGCCTCCACGTCCAGTAGTGACCTCAAATAGCCCTTGTCCATAGTCAAACACAATCACCTCATGAGCACTTGCCTTCTCCATGGTTTTTTCAATGACGGCATGATACGTGTCGTTTACCGTATAAAATTAAAAACCTAACTTAAACCTTCAAAAATATTTATAACTAGTAAAAGGGTAAGAAAGGGTCGATCCCACGAGAAGATTATTAACTTCCTAAACTCAAATGTTCAACTAAGTGACAAAAATATATATTATATACGAAGTTACACTATTTACACTATTCACATATGTACGATTAAGGGGGGTTTCGGTTGTAAAAAAAACTACTTAGACTAATTAAAATTAAAACTACTACTAAACTACTAATTACAAGTGACGACACACAAACTCTATTAATTCCTGATTCGATCATAGAATGTTCAATCATAATTTAGCTTCTTAACCTTTATAATTGAGACCACTTTAATAGTTAACTTAGCACTTAGATTGGTGAATTATCGCCGTGATCAATTCTTGTCTTACTCACTAAAAACCTAGAATCTTGCTAAGACAAATCCAATCCTAATAAACTTGTTTTATTAGCACAATTCATACACTTAAGAATATTAAGATGAGCCGCTCACTCTTATTAATCTCAAGTCGTCCTCCCTATCCAACTATTAAACGCCGCGCCTAATAGTCATATAGCACAATTTGAGTATCTAAACAACTAATTGCGTCCAATTACAAGTAAAGATATCAAATTTCATAACCAACCAACAATAGTATGAACTGTATAAATACTAAATCAAATAATTAAATTCAATCAACTCAGCGTTAACCAATTAGACTCAAATAATAGAGATATAAGAAACTGAAATCATGAATAAATTCAGATAGAAACAAGTTCAATCACAAGAACAACTAATTGAAAGTAGAAGGGAGAAAACTCATGACTGTAGATTCGAACTAATGCAGCCGCTGCCTTCAATTCGCTTCCGCAAACGCAATACTTCTTCGATCCCTGTCAATTTGTCGATCTTGGACGAACCCGCTTGTTTTCTTCACTCTCACGAACTTCTCTCTATATGCGTGCGTGTTTTTGGCGTGAAAATATGGGTAATATATATATCCCAATAGATATGGGAATATGATAGAAATTGCCACAAAATTTGAATGAAAAGAAGTAAAATCTCATCTTCTTGTGCGTGTGATGCGCGTAGTGCGAGAATGAAGGAGGAATGAGGACTCTGTGCTATGTACTGATGAATTAGGAAGATAGAAGATGATGAGGGTTTTGCTCCTTAAAAACAATGCTCACGTGATTAAATGGGCTTCCTTCCTCTTCTTTTCTTCTTTCTTTTAGTCTATTTCTTTTCTTGATTATTTTTGTGATCTTCCTCTTGCAATGTGAGATGGTAAAATACCTAAACAAAATTAATACACTATTTAAGCTAAGTATTCAATAAAATGTAATAAGAATATAAACAACCCACTACGAATAAAAGTTGGTAAAAATATAAAAATAATATATAAAGGACAAATATAAGACTAAAATTATGGAGTAAAAATATACCATATTACACGCTTATCAAATTCCCCCACACTTAGCCTTTGGTCGCCCTCGAACAAAACTGGACTAAAAATAAAAATAAAAACTATGCTAGGAAAATAATAAACCTAACTCACTATCGTAGGAATCACGATTGCACTTAGCATGTGCAACAAGCCCTTTAAACCCCTAGGCTACCCTAGTGGACGAGTACAGTCTCGTGAGGATTTTCAGATGGCATACCCACAAAGCCTTATTAACATAGGTTTCCAAACCAATTAGCAAATAGAATGACATTAATAAAGGAACTAAATGCAAGACCTAATATACCACCTCAATGTTCTTTGTCGGAAATAGCTAAATTAGATAAGTACACTACAAGAAACTAAAACATTTTACGTTAGTCAGAAAAACTTTGAGAAAATGTTAGTGGAGATGTCATACTCTTAGTGTTTAAACAATCGAACTATCAAATTTCATAATACTTCATGAACTAATTGTTATCTTTCGCAACTCAAAAATTTCCAACATGAATCCACAAATGTATGCATATCAAGTTCAATAAATAGACCCTCACAGGTATAAATAAAACACTCAACTCTCATGTGTTTGGGGTTAAATAATATTCACTCAAACCTATAACCAGTCGACTCCAGATGAAGTATATTTCTTTAAACTTGACCATCGTCTCAATTCTCCACTTCGAGAGTGACAAAATGCATAAAGATCAAAAGGTCTTTCAAAAGGTTGTAACGTGGCTAAGGTTAAAGGATAGAAATAATATTTAGGAATGTGGAGTTAATAAGAAGCCAAGCTAAAGGGAGCAAAAATACATGACTTAAGATGTTCCAGTCACAACAAACTCCAGTTATACTTAACCATCATGCTCCAATTTTTTTCTTTTTATATTATTCACCATATCCTTCACACGTAATACAATTACAACACTTATGTGGATACTTCATAGCATTTTCACCCATTCTATGATTTTCAAACATTTATTTTCTTTGATTTTTTTTTTCAATAATAATTTTTTTTTTCAATTTCATAACCCTTGTTTTCTCTTTTTTTTTTCAATAATATATCTCTACCATAACGCAATCTTACAATACAAACTCAATATATAATAACTCTCCTTAGCCAGGCTTGGGTATAATATGTAGGAGGCCGCAGGTTTGTAATGTATGGTTAGCAAATAAACACGGATTTTAAGGCTCAAAAGGGCTAAACAAAGGAAATATTATATGAAATAAAATCTCTGAGGCTAAAAAATAATGAAAAGGACGCCTAAATCATTTCTTTATAGCATTTGTCACAAAAGTCTCAAAGAGTACCAAGTCAAGTTCAAGAGCCACACTTCATTGAGGAACTATCACACTAGATTAAAAATAATGAGACTGATGCAGATGTGTCAGTCTAATAGGCTCAGAAGCTCACAAGGTTTGGTCTATTTATCTAGCCAGCTTATTTAAGAGAAGCAAGATAATTTTATTTTTCAATTGTATTATAAATCTCTCAAGTTCGATTATCCGTTTCCAATTATATAACATTCCCAATATCTTTTATTTTGAAAAAAATTTATTTTATTTCAAAAACAAGTTAGATTAGAGTTTCTTATCAACTTACTAATCGCCATTCCTTAGGAAGTTAAGAGGTGGAAATCCTAAATTACATGCAAATGAAGTCTATAACTAATGCAAGCTAAAGCACAAAATTTTTTTTTGTTTTGGTTTATAGTAACTAAATAAAATAAAAAATTCTACAGAAAATTTGGCAGCACTTCCCCTAAAACAGGACATATCCCAATTTTTTATAACTTGTCAAAACCTGTTTTCCAGCATATTAGTATCACATAACTCAAAAACTTAGCTTCCCCCACACTTAAACTTTTCATTGTCCTCAATGAAACACAATACTAAAAATAGGGAAGAAAACTTAGCTGGTTATGTAATATTTATTCAAAGAAGGTAACAAATTATCAGCCATATTTTTGTACAATGCTACCATTCTCATGTCAAGCCATCTGCCACTGCTTAGCCTAAACTTCTTATAGTGCTCCGTATGTATGTAATCTGGCTGGAGTAGGGCAGCAAACAAACTAAATTAGTATATAATTAGCAAGTTTCAGCATAAATAAAAGGAAAACGACTAACATTCTAGTGTTAACAAGTGTCATCCGAAGGAGAAGTACTGGAAAACAGACTACAAATACTAATAAGAAAAAGAAAACAGTAAAATAAGAAAGAATTTGAAAGGAAAGAGAATGATTCTTGGGTTGCCTCCCAAGTAGCGCCCTTAGTTTATGTCGTTGGCTCGACATAAGATGCCCTTCATTCATGCAAAATACTCTCATTTAGAGCGGTTAGGAACAGTTGTTCGAGGCCCGTGAGTCTTGGCCATCTCATCTAATAAAATCTCCAAATTTGCTTCTCCAACCCGTGCAAGACAATAAGTAGCATAATCGGTAGCATTTACCTCTATATTGAAAGTATGTTCCTCAAACATGTTCAACTGCATTCGCTCCCCATTGCTCTCAAGAATGACATAATCGTTAGCAACATCAATCAATGCCCTTGCAGTTTTTAGGAATGGTCTGCCGAGCAATATTTCAGACTCATGCTTCATATCAAGAACAACAAAATCAACGATAAAGAACATGTGTCTAATCTGAACAAGAGTATTTTCAAGCAATCCCATTGTGTTAACATTACTACCATCAGCCATAGTAAGTATCTCATTATATGTTTTTAATGGTCCCATCTTACACTCATCATAAAAGGAAACTGGCATAATATTAACTGCAGAACCTAAATCTAGCATACATTGGCGAAATATATGCTCACCTATCCTACAAGGAATAGAGAATGATCCGGGATCCTCACACTTTGGGGGGTAGTGCGATAAGGGGTGTCAAACAGACTTGATGGCTCTCGTCCATTTTGAGTTCGTGAAGTATTCATTGAATAATTTCTTGTATTTAGGAACAACCTTTATTGCATCTAATAATGGAATTCTATTTTCTTGTAGTCCCCCACTTGGATTATTACCAAATTCATGTTCATTAAGAGGTTCTAAAGATTGCTTCTTGGTTTCGTTTCCTTTGATTATTACAGCATTTACTTGTTTATTTGGATTTGGCAAAGGTTGAGATGGTAGTTTGCCTGACACTTGGCTTTCTATATTACTTAAAGAAGTACAAATCTGGCCAATTTGTGTGTCAAGGTGGTGAAGGTGAGAATCAGTTTTCTTTTGGTACTCGATATTTTGGTTATGTACTTGACCTATTTGAGTTGCAAGTTGCTTCATCATGTCTTCTAAAGATGGACCAGAAGATTGGGGTGGAGGGTTTTGCTCACCAAATTGCCTAGAATTATTGGTTTGGGGAAAGGTTGGTCTAGGTCCGTATCTAAAGTTAGGGTGGTCTCTCCATCCTTCATTATAAGTCTGTGAATAAGGATCATATTTTCTTTGGGATTGATTGGAGTACCCTCCTATAGCATTTACATCTTCAGTTTTTAAAGTAGGACAAGCATCAGTTGCATGAGAAAACTCAGAACATATACCACATACTCTAGCTTTAGACTCATTACTAACAATAATTTTAGACACTAAAGTGGTCAAAGTAGCAATTTGTTGAGCATTTTCTTGCAATTGAGATTTTACACCACTTAAGTCAATTTCATTTACTCTTTTAACGTCATTTCTAGTGCTATGTTGTTGAGTGTTTTGGGCCATGTTAGCAATTAAATTCCTAGCTTGAGTTGGTGTCTTGTCTACTAATGCACCACCACTAGCAGCATTAATCATACCCCTATCATTAGGCAACAATCCTTCATAAAAATATTGAATTAACAGTTGATCAGTTATTTGATGTTGTGGACATGAAGCACATAATATTTTAAAACGTTCCCAATATTCATATAGTGATTCTGAAGCATGTTGTCTAATTCCACATATTTCCTTTCTTATGGATCCAATACGACTTGCGGGAAAGAATTTTTCAAGAAAAGCTTTTTGTACGGCGTCCCGAGTCGTAATGGAACCAGAAGACAGAGTATACAACCAATCTTTAGCTAAATCATGTAGGGAAAATGGGAAAGCATGCAATCTTACATGATTTTGTTGAATTCCTTCAGGTTTCATAGTTGAACAAACAACTATAAATTCTTTTAAATGTCTATGAGGATCCTCACCTGCGTTCCCATAAAATTTGGGAAGAAGATTAAGAAAACCTGAGTTCAGCTTCAAGGGTTTCTCCAAAGTTGGAAAAACAATGCAGAGAGGTTCATCATCTAGCTTGGGAGCTCCCAATTCCTTCAACGTTCTCTCTTCACCCATCTCTGAGTCTTCAATTGGACTATCTTGAAAGATGTAGAGTAATTTCTCAGGACTAGCTTCGTTTAGAGTCTCAATGAACTGATGTATTCGCTGAAGTTTGGTTGTAGTATCCAAACTCATGCAACTGAAAATAGAGAAAAGAAAGTTTAGGAGTGAAATTCATGAAATTATGTAATTTATGTATAAATACAAAATATCCTGGGAATCAAATCATAATGCAGTTAGCATTCATATACTGAAAGTGGTCCATAAGCACTCATGTCCATGGTGGTTATATTCTAAACATAATCCATTAAAGAAAATAAAAATCAGATCTGTATATAGTTGCAGATAAACTTTAACTCTGATTATGAAGATGGTATATGATATAATTCACATTATCCATCATAATTTCAGCTAGATCTTAACTCAGTCTCTACTTATAGAGCCATCAGAATCTCATTTAGAGCAGCTATGGAGAGTTGAACTAAAGTTATAAGCTTATAGATTCTGACACATGATAGATAATTGCCTAAAGATAGAGTATTTCATCCTAGCAAAACAGAACAGTAGCTTCCTATAATTCAACCAATTAGTAAAACCACGGCAGAAGCATTAGCTAAAATATGAATAAGATCAGATTTAAAACAAATAGAGCACACACCTACAGTTTAAACAAGTCACAGTTTCTATGTTTCAGACTCTGAATAAAATCTACAAGTATCAGGCTCATTCAGATTTTTAGAGGTGCTCTATTCTAAACTATCCACATTAGCAAAACATTATCCACTTAGTATACTATAAGCAACTTAATCAGTGACATCAATATCAGAAAATATTATCTTTCATAATCCACTAAAGCACATATCATGAAAACAATTTTATTTAAACATGACATATACTAGTTTGGCGTGTATGTTCATAGGTTAGATTAAGTTAACCAAGATTTATGCTTGCAAAAAATGGCGCCTAGAAACAAGCAAATGACACATTAGTCTTCCTGGATTTATATGATCAGGGATGCATAAACAAAAGCTAGATAGTCATCGCTATTAACCAATATAGTTGATTAAAAATGCTGTAGAAATGAATTTCAATTAGATCAGAAGGTCGAGCACTAGACAGTAGATACTTTCTTTTTTTTTTTTTTAACGTATAACATTCAAGATTTGCGCACAGACTACATAGTATACAACAGAATATGTAAGAACAGAAGACAAAACAAACATATGCAGAATATTGACAAAAATTTTAACAAGAACCAATACTCCTCACATATAGCAAGCAAGTCTTTTGCACAAAAACAAAACTTTGAATTTTAAAGAAGTATATAAAATCTCCCCGGCAACGGCGCCAAAATTTGATACGTGTCGTTTACCGTATAAAATTAAAAACCTAACTTAAACCTTCAAAAATATTTATAACTAGTAAAAGGGTAAGAAAGGGTCGATCCCACGAGAAGATTATTAACTTCCTAAACTCAAATGTTCAACTAAGTGACAAAAATATATATTATATACGAAGTTACACTATTTACACTATTCACATATGTACGATTAAGGGGGGTTTCGGTTGTAAAAAAAACTACTTAGACTAATTAAAATTAAAACTACTACTAAACTACTAATTACAAGTGACGACACACAAACTCTATTAATTCCTGATTCGATCATAGAATGTTCAGTCATAATTTAGCTTCTTAACCTTTATAATTGAGACCACTTTAATAGTTAACTTAGCACTTAGATTGGTGAATTATCGCCGCGATCAATTCTTGTCTTACTCACTAAAAACCTAGAATCTTGCTAAGACAAATCCAATCCTAATAAACTTGTTTTATTAGCACAATTCATACACTTAAGAATATTAAGATGAGCCGCTCACTCTTATTAATCTCAAGTCGTCCTCCCTATCCAACTATTAAACACCGCGCCTAATAGTCATATAGCACAATTTGAGTATCTAAACAACTAATTGCGTCCAATTACAAGTAAAGATATCAAATTTCATAACCAACCAACAATAGTATGAACTGTATAAATACTAAATCAAATAATTAAATTCAATCAACTCAGCGTTAACCAATTAGACTCAAATAATAGAGATATAAGAAACTCGAAATCATGAATAAATTCGGGATAGAAACAAGTTCAATCACAAGAACAACTAATTGAAAGTAGAAGGGAGAAAACTCATGACTGTAGATTCGAACTAATGCAGCCGCTGCCTTCAATTCGCTTCCGCAAACGCAATACTTCTTCGATCCCTGTCAATTTGTCGATTTTGGACGAACCCGCTTGTTTTCTTCACTCTCACGAACTTCTCTCTATATGCGTGCGTGTTTTTGGCGTGAAAATATGGGTAATATATATATCCCAATAGATATGGGAATATGATAGAAATTGCCACAAAATTTGAATGAAAAGAAGATAAAATCTCATCTTCTTGTGCGTGTGATGCGCGTAGTGCGAGAATGAAGGAGGAATGAGGACTCTGTGCTATGTACTGATGAATTAGGAAGATAGAAGATGATGAGGGTTTTGCTCCTTAAAAACAATGCTCACGTGATTAAATGGGCTTCCTTCCTCTTCTTTTCTTCTTTCTTTTAGTCTATTTCTTTTCTTGATTATTTTTGTGATCTTCCTCTTCCAATGTGAGATGGTAAAATACCTATAACAAAATTAATACACTATTTAAGCTAAGTATTCAATAAAATGTAATAAGAATATAAACAACCCACTACGAATAAAAGTTGGTAAAAATATAAAAATAATATATAAAGGACAAATATAAGACTAAAATTATGGAGTAAAAATATACCATATTACACGCTTATCACGGCAGTCGCCTTCGGGCTATAATCATGGCCTTCCTCAAGTCTTTTTCTACCCAATTCTCTCCTTGTAGCAAAATAAGAATTGACATGATAAACTGTCATTCTTACCAAAGCACTGATCGGAAGACATCTTCCCCCTTTTAAGACGCCATTAAACACTTCAGACATGTTCGTGGTTTGCACACCATATCTACATCAGCCATCATGACGAAGAGACCATAGATGAAGGGGAATGTCCAACAGATATCTAGTCGCCTCGACATTAATGGAGCAAATTCGACCCATATAGTACAAAAACTTCCTCTTTTGCCTAGCATATGCAGCTTTTCCGAATAGATTCTTGATGGCAGCATTCCTATACTTCGTATTCAAGTTGGAAGCAAGATGTCGCACACAAAATCGATAATGGGCATATGGCTCTTCCCATCCACTTTGGGGCTCGTTCATAGCTGTAATTATACCCCTATGACGATTGGAGATCACACACAAACCCTTTTTATCTGTTACAGAACGTCTAATGCAAGGTAAAAACCAAGATCATGACTTTGTGCTTTCCTTCTCCACAACAACAAAGGCAAGTGGGAGTAGCTAGAAATTAGCATATGTGCCCATAGCAATCAATAATTTACCTTTGTACTTCCAGTACAAGTTAGTACTATCTATAGTGATAAGAGGTTGATAATGACGGAATCCGGTAATGGAGGGTTTAAAGGCCCAGAAGACCCTCTTAAAGATGTGCATAGAAGGATCTTGTGTTGGGATCGTACACCAATACACGACAGTGCCTCGACTGGACTCTTTCATGGCTTGCAAGTACCTAGCTAACTCTTCATAAGACTTCTCTCAATCACCAAAAATGTTGGTTATTGCCTTTTGTTTGGCTAACCAAGCTCTCTTGTATGCTATTGAAAATTGATATTAGTTCTTCACAAAAGTCAAGATGGACTGAACTTTGAATGAAGGATCAGTCCTAATGAAATCCTCGATAAGATCAGCAACGAAATCCGAGGAAATGAGAGGATGGTCTCCAGATCTTATGTCTCCCAAACAATTGCTTGCATGTGGACCACCATATCGTACAATTTTGAATGAATACGACTGAGTCATGATTGCACGCAACCTCCATGGACAATGACACACTTCCTTTCTGACACATTCAATGACATACTTTTTTGGGCTCTCACTCTAACACTCGAAACATCTGGTTTCTAGAGATCGACCATTCTTTCACAAAATTCTTTAATTGCTGCAATGAGGCAAACTATTGCCCTATCTCAAATTCAGAAGCCACAGTCAATGAGCCATTGCATTTCCAAGTCATTCATGCATCTATTAACCTTTGATCAACTTCGTCAATTCTGAGCCAATCTTGTGAAGGAACACTAGACTTTATTGCGTTGTCAGCTGCTTCCCTTGCATCATCGTCCTCCTCCCTATCAGAATCCACATGCTCCTCATCATTTCCCAAAAAATCAACATCATTTCGATCTAGAGTATCGAGATGGAATGTGGATGGTATGTGGGGAGACGAACCAGTAGAACTGAAATTATTCATGTGCTCATTGACATAATTTAGTTCTGACAATATGCTAGTAAATGATTCAAATTACATACTAGGAGCTGATGCATGTACTTCCATGCTATCCCTAAAGTCCATCGTAGGAACATAACCCACATTACTTTGGAGATTTATCTCCTTGGGAACTTGTTCAATGTACACCTTCATTGCCATGGCTGACGTTTGTGTCACTGAAAGCCACATAACACTTAGTGACTCCTCATTCTCTAGTGCAATTGGTACATCTTTCCCCGGCATCGGATATCTCATAAACAATTTCAATTCCACATACATACGATCACAACCAACTATGTCATACACCCTATTCAGAATCTCTTGAAACCTCATACCAGAATTGATGAATATTTTTTTTTTCCTTCCACCTCTATACACAATATCAACGTCATTTTGAGATAGTTCACCATTCCAATAAAGGTATAAAGGATATTTAGGTTGTTCCATATTCTACATACAAAAAACACAATGTTCAAGTTATTCTTATTCTACACATTAAAACAATATCAACACCATTCTTCACCTATACTAATAGCATTTGCAACCTAAACACAATGATTCATGCAAAATCAACCATCACAAAATGCTCAACACCATTTTTAACCAACCAATCTCATCAATCCATAAACTTCCATTATCAATATATCACCTTCCAATTCATGCAAAATCAACCATCACAAAATGCTAAATCATGCAAAATACTAGATTAAACTAATCAAACCAAACAATTGCCATCTAACAACATAAGAAAGCTAAAATACGTAACAAATATGACATGCTAAGCAAATTAAATTAAAAAAAAAATCAATAAAAAATAAACTAACCAAACAAATTGAGCGAGTGTGGGCAGCGGTTGTGGGGGATGGTGGCGCGGCTGCCGTAAACGATGGTGTGGCGCGGCTGGCGTCTGGCCGAAGATCGGCGGCGCGGCTGGGCGACGGTGTGCAGCAGTTGAGCACCGGTCTGCGGGTCGGAAGAGAGAGGGAGAAAAAAAAATTGAGGGAATAGAATCGTGAAATGTGAGAAATTGGAAAACTTAGATCGAATTTGGGGATTTCATTAAATCGCTATTTCAGGTGGAAGGCTCATGTAAACCGCGACTGCAAGTAGCGGTCAATTAAATTTAACCGAAGTAGCGGTTCATTTTTCCTATAACCGCTACAAGTAGCAGCTTTTAAATGTAAACCGCTACTCGCAGTAGCGGTTTTACTTAAGTACAAAAAAAAATTCTCGCATGCTGTCCTACGTGGACGGTACCCATGAAATTAATTTGAACTTTAGCGCGTGTGAGGAATTAATTCTCTTTTTAACATTATTCATGGAAAAAATTATGAAATATAGTCATAAAATCTTCTGACTGTCTATATATTTAGATAGAATTGAACTTGAAGCCTTAAAAATCTATGCAAAGATTTTGGGCTTATCATTTGGGCTAGAAAGGAACGAAAAAGCTATAGAGCAGATTAAACAATAAGATTGACCCACATAAAGTTCACAATTAGCTCTCAAACTTTAAGGCATTCGATAGTTTTGAGTATTAGGCATTAATATTGGAATTAATATTTTAGGTGTTGACAGGGTCCTTCAAAGAAAGTTAACTTGATTATTTATGCTTGACTTAATGTAGACAGTAGACATATTATACCAACTAATTGTCAAAGACATGCATATTGCAAGAATCATAATAGATGGGATGAATAGGTTTATCCTATTAGATGAACATGATACTAATATTGAAGAAATTTTCCTTGTATCAGATGGACAACTATTAGGAATATATCATGAAACTCAAAAAATTTCAATCTTCTCCTCCAACCTTTTATTAATTGTTGTTTCTGTCTAAGAAATTCAGGATTGTTGAAGGTTGAGACTTGATGTAGGCCCCAAGAAGGTTCGTCTGAGCTCCGTTAACCGTACACTGGAATACTGCAAAACAAGGTTAAACTACCCCGGGGTGATTTCGGGGTCGCCCCTCCGACGCTCAAGTTAGATGTGATTGAGGTAGAGAGAAAAAGTGATCAATGTCGAGAGAGATGCTCTAACTTTTGGTAGGTTAGAATTGAATACTTGTTCATTGATGAGACTAGTGCTATTTATACTGTTGGGAATTCCCAGACAGGTAACTTTGAAAAGATGGGCCTTTCTTGGGATAAGTAGTTATGTTGCCTTTTTCAGGTAACCATCTTTTCCAGCCCTTTATGGATCCCTAAACTCCTGAAGTTAGGTCAACTCATGGGTGGGACCCATAGATGCCACCTGTCTAGTGATTAGGCTGACTTTCTTGTGATATTGGGTTGGTAATTAATTAAGCCCAAACAATTGTTATTCATGTACATATGTAGTCTCAAGTTTATTCATGTGTAGTGATTACTTTGAAATTTTAAATTCTGCCTTCATTATTTAACCAATAAAAAGTTCTTTAAGTTTAATTACAACTTCTTAATTCTGAAATCAAGCTAACTAATTAATGAAGCTAATTTTAAATGGTGATGTTTACCTTAGTTCAAGGTCTCATTTCGTTCTCAAATCGTTGATGCATACTTGCATCACATATTATATGATCTCAAACGTTGATACATACTTGCATCACATATGATCTCATGCTTTCCTCAGCACGCACGAATTTAAATTCCAACGATTGTGCTACAAGACAACCACTACACCCCCATTAAAAAGTACTCCATAGAAAGGGCAAAAAAGGCTCCACAACAAAGAAAGATAAATTCCAATATGCAAGACGTTTAATCTACAGTGCTGTTTGGGGTCCACAGTGTTGCAAATTTGCAACTCCCTCCCCTCGTTAGTCGTTACCAGCACATGAGAATCCCATCAGCAACCGTAAATAATACTCCCTTCTTTTTTTTTTGAAAGGAACTCCCTTCTTTTTTAGTTGTAAGGCTTAGGTTTGCACAAGGACTAAGAAGAAGAAAGAGATAGATAGAAAAAAAAAAAGAATCACATGTACAAGGAGAGAGAAAGATATAACATATTGCTAAAAATAAAAACATTGCAATTAATAGAGAGTTGTCAAAAATGGGAAGCATTGCAAGTAAAAAGAAATGGAGGCAGTATACTATATATTTCCTTTGTGTTAAGATATACTTGTATAGTTTCCTAGAGTTGTATGGAGTGTATATTTCCTTTCCTAATTAGGATTCCTTGTATCATATATATTGTGCAAATCTTAATGAGAAGAGCAAGCTTTAGCCCTAATTATTATTTCACAAGGTATCAGAGCCAGGCCCAAATTTAGGATCGTTAATTTTCTCTGGGCCAATTGAAAAAGGGACCTCACATGTTAAATATGGGTCTGGGCTGCACCCATCACAAGTGGAGAGAGTACACTTCACAACACAAAAGAGGTTCCACCTCTTTGCATTATAAAGTGAACTTATCTCTCTTCTTTTATCAATATGGGACACTCACATGTGTTGTGCGCTACTGCGCTATACATCATAGCTTCAACACTTTGTTTTTAATACTTCCATTTTTTTTGAGTTTAGTAATTCTCTAATACTTATTACGTTGACATTTTTGAAAATATATTGTCGCTTTCTCTCTCATCGTAGCACATGAGTCTTTTCTTTATCTCTCTAGTCCCTATCCTTCATTTCTCCTTGACTCTTGTGCACATTTCCACGTTATAAGTGTTAAAATATAGAGAAAATATATATTTACATTTACATGTATATATGGCGTCATATATACGAACACTAAACACTTCAAGCCTTCTACGAGCAATCATGAGGTTTCTTAGGTCTTAGATAAGAAATGTTTTTAACAGCATATGGATTATATTGGTGTGCAACATGGAGTCAACATGTCCGATGTGTACAAATAAAATGGGGCCCAAACTAGTTGCCGTTAGTATTTTTGATATGTAGATTATACAGATGCCACATGTCTTTTAGCAAGGGGGCATCATTTCACTTGATTTACACTCTTTCATTAAAAAAAAAAAAAAAAAATTGTCTCCCCTGGCTTTGCTGAAATTTAAGCACCTTACAAAAGATAATGATGGAGATCAATGAAGTCATATAAGGGAAGTACGAAAATTTGATCTTTAATTACCTAAAAAATTAAACATTGGAATTTCTTGAAGCTTTTCCATATGCCATATATTAGAGAAACAACTGCATTGGTGGTTGTCACATTCTTGCTATACATTTTAGTCCACTGTGATTATGAGCTTAGTTTACTCGTCTAATAATCTAGCAATACAAGATTCTTTATACTTAATTTGGCAAGCTAATTTCATCAAGATCATCCATAGATAACAAAACTTCATCCAAACATGAAAGCTCAGTATCATTATCTCCATCGTCATCGCCATTACTTTGCTCATACACCTTACATATGACGCATTTGTTATAATCCTGCAATAATCGTACTTCATTAGAATGAAATACATTTTCTTGTTTAAAATTAATTTTCCGACATAGAGAGGCTACATGTGAAAGCTTTACTTTAAACTTACATATATGATCATACCTAGAATATATTAATTCAATGTATTATATTGAAGTTTATCTCAAAAACTAATATTCGTTGCTTTGAGAATTATTAATCACATCTCCTAAGATATAGTACATAGCTCTATTCTTAGACTTTCTTAAATTTCACTATTTAAATCTAATCATCAAGACTGGAGACACAAAAATAACTTTTATACAAGAAATCCTTAATGATACGAGGTTATTGAGATATGCGATTGTTAATTTTGGATCCCGGAATATGTATAACGATATTAGTAGCTATATAGAATTATTTTGTCTGGTATCCTTATATTTGGCAATTAATATTCCATATAGTTTTTGGTTTTAAACTTTTAAAAATTATATGACAGAGGTTGTATATTGAACTTAGGAAGTATTCAAACCAAAAAAGATAACGAAGGGGTACTGAAGTTGCTTATTTTGTAAAATGTGTGTTGATGTTCGATACATACTAACAACTTCAATTCCTACCTTAGGTTGTCCTCTCTTTCTGGAAGTTGATTTACTGGTGGACCCTAATGAATCAGGCAGCCTATACTCATGCATTATCCAACTTGTCCAAGCCCCAGCAGGCGGCTCACCAATATGGAACACATAATATTTCTTCATACCGACTATCTTCTTGCTGCTACTACTTGACATAATGGGCTCATCCATTCCCATGGCCTTCCAATATCCACTTTCTGTCACCCGGTTTTGAATCTTTCGACTATAATAATAACATTTGTTTCCTTCAGAAAACGCTTTTCCTGCACGGGCCCAAAAAAGAAAAAACAAAAATACATTTTACTCACTTTATTTGTTTATAGTATGGTTTAATTCAATGAACAACAACAACAACAACAACTAAGCCTTATTCCCAAAGTGATTTGGGGTCGGCTAACATGAATCGTCAACTGAAACCGTTACCAGAGGAGATGGCATCGCCAAGTGTGATAAAAGGTTTTTTTTTTTTTTTTTTTAGAATTTTTAAAGATTGATTTTTTTTTTTTAAAGCAAGGTTTACACCAACAAGTTTTAAAAGAGGTTTTCAACAAAAGGTTTTAATACCAACACAATTGAGAAAAACAAATAAATGCAGTAATCACACCCCTTCCTCCACATAGATACTGCCCCTCCACTTCTATCCACATGCAGTAATTCAATGAACAAACAAATAAAATTTAAGATGCATGCATGGAAGACGAAGTAATATATGACCCAAAAAGTTTTTGAGTTACATCATCCTTAGCTGACTTAGCCTTTGTAGACCCAAAAAACATATGATCCCACACCTTGTTATTGTTTATAGAAAAATGGGGCCTTCAACTTTTTAAGTTGCTTCCAATTAATAAAAATAAAGTGGTTGTCTTTGTTGGTGCAAAAAATGATCAATCTGGTACAGAATAATATGATTACTCTCTCTTTGGTTTCATTTTAAAGAAAAGCATAGAAATAGGCACACAGTACGGTTGTACAGATTGCATGCTGCGTAGATCACTAAATATATATAATCTGTTATAATTTCAGCTATTTTGTTGTTTTATCGTACATGTACATGAAGGGTAGTGACATAGATAAGATTCAACCGCATGTTTTTCAATATAATATCTAGGATTCTATCGGTTGAGTTATTTGGCAACTACATAGGTAAGTGTCGTTTTGATTAGCTATATAGTTGTCGTAGATTATTCAAAAGCTAGATTTCGATACGTCATGACAGTTAAGAAACAAAGAATAATTGAAACACAATAATCTACATAAATTTTGAAGAAGGATAATAAAAGAACTTAGGAGGTGGCATCTTAGTTACTAGAGTTTCTATGCTAAGGAAAAACAGGATAAATACTATCAAGTGACTAGTATAGTGCGTACTCTTAGTGCCTACAGGCTATATAGTAAACTAGCCAGGTAAACTTTTACACTAAACTAACTTTCAATAGCCACACTTCACTCTTTTATTGTTTAAGGGTCGCGCTCAAAAGGAAAAATGAAAGGGAGAAAGATAATCAGTTAGGTATTGTATATCGTTGTATAAGTATGTACTAACATAATATTGAATGCTCTATTAAAATTAGCGAGTTATCTACGTACTCAACATATAGGGTTAAAAAATTATAAGACAATAAATAACTCATACACTATATTAATTATTATTAGTTTTCTTAGAACAATTGCATCATATATATCATTAATTTAAGGAAAATTTGTCAGAAACAACCTTTTAAATACAAGTTTTTGCGAAAAAAAACCTTTTAAAAAAAATCTGGCAAAATAAGACCTTAAGAAGAAAATATTTTGCGAGAAATAACCTCGACCCATTCTCCTGCATTGACGAAGCATTTTTCAATGTTGACTCGTTAAAACCAAACATGTGGAGGGCACGTGAACTGCATCTCTTATGTTTCAACTATGTTCTTCTCCATTTTTCGACATTGACCAAATATTTTCCGATGTTGAATTCATTAGTATATGAAGGCAAATGGGGTTGAAACATAAGAAATGTGGATTACGTGCCTTGCCATATTTGGTTTTAGTGAATCGAAGCAGCAAAATACTTGGTCAATGCCCAAAAAATGGGTCAAGGTTGTTTCTCACAAAAAAAATATTTTTAAGGTCTTATTTTGCCAGTTTTTTTAAAAGGTTGTTTCTCGCAAAAGCTTGTATTTAAAAGGTTGTTTATAACAAATTTTCCTTAATGTAACAGATTTATGAAAACCTCATAAGAAAAAAGAGGTGAGTTTCAAATAAACACTAGTTAAAAAATAGATATTTTCTTGATAAAAACAACTATTAATATATAATTGGTTGCACCAAATAAATAACGTAATAATTCTCCTACATATTTTGAAAAGAAATGGAAACATATATATTTTTTTTTGGTGTTTAAAGAGCCACAAGGGCAGGGATGAGAATCGATCCCAAGATCTCCTAAAATCGGGAGGGGAGCTCTAACCAACTGAGCTACCCCTCACTCTCAGAATTGGAAACATATTGCTATATATTCCCATAAAATTTCTAACAAAAGGAAATATTATTAAATTATTACCTTGTAATTCCCAAGGATTGTAAGCGTAAACATCAAGATCAGGAATAACATCAGGATGGAAGGGTAAGAGGCCATCTTTACGACGAAGGAAATGAACGACGAGTTCTTCATCGGAGGGACAAAATCGAAATCCGGGGGGTAAATTATCACCTGCCATGCTAACAAAGAGTAAGGAATAGAAGAAGAAGAAGAATTAAGAAGATGATATATTATGGAGAAGAATTAAGGTAAGAATCAAGGTACTTATATAGTTGGGCGTTTTGACTCCACTTGAGTTGATGTGGATGATATTTAAAGACATAGAAAAGAGGGAGAAATAAAAGGAAGGAGTGACGTGAAACAGAAGCAGCAATAAGGTTATAAGGTGGTGTGTGATCACGAGAGGATGGAGTGGGGGGAAGGAACATAACGTTAATTTGATTAGGCAGTTACGTTGGCTTTTTGTGCAAGAGTTTTAATTTTGAGTGCTGCCAAGGCGGCGGGTAACCAAACGTTGGAGAATACTTTGAAATAACGGTACGTGTTTTTTAAATTTGGAGGCAGAAGAAAATTGCTAAATTAAGCTTTCTCAAACAAACTAGACTTTCCTAGCTCCTATATATGTTTACCTGTAAAGGTGGGATGTTGGAAATTAATTTTAAGATTGAGATCTTGTACAACTACAACTACGTATTTGTTAAGTGAACAATTATTTAGTTAAGAGTAATTAACAATTTAACATGGTTATATATGTTTGTTTTTGTCCTTATTAAGGATTGGTCTTGTTTTGTCCGCTTGTCCAACAAGTAAGCTGTAGGCTTAGCTTCCTTATCGAGCAAGTAACTTAGTATCTTGAGTGTTCTTCAGTTGGAGACTTGTGCAACAGATGTCTGAATCAACTTAGTCCAAGCCTGAGCTTCAGTCCCGAACCTGCAAAAAGGGACCCACCCTGGAGGTTTGGGTGGTGGTTCCCCCTCCGAAGCTTAAGTCAGGTATCAGGAGTTGTAAGAGAAAAGTAGAGATAGAGAGAGAAAGTGAGAGAGTAGTTTTACAGAGTAACTTTGCACTGGTTGCATTGAATTCTCTTTCTCCTGATTTCAGGGGTATTTATAGTGATAGCAAGATGATCTGACCTAGAATAGTGGCTTCTGATTGGCTGAAGAATCAGATCATGACACGTGGCAGGCCATGATTGGGGAGGGTTTATCAACCACTCTCATGCAGCCACCTCATAGGGCTGGCCTCTGACTTCCTTTTGGGCCAGAAAAGTTACCTTTTAACCAAACTGAGCCTAGCCCAAAGGGTTGATCTTCTTCCTCTACTCATCAGGGGGGGACACATGTACGGCTCAGATGAGCCCAAGTGCCGTAAACGGAACCGTAGATTTTAGGCTACAACATTTGCCCCTAAAAGGGTTTTTACTGTTGGCCCATCTGACGGTTAAGGCCCTTTTACCCAAAGTAGATTCATTAGGCCCATCTGACGGTTAAGACTTTTTAACCCAAGGTAGCTTTAGTTGAAATGAATGAAAGGACGCACCTTTTTCTGGGTTTTACCGGTCATGACCGACCGTTGTACCCTTTCTCCGGTCATTCTTGACCGGCTTCCTAGGTTTCTTTCTCCTCTATAAATAAACTTGGTGTGAAAACATTTGATCATTTCACACCTTGAACGAATTTTTCTAGAGAGAGAAGCTCTGCAAATCTTCTAGAGAGAGAGGGAGATCGTCCAGCTTCAGCATTCTTCACCGAATCGTCCAGACGTTCTTAGCAGGTATCGTTTCATTTCTTTCTTCTTTATTCTTTATTCTTTCTTAGAAAAGCAATAAAATGGAATCTTCTTCGTCAAACAATCCTAGCCGACCAAGAGCTTGTCTCGACCCTAGAACCGATACTTCTTCTTCGGCACATTCTAGAGTTGGACCTCTTCTGGCCGAGTACATATTTTTTTATAGTTTTGGCCGAGAAAGTCAACCGACCCCGGTCTTTACTCGTGCGGGGTAATGCGGCGCGTGTCAAGCAAACGGCCCGTCTAAGACGAAGAGTAATAATCCCATCAAACAGTTCGGATATGGAGGAATCTACTGGACGAGTTCCAGAAGAGACGAGGGAGGTCCAAAGTGCCGGGCCTATAGGCGACCCCCTTTCCCCTAGCCGCAGCTTTGAGGAGACCCAAATAAACCCACGAAGCCGGTCCTCGGCCGGGACACCGAGATGGAGGAAACCGGTGAAGACGATAACGGCAGGGGATTCTGCGCCATGCTAGATGAGTCGACGAAGCCTCTACTACTTCGTCTCCGAGATTAGAAAACGATTAGGTCCCCTTTCGACCCCGCTTTTATTTTAGCCAATCGCAAATGGTTAGAAAAAATAGGGCCGGACCCCGGCTACTTATCCAACTATATGCCCATGTAGGGCCTTTCCTTCGTCATCCCTAATAAGGAGGCCACTATTTTGAGCACTCCTAGAAATCATTTCTTTGTCTACAAGCCGGCTCGGACGCGGGGTTAAGGTTTCCCCTTCATGAGTTTATAGAGCAAGTGCTTCAAGATTACAACATTGGCCACAACCACGGTGGCTCCCAACGCCCGGCACAACGTCTTGACGTTTATAGCCGTCTGCGAGTTGCGCGGCTTGGCTCTCTCTTTTCAAGCTTTTACCCACGTTCATTACGCGGCCAAAATTCCTGGTGCCGTGGATGGAACATGGCTTAGCATCTGCAACCGTCCTGGCTTCCTAACAGCCTGGGGCAAACCGTCAAAGATGCATGAATGGAAAGCCGACTTTATATATCTAAGGGCGGCCAATGACTCGGTCACAGAGAGCTATCGTTTCTATAATCGAGCCGTCACAAACACTGGACGAAAGCAATCTTGGCTGGAGCTGGAGGACAAGTATGACGAGGAGGTAGTGGAATACTTTAAAATAAAGAAGTACTCCAGGCCCGGCCAAAAATCCTTTAAAGGGCCAGCTAACTGGATACCCTTTAAGGAAATGTTTTATAATGACGACTTCTTGGTTGCCGCCGGCCTGCGGTTAGCCGAAGATAAAGGTATCCATTCAAATCCCAAGTAAAACTCTTCATCCATAACCCATTAAACTAACCAACCTTTCATCTCTTTGCTGCAGACTCGGCCAGAACACGTCTCAAGGCTTCTTGGACGGGAGACATAAGCATGTCTAAATTCACAGACAATCTTTGGAAGGAATATGCCAAGAGTAGCGCCGAGAAGAGGGCCGAGACGCTGGTAAGATTTTTTATTTTTTTATTTTATTTTATTTTATTTTAATTTTTTTTTTTTTTTTTTGGGCGAGGATCATTTCGACTCGTCTGGAATTGCTATCCAAACTTTGGACGAGAATTACCCAAAGAAGGAGAACGTCCAAGCATGGACGTTCACCTTTCGGAATTTCCCGTCCGAGATTTTAATAGTAGCTAGACGAGTACAATTCGGACTCGTCCAAAAAATTGTGCTTATCCCTGGACGAGGATAAACCGAGAAAGGAGAGCGTCCATACTAGGACGGCTACCTTCTTGGGACCATACTCGTCTGGGGGGTTTTGTAGTCTTTGGACGAGTACCGTCTGGCTCGTCCAAGTTTTAGTACCTATCCTTGGATGAGGATAGCCCAAGAAAGGAGAGCGTCCATGCTAGGACGGCTACCTTCTTGGGACCATACTCGTCTGGAGGTTTTGCAGTCTTTGGACGAGTACTGTCTGGCTCGTCCAAGCTTTAGTACCTATCCTTGGACGGCTACCTTCTTGGGACCATACAAGTCTGGAGGTTAGCTTGTCCAATTTTTGGACGTTTTCCGTCTTTGCCCCGCTTTCGTCTGTATTCAGATTTTTGTTTGGACGACCCTAAGGAGGGGAGGTGTTCACTTTAAGACGCCTTCCTTCTTTGGGTGATTTTCGTCTGAAGGTTTGTACTTTGATTTAGATTGTGATCTGTGGACGTCTGTCATTTTAACTTGATTGTTTTTTTTTTCTTTTGCAGAAAAATGCTCCTACAAACAAACTCCCTCCTGGGAAGTCACCTTCGTCCAAGAAGAGGCCTACCACGGCCACGGACCAGCCGCAAGCCAAAAAGCCCAAGGGCTTTGTAAAAAAGAAAACGGAGAAAGCTACTCCGAGTGTTGGAGTGGAAGCAAAGACCATGCTTCCCCCTAAAGATAAAGCTCTTAGGGAGGGACCTTCTGCTGCCGCTCCGAGTGGGGGAGTGCGAGAAGGTTCTGGCCCTGCTGGTCAGTTGGACGTTTTGCCTTCTGACTCGGCCAACATCAGACAAGACTCGGCCGACGCCAGACCAGAGTCAGCCTTGGCTTTGGTGGTGCCGGGGCAGGAGACGGCTGTCGAGAACTATCCGGGCTTCAGCGGCTCGGTAGCAAAGCTGGTCTCCCAGATGCCCCTTGCTGTACGGACGGCATCTATCTCGTCTGGTGAGTCGTTTTACTCAAATAGAGTTAGGACGGTGCGGGTCGGCGGACAATCTATGAGTCCGTCCAATAGACAAGCCATCGTCTTTCCCATCCAGATAACTGACTCTCCCCCTCTTTCAGATAAGGGCAAAGGTCCAGCTCTCCCCTCAGCTCCTCCCACATTAGACTCGGACGAGGAAGAGTCTTCTCCTGCTTTTGCCAAAATGTCCAAGGGAGAAAAAGATCGGCTTAAGCAGGAGCTCTTCAAGTGCTACCCTGAATCCTATATCAAAGGGTTAAGGGGTGCGTCTGCCGGGCATGTGGGCTACATGTCCCAGCTTGCTGCTGAGGTATAATTTCCTACCGGTTTTGTTTAATACTTGTTCAAAGTTGCTTTGTTTTTGTAATTCGTCTAATGACTTGTTTTGCTTTCAATGCCCCAGCTTTTTGCTCGCAGCATGCTTACTGAAGATTGGGCCAGGGAGCTGAGAAAAGAGAATAAGAAGCTCGTCCACATGGCTACAACGGCAGGTGACAAGGCCATCCATGACATTGAGATGGCCAACACCCTTCATCGTCAATCTCTGGAGGCTTTGGAGAAGAGATCAGCCCTCCTTGAATCAGAAAACAAGAATTATCTTGTTACCATCAACGATCTGTACAAGGAGCTGGATCGTCTGAAGATGATCATTAATGCCGTCTCTGTTGATCTGAAGGGTGAGAGAGATGTTGCTCTCCTTGCCGCCGTGGAGCTGAGAAGGGAGAATATTCTCCTAAGGGCTAAGACTGCCCGTCTGGAAAGGGAGGCGACCAAGGCCTTCGACGATGCCAAGGAAGGGTTGAATCAAGTCGTCGAAACGGCCAAGGACTGGGCCGTCAAAGCCTTTGGGATGCTAGCTGAGGAAGCTGAGGTCCCCAGCTTCGTTCGTCGTCTGGAGTATCAAAAGAACGTCCATCGGGCTATGGTATGCGCCAAGGAACCTCCAGAGTTTGAGGAGTCAGACGACGAAGCTGCTGCTGAGGTGGAGACTCCAGAAGAAACTCGCTCTGAAGACGAAGCCTAAGATTAGGTTTATTTTCATGTTTCTTGGCTTGTTTGCCACTGTATTTTTAACTCTTCAGCTCTTAGGTTGTAATTCTTGATCAATCATATATGAAGGAGAATTTTTTGCCAATTGCCTGTCTTTTTTCTTTCTGAATTCCAATTTGACCAAGTATAATATTAACTTCGTCATGATCGTTGGACGTCTAGCACCTATGCTTAATGAAAGAGCAGCGTGCTTGGCTTTGGACAATCGTAACTCGTCCTGAACTATCGGACGATCTGCTTTTTCTGAAGATTTCGATACTGTGGCTCGTCCTGATATTATTGGACGGTCCACAATACTTAGAGCCTTTGATAAGTGCCTTTGATAAGTGCATATGCATCCAAGTACCAAAAGAGATTCGCCTGGGACGGTTTGCCAAACGCAAAACGAGAGGATTGTCATCCCAGGCTTGGACGATCATCAATCGTCCCATAATGTGACAAAGTATTTAGTGAGATTCGTCCTAAATTTTTACTTTATGGACGAGCCACGTTCTAGCCGTTTTACTCGAGCTACTATCGATCGTCCTGTACTATCAAACCATCACAAGGGCATCTATTATCTAGATCCTCCTTGGTTTTGGACGACCTGCTCTCTTTAGCTCGTCCTATTGGCTTCTATTATCCCCCCGTTCTTGGACTTAGCTCAATCGTATATTGAAGGGGAGCCAAAGTCCAAGAAGGAGAGCGGCCAGATTAGGCTGAGCCTGCTGAAGTTGATGGACGAGTTTGAGATGTATGTTCAAAGAATGTTTTAGCCGGCTTCCTTTAGGGAGCCACACTCGTCATTAAGTAGCGATCCCTTACTAGGGTCTGGACTACTTAGCTGTCTGTGCTTTTAAAAGTAAGTATCCTTTACTAAGGTCTTATTTCAGGCCAGCTTTCTCTCAGTGACTTTGACGTTACTCTTACTAGAGGTTTTGTCAATTTGACGGCCATATATGCATTATATTTTTGGCCGGTCTCTTTGAGGGAGTGATGTTCGGCGTAAACGTGAGTAATTTTGACGTTCTGCTATTGTTTGTATTTTTGTCCAAGTTATTGTCACTTTTAGACGAGTAACTGATTTAATGCCCCAAAGTGAAGTAACTTGGTGAAAATAAACAAAGAGATAAGAAAGTAGGAATTGTATTATATGGATTTTGCTTGGCTGAAAGCCAAGATGCATGTATATAATTCTTTTCTTACTAACATGTGCCGTGGCACTTTGGAGTGACTACAAATTACCATACATCTATCTGACGAAGATCTGAGCTAGACGTGGTACTTCTTTAAGTTGTCTGAATTCCAGGTACGCTGAATAGGTCGTCCATCTAGATCCTGTAGACGAAAGGTCCCACTGCGTATCTCCTGGACAATCAGATAGGGTCCTTCCCAATTTGGTGTTAGCTTACCCAACTCTTTAGCTCGTCCAACTGCTTCCATCTTTCTTAGAACAAGATCCCCCACCTTTAGCGGTCGTCTAACAACTCTTTTGTTAAACTCCCGAGCCATACGCAGTTTGTACAATTGCATTCTTAGCAAGGCATTGCCCCTGACTTCTGGGACTTGGTCTAAAGCCGTACGCAATGCGGCCCAGTTGGCATCCTCTGTGTATAACATGACTCGTAGGGTGGGCTCCTCAACCTCAATGGGCAAGACGGCTTCAGTGCCATAGACTAGCATGAAAGGCGTCTCGCCTGTAGAATTCTTAGCAGTTGTTCTAATGGACCATAACACCAATTGCAGCTCTTCCACCCATTGCCCTTTGGCGTTATCCAGTTTCTTCTTGATTCCATTTGATAGAATCTTGTTGAAGGACTCGACTTGCCCATTAGCTTGTGGGTGGGCAACTGCCGCAAAGTGAGCTTTGATTTCTCTTTTCCATGACCATTCTTTCGGCTTAGGCGTTTCGAAGCTGCGGACCATTATCAAAGACGATTGATCGAGGCATGCCAAATCGAGTTATAATGTTTTTCCAGATGAAGCCCTTGACGTCGTTTGTTGTTATTCCTCGCATGGCTTCAGCTTCTATCCACTTAGTGAAATAGTCCACTGCTACTATCACAAACTTCTTTTGCCCAGCGGCCACAGGGAAAGGTCCTAAGATATCCATGCCCCATTTGGCAAAAGGCAGAGGGAACAAGATGGGGGTTAAGTAGTTTGACGGCTTCTGATGCATATTTCCGTGCTTCTGACAACTGTCGCACTTCTTTGCATAGACTAAAGCGTCCTCCTTTAAGGTAGGCCAGTAGTACCCCGTCCTTAAAGCCTTCTCCCCTAAGGCTCTTCCCCCAATGTGAGAAGCACAAGCTCCTTCATGGAGTTCTTTCAGAATTTCCAGACCATCTTCTCTGGTGACGCACTTGAGTAGAGGCCGGTTGAATGGCTTCTTGTAAAGTGTCTCGTCCCATAGCTCAAACCACTTGTCTCTGGCCTTCACATACTTAGCCTCTACAGGATCTGAAGGCAATTGCCCCGTCTTCTTGTATTCTATAATCGGCTCCATCCAGGTCGCTCCTCGGCTAAGAAACATAATCCTCTTGGTCAATGCTCTTTTTGGGTTTGACTTCCCAAAAAACCGTTCTTGGCACATCTCCTTCAGCCGAGCTGGCCAATTTAGAGAGAGCATCAGCTTGATGATTTTCCGACCTTGGTACTTGGTCGAGAACAAATCGCTTTAATGGCTCAATCTCATCCTTGATCAGTCGCATGTATTTGCTCATTGATGCTTCTTTGCATTCAAAATCTCCATTGACCTGACTGACGACTAAGAGAGAGTCCGATTTGGCCTCAATCTCTACAGCTCCAGCCGCCTTGCACATTTTGATTCCAGCTAAGAGCGCTTCATATTCAGCTTCGTTATTGGATGCTTTGAATTGGAATCTTAATGCATACTCAAACTTGTCCCCTTCGGGAGATTGACAAATGATTCCTGCCCCACATCCATTGACTGTGGACGACCCATCGACCATGAGCGTCCAATGCTTCCTACCTTCAGCTGGATCAGATATTTGCTCTATGGTTGGTCGAGTAAGCTCAACTATGAAATCAGCCAAGGCTTGCCCCTTAATGGCTTTCCTTGGTTCAAATGATATATCAAACATGTTGAGCTCAACCGCCCATTTTAACATTCGCCCAGCGGCTTCCATCTTCTCGCAAGACTTGCTTCAAAGGTTGATCGGTATAGATGAGTATATGCGTGCGCCAAGAAATAAGGCCTTAACTTTCGGCGGCCATGACGAGGGCCAATCCAAACTTCTCAACAAGGAGTGTACCTATTTTCCGCATCTTTGAGCACGTGACTCACAAAGTATATTGGGACCCGGACGGACTCTCTTTCGGCCAATAGAACAAAGACTCACAACTTGAGTGGATACGGCCCAAGTATACAAACAAGCTGTTCCCCCTCGGCGGGCGACCAACCTAGGCAATGCTTGAAGATGATCTTTGACATGCTGGAGGGCTTGCTCCGCCTCTGCGGTCCATTCGAACTTGGCTTTTTTCTTGATTGTGGCAAAGAAGTGATGACACTTGTCGCCTGACTTAGACAGAAATCGTCCAAAGGCAGCCAAGCAACCCGTCAGTCGTTGTACCTCTTTTACCTTTGAAGGAGACTTCATGTCTAGAATGGCTTGAATCTTTTCAGGGTTGGCTTCTATTCCCCTCTGATCCACCAAGAAGCCTAAAAACTTCCCCGACAAAACCTCAAAGACACATTTGCTGGGGTTAAGCTTTAACTTGTATTTCCTCAGAGTTTCAAAAGTTTCTCTCAAATCACCAACATGACTTTCTTCTTGACGACTCTTGACTATCATATCGTCAATATATGCCTCCATATTTCGTCCCAACTGCGGCTGAAAGACATTATTTATCAATCTTTGAAAAGTGGCTGGGGCATTGCGCAGGCCGAATGACATCCTCACCCAGCCATACAGCCCTTTTTCAGTAATGAAGGACGTTTTGTCCTGATCCTCTGGCCACATTGGGATTTGATGAAAACCTGAATAAGCGTCCATGAAGCTTAGCAAAGCGTGGCCGGCTGTGGAGTCTACCAGACGATCCAACTTAGGCAAGGGGAAACTGTCCTTAGGACAAGCCTTGTTGAGGTCTGTGTAGTCCACACACATTCTCCAGGTGCCATTGGGCTTTGGCACCATGACCACATTTGCTATCCAGTCTGGATAATAGGTTTCTTTGATGAACTTGGATTCCAGCAACTTTTGAACTTCCTGGTCGACCGCTTGATTCCTAGCCGGTCCCAAATGTCTTTTCTTCTGACGAACTGGTTTTAATTTTGGATCCACATTCAGCCGGTGGACGGCTACCTCTGGATCAATTCCAGGCATTTCTTCAACGCAATAAGCAAACACGTCTTGAAATTCTTTCAACAAGCTGATTAAGAGGCCCCTCAAACTCAAAGAGAGCGAAGAACCAATTTTCAAAGTCCGTTCTGGACGAGCTTCATCCAGACTGACATCTTCTGGGACCTCGACTGGCTCTGGACGCTCTAATGCTAGTCCCATAATAGCCATCACTTCTTCAGACGAGGGAGGTTCTTCCTTGATGATTTCATATTTTCTCTTCTTGCTGGGGAGATGCTCAGACGCCTTCCTTGAGGGAGCGAGAGGCGTCTGAGGGCTCTCAATGGTCATCTTTAACGAGGCGACCTGGTCCTTGACAATCCCAGACGTTTTCCTCTCGCTAGCCACCTTCGTCTTATCTTTTTCTATTTCAGACGTTTTCCTTTCACCAGCGACCTTCGTCTGATCTTCGTTGCCTATCTTCCATGATGACGGCTTGAGGGTGGTCAGATAACATTCCCTTGCCACCTGCTGATCTCCATATAGGGAGCCAATCTTACCATCATCACATTCATACTTCATCAACATTAGGTGAGTTACTATTACCGCTTTGACATGATTAAGAGTTGGTCGTCCAAGAATGACATTGTAGGCCGTCAAATCTCGGACCACCAAGAACTTGATAAACAGAGTTCTAGCGGCATCCTTTTCTCCCACTCGAACGGGCAAAGTAACTGTTCCCATTGGATGGATGACTCCTCCCCCAAACCCTATGATGGGATGGTGAACGGGAACTAAGTTCTTCTCATCAAACTTTAGTCTGGACAAGCAGTCAGCACTAATAATATCCGTCGAGCTTCCGGTATCGATAAGAATTCTTCTAACTTTCAAGTTGGCTATTTTCATTTCCACAACCAAAGGATCATCATGGGGAGTCCTTAACCTGCCCCGATCCTGCTCACTAACTACCACTTTTGGGAAGGGCTCGGCCTTTGTTTGGTCAGCTAACAAAACCTGGTCAAGCTCCCTAAGGTAGTTTTTATGTCCTCTCGTTGGTTGGTCCTCCAAGGCAGAATCCTCCCGAGATTACGAGAACAACATCTTCGTCGTGGCCGACACTCTCTTTCTTCTTAGTATGTCAGTCGTCTTTCCTCTGAAACTTCCTTCCCCCTTGGGGCATATAAGAGTTCATCTTTCCCTTTCGGGCTAATTCCTCCAAAGCCTTCTTAAGGTGCTTGCATTCATTAGTTTCGTGACCGCAATCCTTGTGGAAGTGGCAATACTTGCTCTTATCCCTGTTTCTATAAGGGGTCTTCATCTCAGCGGGGACCTTCAACTCATACTGATCCTTAATCTCCATGAGAATGGAGTATTGATCTTTGTTAAATTCAATAGGATTGGATGAGGATGGCTCAGCCTCTTTTCTCTTGTTCCTTCTGGACGAAGTGGTGGTGGAGGTTACTGCCCAAGTCTCGGCCTTCTTGGGGTTGCTCTTCTTTGGGCCGAGCAACCTCTTGAGCTTCTTAGACTCGGGATGCTTTGCCTCAGCACACACTTCGGTAGCGTGAATAAACGCTTCTGCTTCCCTTAAAGCTTCGGCAAGAGTGGAGATTTTCTTTTTAACAAGATCAAACTTAAAGCTTCCTGGCCTTAGTCCCCTGATGAAGGCGTCGAAGGCCACTCCAGCATTTAGATCTTGAATCTGAAGAGCTTCCAGATTGAATCTCTTAACGAAACTTCTAAGAGCCTCCTTAGGACCTTGGACGACCTTGCCTAGGTGCATGCTTGTTTTTTGCTCTTGCTTGTTGGCAACAAAGTGACTAGTGAATAAGAAACTGAGTTCTGTGAAATTATTGACGGAATTGGGTGGAAGATTGTTAAACCACTTCTGAGCCACTCCCTTCAGAGTTGCTGGGAAGTTCTTACACCAGGTAGCATCATCTACTCCTTGGACGTACATCTGATGCTTGTAAGCAGATAAGTGATCATCGGGATCTGTTGTTCCATCAAAAGGTTCTATAGTAGGGAGTTTAACCTTTGGGAAGGGGGGCGCCTCCATTATCCTGGCCGAGAATGGAGTGGGCCAGTCAATCTGGAGGGCTCCCATCTGTCCCTCAATGGGTATGTACTCCTTACGATATTCCTTTAACACCGGATCAGACGATGTGTTTGCAGGCAATGGACGCCTATAGACCATGGGCTGAGCCACCGTCTTCTCTTGCCGTGGATGAACAAGAGAGTGACTTAAACTCCGTCCCTCCCCTCTTGACGATAACCTCAATGGAGGGTCTCTCAGGTATGATGTACAACCAGTCGCTGATTGTTGTATTGCAGCAGCTCTCTTTGCTTCTAGATATTCCCTGGCATCAGTTTCCATCCGGTGCCCACTTGGACGAACATGGTCCTGGGTCCTTACCACCAGGTTCCAGTCCATCTTTCTTCGCTGCTGCTTATCCTCTTGTTGCTTTCCTCTTGCCGTTCTCCTAGAAGGTTCCTGAAGAACATGCCGGCTAGGGCCTGGACGATCTTCTTGGGAACGTCCCCTAGGAGGTGGTGGATTGTTAGCAGCTGGCTTAGGGTTAAGCCGGAAAAACAACATATTGCTCTTGATCTGTTCCTGGACGACCGCTGCCATCCTAGTCTGAAAATCATTCAGAACATTCTCCGAGTGGGCGGCGATCCATTGGACGTTCAAGATTCTCTTGAATGACCAGGTTCTTGGCTTGGTCCGAAGAACTTGGGACGATGGACGGGGGTCTATCTCTTCCTCGAGGTGGCCTATCATGCTCCACCGTATCTTCGACATTAACTTGAAGGCTTCGATTCCTAGCAATGTTGGACGATTGACAATCAGTCATCGTTGCGTCTCCCCACAGACGGCGCCAAATGTTTTGTCCGCTTGTCCAACAAGTAAGCTGTAGGCTTAGCTTCCTTATCGAGCAAGTAACTTAGTATCTTGAGTGTTCTTCAGTTGGAGACTTGTGCAACAGATGTCTGAATCAACTTAGTCCAAGCCTGAGCTTTAGTCCCGAACCTGCAAAAAGGGACCCACCCTGGAGGTTTGGGTGGTGGTTCCCCCTCCGAAGCTTAAGTCAGGTATCAGGAGTTGTAAGAGAAAAGTAGAGATAGAGAGAGAAAGTGAGAGAGTAGTTTTACAGAGTAACTTTGCACTGGTTGCATTGAATTCTCTTTCTCCTGATTTCAGGGGTATTTATAGTGATAGCAAGATGATCTGACCTAGAATAGTGGCTTCTGATTGGCTGAAGAATCAGATCATGATACGTGGCAGGCCATGATTGGGGAGGGTTTATCAACCACTCTCATGCAGCCACCTCATAGGGCTGGCCTCTGACTTCCTTTTGGGCCAGAAAAGTTACCTTTTAACCAAACTGAGCCTAGCCCAAAGGGTTGATCTTCTTCCTCTACTCATCAGGGGGGGACACATGTACGGCTCAGATGAGCCCAAGTGCCGTAAACGGAACCGTAGATTTTAGGCTACAACAGGTCTGATTTGATGGGTGTACAAGAAAAAGGAAAAAGATTGGTCAACTTTGTTTATGTTTTAGAGCTAAGTTACGACTAAATCAGATAGATAAAGTTAAAGAGGGGATGTCAAATATATGGAATAGCACCTTAGTATAGTGTATACCAAAACATAACGTAAAACAACAATAACAACTCGACTTATTTTCAGAGGTTTGGGTTTATGATACTAGCATTTTTCGCACGCTATACGTGGTGTCATATTAATGTTTTTTTTTTCTCGATTAGTTATTCATCAGTGTCACGAAAAATTTGACTCGAACAAATATTTATTATTATTTGTATTTTTTAATATGTTTTTCTTAAATCAATGTTTCGTTGGTTTTTTTAGTTATTCGTTCATCATTATTCCAATATAGTATTGAGAGAAGGAAATATAAAGCAGAAGAAAACTTGTGCTCAAATAAAGTTGAAGAATTTGTATATCAGGTTCAATCGTTGAATATTAATAAAGTGGAAGACTTTGATTTATATAATAGAGATTACTGAATAATAATCAACATTTAGGTTTCAAAATATTATCAATGTAATTATCAATATGGAAGTCAAGTTTTTATTTTTTCTTCTGATTGTGTCAATCAAATAATATTGTCAATTTAATTTTTGATCAGAGTTTTTCACACAAATATAAGAATTAAGAGGAAATCATTCTACTTAATTTAATATTTAATTGAAATTTCAAATTCAATTCCATTGTTAACTTGTTCAATGTATATGGCAAGTAGGAAGAGGAAAAGATTATTTAATATATATGGCAATTAAATTCAGTAAGGGTATATCAGACTTTTTATAAGGGGCACACTATCTTCCTACCCCTTTCACTTATATAATAGAAATAAACTAATTAGCAAGTCTGTGCGATGTACATGAGGTGAGTAAATTAGGTATTTAGGTATTTGGCTTCCGACCCAAGATTGGTTAAGACTTATCGGTTTGAGATATGGAATATATTATGTTGGTTCAAGTTCCGGGTTAAAAAAAATCATCGATTGAAATAGATTTTCTCTCCACTACATCCCAAATATTTGGAAGCCAATTGAGTATTCGATTATCACCAACTCTATATATGAGAACTTTAACTCAACTGTATTTAATATATATATATATATGTGTGTGTGTGTGTGTATATATGTATATAAATATATGTATATACATATATAGACTACCCGGGGCCCAAAAAATTGAATCAATATGCTAGTTTCGTTTTGACTCTCGACACGAAGTCATGATCAAACTCGTCGGCTTCTTCTTTTCGGTCTTACAAGTCTGCATGCATTCCTTTTTTTGGTTTTCCAAGTCTCCATGCATTCCCTTTTTGGTTTTCCAAGTACCCATGCTTTCCCGTTTTGTTAAAATCGTCTGAAAGAGACATAGAGTTGTACAAAATTAGAGAATAGATAATAATAGTAAACCTTGAACTTTGCTGAATAACAATACTCTTAAGCTCTGATGGCTAATGAACAAAGTATCTCGTGATACTTGCATTATATTTTGCAGGGAAAGAGGAAAAAAAACTTTAGTCCCACTTAATACTTACATAAGCATTATAATGTTAGGATCATATAATCATCAGTGACTCTGTTTCATATGAGACGCTGCTTTGGGATCGATTGCCAATGTATAATATTTATTACGGTTATTTCACCATATACCCCTGACAAATCGCAAAATTCACTATATACCCTCAATGTTTCAAATATGCACCATATACCCCTGACTTTTCAAAACTGTTCACCAAATGCCCTTTTCCTAACTGCCGTTAACTCACCGTTAGATGTATTTGCGATTTTGCCACCATTAACCTCTAACCCTAAAATCCTAAACCCTAATTCTAACCCTAACCCTAATTCTAACCCTAACCCTAACCCTAAACCCTAACCTTCCCACCACCCCCCTCCCCCACCCTCCCACCACCCCAACAACCCCTCCCCCTCCCCCATCCCAGCCCCCCTCCCCCACCTCACGCAGCCCCTCTCCCTCCCCCACCCCCAGTGCCCCCTCCCTCCCCCACCTCCATGACCCCCTCCTCCCCCCCCCGCTCGCCCCTCCCCCACCTCCCTGCGCCCCCCTCCCTCCCCCATCCCCGCGGGTCCCCCTCCCTCCCCCACCCCAGACCCCCTCCCCTACCCCGTCACGAGCCCGAGAACCCCACCCCTTCCCCCACCCCATCGAACTCGACGCCTAGAAGACCACCCATCCCCCCCCCCCGTCGAAATCGAGTTCTTGATGTTTTCACTTTGTTCTTCTCTTTCGCTCTAAAATGCGGGTTCGAAAAAGTAAAAAAATTCAACCCACTTCATAAATTTCTTCTCTTTTCACCTGATCTTTTCCTTGTTTTGTTTCTTAATTTTTTGGGGTTGATTTGTTTGATATAAACTGGGAAATGTTAGACGGGGTGGAATTTGACGGGGGTGGGGGGAGGGTAGGTTCTAGGCTCGCGACGGGGTGGGGGGAGGGGTGGGGGGGAGGGTAGGTTCTAGGCTCGCGACGGGGTTAACAATCACATGCACGCTAAACAAAGGTTCATTCTCACACATTTACATATGATAGTATCAATTTTACATAAAGCATGGCAATTGCTGGACAAAGGTTATTCTCACACATTTACATTTGTCCATGATGGTAGTCCACCCTTGCAAACTTTATGACAAGTGTGTTCACTTCAGAGTACATCATATGACACTATATATTGTAATTGTGCATAAAATAATACTAAGGCCACAAATCAAGTGGGTTCAATTGAACCCAGTAGTGTGATAGTAGATCCGTCCCTGATCATATGATCATCCGTGGCTCTGTTCCATATGAGAGGCTGCTTTGGGAACGATTGCCAATGTATAATATTTATTATTAATATCCCGAATTC